>ML733391.1:315358-915358 GCA_009176405.1 Aspergillus novoparasiticus
CCCCCTAGTAGAATAGCTACCCTCCTTAGCAGTACACTGTAGCCAAGATCACAATATACTAGAGAAATTTAAAAAAAACTAGTATAACTAGGCTTTGCATCACATGCAAAGGGAAGTTTCTTGAGCCAATTCGAATGAACAGAGAAAACAGTACAAGATCATTCTTACTACTGCTAACTTGTGGTGATCTGGACAGCCTTCGTTGGACATTTCGGCAAGATGAAATGTTAATGCAGGATTCTTCAGCTGGAAGAGAAGGAAAACCTCAAGCAAAATAAAAAGTACAATTGCCGCCCATGTGAAACAAAAACAATCTGAATTCGAGTCACCGAAGGGTGTAGACCAACAACCACTATTCCATTATCATCCCAATCTATCCTTGCAACGCTTTCATATCGCCGGATGGCTCGACAACGCTGGCTGCATACCGTGTAAACAACGCAAGTGAATCTTACTCTTCGGCAAGAAAGTGATACAATTTGGACATATGGACCACAAGCCTTTGACTCTCGCCATTAAAATGAGCCAAGATAATTCTCCCCTGTCGCTCGCCGATAAAGGAAAACATCATCACCTATAAAGAAATACTGTCAGGAGGCTAACACTAGTCACAGCACATGAGTTGGGGCAAAACTTACAGTAATTATTAGGTGCTTCTTGAACCTCTCCTTGTCCATGTGAGTGCAAATTGTGCCAAAAATAACCAGGAATTCCTCTCGTAGCAACTGGCCATGACTTCCAATGATACCGTTATACTGGCAGATTTTGATATGCGGTTCTTCCTCACGCCAAGAGCTCCAGTGGTATTGAGGTTCCCAGTGATCATTGTACGAGGAATGCATGGGATGATATCGACTTTCAACAGGCCAGCCCCTAGGGGACACACAGCCAGACCGTCACGTGGGTGTTGGGCAAAGGAAATTAAAGAAACCGAAAGAACATTACTGGCTGCCTCGCTATTCTATGATGTTGTTCAGCGATCGGGGCTCGTCAGCTCCTAGCCTGGGCGCCGTTACAAGCTCCCACGCCAGAGTGCTTCAAATGCTCTCTCCCCAATCCCAAAGACGGTGTCCTTCTGTGCTCCAAGCTCTAAGCCAATCGTCTCCATCATCTAGACTGATGTATCTATGTTTTTGGTGATGACGGACTTTTTTTGATTCTGGCTCCTTGGGATAACTGGCTAGCTGATCGGTTGCTAACGGCCGAAAGAAAGTGGTAGAGGTATGCTCTTCTCGATTGAAGAGATATTGGAGTTTTAGCAATGACTCTGGCAATACTTGAGGGGTAGAGATTGTGGGAAGTCAGTATAAGACGAGCACAATATCGTAGTTAATGAAGTTATAGAATTCAATATCAGTAATATCACACAGATATTGTCTCATTCACATATTCTACAGCGTGGCTAGATCTATATTCATAGTGCAGTTTCTATAGCGATAACACCATTAACCTGATCGGTCGTAAAGTTAAAGAGGGAAAGACACCCCTATATTGAATGCGTGCCTACCATTTACTTGTTGAGCTTCAGGCAGAAATAAGAGTAGTGCTGGACCACCAGTATATCTTTCTTTTTACGACAAACAATAGCAGAAAAATATCTGACTTTTCCCTTGTCGAGTAGGCCAGGCATTTTCACCTGATAGCAAAATTCTTGCTACTCATAGGTTTACAAGTGAAATTAGCCTATGGGATATGGCTACCGGGCAGGAATATTGCAATTTCACGGGACACTTGGAAGGAGCGGACATGATTGTATTCTCTCCAGATGGCAACAAGCTTGTCTCTTCATCGGGAGACCACACAATCATGATCTGAGACATTAAGACAAAGCAGCAGCTTCGTGTCCTCCGGGGTCATACCCAGCAGGTCGTGTCGGTCGATATTTCACCAGATGGCAAACAGATTATTTCTGCAAGTTTTGACAAGACAATAAGGGCGTGGAATATGGCCACTGGCACCTCACGAATAGTTGGTCAACATGCCGGTTCGGCCATTTGCGTTAGATATTCTCCCGATGGCAAGACAATCGCCAGTCCATCTGATGATCGTACTATCAGGTTCTGGAATCTACAGACTAATCAGCAACTCCATACTCTTCAGGGCCACTCTGGAACAGTCCACCACGCTCTATTTTCTCCAGATAGAAGTCAGCTTGCTTCTACATCTGGTGATAAAACCATTAGGATCTGGGACCCGCGTACTGGACAATTGATTCACACTTTTCCGGACTGGACTCCCACAGAGAAAGAGGGATTCGCATTTTCACCAAATGGTAGAGAGTTTGCATCTGGGCACGATGGAACAGTACTCAAAGTTTGGGACACAGCGACAGGACTAGCTCGTGATGTCTTGCACGGCCATAGTGGCATTATCCATGCTGTCGCATTCGCACCGAACGGTCAGATACTCGCGTCCGGGTCCGGTGACGAGACAGTCCGCTTGTGGGTGAAGAAAAATGAAATTAACTGGGAATGCAGCTGAACTGTCTTGCTAGACATACAATGCTTGTTCTGCAATGGTTGTGTACCAATACCTTGACCTTCTTAGTCCTAGTGGTTCAATACCGCAGTGTGTTTGAAATACTACATTGACGACTATGCTATAATGTGAAAATAATAAAAGGAAAACATCGATCGTCGACCGACAATATCCGTTACTTTCTAGAGTTATGCCTAAGTTGACGAGATTTGCAGTTATGTTACGCTTAACTCCCGTCTCTCTGAACTATCTGCGTACTAATTATACTTGGTTAATGTATTATGTCTCGATGCGGAAGAACTACCGTAAAAACTCGGTTATTTGCTCTCTACTTGACCTGCCATATGCGTGCAGGAGGCTTGCTAATGTAAGATTCTCTACCCTGCGTTCAAAATTCGTTACACAAAAGACTGCGCCATTTTGTCTACGTAAAAATGGGATCTTTTTAGGGGGATGATCATGGACAGTTTGAACCATGAGTACCATAAAACTATTTAACCCTTCACCAAGTTTCTTTACCGGTGTCATAATACTAGTACCAGTCAACAGATGGGGGGACGAGTAATGTTTCTATGCTTAATAAGGCAAGGAGTAGCGAAGAGATACCTTGAAGATACATAAGCACTGCCATATAGATACTAGTTTCTCCATCTTCCAATGGAGCTATGACCAGGTCACTTGCCACCCGATACGAAGGGACCCCCACATCAATGCCGCTGATATCCGTGGGGCTTGGCCACTCAACACATCTCCGTACCGGAGCTGTTGTGAAATAATAGTCAACATGGCTCCCAGCAACCAGGACAGAGCACTTGCTAGTCGCGGCAAGACGTATAAACGCGGTTATCTGGCTTGTGTGAGTTGCCGCGCTCGCAAGGTCCGATGTGTTCTCGGTGATAGGCCACCGTGTGCTAAATGCGAGCGGGAACACCGCGAATGTGTGTTTGAGGCGAGCAGAAAGGCGGGGAAACACCGACAGCCTCCAAGATGGTCACTGGCACAAGACCATACCTCAAAGAGCCCACAAGGACAAAGCATCCAAGAGCGACCATCGGAAAGTTGGCGTCGGGATGCAGATAGGTCACCAAGAGTGATATCGAGTGTCGCGTCCGAGCCGGACCCACATCATCTAACTGATTCTGACGCCCATGATAATCCATCCCTTTCTGGTCGGGTTATGTCTACAATTTTGGCGCGGCCCAGCGATGCGTTAGATGTTCTTTTCGATGCTGCTCGCCCTGATGTAGGTGAATCGCCATCTTCCCAGGCAAGGGACCGAGACAAGACCCAAACGGTTGTCTCTGCAAGTGGTCTAGTTTCGGTCTCTGGTCTGTCGCATCCCAGCGAAGACGTTCTTGACCTGTGGGACAGGTGCCGATTTGTACGCCAAGGATGGTTCACGGCACAAGAAGCCGTAACGTATATAGACCTGTATGTTCGTTCGCTGTAACGAGTGCCTTGTATACTTGACAGATATAGAGGGATAAACTAACGGACACAGGTTTTACAAATACCTGGCACCACTGTCACCGGTTCCGACTGTGGCATATTCTGATCATACAAACCATGAGCAGCTGATAGTTGAGGAGCCCATGCTCTGCTGCACCTTGTTAATGATAGCTTCACGGTACTTTGTTTTACCGGGAGCTGGGGGAATCTCTCGGAGCCATTTTATTCACCACCGGCTGTGGCAGTACTGTGAACTTTTAATCCGCCGTATTATGTTCGGACAGGAAAAGTACTCGACCGCCAAAACCAGGATTGTGGGCTCAATTGAAAGTCTTATATTGATTTCGGATTGGAATCCGCGGTCTGTTCATTTCCCACCTGAGACAGAAGGTTGGGATGGTGAGCTCATCTCACCGGCATATGACCGCCGCAATCGACTTCAGACCAGTGAGGACATTCCACTTATTAGATGGCGTGAAGATGTGTTTGAGCCGGCAAAGCGATCGGAGCGCATGTCGTGGATGTTGCTTGGTGCAGCAGTCACTCTGGGCTACGAGCTAGGTGTATTCTCTGACGGGTACTCCAATACGCCCCCATTGGCCAATGGTCAGGCTGTTCGAGTATATCGAGCCCGGAAGTTGCTCTATACATATGTCACTCAGATGGCAGTTAGGATGGGCTGCCCGTCTCCTCTCCCCGATAGCATCCTGTTTATTGCAGACGCATCGCAAGCGATTATAACCGAACCTACGAATAGAAAATGGGAAGGATATATGAAATCTTGGACAGAATTGACTCATCTGATGAAAACAGCGTCGGCCATGTTCTTCCAGTCAATCCCGCATGTAAAGCAGCAACTATTGTCTGGCCACTACAGTACTCTACTACAACATTATGCATCGTCTTTAACTAAGTGGCATGATGAATTCTATCGCTCAACTGGTATATCCTCCTTCTCCATCGGAGCCTTCAGTGTACATATTAATCAATAATGAGTCAGATACAACGAAAGCCCTTAGACCATTGTTATTGATCGAATATCACCACCTCAGAGCCTACACCAGTGCTCTCGCCATTCAGGCCGTGGTGGAACGGGCTGTGGCAAGGGGGGTTAGCTGGATTGGCGAAACCAGTCGCGAATCGCTCGATGCATGCCTTCTGCCCCATGATCAAGATTTTATTCGTGATGTTATTCTGAGTAGCAGTAAAGTTCTAGAAATTGCCACTCATATGGCAGCCGAAGGCATGTTACGATACGTGCCTTTACGCACTCTTGTGTGTGTCACCTCTTCATCGGTGTATCTCCTAAAGGCCATAAGCCTTGGGGTGCACCATACCGATCTACAAGCCTCTCTCCATACAATGGATCAATGCATCGTTGCTTTGCGGTCGTCCGGTACCGATGACATGGACTTCTCACTGAGATACGCGAGGTTAATAGAGAAGCACGTCGATCGGTTTCGGGCGAACTTTGTCTCTGACCATGTCGCGACAATCCATCCAGATCACCAGCGCTATCACTTACAAACACCAGATGCCTTAACTGCAGCACAACCGGATGGCCAGCCCCATATGTACAGTGCATCCAGCAGTTACCCAGGCCAGCAGTCCACCGATGCCTTCGCTACGCCACCGATGAATTCATGGTGGGCCCAGCCGTTTGATCCGAATATTGCCCCTTTCAATTTCAACGGCGAGGGCATCTCTATAGGATTTGAGTTGGATTCACTAGATTTCTTGTTAAATTTGCCCCAGGTAGGAGGTGAATGAAACCTCTATTTTGTAGCATGGAGAATTTAATATGTTGTGAATGAGCATTTCCTTCGCGGATAATAGCGGTTGTACCTCCTCTTCGTCAACTCGCATACCGCGCTTATCCGAACCGCAACCCGAACAGCTCGGGAAGAACAACAACGACAACGTCACGATGTAATTGCTCAAGCTAGCAATGAAATGGCTGTCGTGTGCTCCGAGATCGGAGTCAATCAGTTTCCTACTTTTGTACATTTAAATGGTATCATCGTACCACTTCCACTGTCTTATCTCAGTCGTGTAGTAAAGATATATATATCTGCGGGGTAACCATCCCTTATACCATAACGCGTATAACTACGGAACCTGAACAATCGAACACAGAAACAAAATCACAACAATGTCAAAATCAATCGTCAACACAAACCCCTACCCCTTCCACTTCGACTCCAGCACACCAGTGCAAACAGACACCAATGGCAAGACACAAGATCTACCAGTCACCATCCCCAACAGCCGGGGAAAGATCCCTTCCCTTCAAGCCTCCCGGCTCCGAAGCATGGTCCTCGAGGCCCACAATGATCCAAGCAAAATCGTCGCCCACGTTTGCAGCTACGACGCTTTGAGCTCCAAGTTGTGCGAAGAGGCAGGATTTCCCATCGTCTTTCTTGCGGGATACGCAATGGCTTCGGCCTTTGCACTGCCAGATACCGGATACATCGCCTTCCAGGAGGTGGCAGCCAAGGTTCAGGAGGTTGTGAGGGCGACTAGTGTGCCTGTTATTGTGGATGGTGATACGGGGTACGGTGGACCTATGAATGTGAGGAGGACGGTTGAGGGGTATGTCTCTGTCTTCTAAAATGTTGTTTCCGTATATGGTCGGGTGCTGACGGATTGGTATAGGTTTGCACGAGCTGGGGCTGCTGGAATCATGATTGAGGATCAAACATGGCCAAAACGTGAGTTCACTTCCCCCTTAAAATAGTCTTTTCATGAAAAAGGAATAATGAAACTAACAATTTGTAGGCTGTGGCCACACAAAAGGAAAAGCCGTTGTCTCCCGAAGCGAAGCCTACGCCCGCTGGCGTGCAGCCGTTGACGCCCGTAACGAAGGCTTGGATATCTGGATCATGGCCCGAACTGATAGTCTCATCCATGGCTACGACGAAGCCCTGGAAAGAGCCCGGGAAGCTATCAAGATTGGTGTTGATTGTGTCTTTGTCGAAGCGCTCCCTGATCGTGAAACAATGTTGCGTCTACGAAAGGACCTTGACTTCCCTGTGTTTGCGAACATTATTGAAGGTGGGAAGACGGAGAATCTTTCCGCTAAGGACTTGGCTGAGCTGGGATACTCGGCCGTTGCGTATCCTTGGACATTGGTGGCGGCTAAATTGAAGAGTATCCGGGAGACACTGGAGGCTATTAAGGGATCGTTCTTGGTGGGAAAGCCGCCCACGGTTTTGTCGTATGAAGAGGTCTGTGAAGGTGTGGGATTCAATAGGTATTATGAGATGGAGGAGAAGTATCAGTATGATGGGTCGACAACTGGGAGTAACGGATACCAGTGGGCTTGAGCCATGAGACATGTTCTAGGAGCTTTTGAGTGGTTAGCAATGATATAATAATGCTTGCATACAATAGTACCTGTCGCATATCGTGTCATTATTAGACAAGCGAGTAAAGAAACACTTATTGAAGAAATATATACAAGTCCAGTCTACTGATGAGGGGGACGCTCGTAATGCTTGTACCCCAGGTCCTCCTTATTGACTCTTGAAGTTCATTTAACCACCACCTATTGGGTTGCCCTTATGTCTAAGTATTTTGGAACATTGTCTGTTTCTGAACCTTAAGTTGTCCAAACGATTATTGGTTTCTTTAAGCTTGCGTGAGGGGTGCATGTGCAAACCAAAAACAACGATTGAGCGGAGATAATCATTCTGTGGCCCAATTTGACTCTACTAGGACCAGATGGGTAGTATACATGGTGTATGTTAGGCGAAGGCTATCTTCTAAATGACCATACTTTCACTGCTCGCCGACCGCAACGACAGGCTGGGTCGAGCAGTGTATAACACCGCCAGCCAACGGGAGGGCACGGACAGGCACCGGTGTGACCTTATGTTCAGGGCACAGCTTCTGTAACGTGGAAACAGCCTCTGAATCACGGACGGCATCCCCAAATTGAGGAAGAATGAGACCGCCATTGACAAAGTAGAAGTTGACATAATTAGTTGCAGGATCAGGATAAGATGAAGCTCCAAATACAGTGGGATCCGGCTCCTCCACAATATGTACCTCAAAGCGACGCCCCCTTGCATCAACTTCACGGTCCAAAATATCTCGGATCTCGTTGTGCACATCGTGCCAAGGCTGCGGTACACTGGAATGTGGCCTGGAGAGGACCACCACACCTGGTCGAACAAAGTTAAGTTCGGCGTCTGCGTGGACATCTGTGACATCCAGATCTCGCCTGCCAGGGAACCAGATGATCTTCTCCACGCCCAACAGACGTTGCAGTTCCTCTTCGATCTCAGCACGAGAGAGGCCCGGGTTGCGGTTCTCGTTCAAGATGCTGCTCTCCGTCGCGAGGAGCGTGCCATCACCATCCAGAACTAATGCACCACCCTCCAAGCAAATCCTGGACTCGACCTCAGCTACTGGAGCTGGGGAGAGGTCGTTGGCGATGACTTGTTGAGCAAAAGTTGCATTCTCTTTGATTTGCTCAGGTCCCATAACCGGCCAGTCCAGTCCATCCGTAGCTCGGTAATGATCGCCGATATCGTCTTTCTTACCCCATTCACTGAAGCGAAAGTTAACGGCAAAGCGATCTTGAGCATGCGCGCCAGTTCCATAGACATAGACGGGACCGGTGTCGCGGACCCACAAATGATTTGTGCTGAACGGAATGATATTGATGTTTGAATCTGTGCCGTTGAAAATGGGGATACTTTTGCTAACCAAGTCTCGTGCTCTCGAAACATCTTCTGGGCGCGTGTACAGACGCACTGGCTCAAATGCAGAGATCGCAGAGGCTAGACTGGCGATCTCCTTGCACGCGTCCTCATAGTAGTTTGCAGCGATTGAGATCTTTGAAGGAAACCCCAGGATTGTCGCGATGTGGCGAGCAGTCTCTGCCGGGGCAACATATCTGCGCAGCAGGTTGGCCATGGTTTCAAAGGGTTTGAAGCATGTGTATGAAGATAGAGTGACGTCTTGATAAAATGTGGGGTGGTTAGAGTGCGGCAGAACCCGTGTCTTCCGTATGGCACGTGAATCTTACTAGAACCCGACTTTCGACAGGGAAGATAATGGATGGTTCAGGCTCCTGGGCGTATTAAAGGAAATTATTCACTTTTGGCTCCTGGGGAGCTGTAGGATATATCCTGTTAAATATTCATTCTCATAGCCCGATGGTGAGGGGGCTCAGATCCGCTCGGCACCTCTTTCTCAGTGGAAAATATATAACCTAATAGAAAGTTATCGCCCCACTTGATGTCTTAACACAAATACACAATGAGAGGGAAGCAATGAGGTCACCGTTGACTCACTTTCTTCTCCATAAGTATCCAAGTCGGATTGCTCCATGTTTCATATCAAGACCTTGCTAACTCGATAAGCGAGTGAGCAGTGGTTTCATTCAAACCGGTATTTTAGTTTAAATATAAATACTACAGAATTATAGCGAGGATCTAAATTCTCTAACAATAATGGTCATTGCAAGCAGTCGATTGCTCTGTAACGATGCCATTTTGAAGGAAGCCTGGGCATCTTGTTAGCAATAGTGAACGACTACTAGTTTAGCTAATGTAGGAGTAAATAGGAATATATGAGTGTGGGTCGGTTTCATATAGTCTGACCAACCATTCGTGTCTGTCGGAGAGTCTTGCCTCCGTCTGGATAACTAAAATAAGAATGCTAATAACTAGCGTACTATTAATATGTGTCCAGGCAACTCCGTTCGCTCTCCGGTTTATGCAAGATAACAGTAGCCTTAAACGAGCATTGGCAAATTATGATAACGACTAGAGAACTATTATCATGCATATACTGCAAATCGACTGTCCTTCCCTTCACGCCACGGGATATGATTGGAACATGCTGTCTTTCCAGTCCTCTAAGTGCACTGCAACGCATCTACCAGAAATCAGTATATATGCTCTGTCACAAGGGACCTTAAGTCTCCCCTCAACCTCTCGTGCATTTGCCAATTGAATAGGATCAACAATGAGCATTCGACCTCTCGTTTACGATAAACATGTTCTTTCGATCCATAATTTTCAATATGAGGCAAGCAGGAAACTGCCCAAGGTGTACCGCGAGTACTACATTTATGGTGCTACAGATATGATTAGGTAGGTTTTCACTAACCGAAAGAGTCCGATCTGTAGAAGTAACAATCTATCCAGTCTGCTAGAAGATCCGTCCCCGTGTCGTTGTAAAAGTCCTGCTATAGACACTTCCGCAGAGCTCTTTAAATGCAAAGTCAAATTCCCACTGGGAATCTCACCAACCGCATTGTATAAGCTCGCTCATCTAAATGAGCTCTAATCTATAACCCACCTAACCGCCCTCTCACCTAGTCTAACGTTCTCAGATAGGCGACTCCTGCATCACTCACGTGATCATAGCACGTAAGTCATGAAATACTACGGCGACACCATCCCTTAGCAGATTGTCTGTTTCGCTCTCTTCCACCAGGGAAGGCTTTCTCCCGTTCCATCTGGAGTAACCGGCTCCATTTCCATAAATCGCCTGCCAGTGTCTAGATCAATCTGCCGGAGCGGGACTCCAAGCCACCACTGCCGATTCCATATTTTCCAGAAAATCATTAGAATGAGTCCCATAAACCCAGCGAGATATTGCTGGAAGAAATTAAATGCGCTCGGAGGGTCTCCACCCGGTGCCTATTGATAGACAGATTAGCATTACCTTTCTCCAGGGTACGGTGGAGTATGGGTCCAACTCACATAAAGCGCGGAATAAAACATCGCAACAAGAGCAATGGCGGAAAGAAAAGCTCCAATAGAGCTGCCCACGGTTCCCAGGGTGGACTTCCATGGAATCTCGTCCGTACTGCGATTCTGCGCCTTGAGAGCCAGACGAAACCGGATGTGGGCCATGTTGATACTCAGGTTCATCATTACAGTTGACACGCCAGCAATAGAAAGCAGCCAGTTGAATATAGTTAGACCGGAAGATGCGAACTGGAGGTATGCTAGGAAGCCGAAGAGCACCTGGAGAGCGATTGGGGCTAGAGGGCGACCGGCCTTATCGATATAAGCGAAAAATGACGGGGCGCCTCCATCGGCAGCTAGGGCTTGTAGCGTTCTTGTAGAGGCGAATGTTGAAGAATTGGCCACACTCAGACTGGAAATCAGGACGACTGCGTTGATAATTGACGGCAGGACGTGGATGCCAGCATCTTGAATGGCCAGGACAAAGGGACTGGCATTTGCGCTGACTCCAGCGGAACTCGCTGCGTCGCCCGAACCGAGTAACTGGGGGCTATTGTATGGGACGTTGAGGCCGACGATGAGGAGATTCACAATGTAGAATATGGTCACACGCCACAGGACTTGCTTTGTGGCCGTGGGAAGGGTTTTCTGGGGCTGTTTTGTCTCTGCCGCTGCGAGACCGACAAGCTCCGTACCGCTAAAAGCTACTGCCTTGACAACGGTCAGCACTCGTGTATAAATGGAGGCTGTACTGCTTACCGCATTCACAAATACCGCGCAGAACCCTTTGAACCCGTTTGCAAAGGCGCCCGGATCACGCCAATATTTCCCACCAATATATCCTTGAGGACTGCCAGGGACGCCACCGGTGTTGATGATGATGCCCAGAATAATGAGCCCTATGCAGGCTATCACCTTGATTATGGAAAGTACGAATTCCACTGCAGGAATGCTGTCAGTTTAAATGTCCCTTTCCGTGAAAGGAGCATGACTGACCCTCGCCGTAACCGCGCACTCCAAAGACTTGAATTATGACCAGCACAATTAGGAAGATACTAACGAATATTGCGGGATTCAGGTCCGAGTTCCAGTATTCGATCGTTAAACTGGCTGCAGTAATTTCAAACGGTCTGTAATTGAATCTGTCAGTCCTGGGCAATAGAAATAATGAGGCTGTAAAGCATACAAAGTGACAAGCCAGCCGAGCGAATACGCCCAACCGATCGCAAAACCCCTGTGTCAGTTAGACCTGTTAGCAAAAGCATGGCTAGTTGGCTAGCATATGAGCCTAGGACTGACCAACAAGGATCTATGAACCGAGTGCTGTATTGGTAGAAAGCTCCATTAATCGGATACATGATGGCTAGTTCCCCGAGAGACATAATTGTGCACAGCAGCAGAACTCCCACAATAAGATACCCTATCAGGACAGAAGCAGGGCCACCATTTGCAAGCGCTTCACCTGAGCCGACAAACAGACCTGCGCCAATTGCGCCGCCCTAGAAAGTGGTAGCTCATCGTTAGTGGGCTTTGATCCTTGCGCACTATCAAAAAAATTGGAATTTCTGTTCTTCGCGTTGATATCTTCATCTTGTGTTGAGATCAACGACGCAGGTGATATTGACTCACCATCGCGATCATCTGAATGTGTCGGCCTTCGAGAGCCCTCTTAAGTGTGTTGCCATTTGCTTCCTCAACATCTCCCGCCATGGCATCGGGAGTGTTCGACGTTGGATTCTTAGCATCATTGCCATCTTTGGCCTCTTGTTCAAAGCTAGCCATAGTGACACCATATGCTTCTCAGCTATGTACAGTTGGGAGATGAAGAATAAAGGTAAGATGTCAAGGGCAGCTAGAGTGGAATCCATTGACTACGTGGGCCATGTTCAAATATACATACGGTTGAATGTGGGGCAACAGGGAGTTAAACATATCACTCGATTGGATGGCACTGGAACATGGCTGGACGTAGATCCTGGAGACTCTTATAGCACTCTCATCATTACCCAATATCTATCTCATGTGCGTACTGCGAAAGATAATCCAACATATTTTGTCCCCACATCGCCTAGGCTACCTAAATAAGAAGCCCACTATTATATCCACAGCTACAGGATCCGGGGAAAAGCTATACGAGCTTCTGACCGTAAATTAAAGCAGTTGTCCAATGTCTACTCCCCCACATACTCCGCTCCTCCCGCAACCGGTATGCTAACTGCCAAATTGAAATCACTGATATTTCTAGACAACAGGAGTTGCTCATTTCCTTAGGTCCGTTAGTAAATGAATCTTTCATTATGGTCGCAATTTTATCAGTGCAATGCTTGCTCGTACTATGGACATGGGCCAGGGCAACAAATCGGCAGTGGATTGCCGGTTGACACACTCGTACACCTGGTTTCTAGCATTCTTACTGTAATTTACGGAGAGTACTGGCCGCACTCGGCGTAGGTAACAAGCCATTTGCAACCCCGCGTCTTGCATATCGGTTTCTCCACTGTTTTTCAAGGCTAGGGCTAAACCATCACGTTACCTATATCCAATTCAACGCGTGTAGTAGTCCACATACGTGTCTTTTGTAGACCCAAAACCAGCCATTCGATGTTACTGGTGTACAGAATCAGATCCCTATACAGAGGCTTTCTTCAGCTAATCTCTAGCATGAGGGGAATAGACGCATTGTGAACAGTGTTTACACTTTTTACAGGTTTAAGACAAGCTCACCACGCTCAGACCATAAAGTCATCGTAAGCTTAATCGCGCCTCCACGCTTATCTAGCGTCTTCAAGGCAAACCTTGACGTTGAACAGACCTGATTCTGGCATTTTACCCCGCGTGAGTCCCACAGCTGTACTCATGATACTCACCGGGCCGGTTACCTACCGGTCGTAGATCTTCTGGTCCCTGGTCACTAACTGGTTTGAGTATTTGCTGAACTTCGTAATCTTGGCACCGGATGGGCCCCACAAAGGTCGCAATCTCCTTCCCTCCACGTCCATAGCGTCCTTCCCTCAAAACCAATTGAACCATCCAGATTTATCTCTCTAGACTCCATTGAGGCACTGCGCAGAGATGAACGAAGTTCCCCTCCTGGTTGGACCCAGCGGGTAAGACTAAGATCTCCTTCCCCGCGTCCACCAATCCACGAAATCCGCGTCAAAAACCTCGAGACACGGTCAACCCCGCAAGCAAGGTTTCAACCACTCTTGGCTACATTCTTCCGCACGCAAAATTACAATGGCCGCGTCTAGCCGGACGTTCCTCGCCTACCAGCACGACTGGAACCTTCTCTCCCTCGACACACCCGTCGCAACAGTTTATCGCTTCAACGAACTGGAAGATCCCAACCGCCAGCTTTTCCCCGCGGGAAACGATGATGACCATGTCGTCGCCACTGAAAAGACAATCTTCCATCCTCAAGGGGGTGGCCAGCCCTCCGACGTGGGCACAATGACAGGACCCGCAGGAGCCATGTTTACGGTGACGGCCGTCCGCATGGATGCGACCGGACAAGGCCAAGTCTTGCACCTCGGTCGATTCGGTGACGACTCGTCTTCTGTATTTGCGAAGGGCGAGACAGTCCGACAAGAAGTCGATGCTGAGAAGCGCCTGCTACATTCGCGGCTTCATACGGCAGGCCATGTCCTTGGTGCTGCTGTGAGACATCTCCTGGAGAAAGAGGTCAAGGACTTTGATGAATTAAAGGCGTCTCACGCTCCAGGCTCGGCATCATGTGAATTTCAAGGCCTAATTGAAGGAAAATGGAAAGAGCCGATTCAGAAACGGGTAGATGAATATATCGCCGACAAGCGACAGGTTCGGGTTGAGTGGTGGGATGAAGCCATGTTTCGGGAAAAGGGTCTGGAAAGATTGATTCCCGACCGTAGTCTCATGCCGGGAGAGAAGTTCCGCGTGGTGAACATTGTCGGCACCGAGGTTTATCCCTGTGGAGGAACACATGTCGATACCACGGATTTATGTGGCCCGACTAGCGTTACGAAGATTTCGAGGAAGTCGGGGAAGTCTCGTGTTAGTTACGCTGTGAATTAATTGGGATCGTGGCATGGAAATCCATTTCCTCGAATTTTTGTATCTCCGATTGAGTGTTGGGCCATATACACATTTCTGTTAGAGTATAGAGAGGAACTGTAATGAGGTAGTCCATCAAACCAGCTCAGAAGCTATCGCTACATCTAGGGTAGGGTGTGATCACATGCTCATATCCCAAGAAATCTATTTTCGTTCGCTGGTAATGGGGTCCACCATTGCATCACCCTGTGACTATTTAATGACCTTCTATGCTAGTTGTCTACTCCTAAATAACCAATTGATCAAGATCGGGTCCTAATCATTGCCATTGAGTTAGTTATACATAAGTGCAGAAAGAGGGAGGCAACTTACCCCATCCTTCCTCATACGCACTGAAGGTGATGGTGTTTGTATTGCTCTTCTCCAGTGTAGTATGGAGAGTCGAGGTGAAAGGCGTATTACCGCTTCCAGAAGGCAGAAACGCCAGTACATGAGATTGGCCATTGATGGTGACATTTGCGTAGCGCTGGGAGTTGTTTCCGTTAGCATATTGGACACGGATAGTGGTATCCGTTGACGCATCGCTGGCCACATTGCTGATCTCTATCGTTCCATCGTCAGGCCCACCAATGTACCCGACAGACTTCCCGCCAGAGCAGCCGCTGCAGGAAATAATCTTGGCACCATTAGAAAGGGTGTTGTCAGATGACTCGGCCTCGTAGCTGGTTCCATCCCCGGCGGCGGACCAGGGTCCTTCAAGTGGCAGTACCCATGCCGTTTCGTTGTGCTATGCAAATACAGGAATCGTTAGGCTTGTGGTATGTATCGCAAGACTATCAGAGCATTGGATGCTTTCATACCAGAGTCGCGGTAGTGCCTTCAATTGTCAGCGGGAGCCAAATATAAGTCGATCTCATCAGATTGGAAGAGTCCCAGCGATCTCCCATGTACCTGAATACGTTAGAGATCGAGGGCTTGCAATGTATTTGTTAGAATGCTCTTACACTACAGAATCGCCGACCCGCAGGACAAAAGTCGTTTGAGACTCAAACGTGTTGGCTCCACTTGGCGCAAAGTCGGTCCAGTCAGTCCAGGGCCCACTGAGATTTGTCGCAGTAACATATTTATTATCGTTGTTTGCTGCTCAGCTAGTTAGCCTTTCTGACTATATCGTGCTGCTCGACACTAAATAGCATACACCATCCTATATCACCCGTTAGTCCACAGCATAGGTCTTGGGATAAATGAGGGAGGTGGAAGAAAGACCTGTTAACTGAGACCCAAACAGAAAGTATACTCCGTCCTGTTTGTATAGAGCTGGGGCCTCCACATGTTCCGGAAAAAGATGAGTCGTCTCGGTGACGTTGGTGAAGTCATCTGTCAGTCGGTTGATTCTCAGGCCATTAGGACGCTAGAAAGAGTTAAATCAAATTGACCCGCATTCTGCAGGGATCTGACTCTGTCACTCACGTCCTCAGTCAAAAGATATCCCGTGCCATCATCATCCTTGTAAAGACCCATATCTCGCGATTGATACCCAAGAGGTTGGAATGAACCCCTTGATACGTATTTATCAGTCCCAGGATACATAGCGAGCTGTAGAAAGGCGCGCTTACAGATATTCATATGTACCGCAAACACTGGAAGACGTCGCGACACCGGTCTTTGCCTCGCCGTAGTCACTGCTATCGATGTGCATCCACAAGACATACTTCGATGTGGCGTCATTGTAGATCACCTTCGGGCGCTCGACAATGCGATTGGGGCCGAGGTCTCCACTGCTCTGACGAGAAAGGAGCTCTCCAACAAATGTCCACTCTACCAAGTTCTGTTGGAGGGAGGATTAGATAGAAATTCAATTACTTCGGGAATGCCTTTTCAGTGGGGACTCACTTTGCTCGAATAGCAATTGACTGACTGAAAGGAGCTTCCATCTAGCTTGTTCTCGCCAATCCAGTAGTATGTCGAATCGACTTCGATAATGTCTTATTCACCATATTGCACAGATCAGTATTCGAGAACAGTCAAATAAATGATATGCACCATACCTCCACCATGCGCCTGAACATGCTGGTTGGTGCCGGCCGCGGTCCACGTAGCACCAGGAACCTGTGTTTCATTCAGCATTGGACCAATACGAGTTCATCAGTAACAGGATTCTCACAATTTGCAGGGCCGCCGCAGCTACAGCCGCCTGGCCTAGGCTAGCTATCAACAAGCCGAGAATCATAATTTTGACGATATCTGTACCCGTGTATCTTCCGACAGAACAAGCCCAGGGATTCTGGTTGGGAGTGCGCTTCAATAGAGTATTTAAGGGTGATATATCCAGAAAAGCCAAAAGTCGAGACAAGTCTGAGGGGTTGTTGATCCTGGATGGTCTGACATGCATATCGGAATTACCCGAAATCCCCCCGAGTCGGGTACGGAGCAGACTCCGTTAATTTTGCCGAAGCCGACCATAACAGGTTCAATATAACCGCAGTCTGCACCCAGTTAGAACGGAATTCCAGATTGCATGATGCTAGGCAGTGTCTCAGATGACACAAGCAATATTCACGAGGACTTCTCCTGGTGGTTTAGTATACAAAGCTTCTATTTCTTTCACACATTAAGGCAGTCCGGCCGAAAGGGCACGTACAGTGTTAAAGATTAAAGATTACCACCGAGCTCGGTAGTCCTGGCATACTCCTCTTATCTTATTTGTTCCTTTTGTCCCCCTCATGTTAGATAAAGCTTGGATTTGTATAGGACAACGGAAAGGTAGGACAAGATCAATTATTAAAACAAGGAACAATCAGTGGTATCACGACACTGTCGGACGCAAGCTGGAGAATGTCTATACTCTTTATTGTGTCTCATTAAAAACGTTCCAAGGATTCAGCCGCCCAAGACAACAACAGGAGTCTGTCCTGCTGACATATCGCATATTATAACTAATGTATTTATGGCAAATTCTAGACGACTTGAGAGATACACCAAACCTCACTACTGACTTCCACACAACGGATTTCCTCCTCCATCTCTTTATCCTACTCTTCTATCCTCATGCTATTTTAAGTTAATCTACGCTACGAGCTACCAGAAATATCGATAGATCGGCAGGATCCTTTATGCAACCGGCTTACTCTCGGTCCAATGCACCCCGAAGGCCAAGACCAGCCGGATAGTAATGGACAAATGTCTGAGTAGCAAAGCCGATGATCGACAGTCAACATGGATTTTTCCCCAGATTCCCCGCACACTACTGAGTCAGTGTCACTGATACCCCACATTATGCATGCAGGGAAGCCCGCAAATTCCGCTGTCCCTTAGGCAGCCATCAAATGTGATTAGAGTGAGGAATTGTCATCAATCGTGAGAGGACAGTAATTGGCTCACCGTTGATCGGAAAAGCACCCGGACGGTGCCCTGAGCATGAAGACTATATATTTGCTGCAGCTAGATGACCGAGGTCTTTGACCGAGGCCTTCGGTGCTCGGGTGAATACCAAGCGTAAATCTAGAGTTACCTTGTCTTTGAGAATGTCCTCTGAAAGATATTTGAATACCGATTTCGTCGGCTGCGATAATACCCACTTGACATTCTCCGGGCACTGGAGATGTTTATGTGGGGACTGACTTGAACAAACTCCTTTTGCTTTTTTGTTTTCAAGCATGGCGGTCTCGATATCGCAGGTGTCATTCGAGCACCACCGCGAAGCGCTGGGGATTGCCGAGTCTAAACCTCGCATCTCCTGGCGATTCGAGGGTGTTGCGCCGAACTGGACACAAACGGGCTATGATCTCGAGATACTCCGAAACGGCGTACCGCAAGTTTACTCTGTTAATTCGTCCGACTCTATTCTCGTCCCATGGCCAGACACTGCTCTGGGGACAGCCGAGGAGGCTAAAGTCCGAGCACGAGCCCATGGAAACCAGGACCAATCTTCTACACCATGGTCTGACTGGGCGTCAGTTGAGCCAGGGCTATTAAACGAGACGGACTGGGGTAGCGCGGTTCCAATTGCTGCTGACCGCGAGACCGAGGTGAATGGACCTAAGCGACCCATATACTTTAGGAAGTCCTTTGGGGTGGACCAAAACGTGAAATCCGCCCGACTGTATATCACCTCGCTGGGAGTGTATGAGGCCGAGATCAATGGACAAACAGTGGGCGACCGTGTTATGGCACCTGGGTGGCAATCATATAATAATCGACATGTTTACGATACTTATGATGTGACCGACTTTATCAAGCAAGGCCACAACGGAATCGGCGCTACCGTCGCAGAGGGCTGGTTCTCTGGTAACCTTGGCTATAGTGGAGGGCATAGGAATAACTATGGAGACACGATTGGTCTTCTGTCCTTGCTTGTCGTCACCCTGGAAGATGGAACCAAACTCGAGGTCCCGACCGATGCGTCTTGGCAGGCAAATATCGGACCGACTGTGTCTTCTGAAATCTATAACGGAGAGACATACGACTCACGACTTGAGGCCAAGATTGCTGGATGGTCGTCGGGTTCGTTCAATGGTACCAGTTGGCTCGCAGTCAAAAAGTTGCCCTCGCTGAAAGGGAAGTTAACTCCCCCAGACGGCCCGCCAGTCAGGAGGGTGGAGGAGGTTAAGCCTCAAAGAATCTTCAAGTCGCCGTCCAATAAGACTCTCATCGATTTTGGTCAGAATGTTGCCGGCAGGCTTAGTATTTCAGTATCCGGTCCGAGAGGCACAAACATCACCTTCCATCATGCCGAAGTCCTGGAAAACGGTGAGCTTGCGCTTCGCCCACTGCGCCTTGCTAAAGCCACCGATACATTTATTCTGAGCGGCAATGGTGTCCAAACGTGGGAGCCACGGTTCACTACCCACGGATTTCGGTATGCACAGGTGGACGGCTGGCCGGAGGCATCGGCACCATTGAACGGAGATTCTATTACAGCAGTTGTCGTTCACAGTGACATGGAACGTACAGGCTGGTTCGAATGCTCCCACGCGCTGCTTAATAAATTCCACCAGAATGTCATATGGTCTATGAGGGGCAATTTTATTTCGATCCCGACGGATTGCCCACAACGCGATGAGCGGTTGGGATGGACCGGAGATGCACACGCCTTTGGGCCTACTGCTGACTATCTCTACAATGCTGCTGGCTTTTGGCGAGGCTGGCACCGTGACGTTTGGTCAGAGATGCAAATAAACGGATCGATGAGTGTACCACCGTATGTTCCTATCATCCCGCCGAACACGGACTCGAAGCAGGGCGCTGCGGCAGTATGGGGCGACGTTACAGTTGGTGGGCCGTTCAACCATTATCAGGTTTACGGTGACCTAGATATGCTGGAAGAGCAGTACTCACAAGCCCAAGGTTGGATAGATACTGGAATCCCACGTGAAGATACTGGTCTTTGGGATCGCGACAGCTTTCAGTATGGCGATTGGCTGGACCCGAAGGCACCAGCAGACAACCCAGGTGATGCGACTACGGCCACGCATCTCGTTGCCGACGCCTACTTGGTGCGAATGACCGAGCTTCTTACCAATATCTCCACTGCCCTCGGCCACAGCGACTTGGCGAACAAATACAGTGAACAGCACTCCAGCTTGGTCGATCAATTCCGCAAAGCATGGCTGACCGACGGTGCGATGGCAAACCGGACTCAAACAGCCTATGCTCTGGGGTTGCACTTCGGCCTGTTTACAACCGAAGAGCGATCCGCTGCGGGTGATACCTTGCGCAGTCTAATTGCCGACAATGACTACCTTGTTGGCACAGGCTTCGCGGGAACTCCTCCACTGGGATTTGCTTTGGCCGAAATTGGGGCCACAGACGACTTCTACCGCATGCTGCTGCAGACAAAGGTGCCTTCCTGGTTATATCAAGTAGTTCAAAATGGAACTACAACGTGGGAACGCTGGGATAGCCTCTTGCCAAATGGTAGTGTCAACTCTGGTGAGATGACAAGTTTCAACCACTATGCCTTTGGCTCCGTTGCCGATTGGATGCATCAGGTTATTGGTGGCCTTGCTCCTGCCGAGCCTGGTTGGAAAAAGATTAAAATCGCACCTGTGCCAGGAGGTAATATCACCAGTGCCAACTCGCGCTTTATCAGTCCCTATGGAGAGGTCAGTGCCAAGTGGGAGCTGAGTGGGGATAGCTTCGACTTAGAGGTTACCGTTCCACCAAACACAAATGCTGTCATTACATTGCCATACGGTAATGTGACGAAAGAGGTTGGATCGGGGCAATACAAGTTCAATGTGTCGAAGTAATCCTACGGGTGTTAGGAAATGAATGATTGCCAACGACATCTTGGTCATCTATGGTTGCACTAGTTTTCCCAACCGAGGCTTTCTCATTATCTATTGTCTAGATAGTGAAAACATATAATGTAACTGTCCTTCACAATAAGTGAAGATACACGTTGTCACCTTCACACCTGCCTTACTTCACAACGTTGCGCAACGCTAGCTAAGCGTCCGGGTTAGGGGTAATTAAATCTTTGCCTTAGGCCTTCCGGGGAGATGTCGTTCTAGCACCCAGGCGTCTGAGATGTTTTTCTCACATAAGCCCGCTTTCTCGGCATTCCAGTCGTCAAGAAAAACTACCGATATTCCATAAAAAAGACCGGGCAGCCCACCTGCCAACTAATGAGGGAAGACATTGATTGATCGACGCTTTCGTCGCCTTCGGTTAGTAGTAGCGGGAATTACTCTTTTAGGAAAGATGAAGCTTTTTCTAGTAAAAGGTGGGATCCCTAGTAGTCACGTGCCAGGTGGCCTTAAATGCACACTGAGAGCTTGAAAAACGCCGTCGCGTGAGCAAGACACAACATTGAATGCCTTTAGGAGGCATGAATTCATCAAAAGTAAAGAAGGACAGCGCTGAGCATAAACGATCTCGGGGCTTGTTTCCAATGATAGTGCAGTTTATTGTGTTCCAAAGGGGTTTATCATAGTCAGAGAGGGGGAAGCCGAATCACCATCACCTTCGGTAGAATATATATTTCTGCTGTGAAAAACATCGTGAGAGGCTTAGGGTTTGGGCAGAAGTATATCAAATGTATCTATGGCTATAAAGTCTTGTCAGATGTCATATTACAACCCGTGTATGGCAGCAATGAATTCCATCGGGATTATTCATTTCATGCATTGTACAAGCTATCTAGCATGCTCAATAGGAATGTTGTGATTGATCGTCAGGGCGGTTGCCAAGAGATTGGATCGGGCTCGGCCCGGCGCGAAGAGAGTTGGTGATTTTTAGGCCGAGCGGGTTGAACCCCAGCAGACGTTGAGCCTGCCCAAACTGCCTAAATCCGGTATACTCGTCCGGCTTGAAAGGACTTACACCGAGTTCATCTATCTCAAACTTGGTGTTAAAATCTATTCCGTTCTTGTGGATACTATTGGACACGAAGAATAGTATAAGTTCGCTTCTTCGGTTCAGAACAATGCAAGGGAAAGGATCGAAGACTTTCCTACAAACCAAACGAGGTACCACCCTGAATATGTCTTTATCATAGGTGTTAGTGGAGCATCTTCTTGGGTCTTTTATCTAGCTATTGATGTTTTTTCTTGGCTTGAAATTTGCTACTACATTCGAACATCTATGGTAGGCGATATCGGGCTGTTCCATCCGCCGATCGTAGTTTGTTGATCCATCCGATAAGCACCTGGTCTGGCCTTCTAAGGAGAGGTTCTCGAAAAGCTCAGCCCTGTAATAGTCTCGAACTATCATGTAGGCTCGGTACTGGTGCGATCAGATGGTTGTCATTCTCTTGAAGGCAATGATCGTCAACATGAAGTCTCATGCATACAGCTTAGCGCAATGCTGCCACGCGTCTTTCGATTTTTCCAATGGTGCCAAGAAAAGCACCCACCCAAGCATACGTACGGAGCTTTTCGACAACGCATTTTTCTACACGCCTCATACCAACGCCACTTAACACTACTGGCGGAATGGCAATAGCGAGATACTAACAAAAACTGCATAACCGCGGTCGAAAAGAGCAACGGAGGTAAAAGGTTGCCTAATAGAGACCGTCTATTAGTGTATGTACCAGCTTCACACCCACCAGTTCAGCCACCCGTTTCATGTTGAATTAGAAGGATACTATCTCGACTATTCCCAGAGTGAATGTTAACAATTCATTGTAGGATTGGAAGTCGTTACAATAGATGAACACCCTCTGTGATGCAAGGATGCCACCTGAATCTCGCCTTTACGGCTGTTTTTCAGAGGATAATCATGCGAATCGATGATCGAAGATGAGCTGTGTACATCGAAACCATCAAATTTGCAAGCGAAGATAAGATGATGTGGATTCCCGGATGGAGTCCGATTCATCATCCACCCACACCGAGCCAAATATAGGGCTTGTACTCGTGGTTTTCCGTGCCAAGCCCGCAACGCTGGTACGGGGAATTCAAGATTTGAAAGGACATTCGGATTTTGCAATGCCAGGAATGACAAGTATAAAAACAGATGATACGACCTCCTGACTTCATCTGACATGAATCATTCGTTTCACTTGAGCATCGTCACTTGCCTGTTGTTTTCATTATTCCGGCGTACTTAGACGCCTGTCACTCGTTGAATCATTTTTCTATTCAAGTTTCATCATGAAGTATTCGTTGTTCAGCGCGGCACTGACTCTGGCAGTTAGTGTGTCTGCTGCTGCTTTCCCAAAAATGTCTTCTAACGTCGACAAACGTGAAACAACCAGCCGGTCTATCCCGGGGTACTTCACCGGCAGCTGCAGCAAAGAGAAGATGACAATCCGTAAGGAGTGGCGTCATCTGACTGTGCAACAGCAGACCGGCTTTCTCGATGCCGTTCAATGCCTGATGGATAGGCCTGCGAAATCCGGACTGACGGCTACTACTAGCCGCTTCAGTGATCTCCAGGCCCTTCACCGTGGAATGACCAATACCGCGTACGCGGATATCATTCACCACGTTGTAAGTTGACCATTTTCTGTTCCTAGCATATTTCTAATTAGTATGTGAATAGGGCCAATTCCTCCCATGGCACCGCTACTATATGCACATCTACGAGACACTACTCCGAGATGAGTGCAGTTATACTGGTCCCATACCGTAAGTTTATCACGTTTACGTTCCGCTTATTCTCTGTATACTAAGTTGCATCAAGATGGTGGGACGAACAGAAGGACGCCGACAGCGGTAACATGTGGCAGTCATCCATGTGGGGTCCAGATGCATTCGGCGGAAATGGTACCGGATCAGACCTCTGTGTGACTGATGGTCGGTTCTCCAACTACACCTTGCACATTGGTCCTGGCGACGAAGATACCGACTATTGTCTGCGCCGTGCATGGGACAATGAGAACGCTATTGCCAACGCGAACAGCACCGCCCTCAACAATTGCAACGCTTATGACACTTTCTCGCCCTGGTGGGATTGTATTTCCAACATTCCCCATAAGGGCGTGCACACCTACATCGGCGGTGTGGTACGTATTAACCCTTAAGGTCCTACATTATAATGACCCCTTGCTAACCAATTTCACCTTTAGATGGCCGATATCAAATCCTCTCCCGGTGACCCGATTTTCTTCATGCATCATATGTACATTGACCGTGTTTGGTGGAAGTGGCAGAAGGAGGATCCTATCAACCGTCTCTACGATATCAGCGGACCGACTTTGAACCATACTGCCAATGCTGAACCTGCAGGTGGCTGGCAGAATGCAACCCTTCACTATGAGTTGTCGTCCTTCAACATCAAGCCCAACGTTACTATTGGGGAGGTTATGAACACTCAGGGTGGATACCTTTGCTATGGGTATGATTAAGTCTGCTATGTGGAAAGGCATGGTAGACTCAGGGGATCGGCTTTAGCACCTACCAAGACTATTTGATTAAAACAAGCAGCTATATAAAGACACCGAGATGAATTTGCAGAGCGCTAAACAATTATGCTATATACTATGACGGCTAATTGATAGAACCTTTTACAGAAACCCCCAAATATTTGTTCCAGCACAGCCGTAGAAAACTGTTTCTGAATTACCGGCTTGTCTCGTAATTGCCTTCATCTATTGGCCCAAACCACTCGGACCGACCTCGTTACTCGGAAGATTACCGCATCGTCCGAATGGCCAGTATATTTTGTCCATAAGACCTCTCGATCACCTCGACGACGTAACGTCCTTTATCTCCTGATTTCGTAACTATCGCCCTCACTACCCACATTCTCGAATTCTATATCCCACTATGCCAGATCCTGATTTTGTCCTTGTCCCAGGCTGTACAGATAGCGGTATCGGCTCCGCCTTCGCTCTCTTCTTCGACCGCCGGGGCTATCACGTCTTTGCTACAGCAAGATCAGTAGACAAGATGTCTCAGCTCAAATTACTCGATCCGGTAACCCTTCTATCGCTTGATGACAATGCTACTTTTTGCCGTCGACAGTGAAAGCAGACAGTACTGGGCTTGCTACTGGTGAAGTACATTGATGACCGCTAGCAAGGAGACCCTTTCCGAAGGACTTAAGCGAATTGCTGGGGAGGAGAATGAGACGAGGTTGAGCCCCAAGCGGAGTGATTGCAGGTAAATTATCTCCAGGTCGTTCGTTGGACAGTAGATAACCGATGATATATCACTCATGGACAGCCATTTATACGACAATGTGAAAAGTTTCGACGGAGGCAGAACGCCTGTGGAGAGTGATATATTCGCCAATGTCACTGCTAACTACCACGAGCTCGTGGAGGTCAAGGCGTCCTACGAAGGAGGGGATTGGCGGGCGAGGAACAGACAAGAATATCGATACATGTTTGTCAAGTCTTTCATGCATACTAGGTTTCAATCGAGCTAACATGCGAACAGCATTGGAAGAAGAATCGCGCCGCGGAGCCAAAATGACGTGATTATTGGCATCGCCAGATATACTCAGGGCAAAAATGACTTTAAGGCGTTTTTCCCCTTTTAGATGTTGCCCGAGAAGGACGGATCACAGCTTAAGGGACAGAGATGGTGGTTCTACTTACTGGTATTTTACAACAGGCCATATCGGGGGAGAAGACGATCTTGGAAGCTATATCGTTGAACTTAACAATGTCCACTGTGCAAGTAGAGTATGGATGCACCACGTCGCCTAAGGTCCCGTGAGATTGTCATGTATCGCTTCTTGAATGCATTCCTTTTTCTCCGTCATATATTATGTACAATGGGTGACTGAGGCAAATAGCAAGAAAGTATGGCCATATGTACCCAAGGCTCGATTCTCATAAATAGTTGGCATTCTGCTAAGGTCGACCAGGCTAACTTCACACACACGTCTAAAGTGCTATAGGACTATTTGTGGTGGTGCCTTGACCTTTTCTCCCGCTCTGTATGAGTTTCTATAAGGATTTCGGAGTACTCTCACTTTCCACTAGCTAAACTTATGTTATCATGATAAGGAGACCATTTAGGTGCAGAGCCAGCATATTGTTCGATTTTGGGGTTTTTTCCAACAAGAGAGACAACTGAGGAATGCGCGCAGATCCAAGATACTACGACATAACGCACAGCCCTACCTACCCCGCTCGTAAGCGCCCACCAAGGCCGGCCAATTCCAATCCCAAACACCAAACGTAAAATCTATTCCATCCTCTAACGCGACTGAAATAATTCTGAGCTTAATGCTTTGGGAGGTCTAACGCGTCTCCGTCTATCCTGTTGGTATTAGATTTGTTGCTATCCGCCGACTACATTGCTGAGTGTCTCAATCATATCCAGACGGCCGCTGTGGATCGATCGAATTCCTGAGATACCGCAATGCGGCTTATAAATGTACACACATTTGACTTGGAGGAGTTCTTTAACGAGCAAGTACCTCCTTACGCCATACTTTCACATACGTGGGGAAACGATGAAGACGAGGTATCATTTCGCGATATTACCGCGGGAAATACCGGGGATGCCAGGTGGCCGATTAAATTCAAGGGGTGCTGCGAACGTGCAGAGGAGGATGGCTTTACATATGCATGGGTCGATACCTGTTGTATCGACAAGACCAACTCAGTGGAACTCGGTGAAGCCATAAATTCTATGTTTCGATGGTATAGCAATGCATCTGTTTGCTATGTCTATCTTTCTGATGTTACTACCGACGATCGCAAACAGTTACCCTCTCAAATCTCGTCCAGCCGGTGGTTTCAACGGGGTTGGACATTGCAAGAGCTTCTAGCGCCCAGTCGTCTTCGTTTCTTTAACTCACAATGGGTGGATATTGGAAGTAAAGCCCAATGGGCAGGCTTGCTCGAGACGATCACAGGCATATCGCGCGCGTTCCTCCTCGGGAGAAGACCGTTGTCAGAGGCAAGTATTGCACAACGTATGTCTTGGGCTTCAAAAAGAACAACAAAGCGGAAGGAGGACATCGCTTATTGTCTTCTTGGGATTTTCAATATTATGATGCCAATGATTTACGGCGAAGGTGACCACGCATTCATACGTCTACAAAGAGAGATTATAAGAGAAACACGAGATGACTCTATCTTTGCATGGGGCTTGAAATCCGCAGGGTCTGTCTCACCTGAGCCCCAGGAAATGATATCTGCCGGAATATTTGCGCCCTCGCCAGCCAGCTTTATTAACAGCGGTCGTATTCTCTCACTAGGGCGTGAGAGAAAATACCCGACTGCATTCGGCTTTGACCGTGGATATGTCCGAGGAAACTTCCCTCTTTATACGAGCCGAGATGGTCAGCTCTTTGGAAAGCTAAGTTGCGGCCCTGACACAAAAGGTGTCGAGGGACAGATAGTGGGGATCCCACTCTATAATGAGTCGCCCGGTGAAGAATACTACATTCGACCCGAAGGGCGTTACGCACAATTCCTCCCAGATATTGAAGTTATAAGCTTTACTCCAATAATCTACATCAAGACTGAGCGACAACGGGAAACAGCTACAACGGCTACCAATCAAAGCTTCTTTTTTATCGAAGATCCTATTAATGCAGGATTGAAGTTGATTGAAGTGGAACCAGAAGATTGTTGGTGGAAAGAGGATTCTCAAATCGTATTGGAAAACGACACTGCTGGCAAGACCATACAACGAGTGTGGGCTCGATTTCGTCAAGAGGTAGAGGGCTCTAGTGACTTCCTCGTATTACTCGAGTCGAGAATACAGGAATCACAAATAAAGACACGAAGCCATATTATGACTTCTTCCCAGACGACTGCGCTGAGGGATTTGGCTGAGCAACGTAGCCGTATGCGGAAAGCAGCATTTGGCAAGAAGGTTGCTACTGACGGCGTTCTCAGTATTCATATGAAAACGGAGCAAGATACAACTGAACAAGGAATGTTTGTGGTTAAGTTAGCTAAAGCAACTTCCTTACCCAGCGTGACTGTGAATGCGACGTTCGAGCTGGAGTTGCGAGCGGCGGTGTCTGGGTTGGAAAGAGCGGCAAAAAGACGAGATGAAATTATTCTGCAAATCGAACATTTTAACCAACAAAGAGGAACAGCTCTAACCTGGGATTCAATTAGGAGTCACCGCAATGCAGTAGATGAGGAGGAGAAATGTGTATTAGAGAAGATTGAAAAATCACAGATTGAATGGACAAAAGAGGGATACGCATTTGCGAAGCAAGCGAATAGTCTTGCAGAAACGGCTCTGGCTAATGGTTATGTACCAGTGCTGGAGAAGCAGTCGGCGATAGGAGATTATGGTACAGTGACGGCAGAAGGATTATATGTAGTGCTTTACTGACCAGAACCTAGGGCACCATCAAGAACATAAAGTTCCAGTTTCGACTACTCGCCAGAAAGCATTTATTGATTCACTAATAGCATTTGGAGGATGGTTTTGGTGAAGGGGTTTACGGCCAAGGTAACTCTAGTAGGCCTATATGACTTTTGTTATACCCTGCGGTATAACTCTCCCATAACCTCAGGTATTCCGTCCATAAATTCTAATATTTGCTTTACTGTCTACTCTAGATCATAATATGCCAATCAATAGTAGAAACCCTATCAAAGCACTTATGGATATTGGCCACCAATCACCAAAACTGCTGGACTTATCTAGGGATAAGGAACATTTCTCCACTCTCTCATCTGTCATCATGATTCACAGCTTCAATGGGTGAAGGAAGATGAGGATATCGGGTCTAAAGTGCTGTGAATCAGGTGTTATGGGACGGCTCGAATGGAAACACGCTTGGAACGAAGATTGTCGAGCCTCTAATTATTAATATGGAGTGAACTAAGCCGGGAATATTCTGTTTCGTTCTTCTATATTATTGCTCTTGGCGTCCGAGCCATAGCAAGGAAGCCAAGGCTTGGCCGGGAGCATATTCCGACAACTTCGCATTAGACGTTTAATTTGTGAAGGCATAAACTGCAAGACCTTAATATTTTATCGCTATATTGCATAAAAAGGGACAATAAGCTTTGCCATCGCGAGCTGTGACAGGTACTACCGACCACAGTCGAACAAATGCAGTTATGTTTGGTTACTCCATCTAGTCCGGGATCGCGTCATCGACGAGCTCGATGATACAAGTACTAGTAAACCTACGACCGGCAGATATCTTATCAGAACGTGTATATGCTCGGCAATATTTCATAGACTACACTTTAGCTGCATATAAGCGAGATTAATAATTGCTCAGACTTTATGCCAATGGCGTTATCAATCTAAGTGCGCTGTTTACAAGTTCCGAAGTCACCATAGCTCGCGGGGATGATGAAAAGGAAAAAGGAAATTCGAAAGCTATAAATACGGAGAGTGGCCAATGCCTGGCTTGTGGAATACTCGGTAGATCAAGGACACAACTAGCCCATTTCTACCACTTAAAAGACTTGTCAAGGACAAGACAATGGGATTGGTCACTCAATATAGTCTGCTGTTAGCGGCAGCGGCAGGTTTGCCCTTCAGTTCAGCAGATGGACGATACCGATCTCGTCCGGATCTCACAGTCCCTAAGTTGAATATCACCGTGCCTGCGCCCGACGCTAATGGCACGGAGTATGTTTTTGTTGCTCCTTACGCCAATACCATCCCACAGCCCGGTGCTTACATTTACCGAAAGGACGGTGATCTGGTGTGGTCCGGCATTGGGTACTACTCCGGATTTGTGGCGAACTTCCATCCCACTACATACAATGGGAAGACTGTCCTCCAGGGGTTCCAGGGAACTATGGACCAAAACCATGGCGAGGGTGTTGGCCAACATGTGCTGCTTGACCAGAACTATGAACATGTGATATCAACCAAGACTGGAAATCACCATATCCCTTCGATTCACGAATTTACCGTCGTCAATGAAAAGACTGCTCTTGTGGAAATCTACCTTCCAACCATTGCAAACCTGACACAGTGGGGTGGCAATTCGTCGCAGCAATGGCTTGGAAACGGGCTCTTCCAAGGTTTGTTACGCTCGGACATTATTTGGAGTATGCATTTCATTAACGAGGGAACAGAATTTGACATCGCAACTGGAGAGCTAGTGTTTGAGTGGAATTCTCTGGACTATCTCGATCCTGCAGGTAAGCCCCACTCTGGCCTCTTTATCTGAGCACCAAGGCTTTTACTCACTGTATGGCATTTAGATTCATTGAATGCACTGGGCTCAAGCGCTAGTAACAGCGGATTGTCATCTGCCCAAACCTGGGATTACGTTCACATCAACAGCATCGACAAAGACGATGATGGAAACTACCTCGTCTCATCACGACACTTCAGCACCATATTCAAGATCAACGGAACCGACGGCTCTATTATTTGGCAACTCGGTGGTAACCATTCTACATTTACCCAAGATTTCACATTTGGCTTCCAGCACGACGCCCGCTGGCGATCGCAGTCCGGCAACATCGACGTTATATCCTTCTTTGACAACTCAGGCAACGGCGAAATAACCTTCAACAACGTCTCCAGAGCCCTGTTTGTCCAGCTCAACCACACGGATAACACCGCAACCGTCCTTCGCAAAGCCACAGCCCCGTATGACCTGGAGGCTAATTCCCAGGGTAACACCCAACTACTTGCGAACGACAATTTGTTTGTTAGCTGGGGGTCTGCAGGTGCCTTCACGCAATTTGGTGCTGACAATGAAATTCTCTACCATGCGTTCATCGAAGATGCGGTCAGTTACCGTGGGTTTCTAGCCAACTGGACTGGTACACCGAATGAAGCTCCCGCTCTTGCGGCATATGTGGACTTGGCCAATACCACTCGGTTATATGTTTCCTGGAACGGAGATACTGAGACGAAGGTCTGGAAGTTCTACCAGGTTCAAGAAGGCGACAGTTCCAACAGCGAGGCGCAGTATCTCGGTGAGCAGAGCAGAACATCGTTTGAAACATCTTTCCTTTGGGAGAGCGAATACAGTCCTGCAAATGATGTGAAGTTTTACGCAGAGGCGATTGGTGGTAATGGCGATGTCCTTGTCAGGACACTCCCTTCTCTCGCAACTAGCTTTACTGAAATTACGGAGTGAATGATACGACAAGCCCTTGTGAAACGGGCATGTGATTTAGACTAATATGAACTAGAGGTTTTTTTTTTACAATGCCGGTTTTACCTTAGATCTTACATAGGCACTCATTGCTGATCGTCAGCTTATTGTGGTGTGTAGAACAATGTATGTGCTTCAACAGAGCACGGCCACGGGATATAAAGTACGGACTTCATGAGGTTTATCATCGGAATCCTGGTATATTGTCTCCGGTGTAAGCCTGTCATTCAGATCGGGGTATAGGACATTCAAACATAATAGCAAGGGCTAATAAAATCCTTCCACCCGACCATTCAAATTCGCAAACTTCCCCGCCCCAGAACCATACGTTTCCCAATCCAATTTGACTTATGGTCGATCCAGTATACTAGAGCACTAAGAAGAAGGGGCAGTTACGGAAAAACAAAAGGAAAAAGCTTTTGGGGATCCGAGACCAACCGAGACGCTACTAGGTCTCTGTCCAAGCTACCATCATTCTCTGCTGCAATGGCATCCTTCTCAAATGCCCTGTCTAAGCATAGTCTAAGCAATTCGGTCAAATAGTAATATCAGTATAAAGCTCACAGTTTAACTAACACAGAGGCACCTTTATCCGTATACCAAGTAAAACCCTTAACGCAAGCCTGAGAGACAGAGGGTGGCAGCCAAGCCATGTCAAGAGTTATAGCTCTAGATTGGCATATTCCATGCGTCCTCTGCGATGGAGATAAGTGCCGCCTGGTCGAGCTCGTAGTCTTGCTCGAGGGGTGGATTCGGAGGGCGTAGAAAGACTTCCTCAAAGCGGATGATTAGAGGATCACCAGCAGTTCTTACGACCCCGTTCCCATAACGAAAGACCTTAACCGATTGTTCCCTACAGGCGAAAAACCGAGCACAAGATCTGGTTTGGGGTGGGTTGCCCGGAATCCACTTCCCCAGAACGACTGCATCTCGGTCCTTCGTCATAGATATCAATATCACCACTTTGACGTCAGCCTCAGATCTTCCGATCCATATGTTTGCGTCCATTTGTAAGTGGGTCAGACTTTCGCACCAGCCGCTTTCCACGACGAGAGTTGGCCATTTTCTTGGTCTTTCCGGCGGGAGAGTGCGTGGGCGATGACATGCGGCTGGCTCCTTTTGAAGATTTCCATCTATGAAGGTTGCGCTACCTATCCCCATCAAATCGTTGCCGTCGCCCTTTCTGAAATTTTGCATCATAATCTCTTGTCCAAAAGCTCCCCCGGCAATTATGTGAGGTTTGCATGGGGTTTGAGCGATCATCAGCTGCGTTTTGGTATCATATGTTACCCGGAATTTGATTCCAAATGCACCCCGAAGGTCGTCGAGTTCCGGGTCAACAAGTTCAGGCGGCACATGAGTGGCCATGATATAACCCTCAACATTGCCATGCCTGATCTCCTTTTGGGTACACTTCCTGAGATTTCTAGTGGTGTCTCCAATAATCCGCGGGGTGGTCTTTGGGAGGGTCGCAGTTGACAATGTCGGCTTCTGATCGCCTTGCCCCATATTCAAGGTCATACTGGCTGGTATAGTCAAGGACTATGAAGGTAGGTAACTTTCTTCCTTTGAGAATCATTTACGTTTGAAAGGCTCTGAGGTGATGTCATTCTTTATTCAGAATGAACCTATGAGTGAATGCATACCATAATGACGATAGCTCTCGGGAATATGCTACGTTGTCTCTGGAAGACCATAGACATGGCTCCAAGTATAATTTCCGGAATGTTCCCCATTCACAGGTTATTGTTCCCCATTTTATCGTTAGTCAGACGCTAGTGAGATACCTATTCACGATGTCTTATGATAGAGCTGGAGGACTGGGGGGTAGATGACTGATGTGTGTTATTCAAATATCTGATAAACAGAGAAAGCCATTATCTGACTGTGCGTCAGGTGACTCATTAGGTGACTAACATCTTATGTTATGAATAATCCTGCAGATCATACGTCATAAGGCTGCTCTGTTGGCTGTTCGGAATAGCTAAATCAAAGCGTTCAGCTGGTTTCCCCTGAATATTGGCATTATATTGGTCATGAAGTCTCCACATCACGATGGGCACAGCCTCACACGTCCCTCAGCCGCACTCTTAGTGGCGAACCCTAGCGATTGTACCCCACCTCCTTCATGTAATGTAACTGCAATACATTTTTGGGAGTATTTTAAGTTGACCTGAATAGAACAAAACAGAAGACAAAAAAGACAAGAAAGGGACAAAGAAGGAGGGCAAAAGCTGAATATCCATAGTGGATATACACATAGGAGAACAGAGGTAATGATGCTCTTACTATACTTGAACATGGTAAAGCTGCGAGTATACAAAGGTAACGTTCTGGAATCCGCTGTCCGTTACAAGGAACTGCCGCCCACCATCGGAAATCTGAGATACAGTACATAATGATCGACAAGTGGGCGACGTGGAAACTTTATATAAAGTAATCTCCCTGCCCCTCACCCTCCCTCCTTCATCATTTTCTACCTTTCTTGCCAGCTGTGTATCCTCCCGTGTTTGGCACACAGTTTATGCCCAGTACGACATATCATTTCATTCCATCAAAGGAAACACAGACAAATCAGTATGCCTGTCACTTTTACAGTTGCAAAGCACGAAGCAGAGAAGTGGTGGGCCCAAAAGGCCACCACCCCTGAAGAATTTCTCGAAAGAACCTCTCCTAGAGATTACAGACGCTCCAAACGAATCGTCCAAAGTTCTTTCGAGAAGCTCCCGTTCTACGAAACGCACGACCTACAGGATCGCCATATCACACCATCAGAAAACGGTCTTGTCCGGGCAATCTTTTCGGCGTACAGTAGTCATTATAACCTTGTCCTCCGCCCGGAAGATGTGTGGTTTTCCATCCTATCCCAACTCGGCTTCTACGTCAACGCGCATGCCGAAGAACTAAGGTCGTACTTTGTTTCGCATGAGGGACAGAAAGAACTCACAGTTAAAAGTGCGATACGAGACTTTGGGGCTCTGGCAATAGCAATGACAGACCAGATTCAGGAGAACGTCAAGGACCCGGAGCTGCGAGAATGGATCATGCCGGCTTTCAGCACAACTACCACATCCGACAAAATCGTCTCGGCCATTTTGATGATGGGCGTCCTGCAGAAATATTTCTCCTATAAGATGTTTCTCATGTGCGGTATCCCCAGCGTGACATTGCTCGGCGAGCGGGATGACTGGGTCCTGCTCCTATCAAAGATCGAGAAGATCCCTGAGCTGGGTGAGGAACCGACACAGTTCGCAACCCTTCTCCGGCCCGTTCTCCAGCACTTCATCTCATCGTTTGATAACCCGTCCTCTCCTGATACCGTGGACTTCTGGCAAAGGTCTGTCCATAGTCAGGGTGGCGGAAGTGGCCCTAGCTATTTGTCCGGCTGGGTTACGGCATTTTGCTTCTGGAATGCCGAGGGACAGCCCCTCTATCGTCAGGATACGGCGGCCAACGGTCTCGGTAGCAATCTAGATGGCATCTGGTATCACCGTGTAGATACGGATGATATCCCTTCTGGCTATAACACTGTTCCTGTGAAGGTCGACGACTTCGGCAATGTTTACGACACCAAAATGGTCGCTGGTCTGGTTGGAATCGAAGCGTCACCAACAGCAAGTGCTAATGGCTCAGAAGATGGATCTTTGAATACTATTCAACCGGTAGCAGGATGGTGGATGTACGAGATCGACTCAGGAGAGGAGGAAGCACGGGAGAAAGAAAAGCGTGAGCTTAAAGCTGAAATGGACTCCATAGAGGCTGCATCTGCCGATTGGGCCAAGGACCCCGAGCTCAGCGACCGTTACTGGAAGTTATTTGGCAAGCACCGGGATTTAGAACTGTTCTGAGGCCCATGTCCTTAGGCTTCTGGCTACAAAGCATATCGCAGCAGGAAAAAAGTGGCGAGGACTCGGGGTTCTATTTTAATCACAATCTGATCATTGCTTTCTGCGCTGGTATGCAGTTATCTATAATACACAGAAGCCTCCGTTGCCTTTTCCGTATTGCTACACTGTAGGTCCCATTTTGACAGTAGCATATACAGGGTACATCATTACATCTATAGCCTAGCTCGAGTCAACAAGATCGCTATCGATTGGGAGCCTTCCAAGAGAGGGTGTTTCCCACAGGATTGCATATCAATCTCAGGTGAAACTGCAGAAAACTGAAGCATTGTGTCTGTTTTTTCCCGGACTTAGTAAGGCTACTAGTGGGATTGAATGGTCACCATCTGATGGAGGGGAAATAGTGCTCGATAGCCACTATAAGAATAACTTAAACACTGCGAAGCGGGATACTGCCAAAGCCCTACCGAAAGTAATACTATCGTTTTCAACGAAATATCAAACCATACCTGGAGAGGACAGAAGAGTATTCATTGTTTTTATCGTCTGATGGTATCAAATGATAGCCTACCCCATTCATGTATTACTTTAAGCGAGCTTCAACAACGCCGACCGGTATTCCTGGAGCTCTCCACACCTTGACCAACCTTAGACCAGATATATCGAGTAGACGTTCCCAATCTTTCTCTGTGCGTTCACGTCCAGCAAACGTCATCATAGTGTGGTCCATCCACGCATGAAACATGTTGGAGCCAACTTCGGGCAAGATATATTCGGTGATCAACACCCGGGACTTTTCGGGATCCATTGCTGCGGCTAGGTTCTCTAGAATCTGTTTGGACTCTGGCTCATCGGGCCAGTCGTGGAGACATCGGCGAATATAGTAGACCAGCGCCCCTGTAGAATGGTCAGCCACCGCATTAAGTAACGTATTCTACGAGGGACTTGTATCTACCTTTAATTGGCTGTGGCTGGAAGAAATCATGTGCCATGGCTTCGATGCCATACGGCTGCGTTTCTGTTCCATTGTCCGCGATAACGCTGGCCTGGTCCTGGAGTATGAACTTCCCCTTCAGCTCAGGAGCGCTTTTCTTGATCTGACGCAAGATATGACCCCGGCCTCCTCCCACATCAACAATGGTAGTCGTGTTGTCATCAGTTAAATTACTCAATTCCTCTGCAAAGGGGTAAAGGCCGATTGCGATGAGTCCCGAGTCCTGGGCTACCATCGCTTCATTGAAGGTCGTAAATCGGTCAGGGAATTTCGATACGTGTTCGAACATAGTTTGTCCTTCGCAGTTGTGTACAAACGTATAAGGGTTATTCCGCAGACGGAAGTTGTTCTGCCAGTTCTGTTGACGCAGAAATTCATGATTTCTTAACATGGGTGTGAAGTATTCATCCACCCTAATGTCACCGTGTTAGAGCGCCGTTACCAGATTGCAACGACATCACTTACATTAGTTTATAGACCGCCATCATCTGAGGTGCCATGTAGATCTCTGAAAATGGCGTGTGGGCGTATTCCTCTTCCCTGGTCTCTTGGAACGGTCCCATCGGGGTGACCGCGCGCATGAGTCGCACTGTGTTTATAGTCAGACGCATGCCACGACCAGATGTATTACTATGATACGTACCTATTACCTCTTTGTCCACTCCTGTCTTTGCGGAAATTTCCTTTGCAGAAATACTCTCCCCTCCTGTCGGGATGGCATGAAAGACGCCCGCTTCAAGGAGCGCTCTGATTGCTCCCATATTAGCTGCCTAATCATATACATCGTCAATTAGTTACGTTATGCTACATTTGGACCTAGAAGATATGTATTTTGTCTTCTTTCCTCACATCCTCAAACTTAGAAAAAACCATATCCGCAGGTCCGCGAATAGTTTGATAAAGGCGACCGGCCTTTGTCATGAGATCGTATCTCGCATCGTAGCTGTCTGCCGCGGATAATCGCTCCTTATATCTAGTAGCGGCAGCAATGACCTGGTCCAGTTCCTCCTGGATGGGATCGAAATTTGGATCGACGCTACCCATTTTGAATGAGACGAAGTTTTCAGTAGATAACAATGAAGAATGAAGACGGCGTAACCTTCCCAGCACGATCCCTGCTCGGACCTGGCAATTAACTTATACATGGTTCTTCAAGTGTGAGATGTGGAGTGCGAGGGGGTGGCTACTGCACAAACGCCAATCATTATTGTATAAGTGCACTAGTAGTGTGAGATGGCGTCTTGTATATTGCGGAGCCCACCCGACGCTCTACCTGTGATGAGTGGTTAGGATGGAGTGACTGAGGAATCACATTCCGTGCCCCCACCTGGATTTGGAGCCAATGCATCAGGGGCATAAAGAAAGTCAAATCTCCAATTGCTATCTGCACCATACCATCGGAACGATGCGACGATCTATGGCGTTCGACTGTCAAGGTTAGTAAGTGTATATACATCCAAGACGATATGCTTCCGAGGCGAATGTAGCTCAGACCACCTGTCATGGATAAGGTTGTGTGCCGCAATTCTCCCATGGAATCAATGCGTTGCTCAAACCCAACACGAATGCCGAGACATTAGACTCCCTTCCCGTCTTCTCAACCGAAGCCACTGTGTATCTGACATGTCCACTTCCACCCCCACTCCATGATTATCATAGCCGAATAAAGTATAGTTGATCATACTAACACATCTTCCGCCAGAGAAATCCGCCAATCATGATCGATCACGAAGAGCACTACGTATCTACAACATACCACCCGGAGATCCCATCTGACAGTCAACCAGTTTTTCCTCCCACCCTACCACCTGGTCCTTGGATCCGCAGAATGGGAACCCCCTCTGGTTGCTGCATAGTGCCTACCTGTTACACGTCAACGTTGGTCATGGACTTCCCTTCACGATGGCGTTGTCCCACACGGCGACTATAACAACTTTGCATGACCCATACGCCAGCCACGTCACCCACAATGGACAGGACCCTAAGTTACAGGACCCATCAACCACAATTCCACTTTATATTTTTAATCACCTTGCCTCCCAGTACATTTAATCTAAAGATGGACGGTGATTGGTTGTTATATACAATGACCCAAGGTCCTGTCCACGTTTAGAGGAGCACATATGTTTATTCTCAGTATTGACAATTGGAAGTTACAATTGTGCTGGGGTAGGTAGATGTTAGATCAGTGGAACCACCAGATTGACCAGCGGTTTGTTCAATATTTCTGACCCTGCTTAATCAACTAGCATGTAGCTCCGATGGAAGTAAAGCAAGGGGTTTCATCTTTCGAATCATGTCTAGTGACATTGGATTCGGCCCATTATAGGCCTATGATCCATAGTGTGTCTGTATACTCCAACCAATACAATGCCAAGACTCCTTCTCCTTGTCACAACCCATTCGGGACAATGGAATATGCCGCCATTTGAGGTGTCAAGTACATAGTGAAGATCATCTCGGTCCAGACATGTACAGCTATTGGCTATTCCAATATTTCACGGGTGTACCCTGTTCAAGATAGGGTTACATTCTGGCCGGTTGCATTCCAAGTATCAGGAGTGGCAATGCACGATGCATCATTACCATTGATGATCCGCGTATTAATTAGTGTAACTAATATAAACCCATAGGATCGCCGTCGGACGAAAGTTATCGGAACACTTCGAGATTCTACCGGGGAAGCCGGTGTTGCGAAGATCATCGTCCGTGCTTTTGCTATGACCACCCTGACTGGCTAATTACCGAACCCTATCGGGGATCATAGTGCAAGCGACATGTCAAAAATGGAGCCATTGGGATTATTATAGTGAAATCTACATAGATATAAGTACAATTTCCTCCATAGTGAAGTTTAGCCAGACTTAAAAGCAAGCATGCACTTCTGCTATGTTGGAATTGTTTCGTCCGTTAACCACGCAAACTGAACACCGATATCCAGGTGCCTACTACACTTCCACTACCATAGTCTCGGACACTCGCTATGGACTTGAGCAAGATACCAGTGGCCCCTCCGCCACCGGGGGTTACTCCCAACTTTGACAACCCGGAGGGGTCGAAGTTCAAGATCTACTCCGTCAGTCTTGCAATGTGTTCATCCGCAACCCTTGTCTTGCTTCTGCGATTGTATACGCGTTTCTACCTTCTAAGAACATATGGCTTAGATGATTGTATGTACATGCGATTCATGTTCCACATCTATTTTTACATGTCGTGTCATTCATACTAATATCACCTAGTATTCTGTGTGATGGGGCAGATCTGTGCATGGATTTTCGCCATCCTGAGCGTAATAAGTAAGTATACTCAACTGGGTCAGTATTCATTAGACACGCAGCTAACAGACAAAGATATCAAGAACGGATACGGTGTACATGTCTGGGACTTGCATCTTGACAAAATAACGCCGTTCAAGAAGGTTTGTCGGTCCCCTAACCTTTGAAACACATCCAACATACTAAACCATAGCAGTATGATCTCGCAGAAGAAGACGTGTACGCGCTGGGTGTCTGGTTCGTCAAAACGGCTATCCTACTCTTCTACCTACGACTCAATCCCGAAAAACGTTTCCGCCAAATGACCTTCGCAATCATGGGCTTCGTCGCTTTCTACAGTCTCCTAAGCATCCTTATCTTCACACTCGGATGTAATCCAGTCCAAGCTATGTGGGACGTCACCATTAAAGATGCCAAATGTGTCGACCAGTTTGCGTTCGTCTATGCCAACGCGGCCTTCAACGTGTTTTCCGACCTTGTGACTCTGATCCTCCCTATAAAGATTTGCTGGTCGCTGCAGACGTCACTGAGGCAAAGAATGCTTCTTATGGTTGTTTTTGGGACGGGTTCATTGTAAGCACTCCACACCCATGTGTGAATTTGCTCAAATTGCTAACGGAGTTGATCTAGTTGCTGTGTCGTAGCTATTCTACGGATCGTGACCATGATGCCCTATATCCACAGCAGTGACTTTACACACTTCAAGGTCACACTCGCGAACTGGTGGTATGTTCATCACCCCATACTATCCTCATTACCCAACAATCAGACACAAGATACTAACAACAGTAATCTAGCATGATCGAAATCAACGTAGGTATCATATGTGCCTGTCTACCAACGATGCGACCGCTGCTAGCCCGCTGCTTCCCACGGATCTTCAGCAGCATCGACCGGAGCAATAACAAAAATTACAAAGGCTCAGACGGCAGCTATTCCCTGAAGGCACGCAAGAAGATCCATAACTGGGACCACCTCACAACCCTCCAAGGCACTCAACTCACAACGCAAGATCCGGAGAATCTGAAGCATTCGGAAAGTGTTCAAGAGTTGGTTAAGCCTGATGGACAGAATGGAGCCCAGGGAATCATGACGAGTACGGAATATTCAGTGGTCTATAATAGGGACCATAGCCATCTCACTTAAAGTGATATCTTCAGTGATCGAATATGGGCTGTGCGCGTTGTGCTTCGTTACTAAATATTTACCTACTTAATTATTCACAATATTCTACTGGGACATTCATTTTTACCCTTCAACCACATGTATTTACTATGTACTATTGAATTGTGACAAATACACTCCTATATTCCCATATGTAGAGTCTGTCAAATATTTCTTTTTCCTTTTTATGTCACGGCCTTATTCGGGGTTAATGGTCATTTCATCCCTTGCATATCGCATGGAACACGAATCTATCCGCCGGATCTCCCCATTATGCAGGGCAGTGATCGACGAATCCTTTCTGCATAAATTCCAATAGTCCGGTTTATGAATATTTCCGCATTTAGGTTCGAACACTAATGTCCGCGGAGATCTGTGCGAACTCGTTGCTGCTGGTCAATATTGCGGCATAGTTGACGACTCAATTACTCCCTTGGGTCTGGGATTCTCCCATTGAGCACAGGATTCTGAGGAAGGTCATGGTGCTATTGCACGATAGTTGTAGATGTGGCTCTGGTTTATTTTGTCTTGGCGGTCTTTGGGGGTTCTTTGCCTCGGCGTTCAGGGGTTTTATGTTGAGGATATTTGTCATTTTGGCAACAAGCTATGGTAAGCCTTAGGATTTGCAGGTACAAAGAGGATATCTGTATGAAGTTGAATGGTACAATTGGTGTGGGATATATCATTGGGAAGACAGATATATTAAAGGAGTTCACACTCACATTATATCTTAATCCCACTCGACCAAAATGCGTATGACATCTAGGTCGCGCCTTGACTACCATATCCCCAACATTATATATAGTCTTATTGGAAGTTGATGAAACATGAGGGGAGGATAGTTTATTGAATAAAATAGGTAGACTTCCTCCCTTGAAGCAGTCAGCAGTTTAGTCGACATCGTTTTATCTAAAAGGTTGTAAAAATGATCCTAAGCGGCTCTTACACAACCATAGCTCGCATAGCTCACTAGAGTGGCATACTTCCGTAGGGTTCCCTTGTAGCCCTTGGCTTAGATGCATTCCACTCACTTCCCCGTCTTCCTATCTGAAGAATGTCGCTATGAACTACCGACCAAGTACCACCCGACAGCCGTCACTCAACGAGAGGACTAGAGTCACCTTCTGCCTCTCTTCGGCAATATTTTCAACCCCTGTTGTGTTATGAGAAGACCACCCTAATCACGGTCGCCTTTGAGGACGCGGGCAATCCCCTAGTCTGACGCGCGGAAATCTCTGAAGTATTCGTACCACTGTGTAAGCGGCTTCAACTAGGGCGAGGTCCTCTATCAATTGATCCAGTTTTAATTCCTTGCTTTGTTTGTAACTCCCGTGGAAATAGGTTTACCTACGCCCTAAGCAGACACGAGGGCCACCATTGAAGGGCAAATAGCCCCACATCGCTGTCTTCTCGTCTCGATACAAGGGTAAATTCTCAGCCCACCTCTCGGGACGAAAGAGATGAGCATCGGGCCCATACAGATCCTCACGCCGATGCATTGCGTAAACACAGAACGCGACATTTTGCCCCTTGCGAACCAACACTGGTTTGTTCCGGTCTTTTCCACCGCCATTTAGAAGTATAGTCGTTCTATGGGCAGTGCTAGTGTTGACTGGAACGGATGGATAGAGTCGCAGTACTAGCATGGGGAAGCAATAGCATACACCACATGATACTCAGATATACCTACCGTCTTTGAGAACCTTATCTAGATATGACATCTTTTTCAATGAATCTTGTGTCATATTATCTCCACTACCCACAATCGCTGCTATCGCAGCGTTTAGAAGGCCCAGGACGTCAGGGTGTTGTGCCAAGCAGAAGCTAGAGAACAAAGGTAAGACAGGAATCAGTGTCGAAAGCGATCCTAGCTTGGGTAGCTGACGCTATGACCGATACTCACAATGTCCAACTTAAAAGGCATGCTGTCGTATCTCGACCAGCCAAGAGCGCATTTAGCAACTGCCCCCTAAGGCTGTCTCTGGTGCTCGCATCTTGTGCGATAGAATCAAAGATACAATGCTCATTCTTCTCACTCATCTCCAGTTTATCTCCTGTCTGTGCTTCGATAATCTCCTCAGTGAAGTGATGGACAGGGCCGCAAGACAGCCAAAACTCAGGGCCACTGATCAACCAATATAGATCAAGTAGCCGGAATCGCTGAATAACGTAGCTCTGGGCATTATCGAAACCCCTCGCAAACTTCTCGCCCTTGCTGAACTGACCAGGTTTCATGCCACTGATTGACTTTCCGAACAGGAATTCCGCTGTGGTTTCCAAGGTTAAGCGGAAGAATAAAGGCCGCAGATCCACTTCTGTTCCATCGGTGGGTATTTGACGAAGAAGGCTGTCAACATGAGCTCTGAATACCTTGAGGGTTCGGTATTTCTGTCGTGATAGCTGTGGGCGGAGTAGTTCTCTAGAATGCTTCCAAGCATCACCATCTTGCGTAGAGATCCCTTCTGCTGGAAAGGGAAAGAAGATATTGCGCCAAAGCCCGAAGCCAAGTTCTGTTAACATGGTCAGCTTGACTCTAGAGCTTTCCTTGAAGGGCATAGGAAAGACCATTGGTATTTGTCATCATTGCTTCTAGATTTTCAGGGTCGGTTGTGCCAAATGCTATTGTTCTGAGGAACTTCTGCTCCAATGTTGTGCCACAATCTCTGAAATGGAAAGTAAAGAGATTCATTATATGCTGTTCTGAGTCGGCAAACCATATTTACATCAAGCGATCAATGCCCCACGGTCACCAGTTGCGTGGTCTGGGAGGCTTCCCACAGTCATGTAAGATACCAAACTTCCGATCGGGCCAGAGACAGCGATTTAATTAGTGACCAGAGATTGTAACTAGATGAATCACATACCTGAAACGCCAAGTATCTTCGCAATACGTCGTAGCTTACCCATACTGATGCTGCACCACTGAATATGTACAATATATGCGACAGCATGCTGGTAAATCATTCAGCTGAAATTGGCAATAGCTTTGCTCACGGGCCGCAGATAAATGGCCTTTATCAGGGGCAATGCTCGGTCAATGCCCAACGCTGCCGACATTTCCTTTCCACGTTAACAGACTTCAGCTAAGAGTCTATGCTACCCTGGCGAGCACAAAGCGAGCGCTCAGAGGCCCCAACGTTAGTCATTAAATATGCGAAAGGTCGAATTTTCCTTTGTTAGGTTGTACAACTCAGCCGAAGTGGCCCTCTTATAGATCTTGGAAGGTGTCTGACAGCACCGTGTGCCGCCAGGAGGACAAAGAAGATTAGGGCAGAGCATTCCCGCCCATCGTCACATCGTAACCAGTATCGCAGCACTGCGACACCCTTGAATTATTTGATGGTTGTTATAGAAATCCTCTCAAAACGAAACATGATCCACGGAGATATGTTATCATCAGTTGCTGCAAAGTACAAATCTCACCTGTATCATGTTCTCTTGGCGGCACATATGGTGGATAGAAACCTTCACTTGCAGCGGAAGGGAGCGCGGTTACCACTCCATTTATGCTCCTATCATCGCATTCCAGATCGTAATTACTCTGCCCAAACGTTACTGTCAAGCATGAGCCTTCCGTTCCACATATAGCTACGGGCATAGACGGACGACAAAACCTAACACCGACGTCGTCTGATCGCCCATATAGGACAACTCTAACAGTACTAGAGATAAATATGATGGTGAAGCTCGGTTTTCCTCAAGAGCAGCAAAAGAAATGGTGCATTTTCAAGTTATTGGTCCTCACGTTATGTCACTTCACCCCACCCATGTAAAACAATAATTGAGTTAACGCTACACAGCCGGAAGTGCCTTACAAGATCGCTCGCCGATCACAGTCTCGGCTGCATGGATGTTGATCTATGGCACCGACCTTTATACAAAGAGATATGGCCCAAAAATATGAAGACGCCTCCATATAGAATGTTTCAACCATCGTCATTAAAAGCCTCGCAGGTGATCGTTCATAGACAGAGGAACCTAATGGCAACTCATGAGATTCTAGATGGCATTAATTGTATGAGTACAAGACCGGCTATGTCTGTCCCAAATGTAGTAGCCTAATTCCTACTATTGAGGCTCCTGAAGAAATCTCCAAAACAATCGTTGCGTGGTCGATGCGTCACTAGCATGATAACAAGAGCGCGGGTACCCTTCCCCCTTTGTTGCGGATATATATTTTAGTAGTTGCAAGGGTCCAATCCCCCCCTCTCCCTCTCCCCTTTATCAGTCGCAGAATGGAAAAGCATTTGGCCGTGTCCCTCTGAGGGTTACCTGGTTTGTGACTGAATTCGAAACGGAGATGATCCATGGTTGACCAGTCCACGTGACTGGGAGGACTTCTTCTGCCGTCTGAGTTCTGCGTCTTTTTGTTCTTCCGCTCCAACCCCAACGCGGATAAAATGGACACGAATACGACAGGCATGGACAGCGCCACGTTGAACAAGATTCGCTCTCGGAGATCACATCACAAGTCCCGGCTCGGTTGTAAAAATTGCAAGAGGCGGCGGGTAAAAGTGAGTATTTCTGCTATTTAATACGTTTCCTTTTCTTGTAAACCCGAATTGCTCGTCAATCTGTGGCATGATACCATCGTTCCTTTACAATGGGAGACCAAATGCAGGACAGCATGTGGACTTATCTACGTGCTCTTATATGCTTCCAGCCAAGAGGATATGACCTGTTATATCAAAATGTGCCCCAGAATGCGACTGACCTGCGACAGTGTGATGAGAAGAAACCATCATGTGCAAATTGCGTGAACCATTCCATCGAATGTGACTTCTCCGTATCTACTCCGACATCGCCATCACCATCACCAACTGCTACATCATCAGCTCGTCAGCGGTACCGATTCAGGCAATCCAAATATCAGACTTTAGCTTCCTCAGCGCCCGATGAAGGACAACGCCCTGGCGGCAACTCTGTCGCCGTCCAATGCGATCTTTCCGCCAATATCAGTGCCATGGGCGGGATTTCGTTTGCGGATCTTCAACTCTTTCATCACTATCTTATCTCGACACATCGCACCCTCACAGATGAAGCTTCCGATCGATATGGTGTTTGGTCGATCCACATCCCACAGTGGGGAATCGCGTTTCCCTCAATCCTCCATTTAATGCTGGCCTTGTCCGCTCTGCATCTTGGTCATGAAAAGCCAGAGCTTCGGCACCAATATGTGATGCAGGCAAATGACCATTTCACATTTGGTATCCGATCTGTGACTACCGTCCTCTCTCAACTGAACTCCGAAAATTGTCAGTTGATATATATGTCAGCGGTCATGATCTGTCTCGTTTATTTCGGACATGGCCCCCGACCCGGTGAATATCTAGTCTTCAGTAGCCAGGGACAGGCTGAGTGGCTAGTTCTCATGAGAGGAGTTCGCTCCATTTTGGCAACAAATCATGAAAAGATCTTTTCGGGGATCTTGACGCCTCAGACGGATGATAGCATCCAAAGCGTCGGTCCGGACTTACAGGGCGAATTACGTCAACATCACGATCGCATTGTCGAGCTAAAGACTTGGATCGAGATACAGACCGCTGGCTCCGAAAAGGACCTGTACCTTAGTGCTGTGGGCAGCCTACCGGAAACTTTTGAAGAGACTTATAAGATGCGGAGTGCGGGAAAGGACGGTGTATGTTTATTACCTATGGTGATAGGCTGGATATATCGACTCCCAGAACCATTCGTGGTGCTTTTGGAGAAGAAGGATCCTTTCGCGCTCGTTATCCTGGCTCATTGGAGTATTCTACTAACCTATATGACCTCGTCCTGGCTCTTCGTTGGTTGGGATCAACATGTTATCAAAGGCATTCGGGCTTCTCTAGAGGAGGAGTTCTACAACTGGATTAGCTGGCCTGAGACTGTCATTAGCATACGGGCCTAGTATATAATTCACCCGTGAGCCTTGTTCAATGCTGAAGGAGCCGACCTAAGTTGTGTCATACATTTCTTCGAGATTGTACATACTTGTTGTTGCTAGGGTACGAGGGCCATGATAAAAGGGACGATAGCAGAAACCCGGCGCTCAAAACTTCTAAAGGAGGCCAGGATCGCAAGGGATGTTGCCACGGTAAATCTCCGGATAAGTCTATTTTTAGTAGCGAGCTAATGAGTATCCACCACCTTTGGACCCTGACGGTGTCATACATGCAGGTATGAGGCAATATGTTAATAGAGACTACTTTGAATTGTTGGGCCTAATCCCTGTACAGTATGGCTTAGCATGTGACTGCACTCTCTTTTGAGAACTGTTTATCATTCTTCTCTAACCTGTTGCTGGCAGTGCATGCGGTGTGACTACTATGACACCTTTAGCATAATCTCAACATCGAGGCTGAATACTATACACTTACATGGATCTCGAATTCTTATCTAACGGCCACATAAGTACTCCTCGCCGTTGGGGGACCCTAAGCCGGGAAACTCAGCAGAGCGCGCTCCTGGCCACAGCTGAAGATAAGAAGGACTACTTTTCGCTGCATAGTCTACCATGGACATCTAAATTCCTATGTTTATACACAATATCAATATCCGTACCGTTTATCTTGAGTTCTGTGACTCAATTATGGATCCTACGACACAAGAAAACAAAGGTGTTTCCAAACTATCGAATTTACATAAAAATGGTAAATATCGATATTTCTTACAGACCCAGCCAAGTATCGCTTTACAATCAAATGATTGACTAACACTCCAGGTGCTATACATGGCGGCATTTGGGTCCCAAGTATTCTGTCTCTTTCCGCTTCCAACTGCGCCTGTAGCAGCATTGCAGATCGACTTTCTATCAGCTGCAACTTCGTCAGTTGCGTTATTGTTCTTGGGCATAGTGTCATTATTTGAGCACCGTCGAACAATCCGTACTTCGTGGTCCTCTTTACTATACCTTTCATGTAGCCTGCTTGGAGATGTCCTGTTCCTGACTTCGCCTGAGCCAAGCTTCCAAGAACAGGTCACCAGCTGGGTAGTTGCCCGTCTAGCTCTACTTAAGGCAGTCCTCATATCCCTTGAATCGGGCAATAAGGAGTCGATTTTAATGCCCCACTGTAGGGATCTACCACCAGAGCAACTAGCGGGGGCTTTTGGAAAGACATTCTTCACCTGGATCAACCCGATTCTCAGAAAAGGGTATACGGATATTTTAACGCCCCAGGATATTCCTGGTCTTGAGAGAAATCTGAGCTCGGAACGCCTACGGAGGGATATTCTTCGAGCCTGGGACCAAAGGCGTGAGTACCTAAGATATCCGACGGGATCTCGAGTGCTAATGCCTACGTAGGAAAGCCTGAAACCACACTCACATTACCAGTAACATTGCTACGATTTGCGAAAGGTGCATTTCTATCAGCAATTATTCCTCGAATGTGTCTGATCCTCTTCCGATACTCTCAGCCAGTCTTAATTAACGCTGGCATTCGGTTTGTTAACAATGGAGATGAAGGCTCAAACTATCCTAACTATGGATATTGGCTTATTGTTGTGACTGGTATTATCTATTTTGGACTGGCGGGAAGTATCAACATCACAGGCCCCCCTTACTCGTAGCTAACTGAACAGTAGATCAGTACCGCCGTGTATCACCATCAGTTAAACCGGCTACAAATCATAAATCGCAGCGCTCTAATCGCACTCCTTCACCATAGAGCGCTTCATGTTCAAAGTGAGCATCATGACAATGGAGGACCAATAACCCTCATGAGTGTTGATGTGGAGACTCTAAGCACACTTGGGGATATGCTCCATGAAACATGGGCTTACACTCTAGAGGTAATCATTGGGACAACGCTGTTGGCCAGTCAAATTGGGTGGTTGTGTTTGGTTCCACTTGTCGGTGTTTGCTGTGAGTGCCAACATATTATGCTATACCTCTTCCTTATTTTTCTCTCAGGCACTGACAACACAAAGGTTCGTCCTGGATGAGCGCGTACGTAGCGCGCCATTTGCAATCGCGGCAGCGAAACTGGAACGCCGCTACGCAGAAACGGATGGCAGTCACGACGTCCCTGCTTCAATCTGTTAAAAGTATGAAGATGCTTGGTATCTCTGATTCTGTTAAAACCTGGTTGTGTGGTCTCCGAGGCGACGAAATACAAGCTTCAATACGATTACGATGCGTTATGCTTGCATATAACGCTAGTGGTAAGTCATAAACAATTGCCATAATTCCGGTATGTATTAGTGCTAACTATACACACGACGCTTACAGCCAATGCTCTTGGTATGTTCACACCCGTAATAACATTGGTATTGTATGTGCTTTTCACAAGGTCCAAGTCCGATGGAGCCCTCCCCGCAGAAACAGCTTTCACATCTATAGCTCTGCTCGCTATGGTTACTCACCCTGCAAACATGGTCATGACCATAGTTCCTCGCGCCATTGCATCGCTGGCAAACTCTGAAAGAATTATGAATTACTTAATCCATGGTACAATTGAGGACCGTCGACTTCATATACGGCAGGCTCAGGTTGGCTCGGGCATTACAGAAACTCATGAACGGGCAGCTATCTTACTAGCTGATGTGAGCATTCAATATCCACATACAAGTAAGCCAACATTGAAGCAGCTTAACTGTAAGGTCAACAAGGGGTCCATTGTCATGTGCGCAGGGCCCGTTGGATCAGGGAAAACAACTTTAGCTCGGGCGCTACTCGGGGAAATATCTCCCACTAGTGGTGTGATTTACACGTCCTCTAAGCGCATAGGGGTATGTGCCCAGGAGCCATGGCTACCAAGTGGCAGTATCAAGGAGGTTATATGTGGTGGTCATCAGATTGACGAAATCTGGTACAAGCAGGTCTTACTTGCTTCTGAGCTGCTGAAAGACCTAGAAGCTCTCCCAGATGGTGACGGTACCGAGATCCAGTTTCCTGGTCTCAACTTGTCTGGCGGCCAGCAACAACGTGTGGTATGTTTGTCCCTTGAGCATCATATTGTCCCGCCTCTACCTGACATACTAACCTTGGGAAGGCCCTTGCCCGAGTTCTGTACGCTAGATGCGAGATCGTAATACTTGACGACACCTTCCGAGCTCTTGACGGAAAAACAGAGAAGGCTATCGTCCATAACCTGTTAGGTCCTGACGGTGTCTTTCGAAATCATGGTACAACAGCTATAGTTATAACGAACTCTGGTAGGCTATCAAACCATCCACATATTTTGGCCTTGGACCTAACCGAAGCGAAGCCCAATACTTCCCCCTAGCAGATCACATTTTAGTGCTATCGGACTCAAAGATCCAGCTACAAGGCTCCTGGGATAAGCTTCAGCATGATAGCAAACAAATAGACAAGTTCATGCCCGATGAGCGAGAATACAGACATATCTCACAGGGATCTGAAGCGCAAGGTAGTGCTAACATGCAGAAAGACTCCAGGGTTGATGCAGCCCGAGATCTAACACGACAGAGTGGAGATTTAAGGCTCTATGGTAAGGATGGGCACGTTTAGATCAACGCTGGCTAACTGTCCTCCAGGGTATTACCTCAATGCGATGGGGGTTCGGAATGGTCTTTTCATGTTAATGTGTACTGCATCGTACTCTTTCTTTATAACCTTTTCGCAGTACTGGGTAAAGTGGTGGGCCGAAGCTCGTGATAAGCAAACCGCGTTTTACATGGGGGGCTATATAACCTTGGCTTTGATAGCCTGGATTTCTACCAACGGTACTATGTGGTAAGTGATCATGAGCATTGATGAAGATACCTTCTACCTTTCTATTCCCGGTTACTAATAACGCAAGGTCCACGTGTATGCGGATTTCCCCGCGAGCAGGCGCTATTTTGCATAGCCGACTGCTAGACTCAATATTCGGGTTTGTTTCCAGACCCCTATCTACCTTGGTCGTATCCTGACAGGAGACACATACAGGGCCCCACTATCGTACTTCTCAGACAATAATATCGGGGTCATCCTGAACCGGTGAGGATAAACCCCTGTCATCTCTATGCGAGAGCTAACACAGCGAAGGTTTGGAGAGGACATCCAGCTCGTAGATCGTCAACTACCAAATGCTTTTCAAGCTCTAGGAACTCGTAAGTATCCCGTTCCTGAGTTGATCCGAGTTCTAATCAGACTTCAGAAATGTTCAAGCTCTTGGTGCAGGCGACAATACTCTTTAGTGTTATCCCAGTGATGGCCATCACCCTACCCTTTTGTATGGTGGTTGTTTACTTCGTGCAGAGAGTCTACCTGCGGACGTCGAGGCAGCTCCGATTCCTCGAGATCGAGTCAAAGTCAGCTCTCTATTCGAGCTTTGTAGAAATGGTCTGGGCCCTCTTTTAGATCAGCAAGGCCGAACATCGCACTAATAAAGAACAACAGGTGGATGGTCTTAGCACAATACGTGCACTTCAATGGCAGCAGAAGTATACTAGCGACATATTTGGAACGATCGATGCCTCACAAAAACCGGCATATCTACTTCTTTGTCTTCAACGATGGCTGAATCTTGTTCTTGACCTCGTAATCGCCGTTGTTGCGGTGGGTCTCGTGGCTCTAGCCGTGGCATCCCGGGGAACAGAGAGAGCAACAGCGGTCGGTCTATCACTGAATATGATTATCCTTGCCAATACAACCCTGCTTCGCCTTGTCGAGTCATGGACCTCGCTAGAGGTCTCCCTTGGAGCAATTGCGCGGTTGCGTTCCGTTGTGACAGAGACACCACAGGAAGAAAATACTGGCGAACAGAAATTAATTGCACCCGCCAATTGGCCGGTCTCTGGGAGCATTGTTGTTCATAGCCTGGAGGCTTCGTACAGGTAAGTTCAGATCCGATGTGCCTCTGTTGCTTCGAGTGTTTTAACAAGATTTCAGTCCGCCGAAACTTGCTCTCCAGGACATCCACCTTAATGTTAATTCCGGACAGAAGCTTTTAATATGTGGTAGGACTGGGAGGTAAGACGACATGTACGATTCTTCATGAACCCAGACTAATACCATCCACTACAGCGGCAAAAGTACATTGTTACTTTCCCTCCTTCGTCTGCTGGACCTCCAGCACGGATCGGTAATGATCGACAATGTCGACATTTCCAACATCTCCAGGGCATATCTACGCCGCCACTGCTTCATCACAGTGCCACAAGACCCGTTCGTTCTAGCGGCAGCTACTCTGCGTTTCAACCTTGACCCAGAAGAGTCCCTCCATGATACGGTACTGATGGAAGTACTGAAAAGAACGAGACTTTTGGAGCATTTCTGCCAGTTCTCCGAGCCTACCCACCAGAATCCTTGTGAAGTCAATGCTGTTCTAGACCATCCAATGTCCTCACTCCCACCACTTTCTGCAGGCCAGCAGCAACTGCTTTCCCTATCACGCGCACTTGCTCACAAAGAGGCCTCCATGGCTCCTGAATATTCTGACCTCCAGACACGGCTTTCGGTAGCGGAACACATACCTATTCTTCTTCTAGATGAAGCTACGTCCGCACTGGACCCACATACTGAAGCAGTGATGCAAGATGTTATAGAAGAAGAATTCACCCAGAAAGGATATACGGTGATCGTTGTCGCTCATAGAGTAGGTGGCATGGTTAAGTATTTCCGAGATGGCATCGACGCGGTTGTTTGGATGAGTGAAGGGAGGATTGAGAGAGTCGTGCGTACCCAAGCGGCTGTAGGACTTGCGCTGAAAAGACGATAGAGGTGGAGGATCCAACCTGTGCTCAACAGATTTACCATAAGCCTCAGTTACATATACTGTCATTCAATCCTGGGAAGAGCCTCCCTTATAAAAGTGGACTGTAACGTTCACGAAGAGTCTTCACATTCCAAATAAAAGCATAATTTAGCGAGCAGAATCTCAACTCAAAGCAAACATAAAACCTTCTATCAAGAGCAATCGAACAGGTTAAACACCGTTACGCCCACAAACCAATTGTACAAACCCTACGACAACATCCCCACGCTCAACACCTCTGATAACCCTTATACCCAGCCAAAGGCACCCCATCCCCATCACCCCCCTCCTCCATACCAGCACACAACCTCCCAGCCTCCCCAGCCCGTCTCGCCTTCTTAATCAACAACCCAGGATGCCAAAACACCAAAACAGCCATAGAAAGAAACATCATCGCCGCATCAAAAACATAAATATACGCCTCCTGCTGGTTCAAAGCGGACTTAACCGCCCCAAACTCCACCAACCTCACCAAATTCCTCACCATCAAAAACAAACAACTGACATAAATCGCCCACATGTACCTTCTCCAATTCAAATCCGGGTTAGTAGCAGCCACCCTCGTCGGCTCAGCTGCTAGTCTCCTATGAAACACCCATGCAATCCAAACAAACACCAGGAATACCACAAGTGCAAACACAAGTCCGACGATGACGACCTTGCGTCCGATATCCATGACCTTGGCATCACCTGTGATCTGGACCCCTGCGCCGCCGAGTTGAGTGAAGAAGCAGAAAACATCGTTTAACACGAAGAGGACTGTTATTCGCTTAGGTCGCATCGGGGAGAGATGTTCTGCGTCGAAGGCGCGGATGATGCGACCGAGTACCATATAGATTGTTGCGGCGACGAAGGGCGGCGCGCACAGGATGAGCATTTGTTGGAGGGCCCAGGAGCTTATCAGTGTTCTATTGTTATGCGACCAGGCGCGGCCGTAGTAGCCGAATGTTTCGCCTAGTATCTTTGTCAGTTGGGTTCCTGGTGCGTCGGTGTGAAGGTGGTAGGTACTGTACGTACATATTCCGCCTAGTATTAACGGGATGAAGTAGGCTGCCTTGTAGGGAAACATCAGAATGATGTGAGCAACTGTCGTTATGCCAAATATGGCCATGAAAGCGTAGCCGGCTGTTTGGGATGGGTTGTAGGGGTAGAACTCCACCCAGGGTGCAGAACCGTTTACGCCTTCGTGGAATGTGAAGTCCATTTTCGTTGAGATGTTTGGTCAATGTGCAGGTAAACTGAGTATCACACAAAAGACTTGAGAGAAATATGTGTCCATTCCAAGAGAAGCAGTCCCCCCATCCCTGATTTATATTCTGATCTACCCATACGTATTAGAAAACGACGATATTGCCGGATTAGGTAATTCTGCTCGCGAATACGAGTGGAGCTCCCGGAAAAGCTTAAATGCAGGGGATCGATACGCCTGCTGGTGGAGAACCCTAATTTTAGCTATGCTTAGGTTTAGTTCCTGTTGATTTTCAATGTTACTCTGTGGGTCTATCGGGGGTTCGGCGAATCGTGTTTGCGATTTTGATGTATACCTGCTTGTGGTAAGAGAATTTGTATGCCGATCGCTGTGGTAAAGGCTGTGGGCTGTGGGTTTGAAACGGTCGAGGCTTAGCTGATGGACTATTCTGTGTCTATCTGTTCCTGGTATTGGCAGTATCTGTTGTTGCCTGGTTGGACTGTGTGTTCTTTGTTGATACATGTCGCTTGTATTATTGCCTTTGGGTCATGGGTAGGTATCCCGAGTCTATTGGCTGGATGATATGACCCCCTATTGGGCAACGTGCACCCCGAGACATTAAGTTCTACGATAGCCTGCAGATGCATATTAGGGCGAGGGTCTTTATCATTGACATGCCAGGGTCCAAGACTGATATCGATAGTGGTGGAGCAACTCCATCGCTACTTATGCCGATAAAAGTAGCAGAACAAGCCTAATGCCCTACAAACAATACTACTTGAAAACAACACCAAGATAGTCTATCAAAATATGCCATTGAAATCTAGGTTACAACGCTCAAATTACACCATAAAAAGCAGTCTATCGTGAAATTCATGCAGACTTGCCGAAGACCTTGAAGCGACTCTCAAGAGGGGCGAACTCCTTCTCGCCGGGCTCGCCGGTAGGAGCACCGAAGACGAGCTGGGCGTCCAGCTTCCAGGAGGCAGGGAGGTCCCAGGTCTTCTGGATATCGGCGTCGATGAGGGGGCTGTAGTGCTGGAGGTTGGCACCGAAGCCTTCGGACTCGAGAGCGGTCCAGACTGTGATTTGTTAGTATCGGTTTTCTTTATCGCATATGTATGTGGACGGATATTTTAGCAAGGATGGAACATACCGAGGTACTGGGACATGGCGTTGGACTCGAGGGCGAAGGGGTCGAACTTGTCGGCGTAGATGGCGAACTTCTCCTTGATGGGGGCGAGAGACTCGTAGTCGACGAAGAAGAGGACCTGAAATTTTATATTAGTACTTGTTTTGTATCGCCTCAGGTGACAGCAATTGGGGTTTGACGTACAGTTCCGTAGGCAGCACGGAAAGCCTCGAGCTTAGGCTTGGTGTGGTTCTCGAACGCCTCCTTGGGGACGGCACCGGCGGCAACGAGGCCCTCCATGGCCTTGATGGCGATGTCCCAGACCTTCTGGTGTTCCTCCTTCAGCAGCAGAACGACACGGGAGGTCTGGGTGTTGAAAGAGCTGGGGACGTGGAGGACGGAGGTCTCGACAATAGACTGGATGGCATCGTCGGAAATGGGGCTCTCGGCCTTGAGACCATAGTAGGTACGGCGGGCCTTGACCAACTCGAGGAGAGTGTTGGTGGAGGCGTTCTTGAATTCGACCTGAGCGGAGCCCATTGTGACGGTGTTGATAGATAGTGAAGTGGTGACTGTTAGAGGAGTGTTCGGTAGGAAGCTGATGAGATCTAAGAGTCTATTGAACAGGAAATTGAGATCTTATATATGCAATCTCGCCATCGCAGAATGTTTGGTGCCCCGCGATTTAGTTTCATTTCCATAAGAATCCATAAATATTTCTCTCAGATGGTCCCATCACTCGCCAATCACATTGTCGCGTTGAGGTCCATTTTAATCGGCAAACGTGGCTTTGTAAGACCGCCGAGGAAATTTATAAGCGATGGAAGTCTCTTACGCGCCTTCTCATTGGGTGTGCGGAATTCCAGTGGCACCGTCGATGGAAAAAGTGCGGAATTACGGACTACCGCACGGTCAGTCTGACAAAGATTCAATCCACAAGGTTGCCCCTGTTGAGCTTAACTGCTCCCGTAACGCTGAGTAATTGCCCCTGGATCTTATCTGGAAATTCAGGTCGGCAATGCTATTCTTAGTTGCAGCCGGCACACTTTATTATCGTTCAAGCAGAATTGTCTAGGGTCCCCTCTGTCGCACGTGACAGGGCGGCCTTTCGCTATGGCCGACACCCGCTGATTAAGCGGTTGAGGAGGGCGCTTCAATGAGGGATTTCTAATGATTATGAGTGCTACAGAAACGCAAATAACATTGCTTCTATTTTGATTGTTAAGCTTTCTAGTCATCTTAGCAGAATGTCTGAATTCTCAGGACAATGCTCTAGAGGTGCTTAGCTATAGTCCACTAGTGCGGATTCCGAAATTGCCCCAAGCAATGCATATATATATTGGATCGGTAGCGTCCGAGTCCTACACAAAAATGGTCCAATTATGGAGAGCTAGCATTCCTAATGGGAAGCAATCATAGGCAAATGGAAAGTATAATACCTATCTGCAGCCGAACACTATCTTTACTCACTCATGTGCCGTGAGAGAACATTGATAGTTTAGATATGTGTGGTGTAGTCGCCTCACGAAGTTCACATTGGAACATCATAAACAGGACATATGGACAGTGATACAAACACTTGACAAAATGAGATTCAATGGATTGAGATATCCCTTAGCATTGGCATTTCTACCGAGCAGAACATAACGCGTGCATCGTCAGCCTTTTATACGCCCGAACCCCCTCCACCAACTCATCAATCTCAATCTGTTCATTGTCTCCGTGTGCTACCAGGATAGATCCTGGCCCATATAGGTATTTCTTATGATTTCCCCTGAATCGCGGAACATCAGTCCCGTATGAAACAGGGGCAGTCTCGAATCCTAAGTACAATTTTTAGCCCACTGTTCATGTAGCAGCAGGATCCAACGTTAAACATACCCTCAACATCATGATCTAACAGGGTTTCAGGATACTCAAACTTGAACTCTAGTCGAACATTCGAATGTCGGGCAACAGTATCCGAGACAATCTGTTTTATCCCAGCCATATCAGTCGCGACGCGGACAGCACAAAGCGCTTTACTCGTCCCCGGGACGATATTATAGCTCACGCCGCCCTCTATCTTCCCAATATTGAAAGTTGATGGCCCAAGCAGCGATGAGCCCGGAAACTTCGTTTGAACCAAGTCATTCAGCGTTTCGATAAGTGCAAAGTTAGCGTTCACCCCATGCTGAGGGTATCCAGAGTGACTGTCGCTGTCAGTTCAAGTACAACCCAAGCAGGCCCATAAGTAAACTAAAAGGGACCAACATACCAAGCCTTGCCCTCGCCGATCAATTCAAACACCAAATGACCCTTGTGTCCAACAACCAATTTCCCCTCTGTCGGCTCTCCAAATATCACTCCCTCGAAACTGAGGTCCTGGTTATTTGCCGCTATCATGCCGGGTCCACCTTTCTCTTCTCCGACCACAAAAAGTAGCCCCACATCGCCGTCCTTGACAGCCCCCTCTGCCCTCAATTCCTCTAGAGCGCATATCTGCGCAGCCATGGGACCTTTATCGTCGCATGCGCCCCGCCCGTAGATTGTCGATCCCTCAATTCGTAGTGGGATGTAGGGCGGGACGGTGTCCAGGTGTGAGGTGAGACATACTCTGGTCTTCCGCTGGGTACCTAGATAGGCGTAGACATTTTCTCTGGTTGAGTCTTCGGCGATTGGAAGGCGTTCAACGGTATAGCCGAGGTTGGTGAGGTGGTCGTCTAAGAAGTGGGCGAGTTCCTGTTCGTGTTCACTTGTACTCTGGGTTTGCATCAGCGATGACAGGAGCGATACGACGGTACTCGTAGCCATTTTTCTGGTAAGTATCCTGTTGGTCTGCTAACTTTAATGATTCTATATGCGTTGAAGTAAAAGTGACGCGGACGATTCTTTATGCCATGTCGTCATCGGAGCTCGGACCGATCCACCGAACAGATCGGATCAAGATAAGATATGAGATGCCAAAATAAGGTGATTGATGGGGACAACCAGAGCGGCATTGATGAAAGGTCAACACGAGAGCGACACCTGTAATGGTAAATAACAATTGTAAAATGTCAAACAGCTACTATAAAGAAGCACAAAATAGAGCAGAGAAATTGCCTCATGCAAAAGGCCTGGGACAAGAAGCGATATTCCATGGGCAAGTGTACCGAGTAACTGATTGATACTGCGAAGCTTGAGTACATGATAACGATGTTGATCCCTGACTGCCGAATTCAGACATACAGGAGATGGGTTAGCTTCTTCGCCAACGTGCTCGAGGTGTATGAGCTCCTGCTGCATTGGATAGTCTTCCAATCTGCGAGCAACCTTCTGAAGAAGCCATGGAAGATGGTGCATCGTTTGATTGGTCTTATTTGGCGAACAAGCTTGTGTTTCCTGGCTGAAAAATCTTCATATGTTAAGTTTAACCGAGCTGTTCCCACACCTCTAATGTTAGGCTGCCAGCATCCTACGGTCGTAGTAACCCCAGTGCCGATAGCCCTTGTGTCAACCGCAACCACGAGCAAAGACATTTTGATACCCCACACGAGTCCAACTAGTCTCTGGTGTGGAGCCTTGGTTGAGACTGAAGTTAGATCGCACTCGAAGCAGGAAGGACAAGACAGATGGAGTAAGACACCGTAAGGACACAGTCAGAACGTATGATCCAAGCTTAGAGGTGAAAGTTTCAAATAGTGTTTGTTTGTTACTATGCCGCCGTTGGAAGGACTTATTTAGACCTCTGAGGAACCATATCTTTACTCGATGGTAAGGTCAGTAAATTTCGATAGTCTTTCAGCTCCAACATATGATCAAGCATTTGGGGCACTGAATCCTGAACTCGGCTAACTATATTCCGTGTGTGCGTCAACATGTCAAGGTTTACCATAAAAGTTAGCAAATCTAGCGAAAGTGTCTATGAAGTAGACTATCTTTTCAATTACTTAGAAGTGGTGTCAGCATCTAACTAGGATGCTGGACGGTTCTGGTTCCAATGACAAAGAACTATTGGACACGGGCAACAACATTTAGCACTGATCGTTTAAGTCTTGGCATCGACTGTCTTCATCAATGGCTTCCCCTTTGCGTACGCCATGGGAACTATATGGGATATTCTAATATACCTACCCATGGCATTGGTGAGTCATTTTCTGGGCTCAGAATACTGCCCCGTGATCGACGATGGATTTCGGCCGTCGTCGGACATTGTTCGGCGTAGAATGATTGTTTCGTACAGAATTATAGGAACAAAGAGCAGAACCACGGGTTATGAAAGGGGATTTCCAGCCACAGAGCGGAACCCACCAATAGCTTATACCCCAACGGCCATCTAAAGAGACCTCAATTGTGGCTTTGTTCTGAGAAACTTACCAATACGACAATTTGGGGCTTCCAGGACATATTATCAATAACATGAAGAGGTGAGATGACCCAGGCGAAGAGAGCGTTCTGAACAAATCGAGAGACCATACTGTGAATCAGGCTATCAGATGTGTCATGTTATCATGTGAGCTTCAAAGACCATATGGTCTTGACTTAACTACCCTGTGCTATGCTCGTTTCTGAGGGTCTACTTGATTATTTGAGATAGTTCCTCTATAATTACAAACCCGATCATACTCAACTAACTACCTAGGCACCCAATCCCAATTTTCTGATTACATCTGCCATTCAGGCCGGGGACTTGAGCATTTTCTGATAGGATATTGAATACTGGTTCGAACCAGGATAGTGTTAGGCCAACGTGAGCATCGTGACGCGTCATATGTCCCCGAACGTCTACCCCGGTTCCATGAGGGAAATAGAAACCAATAGATAGGAGTCCACCATGGCTTGTTCGAGCTTGTAGGTTCATGTTATGGACTAGGTGGGCCGGCCGTACATAGTACGGGTTTTCTGTCGGTGGCACTCAGCAATGACCACCGGAGTTTCGAAGAATTGACAGATACGCGCCTAAAGCCAGTGCGTTAGCATAATACAGTAGGCGAAGATTTTAGTAGTCTAGCTTACTGGGTGCCTTCCATCTCGTCCCAAGAACCTCGAGGACACTCAGTATCTCATTCGCCATATTCAAGAGGTCTGAATTTCCAGTCTCACGGCTCTGCCACATAAAATTTGCTGCAGCCTGATATAAACAATCAAGGACCAGGGGACTCATTCTGAGTGCCCCACCAAGATCCATGGCCGAGCGAATACTTTTTGCGAATTGAAGGACCGCCCGAGACACCTCGTTGATGCCAGAGAGTGCCGTCTGTTGTACTTCTACATTCCCGGCTACCCCAAGAATACCGCTACAACAGTATCTGTCATACAGCAGGAGTGACGCACTATAGCAGATGCCAATGGCAGAAAAAAGTGGAAGGTGCGCAGTTGGGTCGTATACTTTCTCGATCCATTGTTCCAGTTCGTTTAATAGTGTATGTGATAGTGCCTGAGCGGTACGATGCAGCTGCATCGCCTCTTCGCATCGAAAGTCAACATCAGAGCTGCGATCGTTTAGGTGACCAAGTACACGGGCGAGAATGTGCGCTGCTTGACAAGTTCGTGTGAACGGACAAACTTCGATTGTCGTATTAGCACGGACTGCGAGAGGTTCCACTACCGTGATCTCCTAGTGCTATTCAGTCACTTGCTTAGTCTGCTTAGGGCAAGGGTTGATGTATACTCCGCGATCCCAGGACTTGTCATCTGCAGGAAGGAAGTCCTCTGGCTGTGCATCTTCACATGCAAGCGGGCGATTCCTACCGCCTAGATTGACATATCTATATAAATTAGCCAGTCAGATCAGCATATAGTCGACCAACAACCGTAGGAGTACGTTAGATAGAGTTTACCTATCCAGTATGATCACGGCCCACCAAGTACGACGCCTTTCCTCGAGCTCCACCCATGTACCTGCGTCCTTAAGTACACCAGAGCCTTAGTAGTGAGTGTCGAACACTCACCTACTTGGTTGAGCATCTGCGGTGAATCACTGCGCTGGTGAATTCCCATGGCATGCCCGAGTCTTGCGCAATGTCCCACCGTGAGATATGCCGCGGGGTAGATAGCATTCGATATCTCATATAATGCGATCAGCAGCAACGCTTGTAGTACCTTTACGGAGAAGACATTGCTGCTCTCAATATACACGTAGCAAGCCTTTGCAGACCTGTAAAGGTCTGCATCGCCAGATTCGACCTCGCTACACGACCGCGTGTGCAATTGCATCGCTATCAATAGAAGACCAAGATCAGGATCATCTCTCCGATCCTCATTCGACAGTTGCTGATACAGCCGCAATTTCGAAACTATAGACTCCAGTCACGATCAAGCAAAAAACTCGTGCCAAGCCCGCATTGGCCATGATTCCTACCTATAGGGAAGAAGGTGTGAACACTATTGAAGTAAACGTCAACCTCATGTCGAACTTGTGCAGGACTTCGGAGATAACGGAGGTAGTCGGGTGGCAGGGGGACTTTTCTGTTAGATTCCAGATAACTTCGATCCGGAGAGATGTCGGAGTCGAGAAACAGAGTGACGAGACCGTCCGTATTTGGGGAACTAGCACCTATTGTACTTGACTCATAGCCACTCAGAAGAGCCCTTCTAGTCAAAGCTGCATATTCACCAGTCTCTTGTGAATCTGGACTTTCACCATTGTCTTTCTCTGTCGTTGTCGCGGAGCTTCTGCCACTAGGGGTGTAGTCGCAGGCCCGCCCAGTCTTTCGACAGGTAGAACATCTAGGCCTCTCTTTCGTACACCTCCGTTTCTGCTTGCGACAAGTGAGACACGCGTTAATAGCTCGCGAGCTAGGAACTTGTGGATCTGCCATGACGTTGAGGAGGTTGAGGTAGACTTTCTGTAGATGTGGGCGGGAATCGGGAGAAAGCATGCGGGCCGGAGGCGGAGGCGGCTGGGCAAGGCAGATTAAAAATGCTCGAAAGATACTAATAGCCACGCACAGTGTGGTGTTAATTCCACCAAGTCTGCTCCGTATTAGCTTGCTTAGTTTGCTTAAACTGCTTGGGCTGTCATCTTGTAAATCACTGATATTGTCTAAATCAGTTGAATGACTTAAACCGCTTCCATTGCTTCACTACTCACTAGTCTACTACTAAGACTACTAGTATAGAAATATGAGAGACGGTAGACTGCGACATAGATGATTGATCCAACTATCTAATAGACAAAGAAAACCATTATATGGCTGTACGTCAGGTGATCTCTCGGTAGTCATCAGTCAGCCGACAAAATATATACAGGGGCTCAATTCAGGGATACAGAGACCGAGAGCCATACTGACACTATTCCTAGATCAGGGAAGCCAGTGCGTGGCCGAATGAAAAACGCCAAGATTTCATATTTTGCCGTCTTGTAGACATAGTCAGCGGTAGCGTGCGGCCGCACGCGTATCCACATCTATGTGGACCCTAAAGATGATGCTATTCAAGACACTGACGGCTTTAAGGACGGACGACCTAACTCCGCTATGGTTGGTATGATGCTAGGCATACCGGGGAATATAAAAGGGCGACAAATCCATGCTTTGTAGAGCCATTGACCAGAACACATCAAATTGAACATATCCTGCGCAATATATGTACTCAGCCCAACATCAACAACACCACAATTTCCTCAAGATGTCTACCACCAACGATACTTTCAAGAGCTCCATCGGTGCCAATTGCCATCCCACCGCTTCGGAGATCATTCAGAACAATGGTTTAGAGGGGAAACTCCAGGATAAAGTTATCCTCATCACAGGCTGCTCATCGGGCATCGGTATCGACACAGCCCGTGCCCTGTCCGTCACCGGGGCTACCCTCTATCTCACCGCGCGTGATTTGAAGAAGGCCGAAGAAGCGTTAGGAGACCTCATCGAGAAACCCAACGTCCATCTCCTGACTTTGAACCTCAGCTCGCTGGCCAGCGTGCGCGCCTGTGCGGAAGGCTTCTTGTCCAAGAGCTCCCAATTGAACATCCTGATCAACAATGCAGGAGTCATGGCGACCCCGGAGGGTCGGACGACAGATGGGTTCGAAACTCAATTCGGCACCAATCACTTAGGACATTTTACTCTTTTCTACCTGTTGAAGCCTACCCTGCTGGCTTCCTCAACCCCGGACTTCAATTCGCGTGTTGTCAATGTCTCTTCCCTGGCGCATCGTTATGGTGAACCTGTCTTTGATAATATTAATCTGGAGGGAATTTACGAACCGTGGAGGGCATATGGTCAGAGCAAGACGGCGAATATCTGGACGGCCAATGAGATCGAGAGGCGATATGGGTCTCAAGGCCTTCATGCTTTTAGTGTTCACCCTGGTGGCATTAGGACTGGGTTGCAGCAGCATGTTCCCAAGGAACAGAGAGAGGCATGGGATAAGGATGATGCGATTTTGAGTGTGTGGAAAACTTCGGAGCACGGGGCTGCTACCACTGTTTGGGCGGCGGTAGCAAAGGAGTTAGAAGGAAAGGGCGGGAAATACCTTGAAGATTGTCAAATTGCAGAGAAATACGACCCGGGTACTGGGACTGCTGGAAAGGGATATGCGCCTTGGGTGTATGATGAGGCAAAACAGGCGAAGTTGTGGGAAATGTCATTGAACCTGGCAGGGTTACATGCCTAAATCTGATATGACGTCGGAAAGCTGCAAGTGCAAGGCGAAGAGAAACATATTATTTGTGATTGGATATCATGTATTGTTGTTAATTTGACGAATGTGCAGCTTCTTGCAGGATAGACCAATAAACCAACCATTGCCAAGCATGACCTAGTAAGATGGAGTCTATCGACCGAGACTAAACCCACCAGCCCCAATCATATCCACTCAAATGCTGCAGATCAGATCAGCGCGTGGCTAGAAGGCGCGTTATGATTCATGCGCGCAACCAGCCGATAAACCCCGCCTGATAAGCTGGTGTTATAAAATCGTGTCTTTCTGCCTTCGTGTCCTCTTCGGCATTCACGAAAATACTCAGTCTGCGTAAAATGGCCTCACTAAATTTATCTTCAAGGATCGAATCGCCTTCAGAGCAGGAGAAACAAATCTTTTCGATATTGGATGAATATGCCCAACCTTCCAGCTCAACCACAGCTTCCGCAACGGCAAAGAGTATCCATGAATTCGCAGCTCCACTCCTGTCGGATTCTCAAGCGGACGGTCTAGAGAACCTGCTTTGGCAATTCTGGAATATCGTTATCAATGTCGCGAAACAGATTCCATGTGACAGCCCGTCGCAGGAGCGGTTAGTGGAACTTGTGAAGGCGTTGACCGAAATACCACCTACGACGATACAGATTTGGGGCGTGAGTCTTCCGACATCTTGATCGGTTTGGGTTGGACTAAAACATTCTAGAATGATACCAAACTCTGGGTGGACCTACCACTTCTGGGGCCTCAAATGAGAGAAGCTTGGAACCGTACGTGTTCACGGATCATAAGCAGAAGAGCAAAGTTTACTAATAGGAATTTAGTCAATCCAACCGGCAACGAAGCCGAAGAGCAAATTAAAGAATGGATCAACCTTAATTCTTTCGTAGCACGTCTACTCAGCATCAGCCTTGCACCATGGACCGTTCTCGGCGTATGGGCTCTCCGCGATGCTCTCGAGGAAGAATCGTCGGGGAGGAAGGTGGAATGCGACATTGCCGTGGCTAAGGAATGGCTCCAACACGGTGGGCCTGTTTTGCGACAGCAGACTATGGCTGCAGAGAACAAGGAAGAGCGGATTATGGCTGGTGGGTCATTGTACCAGGGACCAGCCAAGCTGTGCCCTGAACGATGGAACTTCTGGAAGGAGCGTCTGAGTCAGATCGGCGATCAGGGGGGTGACGTTGGAAAGGTTGCGAGTACAACGAAGAAGGCGATGGATCAGCTGGAAGATAATTAATAATACCGGAACAGTAGATCCAGTGCATTCCATGCGGACTTGGCTCCCGTACTTACATGTTATCATTGGAACCATGGAAAACATCAATCGACGAAGTCAAATGTTAGTCGGATGGTGGTGCGGAACGTTGGATGAGACCTCCCCGATATCTACCAGTACCCTAATCGGGCATGAGACAGCTTGGTAAAAAGCTACACTTACCTGCACCACGGCCCCGAAATTGTGGATAACCAATCATCGAGTCGGTTACACTCTGACAGTAAAACTATGTGTTTATTTTGACCTTTCAACTGTCCATAGTTCACCATCGGGCCTTAAAAGCGTGACATCACGACTTCTAGAAGGATAGGGAACTGATTGACTGCCAATGACACTGTCCGAGATCTAAGTCATCGCTCTCCATAGTACGATTCGGACTCCTTATTACAGGCTATCCTACCGTGTAAATTTGTCTAAATTGTTGGTCTTGCTGAGCTATGTAGCTGCCTGATGAATGCAAGTGGTAATTCGGCCACCAAGCACGAGATTACTACTACGACATTATACCGGAAACCCTTTCCTACTAATGGAGCACACTGGTAGCTGATGACAAGTTCTGAATATTGGAGCCGGCTACTCATCGCCCTCTCGACTGTTGGGGCTGTGGTAGCTACGCTCTTTTACCTTCTCCGCTTGTATAGCCAGTGCCTTGGCACCGGGAAGTTGGACGCCAGTGATGTATTCCTAGGCTTTGGATTGGTATTGTCTTATGGCATTACCATAACAACCGTGATCGGTACGTGCAACAATCTCTACAACTAACGGCACCATTATTGACCGAACTAGCGGCATCAGAAGGGGCTGGAGTGGACCTTTCGACTCTGCCGTCGAGGATTGCTCATCGGGCAACGATGGTATAAGTTCCCCACCAGTGAAGCGACACATTCATTAACTGATAGTAGATGTATTGGATAGCGCAAGAATTCTGGCCAGCCTCCCAGGTTTGCATCAAGCTATCCATTATTATGCTTCTTCGGAGGCTGCTGGGATCCGTGAAGAGAGTGCTTCCTCTTACATTATTCCTCGCCGTCTTTATTCTGGCATGGGGGTTGGCAGCTCTTGTTGCGAATACATTCCAATGCTGGCCACCGCAGTACTTTTGGAATCAAGAAACCGGGGGCCATTGCATAAGTGGAAAGAAGGCTCTTTTCATGGCTACTGGAGCCGTGTCATTCATTCAAGATATAGTATTGCTGGCAATACCTTTTGCTATAGTATGGCGATTGCAAATGGAACCACGAAAGAAGGCACTTCTTACCATCCTATTCAGTATTGGTGGAATGTAGGTTCATACATTACTTCGACATACTCAACCCGCTATGTACTGACCACTACTAGTGTTTGTATTCTTAGCCTTATGCGTCTGATTGAATTCAGATATTACCCAACAAACAACCTAACTGGTGAATATACCCACATGCGCTCTAGTCCTGATTTCGGCTAATATACCCCAGCAAGCGGCACAAGGGAACGAATATGGACGGTCCTCGAAATCGATATCGCAATTGTCTGCGCCTCGGTCATTCTCATGCCTCCTCTATTCAAACGTTGTACCGATACCTGCTGGAAAATCTACCACCAAATCACAAGTTGTTTGACGACAACGGAATGTACACAGGTTGAATCTTGGCCGTTTCAAAAGCACTGCACAAACTTCTCCCAGGATGGTCGCTCCGAAGTGCGATCACAAGCCTACCCAGCTTCAGCTACTGAGGTGCGTGACCGCAGAGCAGAGATAGCAGGGGGGTGTATCAGGGTCGAGACGACCATCAGCCGGGATGTTGATGATCGTGAAGTGCTTTGGCCACAGGCTGGGAGCTCATCCTTGACATCGGGGATACAAGCGACACTAGCAGGTGATAAAAAGCCCGCCGATGATATGTCGAATGTTGACTTTAGTGGTGTTGGTTGGGATGCCACTTATCCGTAGACACTGATCTACATAGTGATTATAACTGCGCTATTTGATTAGGCGGGCGATGCATCGATAATGTTATGTTAGAAGTTCAGACTGAAAGGAAAGATATATTGGAAGGCCTGTCTGCCCTTCAGTGTGACATAAGCCGGACAACTGGAGCTGTCATGATTATTTTAGGCAAGAAGCGTGCGCTGACTTAATATTCTGGAAATCTCGTTCCGTATCAACGTCTTTTATCATATTAACGCTTGAAATCTTATACAACCGAAAGATTCTGAAGGTCTCACGCATATATACCTGTATCAATAAAATCGCTAAACATGTGTACAATAGCGGACTTCCTTAGTGCTTGTCGAGTATTTAACTCGGTTAGTTGAGAGACATACACCTGAATCGCAACCATAGATTAGTTATGCTGCTAGAACATGCCGAGAAGCTTCTAAGACCATTACCACAAGCATGCGGAACACACGACCAGGTAAACAGACACGCTGGAAAAGTGTAATCTTGGTTGTCTCGTGGAAGTATGACGTTCTGGACTCGGTAAGTAACTCATGGCCGAGCGGTTTGTGAAACACGCTCGGCTTCTGGCCTCGGCCTCATAAGTACCTCATGGTGGTATATCCCATCGTATTCGATACGTTGCTAGTAGTGTCTATTCGGATGTGTTATCATGGAAATGTCGAATAGGCCAATCTCTAGCGTCTGGTCGTTGTATAGCCGAGGGTTCTAATCTCCAGGCCCTGCACTCTAGGTAATAGCCATGAAGCACAAACTCTGCTTGTGCGGCCTAGAGCCAGTCATACGTGTATATGCCGAATGCTATGCACTTGACTGATAGGCTCTCGGCTTTTTAACGGTAGATCCTTCAGACCCCGGCAAATTTAATGCTCAGATCTCACTGATCGACTCCTCGTATGATGTCGGTTTCGTCCATCCGACAAATATCAATGTGATGATTTGCTAGAGCTCACGGAGATACGGGTATGAAGAGCGCCGTTTAACTGTTGGTGCTTCCATCGTTCGTGGCCTCCACGGCTGATCGACAAAAACCTCCCCGCACTCCACTTCCTCGGTCCGCTCTACGTGGGCATACTTTGCATATGATTGATACTGATACACCATCTCATTGCGCTTTCACTGCGAAAATGTGGCCTGACATAGAGTGACTTACATCCGGGGAATTGACAATGTGCTCATCTCATTGGGGCTGTAAGATAGAAGGTGCGGATGGGGAGTATAAAGAGAACATTCTCCTGCTATCTCATAAATCTTAGGTGCTGTCAAAGAGGATTGTCTGAACAGATCGATATTCACCATGGAGAACCCCATCTCTCGTATAATTTCACTATCCGAACGTGTCCCATTCAGGAGGGTATTGGAAATACTATGGTCGAACCCTAGACGCCGCGTTGCCACTTCGGCCGGCGCTGTTGCAACATATCTTATCCTGGTAGCTTGTTTACGGTTTCAGAGACTACGGAGACTGCACCGCCAGTATCGGCAATACTCAACCCGTCAAGGGATGGCCTACATGACCGATCATGATGCCTGGGCTATTCAAAAACAGGTTCTCCAACTGGAGTTCCCTACGATATCCCTGAAGGCTCTACAGTTTGCGCTCTTCAGGGTAAGTACTGCCTAACGCGAGAAAGACATACACTAACTAGATGACCAGACATATGGCATCCCCACAATCTCCAAGCTGTTACTCAAGACCTCCCAATTCTCCGACCCAGCCACCTCGTTCAAGCGCTACGCCGATACCGGTGCACTCATCGGCCAGTTCATGTCCTTTGAGCCAACCTCCGACCGTGCCCTAACTGCCATCGCGCGAACAAAGTTCCTGCACACCGGCTATCGGACTAGCGGTAGCATTCTCAACTCCGACATGCTCTATACCCTGAGTCTGTTTGCGACCGAGCCGATCCGCTTCACAGAGATGTTTGAATGGCGCTCCATGAGCGAACTCGAGAAATGTGCTATCGGCACGTATTGGAAAAACTTAGGAGACGCACTTGAAATTGACTTCGCGGAGTTGCCATCTGCAAAGACGGGATTCCGAGACGGACTACATTTCCTTGAAGAGATGACCGAATGGAGCCACCGATACGAGGAGCAGTATATGAAGCCCAGTTCGGAAAACAAAGCCGTCGCTGATAAGACTATGGACGTTCTGGTCTATGTGTTGCCAGCGTGGCTGAAGGGTGTCGGTGTTAATTTTGCCTCTTGCATGATGGATGAAAGACTACGGGTGGCAATGATGTGAGTCGCGTGCCCTGCGAGATTTGGCAGCGAGATGCTAACGAGTCAGGTACGACGCCCCTGCTCGGCTATACTATGCAATCTTCTTCTCTCTAGTAGCCGTTCGCAGGTTCTACCTTCGATATCTCTCTCTCCCGCGGCCGAACTTCCTCCGACTGGATGTATTTTCCGAGGATCCCAATGAGCATGGGCGCCACTATGTGCGTACCTGGAGTGGTGCCCCTTACTACGTTAAGCCGACTCTGTCGAACCGTTGGGGTCTATCGGCGTGGTTTAGTTGGCTGGTAGGACTACCATTGCCGGGAGATGAAGGGGAGAAGTATTATCCCAAGGGATTCGAGACAGCCGACCTCGGCCCCAAGTATTTTGAAGGAAAAGGGCGCAAGACAGTCCAAGATTATTATGACCAATTAGTAAAAGGCAGGAAAGTAAGGCCGTTTGTGGATTAAGTGGACGGAAGAATACGTCGGCCCTTTTGCTCTTCTCGGAGTGAGATGCTACTGGTATATACCTAGACTTATTTTTTTTATCGAAAGCGTTCCTGGCATTACATTCCCACTGGGCCATAAATCCTTGCAAATCTAAGGTTAGAAAAATTCCGTGCAGAATTCTAGTGCTTCTTTGCACCCATTCAACCAGCAAAGGTGGCTGTCGTGGCGTCATAGCGGAAGCGATCCAGACTCTGACATCAAGCGAATCACCCCAGGGATCCAGCCTTTGGCCTGCCCGTCCCACGGTTCTGAATTTTCCCCGAAGCATTATGGACGGTAAAAAACAAAAGAGTCCTGTGACATCAGAGGAATCTCATTGCCACAGTGCGCCTAGAATCCCTTCAATAAAGCCAAATTAAGCCACTACTTCATTGACCGTTTTAATCCCCTCTTTAAGCCAAAGCAGACGCTCTCCCTCCTGTCCGAGTCTCTCACTGATCATCATCATCATCATGCCCAGTCGCAAATCATCAAGATCCTCACTAACACAAAGCACTGGACGGAACCGTCGCCCGCCTGATAAGCTTGATGTCTGGATCCTCGGCAGCGGCATTGCCTCGCTCACAGCTGCCGTGCACTTGATCCAGGAAGCCAATGTGCCCCCGGAAAAGATTCATATCCTAGAGAAGCTGGCAGTGGCAGGAGGAGGTACGATTAGTGAAGGAGACCCAGTGAATGGGTACAATTATCGGGCAGGAGGGATGCCTCCGTTCAACGGCTCGGCCATGGAAGAATTGCTCTCGGTGGTTCCCTCTAGGACGCGAAAAGGCAAGACCGCTCGAGAGGATATTATAGATTTTGGGAGTCATGCTCTGAATTGGACTTCCCACACACGCCTCCTCACCCGGAGATCCCATGGCTTGGGGCGTATTGATCCTCACAAAATCAACCTGGGGCTCCGAGACCGCATAGAGCTTTTCGTGATGGTGTCGAAAACCGAAAAAGCTCTAGGGAGAACACGGATTAAAGATCACTTTAACGAGAGCTTCTTTAAGAGTAATTACTGGCTGACACTGGCCACGACGTGAGCAAACACAATCATCAACGTAGGGCATCTGAAGACTAATGTTTTACCAGGTTCGGCTTCCAGCCCTGGCACAGCGCTGCGGAATTACGCAGATATATCGCCTGTTTCATGCATGATATTCACGATCTTAACTTCCCGCGCGTTCTTGACAGTGGCCGTTATAATCGCCATGAGGCCATTGTTGCGCCCATCGCGCATTTCCTAACATCGCAAGGTGTTGACTTTCAGTTTAATACCATCGTCTCCGATATCGTTATGGACCCAAAAAACGATAACCACGTATCCACTATTTGCGCGCATAGAGAGGACGAGCCCGACCACAAGATTGTGCTGGGGCAAAACGACATCGTCTTTGTTTCAGTTGGCTCTGTCATGTCCGGGACGACGACGGGCAGCAACACCGAACCGCCCTCATTAGAGCTAATGGAGATCGATAAAGACCTTGATGAAAACTGGCTTTTATGGCTCGAACTATCCACAAAGAACCCTAAATTCGGAAACGCATATAACTTCTGCACGCGCATGCCGGAATCCCGCTTGGAATCGTTTACCGTCACGCTCAAGGATCCCGAATTCTTCAATCGTTTCTGTAAATTAACAGACAATCAGCCTGGCACAGCCACGTTCGTGACTTTGAAAGACAGTAGCTGGATTATCAGCCTGAACATCCCGCAACAGCCACTATTCCCAGATCAGCCAGGCGACGTGCAAGTTCTTTGGGGCTATGCGCTTTGTCCTGAGGCGGAAGGTGACCATGTTAAGAAGCCGATGCTGTCCTGTTCTGGGGAGGAGATCATGACCGAAATACTTCATCATCTGCAGTTTCCGGTCGAGACGATATTAAAGAGTTCCATCACCATCCCGTGTGTCGTTCCCCGGATGACCGCCACATTACTACCGCGGGGCTGTGGCGATCGACCACAAGTGGTACCGGAGGGAATGGAGAACTTGGCACTCATTGGACAATTTGTGGATATACCGGACGAGGTCGTGATTTCCATGGATTATGGTGTGAGAGGGGCGCAGATGGCGGTGCGTCGATTGATGGGGTTGGACATTGAGGGCAAGAAGCCGAAGAGAAGCTCCGCGATTAGCCTCTTGATGTAGTTTTAGAGCGAGTTTCATATCTACATATTTTCACATTTGATTGATTAGAAACGTCGGATATTCATTCTTGTTTATGTATCATCCTGTCGGCCCTCGGATACTGGCCAGGCGGGGATCCTGAGGGTTTTTGTAAATCCATACCTAATTCGGTAATGGTAGCGTGGAACATGGGTCCTCGATGTCTATCTATCTCAATATATTGACGGTTATTGCCAATGTCATTATGCTATACTTATTGGCGTCAAAACTCGTTACCACATAGGTTCATTAGTCTAGAGGAGCGAGGTTCTGTTACGCCTAAATTAACGGACAGTAACGACTCTTCGTGCGCGTCTATTGGCAGCTTCAAAAATCGCTATCTTTGCCTACATTTCAACCCATAGTGGGCCGGGGCTAACCTGAAACTAGTCCAATCGCATACCCGCGGGGCATAAAAGATATGCAAGCCAATTTAACATGGCTTATCACCGTCGGACAGCGCCGCCAAGTGCTCCATCGCGTGTCTACAGAGAGAGCGCTAATCCGGCCTGTGCCGGAAGTAAATGGGAAATTAAGTAGCCTAGCATTCAAGCTTTCGATTTGGGTCCATAATTTAGGCATTCCCGCTCCTGCTTTGCTCTGTTATTGGCCACCCAGTCGTTCCCCTCAGCTCTTTGTTGCATCGCTTGGAGCCTTCTGCGATAAGAGAGTTCCGCGACTTATTGACTCCGCATCCGTCTCCTCGTTGATTGAACAGTTTCATGGAGCGGCCCACAACCTGGTAGAATACCTCCCTATCTGGGATCGTGGGAGCTATGCTTGAGCATCCTCTGCCGTCATGCAGGCCGTGGGCTCATCCCGTTCCATTGTCTATAAAGGCCCCCGCACCCCAACGGGAAAGCCTTTCTCTGATTTAATCAAGCATCTTAAAAATGCTGTTCAAAAGCATCGTGTCAACGGCTATCCTAGCCGCTGCCCTGTGCACGGACAATGTATCTGCTGCCAAACATGGCCGGTTCGGCCAAAAGGCCCGCGACTCTTTGAATCTGGCCAAGCGAGCTGCGGAACAGCAGAAAGCGTCGTTCAAGACGCCGCTTGATGATTTCCGGTTCCTAACCAATAAAACAAAATGTGGGTTCGAAATAATCCCTGTCGCGACATAGCTAACAGACATTCTTGGTTCCGAATAGCCTACCGGGTCGACCACCTCCCAGATGTCCCCTTTGATGTCGGCGAGATGTACTCGGGATTGGTTCCTATCGACAAGGACGACAAGTCGAGGGCCCTTTTCTTCGTCTTCCAGCCTACACTTGGTGACCCTGTTGACGAGATCACAATCTGGCTCAACGGAGGACCAGGATGTAGCTCTCTTGAGGGTTTCTTCCAGGAAAACGGCCGGTTTACATGGCAGCCTGGCACGTTTGCGCCTGTTGAGAACCCGTACTCGTGGGTGAACTTAACTAATGTGCTTTGGTATGTTTGCGCTCCATGAATCCGTCTCACTGGTGATCTAATATTTCTTGCGACAGGGTCGAGCAGCCAGTTGGTACAGGATTCGCGATTGGCAAGCCGAATGCCACAACCCAGGAAGAGACTGCTGAGGACTTTGTGAGATTCTTCAAGAATTTCCAAGAGCTCTTTGGCATCAAGAACTTCAAGATTTACGTTACTGGCGAAAGTTACGCTGGACGTTATGTTCCGTACATCTCCGCTGCTATGTTGGACCGGAACGACACGGAGCACTATGACCTGAAAGGTGAATATCTACTGTCGCATGCCCAAGAATCTAATATCGAATTTATACTAACTATTAAAAAACAGGTGCCCTGGTTTACGACCCCTGTATTGGCCAACACGACTACATCCAGGAGGAAGTGCCCGCTGTGCCCTTCGTCCAGCAAAACGCCAACCTCTTCAACTTCAACTCCAGCTTCATGTCGGAACTGGAGAAACTCCACGACTCATGCGGCTACAAGGATTACCTAGACGAGTACCTCGTCTTCCCTCCCGCCGGTGTGCAACCCCAAAAGTTCTTCAACTACACCAGCGACGCCGACTGTGACGTCTTCGACCTGATCAGCAACGAAGCCCTGGTCGCCAACTCCTGCTTCGACATCTACGAGATCAACCTCATGTGCCCGCTCGCCTGGGACGTTCTCGCCATGCCCACAGCATTCGACTACCAACCCGCCGGTGCGACAGTATACTTCGACCGCCCGGACGTAAAACGTGCCATGCACGCCCCCCTGAACGTCACTTGGTCGGGCTGTTCAAGCGAGAACGTCTACGTCGGCGGCGACGCCGGCCCCGAGCAAGAGGGAGACTTGTCCGCGAACCCTATCGAACACGTCCTGCCTCAGGTTATTGAGGGAACGAACCGCGTTCTCGTCAGCAACGGCGACTATGACATGATCATCCTCACCAATGGAACGCTGCTGGCTATCCAGAATATGACCTGGAACGGGGAGCTCGGGTTCCAGTCTGCGCCTGCTACGCCTATCACCATCGATCTGCCTGATCTGGCGTGGGGCGAGGTGTTTGAGGAGAATGGGCTGGAGATGCTGCAGAGCCAGGGCGTTATGGGTGTGCAACATTACGAGCGGGGGCTTATGTGGGCGGAGACTTACCAGTCTGGACATATGCAGCCGCAATACCAGCCGCGGGTGTCGTATCGTCATTTGCAATGGCTTTTGGGTCGGGTTGATAAGCTTTAAGAGTTCTAGAGAGGGACTAATGATGCATGGAAGATGGCAATGAGTAGACGGTGTTTGATGAGCCTCGAGCCTCAAACGGAGACTAAGAGCGAGGACGATATGTACATATAGTTAAATAGGTACCAAAATACTGTCACAGTTAGAAATATGCATCGACGACTGGATCTTGGATTTTTGCTGCGTTGGAGTTGACGGTAAATCTCACTTTTGTCGCCTAACATGGAGTAGACCAATTGAACTAACTCGCCAAGTAATCCGAATTAAAATACAGTAAATTAATTAAGAGAGGTATGAGTCGAAAACATTATATGAACTGTATCACACCTCAATGCTTGAGAAATTGGCTTTCCTCCTTCAACCAGGTATCAAAATCCTTCAACCCCGGATGAATCTGTTTGATCTGCTTAATATCGGCACCATACCCCTGGTTATAGAACCACTTGAACATGAGTCTCAAGTCCTTGGCCATCAACATAATAAAGTAGGCCACGAAACGGAATGTAGTCGGCACATTCTGCCCCGTCTGAGTCTTGAACTTCTTTGCCATCTCCTCGAAGGTAAGCTCATCGCCCGCTAGGGAGAGACATTGGTTCTTGAATCGGTCGTGCTGTAAAAGAACCTTGGCCGCAATGATACCGATATCGCTAGTTGCAATGCATTGGAGAGGCTTTCCCTGTAGATATGCATCCCAGGAAGTGAATGTCACTTTACCGATAAAGTCAGTCGTAAGGTTGTCATAGAAGAAGACGGGTCGCAGGACGGTCCAATCCATAGCACCGTCTTTGGTCTTCTCGAACAGGTGCTGTTCGATATTGTACTTGGTAACGAAATGGGGAACATTGGTTGGGTTGTCGGTCGACGCATCCCCGCCACGATCTACAGACGTTTGGACGAAGTGTTGCACGCGCTGTTTGATTGACTCGTCGATCAGGGCCTTGCCCTGGCGTTCTTCACTTTCGAGGCTCTCGCCTTTAGCGAAGGGGCTCTATATACATCAATTACCCACAGTCAGTCTACCGTATTCTCTATCCAAGTGGTTGTCAAATATTCCATACCTGAAGACTGAAAACACCCCAAACAGGCAAGGATGAAGCTTTCTTGGCATTCTCAAAGATCCCGGCCGGGTTGTTGAGATCGCCCTGAACCAGCTTAACCTTGTCCGACTTCTGAGCCACTTTCTGGGCCGCTGGGGACTGGGTATTCCGGGTGACGGCGAGGATCTCCACATCTGCATCCTGGGCCAGTAGCCCGTCGACTACGGCACCACCTTGCTTGCCGGTGGCGCCGATGATCAGGAGAGCGATAGTCATTTCGCGGAGCTGTCGAGGATATTCAATGACGCTGTGATGATTTGGTTCCTGACAGGTTTGGAACACTGTCCTTCTTATGTACCTGCAGCATTACATGCTTGATTTGAGGCAAGATTGTAGGTCTTTTCGGACTTTCGACCCTAGCAAGGGATAATCGTGATGTCATGTTGGTCAGCAGACCCCGAGGCCGAGACCGAAAATGACTAAGGCAACGAAAAGATGACTAATGGCGCACGGCCTTCCATTCTATTCTGGGTTTCAAAAATAAACAATCTCTAATCTACTTTCTTGCCGCTTGATGTTCTGTCATACTTCCTCCCACAGTAATTTATGGAAAAGAGAGGCGTATACTATCCTGTGAAAACAGTAGGTAGGATACTATTTTGGAAAAATAGTGTATAATTAAATTGCTGGCCTGAGAACAAAGCACACGTTGATCGGATATCCTGGAAATATATACTTCGATCCACATGTTTAAATATCACTCACCACGACGCCAGAAGGATATTGTTCTCCGTTTGATCAAATCCAGGCGCTTCAGGAAATACTAAGTCATGATAAAAACTTTCCAAGCCGTTAAGCAAGATACTATTACCTAACGGTGTCAAAGTGTAGACGAACTTGCCATCCAGAAACCTTGATTATTGCTCATTTACAATGCTAAGTTAGGGCAAGTAGGAACCAAGAAAAATAAATCGCTTTTCTTGTCAAGTATCAGACACACGGTCTATAAGTGGACTGGTTGGGGAGGGACTCCACTACCAAAGCGCCTCAACTGTTGATAACCTCCAGTCGCACCGTGTCATATTCCTCGCACGAACATCAGGCTTGGTGCTCTATAGCTGATTGTATCATCACAGATCCTGGAGGTCGAAGTTTACAAGCAGGGATGCGACGCAGTATCATCGCGTGTGGCTTCCGTCAAGCGCAAATTCGCTAGGGCGAAACGACAACCATTTTGACTGTCAAAGCACAACGATTTCCGTCCTTTCCTGGAGCGATGAGATGCATGTGCTTGGAGGGACATGCGACGGAAAGGCTCATAGCTGGCGTTCATTGTCCCCGCCTCCATAGCAGTAAGCAGGTTTTCATGTGAGAGATCCGAGGAGCCTGCCTGTCTCAGAGGGGTAGTAGCCCCAGGCGCAGTATCGTACACAGATTCATCTCGCTCAGGGAACGACCCAGGAAGTTCGTATATGCGCCCTAGAGACAATGGAGGATACCTCCCGCTCTTGAGGGTGCTTCGGCCACGCTCGTCATCTTCAGCCTCGTATCCTGGGTCTTCCTCAATCGTGGCTGCGACGTCCTTTGACATAGCTTTGACCCTGCGACCAAAACCAGGTACGATATGCAGCACGGCCGCTGAATGCTGATTTGTATTGTCACCCCTATGCTTTCTTCGTCTCCCTAGACGACACGTCTTGCCAACGCGTGGTTTGAAGGATGTAGGTCGCGCACCCGAACCGGAAATGTCAGCATCCCAATCCGAAAGATATTCCCTCTGGCCCATAAATTGTGAAGCCATTTCTTTGATTATGATAGGGAAGTCTGCCGTGTCCCCCTCAAGCGGTATATATTGTGAACCTGCTGTCAACGATGGCTGGTTGCTGTTGGTGGATGATGCGTCTCTCAAATTCCTCTCACACTTGAAACAACGATGAGGGCGCTTTTCATTCAACAAGTCGACCTTTTTGACCTTCTTATGACTGAGTGGATCAATATTTGCTCGCAATAAGTTGGTTATGTCGGTACAGCTCTCAAGTGTGAACGATGCAATGTGTCCGCAGGGGTAGTGGTGGTATGTACACAAGCACATGGCTGGCTGTCAGACTCAATGGAGATATTATACTAGCCAAATGGAGAGGGAGACTTGCTGAAGCGTACAAGAACAAAGCATCAACACCATTCTATCTGGAAATAGGTTATATACCCTTGATTAATAATAATCTTCATCGCGAAACGAAGGACATGAAGACAAAGCCACGTAAGAAAGATATTCCCATAACAATTGATTGTCCTTAACTTCTTTATGTAAAAGCTTTGATACTTCAAAGAAACAGCAACCTCACAAACATCTTATCTTAACGCCTCCAACAACGGTGAATTTCCCTTAAGATCCAGCAGATAACTGACACCAGAATCAATCAACCACCATGCAGCCATCTCATGGAGGAACTTCAACACGGGATTCTCTAGCGGAACAATAACTTTCTTTCTTTGTCCGGCGTTTACCTTCCTTGTCCACATAATCGTCTCCGTACAAAAGACAACATCCTCGCCATCTTCCCAAAATCGAATAACCAATCGCCCGCTGACCTCCCCTTTGAACAGCAACTCAAGCACGGCTTTACTAGGTGTCCGTTCCTGGACACGGTAAAGCCCACAGACGAGATCGCCTTCCTTGAACTGGAGTGATTGGATATGAGATGTATGGAAGGTTATACGGTCTGCAGGTGGGACAGTCAATCTCAGCATCCAAGCTTGTGGAAACCGAGAGAAGGCTGTCATGTTGCGACGTAGGAGTAGTGTAAACAAGTCTTCTAGTTTTTGCGCCGGGAGTAGTCTGCGCGCAACGCGACGGGAAGCATGGTCATAGAATGCGCGGCATTCTCCACTTGAGACCTCTGCAGGAAGCGATACAATTGTAGAAACACATTCGGGGAGTTCACTCTGATGAAACTCGTGATGGATGCGATGTCCGAGAGAACGGTGGAGAAAATAGAGGTATGTCACTGTGGCAGACGACGTGGCTAGTAGTACAGAAGATACATATAGTAGACTGGGCATTTTGCCTGTTGTAGGGGGCGATCATTAAGTGGAAAGGTGGTGGGGGATAAAAAGAATTAAATACTGTCGAGTGATGGGAAGTTGATATCAATCAGTGCCACAGTCTCGTATTACCCACGAATGAAAAGCGGCAAAAGCTATATTAAGAACGCCAAGAATCTGGTCTGCTGATGAGTGGTATCTGCTTAAATCCAAGTTCTTAGCCGCAAATAGGTCCTATCCATTCTGGTGGTGGAAGAAAAAATCCCAAATTATGATTACAAGTCTTATCAAATATACTAGTAGCGAATAAAACACACGCCATATACTGTAGACATCGATCGCTCAATATTTGTTGTGCAACGTGATTCCTCAGCAAGGCCATGTCCGCAAATAAACAGGAGTGGGTATTGCCAATGCCAGATTGGACAGGATCAAATGCCCATCGACCACATTCCCATGCGATGGGCCTCATTGCCTTCACTTCTTATTATCACTTTGTAGTCGTTCACTTTCGTTCCTGCACCTCGTAGGACTGCTTCTTTGCTTTCCGCTTCATCCACAACCGGTATGCGAATAGAGAAACGATTCCCACACCCACGATAAAGACGATACAGAAGACTAGGATGACGCCCGGGTTTTCTCCAGCCCAGTTGCTCCGTTTAACAATCTCATTCCGGACATGGGGGGTTAGGGCTTTAATTGCGGGCATTGTCTGTTTCCCGTTAGTTCTCTTCACCGTTCTGGATATATGATGCGCGGTGCTTACGGAGTCACAACACTGAGGTGGCCTATATCCTGTCAAGAAGGTCCCAGGAAGCCAAAGGAATGCCAAACAGAACACAGAGAGGTCAAAAGGATAATAGGGACGTGAGTCGGGGCACACCGCAGAGAGACCTATTGCACATATCGGGAGCCACGGAAGTTACTATGGGAATGACGTGGAGGAGACGAGTTTATGCAACCTCATCAGCTTGGTATTTAGGACCAGGGCTCAGAGTTCGAATGGAAACTGGATCGCAGTCAGGATAGAAGCTTAAGTAAAGCCAGTCTCGCACTCTCCAGCTTAAACTTTTAGATTACAGTTCGCGGTGTCCATGTTGCAAGGCCATTGGCGAATGGCTGTCAGACTGGTGGAAGTTTGTGGTCTACATGAAAGGCTATTTCCTGGAAACAGTGACACCTGTCGGAGTATATTCTGTCAATTCCCCGGACCTCAAATAGCCTCAGAGTTGATCTACCTTGACCCTCCCGGGTTATCCGCTCACCCCACTTGGTGTTTTATATTAACGACTATGTCTGGACTTTTGGGTACTATACGAAACGGGAATCTGCAATTCCTTAACATTGAGCTTTTGGTGCCACATTTTATAAACAGGATATAGCTTTGACTCTTCGACCACAAGGACGTGATAAGCCTCGGGTCCCGTCGGTCCCGCTGGCGTCACCATTGCAACATTGTCCATGGATCGTGTCATATTGAAATAAGGTGTCGAGAGAGGGGGCTTGCTTGGTGACTGGTAGGCTGAGAGTTGAGACTTTCAAGGCTCATATATAATAGGGCGGTTCCTAACCTCCCCTTCAAACCGATTTGTGGTTGTCAGGGTAAGCGCGATATGGTGACGTCATTAATATCAAAATACTACGTTAGCTCATCACTGGCTCATGGCAGTAGGTTGAGAGAGTATAGACACACGGCCTCTGGAATACTTCACCGACAGGTTAGTGGGCATTGAAGATCGACGACAGAAATACATACCCTTATCAGGGCTCAGGGCTTTATCCTGGTGCCTTCCTGTTTGGGTATAGATGCACGTGAAGCATGGAATCGGTTAGTCATGCGTGCAGATCCTAATTCGGCAACATACCAACACTCCAACTTCAACTTCAACTCTGGCATTCAAACTTTTCAACAACGTTGATCTTTAAACAGCTAGGAGTTTTGTTCCCACAAACCCCTCTGATAGACCCATTCGTTTTCCTTTTCTAGTGCCAACCTTGACGGGACCTACCTCCCAACTCCCCTTAAAGTTGACCTTATTGAAGGACTAATATCCACCTTGCAGCTATTCCCTCGTATTCGGCAGACCAACCACCAATCAGTTTCTTTGCCAATACTAAGTGCAGGGCCAAGAATCTTGAATGACAACAAAAAGGCTCAAACACCCACATGAACGCACGAGGTGTGACCTTGGGCCCCAGTCGCAGGCCAATCATGGGAGATCATGCCCTGATGGAGGCTCTTCCCGTGTCCGAATGTTACCCCGGCTAACCTCGCTACATTTTCCAGCCTTGTAGTAATAATCCCCTTGTGTCTACATGAGTTCTAGTGTGCGCGCATTTGAGAGGCCGTCAAATGTCCGGAGGCTCCTGTTCGAGTAAAGATTATCCACACCATGTGCCGCGCAGACATTCTTCACGCATCTCGGCGGCCTGCGCTGGCAAGGCCTGGTTCTGCACAGGCGTCTTGGGGTGAAACTGTCTAATACTTATCCCGGACAAACCCCACTAATCTGCTGTCAGATATTACTCACCGAGACTCAGTGAACCGACTACTCGGCCACAAGCATGGCTCGTCTGTCAATATTCTACCTAGCATACTTAGCCCTTACCTTTCCCTCCTGCGCGAACGCTTGGACGCTAACCTGGCGAAATGAGACTGGCGCCCAAATAGTCGATGGCGACTCGGTACAAAACTGTACCAGGATTTACCACAAGAAAGGCGAGGAATTCGCATTCAACCCCGAAGGCAAGTGGTGCTTGAAATTTTGGGACGACTCAACATGCGAGGCACAAATCGGAAAAACGTGCGAGGGGCGGAGGTGGCAACAAATTGCATCACGGAATATTTCTGCATTCAACGTCTATGCGATGCCACCTGCTGACATTAGCGCGAACGGTATGGCGAGTACAAGTACGACATCCACATCAAGCACATCATCTACTATCGCTACCACGTCTTCTGCTACTACGGGTGTGGCTACAACTGAAACAGCCCAATCCGGAAATGATGATTCGGGGCACTCGCTGTCGGGTGGTGCAATTGCAGGCATTGTTGTTGGTGCTGTTGCCGGTGTGGCAATCCTTGCTGGGTTGTTCTTCTTTTGGGGTCGACGGAAACGCAACGCTGCTGCACCGGCTGCGGCTGATACGAGTCCAGCTGCTGGTCCAGATGATCGAACTTTACCCGAGGCCGTGGATCCATCGAAGCCAGCCACGTCGGAAACACAGACTCAGGTGTCTTCGGCGTCTCCATACGGTTATCCTGCCACCGGGGCTAAGACTGTGGAGCTTCCGGGGGAGAAGGTGGGCGCTGAACTAAGCACTAGTCGTCAGCTGGTAGAAATGGGCAACACTCCTTTGGCCGAGATGGATGGAACGAGCACCGTTAAACGTCCTTAATTGTACGGTTTGCGATACTCTTGGGAACGCTCTACGACTACTACCAACATGGCGATCTTTGCATCGCCTACAGTTTACCTTCATGCACTGCCTTGGTTAGATAATCTATAATTTCGACATATGATACCAATTTGAGTTTTACATTGTATCTTAATATAACATGTCTCTCTAGCGAATCCTGATGATCCAGGTCACCGTCTCAATCCTCCTTCAGCCAAGGCACCTCCTCAGGTAGATACTTATACGCCCTAAATATAGCATTGCTCTCATACGCGAAACCCATTTTCCTCATCTCCTCCAACTCACCCTTTCCAAGAACAGCAGTATAATCACTCAACTGCGGCACCACAAACTCCCAAACTACATCCCCCGAATCTGTAACCTCTAGAATCCTGCCCGTTGCCGCCTCACAAAGAACGACATTCCCGTTCGGGAGTTTCTGCGCAGAACCCATAAACGGCGTGAACAACCCAATACCCCCCGTACTCCGATCCTTGTATTCCCAAATGATCTCCTTCGTCTCCCGCGCCACAACAATAGCCCGAGTAAACGGCACCGAGATGCCAGGTCGGAAGACCCCATTATCGAAAATTAAGAGGTCACCCGACGGAAGCTGATGCGCACAATGCTGCTGATTGACCACCGGCTGTGTAAGATGCCAGAGCACTTCACCTGTCTCCCGACTGATAACAACCACAGAAGACGTGTTTCGCATCGAGGCTATAATATTGCCATCGGAGTCAAACGAAACACTATTGATCAACGGCCAATGCTCCCGCGGATAATCCTGATGCATGCGGAACAGCTCGGGGTCAAGATGATCGATCGCACGCCAAGACCAAATGAGCTTTGCGCCGCCTTTACCATCGCCCTCGAAGTCCTCCGAGGAAGATCTATTCGAAGTAGACCACGGGTCGACTAACTTTATACAATCGCCGTAGACAATTCCACCGGGCGCTTCACTGCCCGTTATCCCACCTTGTACTTTCGCCGCCTCATCAGGCGTCAACGCTTCCAAGGTGGTGTAGAGAATCTTCCCATCTGGGAGATGATGTTGATCATGATGTGCCTTTGGATCACGGTATTCCCGTAGGACTTCCCCGGACGGTGAGACTTGGATCATCGCGCCGCCGCGATATTTGGCCCACATGGGGAAGAGGTTTGGGGCATCCGGGTGCGCGCCGTTGTAGGCAAGGTTGCCGTCCGGGAGGAGTCTGGCGTGCCGGCCTGCGCGATAAGGAAGAGTCCATTGGTGGACTTCTTCTCCGGTTGTTGAGACGAGGTGCGCGGTGCGGGATGTTAGGGGCGTGTAGAGGATGTAGCCTGGGGAGACTTTGGGGTCGGTGCCTCGAAGGCCTAACCCGCGGCGGCGGAGGGTGTGTTGTTCCATTTTCCTTGAGCTGTTTTATGTATGAGAGTTTGAGAATTATTCTTGTAGGGTATTTTGAGTGTTTCATCTGGGACTTTGGGGTATATATTTAAAACTTTTGTGGATCCTGAATGGTCGACCGGCATGCCGCGGTATGCCGCGGTAAGATAGCCTGTATCTACGTAAGCGATATGGCGTCAATTTGGCTATTATCGTGTTATCGGGATGCCGCGGTGTCTGGCGACATGAGCGATATGCATTGTTTCGAATATAACTGGGGGATGGAGTAGCTGGAATGTGAGTATTTTGTTCGAAAGATCGTTGGGGTTATTCGGTGCTGATCAAAATGGACCAAATCTCAGATACACACGGTAAATCTTCGTCGAGCATAGATGCCGACGAGAAGACAGACCCGACATGGATACAAGCCCTTTCTATTGAGACAGGTGGTATTGAGCGTGTGACGCCTGATCAACGACAGGAAAATGTGACGCATTTTTGGAACGCTTGCACTTTCTGGTATGATCTCACTTCGGAGAGTACAACCCTTAACTTGACATGACTGATGGAATCAGGTTGAGTGCGAACATGGCTGTGGCAACGCTTACCACTGGAGCTCTCGGGGGGCCTATGGGTCTTAAATTCTGGGATAGCTTCATCGTTATCCTCGTCGTTAACCTCGTTAGCGACCTTCTTCCGGCATGGACTGCGGCCTTCGGACTAACAGGGCTCCGCATGACAACCTTCTCGTATGACCTATCCACCAGCACAGCGAAAGATAACTAACCGATAGTAGACGATATTCATTTGGCTACTGGGGTAATCTCCTCGTGGTCATATTCTCCATGGTCGCCACCACAGGCTGGAACGCAATCAACTCCATCTCAGGCGCTGCTGTGCTAAACGCTCTCTCCGACGGACGATGTCCCACCTGGGCCGGAGTAATCATCATCTGCACAGTAGTCTGGATACTCTGTGTCCTGGGAATCAACTGGATCCACAAAATCGACACATTCATCTGGATACCTCCGCTGATAGTCTGGTGCGTAACCGCCGGCACAGGCGCATCGCATTTCAGCAGTACCGAGCCTAAGGAATTCAAAACTAGCCAGGACAGAGCCGCTGCCATATTATCTTTCATGGCTATCATTTTCTCCTTCTCTGTTTCATGGGTCAACTGCGCCGCGGATTACAACGTTCGAATGCCGATCAACACCTCCCGGGCGAGGATATTCGGGGCCACATACATCGGTATCTTCATTCCCTCGGTGCTGGTTCAAACTCTTGGTGCCGCGTTATTCAGCGGAGCTATACAACACCCGGAATGGAAAGCCGCATATACAAGTGCGGGTGTAGGCGGACTGCTGAAAATGGCTCTGGAGCCGGCTGGTGGATTTGGAAAATTCTTAATGGTTCTTGCGGCGTTGAGCTCGATCCCGGTATGTACATCTGCCCATACCTTCCAGCTGTGACGACCCCCAGAGACGATAAACTGACGTGATCAAATCTACTAGAACAATATCCCAAACAACTATTCCTTCGCCCTGCACGCCCAGAATTTCGGTCCATGGGCCCTCCGCATCCCGCGCATCGCTCTCGTCACGTTCGGCTTCATTGTTTCACTAGTTGTTGGCTGTTGCGCAGCTCAGTACTTCAAAGATACGCTACAGACATTCCTAAGTGTCATCGGCTATTGGACAGTAATCCACATCGTCATTGTCGCAGAGGAACACCTCGTCTTCCGTCGCGGATGGCAGGGCTACGACCTTGATGCTTGGGACAATCCCAAAAGGTTACATTTTGGATGGTCAGCTATTGGGGCCTTTGGGGCCGGGTTCGTGGGTGCTGCGCTCGGGATGAAGGTAGCGTGGTATATTGGGCCCATTGCTGGGTTGATTGGGGAGGGGGCGAATGTGGGACATGAATTGACGGGGGCGTTTTCTGGGATTGCGTTTCTGGTTTTGAGATGGGCTGAGAGACGGGTTTGTGGGATGTGAGTTGATTTTTAGTAGGCGTTTAGGGTTCATTTGGGATATGATTTATATATAGTAGCAATGATATCCGATTCACAGGCGATAGTACGAACTATGGAGGGCTTGAAAACCCCCAACTAGGCATTAAATCCCAATTCCCATCTTCTGTCGTTTCAACACCCAGAAACTCGGGGAAATAACTAGCCAGGTCATGTCCAAAGAAGACCTCACTTTGCTCTGTAGCAAGAGGCTGGGTAACAACCGCTGGGCGCAATTTCTGATGTACCTTTCCAATGACGTGGCCGAGTGTATGCGCTGCATGACAGGGGAGGCCAATTGTTTGCATCCAGTTTACGAGGCTGAGTATCAATGAGTCCAGTTCATCTAAATGATATATTTGTGATAGTTGCTGTTCGTATGCGTTCAGTAACCGGCATATAATAATCGCAGCGAACGTGATCATGTGGTAGATGTGGTCTGTCAAATGGCGTGTGCGGTCATCTGCGGTGTCCATAGCAAGGCGAATGATGGCTGTGGAATGGCGGATCATTTCAGAAATTACTGACTCACGGGCTCGCGCGGTCTTGCATTTCAGGCATTGATCGTATAGGAGAAGGTGAGCGAAATGGAAGCCCATCAGCAGGAATTGGGCGCGTGGTTGTTCTGGTTGGGTCAATGGATGAGAAATGTTGATTTGGGGTAGGCCATACCGAGGATGAATTGCCACTCTTTCTTCCAGTCCTGTAGACTTGCTATGGACTTCAGGAGGTCTATCGACTCGCTCGATGTGTGCTCGTACAGTGTCCAATAGAGATGGATCTCAGCTACCATCCGTAGTTCGTAATTCGTAGCATGGTCGGAACCCACTATCGCTCGACATTTCGGTATTTGAGAGGCATGTATCATGGACTTTCTGCTCGTCCCGACACAATACTGTAAGTGCGAGAGACAGAGATGGTTCCAAATACACCAGTTATCAAGGGTCGTTTTCGTAAGTTGCGCATGTGGGTTGGCTGTGTTCACTGCGTCGAACAACGGGCTGGATTGACAGTGTTGCAAGGCGAATCCGCTTAGAAGCCAGCTATCGATACTCAGCGGAACTTGACCCACCGTTGTGGACCATAATGAAAGGACGATAGCAGCCTGGAAGAACTCTATCGGCTGCGGAGAGACAAGTAGTGCGGTTGAGATCAGGGATCGAGCGCTTTGGTAGAGCCTTGGAGCTAGAGTGGTCGCCAGACTTTCTGTCGTATGTCGGACAGCGATTAAGCAGCATGCAGAGAATAGCAGTGGCGATCGATTAACCTTGCCAAGTAGGGCTTTGGGGTCACTTTCAGGATCGAACAGAACCCATCGACCATAGTGCTCTAGAAAGCTTTATTCATCAGATTTGCTGCTGCATCAGGGTTTAGGTCACATACATGGTCATGAGATTTATACCTAGATCGGCCGATATGAGACCATCTAGTACCGATTCGTTTGAGCTGGCATCTGGTGATTTCACTCCGACATCCGATGCTAGATCACGGATGACCATGACAGGTGGAGCCGAGGGATAATCTGTCTTCGGCGCTGCACCCGCTGCATCCTTGTGCGATGAAGCTCCAGGATTATCAGGGCGCTCAACGGATGGAGGCATGATGCTAGTTGAGTCCTCTCCCAAGCGCTCTAATAGTGCCCCGACTGTTCTTTCGAGTTGCTCTATTCTTCATTATATTAATAGTGTACATCTTGGAAGCGCCAGAAGTGAGATCACCTTGCATCTACACTAGTAGTATGGGAAACTGTGTCCTCCCGTGCAGAGGCTGGCTGATGCTCGAATGAACATCTCTGCTGAAGTCGCTCGCACCGAAGACATGGTCGCCCACCAGTCCCTGATTCGTAGCATCTTGTCTTTTGTTTGCGACAGGAGACGCACGCCCGAGAAGCGCGACCTCGATCTGGAGGCATTGTTGCGTTAATACTATGATACGAGCATTAACATGAAACGTAGAAAGTGATTTTGTGTGGAGACTCGCCATGATATGGGGAAATGGCGTCAAATCTTATCGTGTCCACTGATAAGATAAAGCCCTGGCTTAGTGATCTTTTCCGATTGCTATTTCCCCTGGAACACACATTAAAAAAGGCAAGAAAGTTAATTCATGAGTCTTTATGATTGTTTTAGATGGATAATAGATCTTCTGGTATGGAAATGAAGTTTAACATTATTCGCATAGCATATGCTCCCATATATAAAAATGGTATCAACCGTGGTAACAGATTCCCCGAACGCCGACCGCAGGCACGAAAAATAAACACAAGCAAGCCAATCAGTGTCTCACGTTCTGATGCACCTCGACTCTTCCACTGTTATGCCATGTAGCTAACATAGTGCCACACTGACCACAGTAATGGTTGTAGTCTTTCAGAGAGGACATAAGGTATGGGATACATCCCAGACAGAAACAGCAGCAGATAACGGCAGCCCATCCACTATTCCTCGTTAGTCTTTGCCCAACTATGCGACTCTCGAAATCATTGTACGTACTGTGTTGTGTTTCCTGATTCCGCCTCAGTTCTGGTCATCTCACGGACTCCGCAGATAGGGCAATCGACCGGGGTAGGGCCGCGTTGTAAAGCATGTAACGGGGTCGCAGCGTTGTATCCGCTTGGGTGACCGCCGGCGTGATGGACATATGGTTGTGGTGCGGCCATCATGTTGGGATCATGTACTGGAGGATGGACGTGTGCATTTGGAGGAGCGGTTGGCTGGGGGTGGTAGAATTCAGGTTGTTGGTCGAAGACGGGGACGGGGGCTGTCATGGCCAGCGTTAGTGAGAGGATCAGTTGACAGCCAGGGCTGGAAGTTCAACATACTGGGTGGTACTTTCTCCATGGTTAATAATGAAAGGAGCAACGAATGTTCTCTAAGGGCTTTGGAATGATTGGGCGATGTTTCAGGACGGAAAGAGGAAAATCTGTAGGAAGAGCTAACTGACTACTTGTCTACTTATATTGAAGTTCATTCCCAATACAATCCTATAATCCTTCAATTAGACTTGGTCATAGCCTCAGACTCTACACATCGATACTATTTCTAGAAGTCCAATCAGACATGCGTCGGGCGTAGGGTAATTTCCTATCACGAACGCCGCCTCAGATGTGGGTCATTCAGAGACGCCATGAACCCCACTGATAGCCATTAGAGTGAACTGTCAGAGATTGGCGCGGGATTTTACGAGGCTCAAGCAGGGTATGCCTTGTGGGTGCAGGCAATTAGACTTGTGACCAAAGGCTCGGCTGGGGCTGTACGGAGTAACCATATTATTTTCTTTTAGGCCGATCGTTTGCCGTTTTGAGGTCTGCTTGGGCAATACGAAGGCCAAGCATGCCATGCGAAATGTGGTCAGAACGTAAATTATTTTGCTTTGTGGCCCATCCACTGTTTCCCCCCGACCGACAAACATTCGTCAGTTCTGAAGAGTTTCGTGTTTGGTCTAATACGAGGTTCGCCTGCATTAGCACAAACCCTTAAAGGCCAGGGTCAAACGGTTGTGGAAGAGGATGAGATACCCCTTTCTTTTTGGCCCCCGTGCACAACCTTCAGTGTGGGTCTGCCTCTGATCTTCGTCCTCTTTTCTGACTCATCCTCACCCTATACCTTGGCTGGTAAGGCTCGCTCTTGGATGGGGCGCAGTTGCACAGCACCCACGCCATATTCTCGTTGGATAACTTCAAAGATCAACTCCTTCGGGGTGCAGACGAATGGTGAAACGCAGCCATAGATTGCCACATAAATGACCTTTCTCCAGTAGTAAAACATTGTCACGAGAATCCTAGTCAGCCTTCATGCTTGTAATTAGCCACGATGCAACTCAATTTAATAGTATGTGGATGGAAGCTTGGCGCGCATCTGCCCAATTGATGTGGCCCCTATCTTTGTCATAAGAATTGCAAAAGTCTTCAATCATACCACCTGACGCTGGACAAGCACAGGAAACATAGGGCGTGACATCCTTGCTCTGATAGAGCCATACAAACAAGATGCTCGCTCTTCTCCTTGCAAGCCGCATCAAGAGCAGGCAAGTTCGAACGGGGGAGTGCAGTAAGGGAAGAATCCTTTTCTGCTTTGTCGGACGTTCCGGTTCCCCTATTGTAGGAAGTCGTTAGATGTGGGAACAATATGAAGGATTCTCTAGTACCTGTTAGTGCCACGAGGCTTCTTTGTCAAAACTTCCAAAATCAGTCGTAGCACCAGAGGGGATTAGCTATGGAGGCCTCGTGGGATTTATACCATGCCGGATGAGGGGAAGACTGCCATTGGGGCCTAGATCATGCCTTAGGGCTGAATTTCACTGCGGATCGTGGGCTCATGCCGAGATCACAAGTGGTATTTTTGTAAATCTGGTAGGTACGGAGTAACATTGAGCGGGTCCACACCAGAATACTGCTCAGAGCTCTCTATATAACAAGGGGCAGATTCGAAATAGGCAGCATGAATTAACCGTTTGGGCACGTGTTCCAGACGTTACATAGCACCAGGCTTCCTCGATGGATCCAAAGTCTAGCTCTTTGAGGTTGGAGATCAATTGCCAACTATCCCTGACTACTACAGTAGAGCTACCCAATTCCTCCGTAGTGGAGATGTTGGAATGTAGCTCGGGTCCGAACGATGGGAGGTACGGAATATTGCATTGCTTAACTGTTTATTGGTGAGGTTAGGAAGCCACTATTTCATGAACGCCAAAGATGAAACAACCAGGTAAGAGTACGCACCTGTAGAAACTGCACAGAGAGGAGATGCGACTCTTCCTCATTGAAAGGTACACTGTTAGGATGATCTACTAGCTGGGCTATATTTAGATTACTTAAACAAAGCATCACTAAACGCACGGTGTAGCATGCCTGGGCTACCCAGCACTGGAAAAAGGCATTGAAGGCATACAAGCTTCCTTGGATTGTCTGAGGTTACACGTTCTGAACAATACGTGAGGGATATATCTTGGCTTGGGCTAGGTATCCCGAGTTTAAATGAGCCACATAAGTAGGTACTGGGACGAGGCTACGCCCAATCGTTGTTGGAAGCCCCTATCCCCTCCTGTCGCTGCAACATAACAGACCACACTGCTACGAAATCACTTTTACTTTTACTTTAGCCTTCATGTACAGCAGGGCATAATAGGCTGTTGAGTCTTATTAAGCTGCCTATGACCCCTGTCACGAATATCGAACTGATATGGGAGTCGCGAAATACAAAACCCCGCTGAACATCTTCTCCAGCCACCTAGTCCGTGTCGAGTGCCCGTGATTAAGAAACAGTGGGGTAGTCCAAACGTTGTGTCAATGCTAGGGCGACTCACAAGGCGACAGTATCCATCTCTGTACTGGAAAGTCTTTCCATTTCACAAACGGTGCTTCTCTATGTGTATGGATTCTGGTACTCTGTCGATCGAAGATGACTGCCGCTGAGAACAATGGAACTTCGACATAGGTCCTTCGACGACGGAAGACTTATTTACGTATACGTCAGGGAGGTTTCTTTAGAACAGAAGCTCGACTACGTGAACGTTATGTCAAGTACGACCCCGATGGTCTTCGTCGAGAGGTGGAAAGGCATATCGGCTTTAGCCATGGACAGGCTGGGGAAATTACCAAAATCGGCGAAGGCGGCTTCAATCGAGTTCTACTTTGACGATGCAAAACGGATTTGAAGCTATTGTCAAAACACCTTGCCAAATTGCCGGCCCCAGATATTTGGCACCACTAGTGAAGCGGTTACGCTACTGTTCCTCTATTCCAAAGGGATCCCCGTCCCTCAACTATATAGATATTCCTCTTCAGATGAGATTCCTGTTGGCACAGAATATATTATTATGGAAAGGGCTGCTGGTGTCGGACTCGAGACAGGATGACTAGAGATAAGCAAGCGCGAACGACATAAACTCGCCTCCGAGTCTGTTGAAATGGAGACGAAATTCTTCAGCCTGCCGTTCCAAACAGCTGGAGGTATTTACTTCAATAAACGATATTTTTCCTGACTTTCAGGTCCCACTTCAAGATGAGGCAAGCACTGACTCGAAGACTTTTTGTATTGGTCCCACAGCAGACTACATGTTTGGGCGAGGGAAGAGAGCGTCTCTTGATATCTCTCGTGGGCCATGTAAGCATCATTTGGAGCTTGTATATAGTTCTAGTGTTGACCATAAAAGGGGCCGATCCCTGTAGTTTTCTTATGTCTATTGCGCAAAAAGAGATCGAATGGGTGCGACAATACGGAAAGCCGTCAAAACTTGACTTCCCTCATAATGGCTCTACCCCAGGGGAAGCCTCGCCAGATGAATATATTCATCTGCTTGAGAAATTCCCTCTACTAGCACCATACCTCCTTCCAAGGGACTCAGATAACCCACTCAACCAACTCACCCTTCGCCATCCAGGTATATCTTATACACTGGTACCACGGACGAGAAAAGACAAAACCTAACTATTTCTTCTAGACTTGAACCCGAATAACATCTTCGTCTCCCCTGACTCTGGGGCTATTCATGTATTATCGATCGGCAATATATAACAGTTGGACCACGTCTACCAGTCGCGGGGCATCCCTGTGCATTTGAGAATCCAGATATTGAACAGTCGCCTGATCTCAAGGAACCATCGCTCCATTCCGATTATAATACCCTCCCAGCTCAGGAAAAGGTCGAAGCTGATGAGCTCTATCGACGGCGCCTTCTCTTCTACTACTACCGCATATTCAACGGCCACCTGAATAAGCCACATCTGCAAGCTCTTTCGAGACCCTATCTTTTTGCCCCATCAACACCTCGTAGATAGGGTGGGTAGGCAATGGAATGGAAACCCCATGACTCTAAAGGGGGCCCTGGTTCGAATGATGGAATACCGACCTCATTTGCCCAACACTAGAGGAATCAAGTGTCCGGTAGAGTTCACAGATGCAGAATTGGAAGTGTTCGCCAAGCAAGAGCAAATGTGGTTTTACTTGAGCAAACTTGTGAACTACTGGCGGGACGAAATTGGCATCAATGAGGACGGTTGGATTAGCAATGATGGATACGAAGATGCGGTTCGGAAAGCCGGCCAGCTGAAGGACTCTCTCGTCGAAGCTGCCGAGGGTGATGAAAAGGACATTAGTCTTTTAAACGAGGGATGGATGTTTAGGGATCGTGAAGAGATTGATTGATCCATCGATATGACCAGCAGAAAGAACAATGAAATATTGGTGAATTGTATCTCGATTGATGATCAGCGCGGTTCTACCCGAGGTATATAAATTTAAGGGACTCTGTGCTAGACATAAGCCGACAAACTAAACGAGAATCTAAGCATCCTACACTTGAGCTACCAGTTGCTGGGTCAGGGTGCCAGCTCAAGTGCGGTATATTGCTTGCTTCGCTTACTGCCGAAGTACCCCGCTGATGACGTTTAAAATGAAGATCGATCTGTTTTTCTGTTCAGCTGAAAAGACTGAATTGTATTCTGGCGTATCAGGTCGCAACAACAGCGCAAGGCCCACTATCTAGTAACCTAGCGTGCCCCATAATGTAGCGAATCGGATTGAATTAAAGATGGCTATGCTTCCCACGGCTATTTTAATGGCTAGCCATGTTCTCAGCTCCCTATCTGCCCCGCTAAGGCATCATACTTTGTGGCTGGCCATAACAGCAGCTGAAAATCCCAGCTGAGTTGCCCAGATCTGTCGATATATTAATGTTGAAACCCCTCTCTTTCACTCAATCATTTACCAGCTTTCTCAGAAGTCACGAACCACAAATATTCAATACAGCTCAACACCAAGCCCCCAGCCGCAAGCCTAAAGTTCTCAAAATGCCGGTCCAAACCCTCCAGGAGTACGCCGAGTTCCCATCTTTGACCCCCCATACTTATCTGACTAACTTCCATTTCCTCGTTCAGTCCCGGAGAAGTTTTCGAGGCCATTAAGGAGAGCCCAAAGTCAGTCGTCGTGCATTACTGGGCTCCCTGGATGGGGCCAGAGTCTCCATTCACTCCTATTTTCTTGGAGGCGGATGACAACCGTGGAGGGGAGGTTACCTTTGTCATTGTGGATAGTGGATTTATCCATCCCCAACATAGCCCAGATGAGATGCCCTTGACGGTTCTCTATAGGGATGGTGAGGAGGTAGAGACTGCTCCGTTCGATCCCGAGGAGACCGAAGAGCTTATTTCCAGAGCATAAAGTGACTGGAATTTGGGATGATTGTATATGAGAAGACATTGGCATTTTATTAATATAAAGATGCGAGAGATTCAGGAGGGAATCAATGGATCTGATGCCCGTTTTCATTTGTCCAACGGAACTAATAGGTTCATGCTCCAGGCCCATCTACGAACCGACTTGGTTACTATGTATCCCAGTACAGTATAGTTGATTTCATATGATGCTCTATGATTTAAACTCCGTAACATAGATTGTATATATCTTAACATGGTCTGCTATTTTATTTCGACTCCATTCGGGAAGGGATATATGTACACATGGGAGTGAAAGAGGCATATTATTCTAACATCGTGGCAGGGAACGTGGCTCAATATCCGGACGCGTGCTTCTGAGTGATACTTAACTCTTTGCGTACTTAAGCGTTGTGTGAAAACCGTAGGTGCTGGATAAAACAGATATTTCCTTCCTTGATACACGTTAAACTTATCTATATTATGTCTTATGGTGCCTAGCCGGTTACGTGGGTAGTGTCGCGAATGTTCCATTTATGACATGACCGTGGAGCAGGCTATGGTAGTGGTAGGATTCAGTTTGTAGTGGGCCATGTCGACACTGATACAATACAGGAAAAGTGTTAGGGGCGTCTCAATTATTCACATAGGGTACTCTAAAGCTGTTTGCAAATAGGTAGATTATGCGGGTTTGTATCGCTGGATTGGAGAATGGAGGTCGAACTCCGTTACTGCCAATTCTTTTGGCCAATGAACGATCGAGAACAACGTAGGAAGTGTATTTCTTCCAATATCTCGGACTTGAGACTCCGCGCAGTGCGAGATGAGGGGAAGGTACTACAGTGTGTCTATAGTGTTCACTATTGAGTCACTTGGAATCGCACGAGGTATAAGTAAAAGGTTACTAGGCGTTGAGATTATAAGTATAAGCAAAAGACACAAGTTGTCTCTCGCCTTCAAGCTACCCATCACAGAAATGACGCCTATCATCCTCTATTCTTTGAGCGACAGAACCACATCTGCTCAAACGGATTCCCTTTCATACCATGGGTCAACCATGTGGAACTTCAATATTTTCTGTCAGCTCGTACCTCTCGTTGCGCGCGAGGAACTGACATATCTCAATGCCTCTTTTCAACCGCCCTCAAACGTTATCATTCATGCTGCCATCAATGAGTTCAATTCACAGGCTCGGCTTTCCCCTCACCCAAAGACTCAATGGCAGCAAAATGCCGAGAAGGTGCGAGAACTCCTCACGCATACATCAATGCCGACGTCATATCGATTGCTCTCATGCGCGATACGACCGAAGGCCTAAACACTTCATCCGGAGTATCGGTTTCCAGCCTTCCAGCCGGGAGACAACGTTGTCTTTTTGGTTTCAGAACATCCAACCATGTATATGGCTGGATGGACCTTCGCGCTATAGGGTTGGAAGTGCGACATGTCCCTACTATCCCTGAATCTATAGAGACGGGTGAGGTGATCGCGGCCAATGCAGAGACCTTTGCCCCGTTTTGTTGACGGCCTAACTCGTGCCATCGGCCTTAGCTCCGTCATGTTTCACAGTAGACAGAAGAACAATGTTAAAAACATTTGCGAAGTGTACCGTCCGAGAGAGATCCTTGTCCATGTGAACATGACACAGCAGCTACTATAACAACCTAGGACATGTCGAGAAATTTGCCTCTGTGCTACAATCTGGTATTGACGCTGGTCTTCCTCTGCAATAGGCTTTTGTATCTTATCTTTAGTCATCTATTAAGTATAACACACACTAAGATTGACATTTCCTTGTGACCTCGATCTATGCGGATAGCCCACTTTGATTCTGGCTTACATGTACCAAAGCCTGTGCACCCAAGCCCCAAATTGCAGAGCATTCGCTCAGAATACTGTACATTTACTCGCACTCTTGAATAAGCCCAAAATGTCTTAAGCTCCGTATCCCTTGACATATGCTGTAGATCATGATTAGTGGCACATGTATGATACCATGCTGTTGACGGTACTTTCTGGCCTGACACATAATGTTGTGGGCAGCCATCAGACAAGTGTCCTTGGACTCAGTCTGCGCATCGGCTGAGACAGTAGTCGCCACAATATCAACGTTGAATGCGATTTGCGTACTATAAAGGAGAAGACTCAGGGCGATTCCTTAGTATTCCAATAGACTGTGTCTTTTTCGTATAGTTATCATGCATACGAAAGACCAGTATTGCAGTCAATTTACTGAACCAGCCCCTAGTCAACAAGGGGCAGTTAGGCCTCTCATCTTCTGGCATTACGCATTCTTACAACATTATCTCTAGGTTATCAGTCTTCAATCGCCTTGTATGGAGAGCTACACAAGTTGGCTCACATCACGCTACAGGCAATTTTTACCTGCGAGGTTGTGTTACTATTTATCCAAGCTAGGAAAATTAAGCTTAGAGTTGATGACGTATGACTTCATTTTAGCATTGCCTAATTCCCCAATACGGAAAAGCTTAGGCACACTAGCAAAGTGAATTATGTTGAAAGCTAGAAATCCATTGATCACAAAGACTGAGTGGCGCAGTTTAAGTTCTCTGGGGAAGTGACCTCGTGACAAGTTCCCCAGGAAAACTGTATTTGGCTCAGCGGCCGGAACCACTATACTGGTATAAAACACATTGTCGTGCCGTTTGACCCACTCTTTCACTACCCATATGAGACGTATTAGATGCCCTGGACACCCACAATGCCTACCAGGCTATCTGTCACTCCGTCCATCGCCATCACAGCATGTCCCACACAGAGCCGACCTCGCTGTTTGGCTCGGGTCCGGGGAACCACGCTCTAGGAATCAGCATTGTTGTATTCGTGTCCATCGCCCTCTATAATGCCCTCGAGCTGGCCGTGCTCATACCGCTAAGCTTCCACCGCTACACGAGTTTATATTTCTGGGCGCTGATGACATCCGCTGTCCTCGGTGTTATCCCCGCAACTATCGGTCCGTCGTTGCAGTTCTTCGATCTCGCACCGCTATGGCTGAGTATGGCGTTGTCGAATCTTGGGTTTATAATGATGGTCCCGAATCAGTCTGTGGTGCTTTACTCACGGCTACACTTGGTGTCACAAAATAAATCGGTTCTTGCCTTCGTGCGCTGGTTGATAATATGGAGTCTGTTCACGATCGTTGTGCCAACAATTGTCTTGAACGTCGGCTCGAGCTACGTGCCACAGTCGCCTCGATGGGTGCAGGGGTATGAGGCAATTGAACGGATTCAGGTAACCTGGTTTGCAGTACAAGAGACCGTCATTTCCCTAATATATATCTGGCACACCACTTGCATGATTCGACTTAGTCCTAGCGAAGACAAGCGACGACACAGGGTTCTGTACGAGTTAGTGGTTATCAACATCATAGCCATTGTCATGGATATCTCGCTCGTGATCCTCGAGTACCTAGGGTTCTATTTCACGCAGATTATCTTCAAGGCTACGGTTTACAGCATAAAGCTGAAGCTTGAGTTCGCTGTGCTGAGCATGCTGATCTCTATTGTGCACCCGCCTAGGTCCAGCGAGCCAACCTGGGGAACTAACTGCACCGTGTCGACTTTCTCCTAGCAGGTACTTTTGTGGGGTCTGTTTATTAGAAAGCTTGCATATATTAATTGCTGAAACAGAAATGGCCTGCGTATGGCTTAGATATTCCCAGTACAGTCAACTACTTGTCCCTCGTGTGATGGAGCACAGACCCCTTGGTGAGAGCGTCATAACTACCGCCATAATCGGTCCCACCAAACTATGACGAACTAGATCGTGGGGTATCCTACGATAGTGTGGATGGGTTGTAATTGGTATTAACAATGTTGAAAGCGTCATGGATACTTATTGTAATTTCTAATCGTAAATGACGCACCGGAGAGGACACATAAGTATCGCTGCATCTCCAGCCGCGAGAAGGCCTGGTATCATGGGACTCAAGACTTATCAGTCTACACCGATAAATGTTCGAGAAAAGGTATGACGCTATATCTGCCCGACATGCACTCTAGGTTGACGTGGAATGAACCTGATCCAATATCTTTCCATGCGTGTTGGCTAATGGACAAGTATATTTCTCCGATGGTAGTCACTTCGTGCGTCCTTTACTATCCTACTGCACATGCATAGGCAATCTAGTTTAGACTTGCCTACCTCAATAATTCCACAGGTAACCATGTTAGAAGTCTCTTGATGGTATGGTCTCAGAGGTCCAGGCCCAAGGATAGGGCACTCTGAAATCAGTCGACATACGCTCCTCTATGCCAGGAAAGTGGACACGATGTTGTTCCGGGGCGGCGAGAATCGGCTGAGGAAGGTATCTGGATTCTAGGGTCTTCGGTGCCGTATAGCCCATCGTGTCAACAAGGGAAGGGGGAGCCAATGGATGTGAAGTTGAATGGTAGACAAGCAAGTCAGGGTATGGTTCGTTTTATGACAAGGCTATCTCTTGACAACGACATTAGGAACAGTGTGCCTAACTAGAAGAGATCCGTTAACACCCGATTCCGATGCTCACAGGGTTGGGTATACTAACTGCAGGGACATGATGTACAGTCTATCACTAGAGTCATGTCAACAAGGAGAGCTACAGATACTACTACTTCTCCGTCCTAGTGATAGTCATAACAGTATATCACACCATTACTTTCCCCAGCTACTGAGTTATATCCATCGTTGATTCTCGCATACTTATGCGGTAGTATGGGATATAACGTGATCGTGTCATGTTGTTGGGAGGTAATGGCGGCGATGGATAGTCGTTGGCGTTCTTCATGAAGCTGGAGGGGCGGAGGGGTTTCCTAACAGATGAAGTCAGTATTGCCTGACTAAATCTCGGTCTCTCCCTCAAGGTTAGATACGCACTATCATTGAAATGAATGCTGAGGTTGAATTTTCAGCGATTCTAGAGTTTGACAGAAACAACTAGGAAAATTATCACATATTGATGCTGACAATGATCGACACGTGTCACAGTGTTCACCTTCTGGCTCAGGAGATGGCAGGGTAGGCTAGTATGCCACTGAGCCTGCACCACGAGAAACCACAATGACAATGTGATTACTCTATGTTAGCAGAATAATCACAGTCCTTGTTGGTAGAGGGTCGCTTCCCGGTTTCGGCATGCCTGTAGGACCACCTTTGACATGAAAGCACACTATGCTGCCATAGTATGTATCCATTTTCCCGTCAGGTCTCGTTGCGGACTCAAGGGGATGGTGGCGTCCATACACATGAGATGAGCGTCGGAGGAGAGAGTATTTTGCTGTCAACGGCATTTCCGATACTAGGCATGGGTAGATATTGATACTCCCATAGATAGAGAATTCTAGATTGTGTTTCTCGATAATTTTGCCACAAGGCGGCCATGACTTCCGTGATGGCCATAGATCCATAGGTCCACAGTTAGACCGTTGGCCACTTTCTGGATTAGGAACCAGATGATAGTATCACGAAATCCCTTTACCAACGTTGCTTTGGCCAACCCACAGAAGGATATCGCGGTACGCAGGCAAAAGAATGTTTGCCCGACGTCTTAGCCAAACTAACATCCTTCCAGAACGCCACGAACGCAGACACGCCACATGGCGGCAACTTTAGCCTCATCGGCAGGCTTCCCGACTAAAGTTATGTTATCGGAAGGGTTCCCGACCTCTCGTAGGGCGACGAGATATCTCTGAATTTCTTTGGATGATTCCGTCTCATCTATCTTAAAAACACCTCTGTAACTAGTGTATAGGCACATCAGGTCATTCCCCGCTTTTTGGGTCTTCCTGTATCTAGACTCATTTGAGATGGATCGACCTGAAATCTAATACTCAACCATTCTATTCGTGTGGCTGAACATTGATTGGCGAACAACAGATTTGTTGAGGCTGTCACTGAGGAATGTGTAGTTTAATAATGGGGACTAATTACGACCACTACGGGTTACTAGCATAGAGTGCCAAGCTGTTCTATCTATCGACATGCCTAACTTTTTCTGTGTTTCTATTGAAAGCATCGAAACAGATTGAACATTACGTATCGTGGTATTACGTACGCCCTTATCGGTGAAATGCAAATTGACTTCAAATTGAGATGGCGATAAGCTCAAACGTACCGATATCAACAAGGATATAAATCAAACAATTCCACAATCACAAACTCTACCACATTCAGACAATCAACAAATTTACGGTGTTGGCAATACCGAGTCCAGAGCACCACTGAACAAGAGACTACTTGACGTACATATAATTCTGAAGAGTGTAGTTGTGTCTCTAAGCTGGTTCGGGCGATGGGGCGGGCTACCGGAAGCCCTGCAAGAACAGGCGCCGGGCACAAGGGGCGCGTGTGGAGTTCGAAAGCTTTGCAACTTTGCAGCTTGATTGAACGTTGATTACAGCATTCACGAAGCAACAAAGGGTCAAGTAGAAAGCTATAATTTGTATCGTGACAGAAACCAACTGGATCACTAGGTTGAAACAACTCTACGGGGTTCAGTATTAAACATCACCCGCATATACTTCGAACTGAGTGAAAGTCTAATCATCATCAAGGAAGATAACTAAAAGAGGGAGTTAACTAAATAAAGAAGTCCCGGGCATGTACCTAGAGAACCTCTACATGAAAGGTTCACAATCGAGAGACTTGGCAACACCGGGGTATATTTTTCCATTTGTAAAAGGTAAGAGAGCCCGAAATCTAGAGTGGAGAGTCACCACCTCACTCCACATATCAAACCCCCACATTCTTAATTACCTAGAAATAGGCAATTATAACACTCACCTCAGTACAACCCCACCTATCCACTACTGATTTGACTATGACGTGAGGTACCTGGAGGTTGACCTACGTTATTTTCTTTGGGTTACAGCTACAAGTGGATCTACCCCATCTTTTGGCACACGAGCTATTATAAACCGGGCCACTACCCTTACCATAACAAAGATGTTGCGATTCCGCTACCAGCAGTGAATGAACAAACGGTCACATTTGGCGTTCAACTATGGAGGGAGGGGGTTCGAGGCATATACTTTCTGACAACATATCTCTACAAAGGTGGCGTTCAATTCTCAAAGTAGTATGAGGAGGAAAGGAAGACTTGAAGCTACCCGAAAAGAGCTAGCCTTGTTACCCAGCGTTGCCTCCTAAAAGAGGACTTATGAGTATAATTATTAAGCGAGCCACATCTTAGATGACATCGTATGCCTTTCTACATTAGTTTTAGTCAATGAGAATTCTCGGGAAGCATCCCGTAGCTCGCCAGTAACTCCCTGCCAATACCGCCATGTCTCGTGGAAAAGTCAACCCTACCGGTTGATTTAATTAGAGTTACATATCCAGTGGCGGAGGCGCGGGGTTAGCCAGGTCTAGCCGGCCGGCCGCCGGCTGTTAGTGCCATGAGAAAACCTAAACCTGCCCGAAAGGTTAGTGGGCGAGGAATAATGCCCTGAATACAAGAGACCTGCGAAAGTCGCAGGAAGGCACCCAAGAAGGTTGATCTAGAACTCATTATTAGGAAAATTGGTTGATATCCCAAGTATTACTCGCCGGGGTTCTGGACCGGCAAGGGATCAAATACCATGGATTGACCAATGTGAGATTTTCTGGAAGTAACAGTCGGGGCTAGACTTTTCCGACTGCGGCATACTAGTCTCAATGGATAAATCGTCCAAGGCTTCCACTGTACATTCCCATGGTGAGTTTTCGCAACGTGACTTTTAGTAGCCCTACAATCATCTCCCATAACCAAATGGGGCAGGTCATTCCCGTGAACTGTTCCCTAATATGGCTGCGTTCGTCTAGCCGACGCCGGGCCGGTTCACCACAACGTCGTATCGTATTGGTGGGTTTCCCCGCACTCACTAGTTGCGGGTTAATAAATCTGGGGGATCTGCGCCACTCGATACTACTTACAGAGTTTATCTCTGGCCTTGTTGGGAAAGCGTCCCCTACTTTGCCAAGAGAGATCATGCCATCTCTGCTCCACTCACACTCTTGGGAGTCTTTAGTACCATTTAGAAGACATTCTGAGGGGGTAACCAATACTCGTCCGCGAACTCCATGGACTCGGTAACAATGCAAGGAGCCCTACATCTGTTAACTCCAGAAGTCGAACTACAGCTAATGAGCCTGTTTAGTACCCAGGACCGGTTTATTTGGATTAGCCACTAGAGCTTAAGTGGGTGGTTCCGGAGGGTTTGGGTTTTAGGGTTTTGGGGTAGAGTTCACGCGGTCCCTGGGATGGATGGCGCCAGTGGCAATTTATTATTCCCGCAATCTGTTGTTGTATTTACTTAGTGCCGTAATTGGACGGTTGATCAAGGGACGGCTGGGGCCAAGTGTTATAAATACTACCCAAGAAACACCCTTCTATTGTTCAGTTGGACACGAAAATTAAATTATCCTTGACCATTGCAGACAGACGTCTTAGATATGTCTGAAAAAAAGCAAGACGACATCTTAACACCCGAGCCCTACCACGTCGAGTACCTCGATAAGGATCAGGGTGTCGTCGATCAAGATGCTGTCTTTGGAGAAATCACCGAAGAGGGCCCAAATTATCGCAATGTCTGTCCATCTCAAGACTACGTGATATATTTCAGTGAACTAACCTTTTGATTAGGTAGGATGGCTCGGAACCACGGCCCTCATGATGAAGACCCAGATCGGTCTGGGAGTTCTTTCGATACCGTTAGCCTTCGATACCCTTGGTCTGATACCCGGAGTCATAGTCCTCTGCACTATTGCTGTTATTACAACGTGGTCGGACTATATCGTGGGTGTGTTTAAGCTGAGACACCGGGAGGTCTATGGGATTGATGACACGGGAGCACTTATGTTTGGGTATCCCGGTCGGGTCATTTTTGGCGCGGCATTCTGCCTCTGTAAGTTTCCATTTAAACACTCCAGTACCCTGGCCGTTCTAACTTTCGATTAGTCTGGACGTTTGTTGCTGGCTCTGGAATGCTGGGTGTGTCCATCTCCCTTAACGCAGTCTCCACCCACGGTGCTTGTACGGCCATCTTCGTGGCTGTAGCCGCAATTATAGGCTTCATGCTTGCTAGCATTCAAACCCTAGGCCGTATCAGCTGGATGGCATGGGTTGGACTGTTCGGTATTCTTACAGCGAGTAAGAGTCAATCTGCTCAGGTACTTCACAAGAATAATTTCTAACAGTAGCAACAGTCTTCATCGTCACGATTGCCGTTGGACTACAGGACCGCCCATATGCCGCCCCACAAGAAGGCGTTTGGGTCTCAGACTATAAGCTCATTGCCAGCCCGACCTTTACACAAGCTATCACTGCTATATCCTCAATCGTCTTTGCTTATGCGGGTACCCCTGCCTTCTTCTCAATTGTCTCTGAGATGCGCGAACCCCGCCATTATACCCGATCGCTTGTTATTTGCCAGTCAGTGGTTACTGCGACCTATATCGCCATTGGCTGTGTTGTATACTATTTCTGTGGGTCTTACGTCGCGTCACCAGCCCTGGGCTCCGCGGGTCCTACGGTGAAGAAGATCAGTTATGGTTTTGCGCTACCAGGTCTCTTGATGACCACTCTACTTGTCATCCATGTAAGCTACAACTTTGTGAACGGGTTGTGAAACGTTTGATTTACTAATTGTTCCCAGTTACCAGCCAAGTATCTTTTCATCCGCATCCTGCAAGGCTCGAGGCACCTGACTGCGAACACCATGACCCACTGGGTCACCTGGCTCGGTTGCACTTCGGGTATCGCTATTATCGCCTATATCATTGCCAGCGCGATTCCCGTGTTCAATGACCTGGTGTCCCTGGTTGGTGCCCTTCTTGGCACTTTCATGTCCTTCCAACCTATGGGCTGCATGTGGTTATATGATAACTGGAGTAAGGGCAAGATCAGTAAATCGCCCAAGTGGATTTTCATGGTCTGCTGGAGCGGCTTTGTTATTCTGTCCGGCACCTTTTTGATGATTGGGGGCACGTACGGATCAGTTGTTTCCATCATCGACAGTTATAAAAAGTCCGGTGGCTCGGCAGCTTGGTCTTGTGCTGATAACTCCAATTCGGTCTAAGCTGGATTCACCTCGAATGTAAACCAAATACTCTTCGATACACTTTAAGCCACTGGTGCTGGCTACTTGTCTATACATGTGATTGAAGCGGGACTTACTATATCTATAGATGAGTATATATATATTCCAAGAATATATAGAATAAATATTTTTAAATCCAAATAATTTCCCATGTCTACGATTATTTGAATAGAATAGAACATAACTTGGTAAAGTACTCAAGTAGTGTACAAGGTATAGAGTCATGTGAAGAAATTGCATCTGCTGACCTTTCTCTCATAATAATCGGAAATTCTTCTGCCTGGTAGCCCGTTTACATTTCTCGTCTCTTCCCTCCTACACGCCATGGGAGACATCCCCAGCAACGCTGACCCCAAGAGGAACTCAGCAATCACATTTTGCAAGTCACCGAGGATAACTGGCGAGCGATAGCAAACCTAAGTCCGAAGGACGGCCAGATAGGCAATCTCGCCGCCAACGTATGGTCTCTCTGCGAAGCCCACTACTCCGAAGACGCATGGGTGCGTGCCATTCACGCCGACGAGACGCTTGTCGGCATGCTAATGATGGCGATATGGGATCCTGATGAGGCGTACTATATCTGGCGACTCATGATTGATGGCCGGTATCAGGGCCTCGGGTATGGTCAACGGGCCAAGGTATTTGCGATTGCGCATATACTGCAGCATAATCCTTGAGCGAAGCAGTTGGGGGTAATTTCGACGCCACCGGAGGGGAAGAAAAGTGATAATCCCCTGAACACTATGAAAGCGGAGGATTCGCCGTATAGGTTTTACCAGAAACTTGGGTTTAGGCAGACTGCGCCGCCGGATGACGATGGGGAGATTATGATGTCGATAGATTTGTATATGGCGTATATTCCGAAGTCGACATTACTCTTGGTCTGGTATTGCATATGTGGTTCAAGAGACATGTATCATTGTTCTTTGTTATGGAGCCCTTTCAACTGGCGTTTGCGAGGTCTTCATCGGAGCCCACTTCAACAAACCTCAACCCAGACCCAGCCAAGGATTGGACTGGTGCATTTGTCCGTCTCAGTATCTTCAAACTTCCCTTTCATATTATATATAGATAACATAGAAATCAATTAGAAACTCTCATGATAACGATTGATACATGTGGCCATAGAGCCCTTTTTCTGGGTCTGGCAGACGGCCGTTAGGTGGGAGTAGGTCATGGGACTCAGCGCAGTGAATGGATGCGCTGCCCCAGGCACCTTCCAAAATAGGAATGCCACATGACCTGCTATTTGCATCGTGTTTCTTCTTCTTTTTGTTATCTTCCTTCCTCCTTCCTCACATAGCACTCTCTCTCGTTCTTATCTCCCACAACAACCATGCCACGATCTTGCTGTCGTAATGCTAAGCAGCTATAGCTGCGTGGCTTAATTGCCACAACCTCCATTTTGACGCCCCGTCCAGTGTGCGAAGGCCGTCGCTCTGGTGATAGATCCTGGAGTGGCTCACCGTGAGCATCCTACCTGAGGGCAATGGGCTACTTCTGGCCCCAGTCGAGACAAGTTTGTGTCTCAACAGGAGTTACGAGGCCGCCGGCCCTTATTCCATCGCGTCGTTCAGATGTTGACGACGCTTTGGCGAAACTCACTCGGATTGAGAAGCCCTTGGTGAGTTTACCACGTATTACCATGTTTACGGATGTTCATTTGTATCCTAGTCTAACTCGTTCATTTTATTAGTCATGCCTCCGGTGATAGGAACTGCTTAGAGCTGTGGTGAATGTGCTTTGCGCATCTGAACCGCTAGACCACATGACGATGCCTCTATCTTCAACATAGACATATACCTACACCTACACGAGAACGCAGCAATGAGTTTAGATTTTGGATCAGTCAGATGTTTGTCATGTTGTGCCTCTGGCCTCGTTCCCCCGTTTGATGGAATGCAGATAGTGGGGAGAATAGCGACGTTGTCCGAAGGGCCGCTCCTTGACGCTATATAAACGTTTGGACCTGGAGAGACATACTTAGTAGCTATCGAAGGTGGAGACCGTGGGGTGCTGACCAGATTTCCTGGGAGCTGTAGCTGCTTAAACATTGTGGCTGGGACAGGAACCTTTTGCGGAGGGGCACATTTTGAAAGTTAAGGGATCTGCTATTTGGCTTGGTTAACATTGGGCGGGGCAAGATCACTGTATTGATGAGTGATGCTGTAAGGTATACTAGATTTAGGCGATTTATATCCCTTCAGGAAATTCTTGCTGTTGACGCTGTGTTGTTGGGAATGGACGTGGAGATCGGTTATCACAGATTGCGGGAGTTGGGCAAGTCTCACTTTTATGTACTATAGTATTTGACATAGCATATCCGAAAATGTCTCTATCGTTTAGGTGATACTATAGTGTGCTTACCAAAAGGGTCCAATCTGGTCATGGGGCATTATGTCACAACCCACCCTCGGTCAAAACAGACAGTATCTGAGAGATTACCACGAAAGCGATGGCTGAATGCGGTTATACCAACCCTAGAAAGGCATGAGGATCCTTAGCCACAGCACTGTTACAAGATACATATGCTCCCAGGAAGGATGATAAAGACTCTATGGTGAATGTCACCAGACTGCCTTGACTATGCATAGCCCTAACGTGTAGTATTTATTGTTTGGATTAAGATTGTATGACAAAAGCATATATTGGCTACATCCTGCGCATAGGAAGAAATATCCACAAAGTATAGCCACTCAGTTGGTATTCATCACTAAGGGTTCCCTTAATGCTCGCCTTTTCACCGGAGTCTCCATCTTTATGTGTAGTTATGTGTTCAATCCAGCAAAAGTGTTAATCAAAGAACAATTATGCTTCCCTTACTCGACTACTTAGTGCATTAGGATTACATAGATAACTAAGACATGCCGATGAAATCTTCCCAGATACCACATTTTATAAAGAGATGCTTTGGTGCGCCTTACACAGGGTAAACAAAAATATACAGGCCAGTGACAATAGTAGCGTCGTAGAGCTAGGTATTTACAACTCAGGGTCCCTCGCTATGCTGCTCGCTATTCAGGATTGAGCGCCCGTCGCCCGGCCAGCGGCCCAATTGTTCACCGTGTTCGCAACCCTCTTCACCCGGCTCTTCCCCATCATCACCTAACGGCGACTTTGTCTCCGACGAGGTTCACTTAACCCCGCCCGGTCCATTATTGGCGAGCAAATAGATACATCTACCCGGACTTACCGCTGCGTGTGAGCCGGACTAGGAGTCCACCAAGAAGACCAGCAATCCCATCTTTGGGAGATTTAAGTTGGCCTTGACGAAGCGGGCGTCAGCTACAGTCTTGCTCGCTAGGACTCGGATGTATAGTAAACATAGCACTGGCGGGTGAATCGGTACCTGCTGCAGAGTCACCGCCATCTCGAGGTATAATTCCCAGCCCATGTCCACCACCACTTAGACGGCTAGCCTCACCCGCTATCCCACCTGTGACTCACCCTGCCAGACCTGGGGAGCCCCTCATCTTATCCTCTGCGGGAGCATCCCCTGCGACGCCAGCTCCCGGGGCGCCCGCCGAGCCCGCCGGTGCTGCTGCAGAGAAGGAGGCCAGCCCAAGGGCCACGGCAGCAATGATGGCTGAGTAACGCATCGTGGAATGATTTAGACGCTTGGTAAATGGTGGTAATAGAGCCTTTTCAAGACAGGTTTGGGGATGAGGAGCTTTCCGGAGATGATGGTTGCTGGATGAATTATTATTCATAGTGACATTGTGAGTGTACTTATAGCTTTGAGTAAAGGGACAAATCCAGTATACTTATGTGGATCGGTAGGTTTGAACCGGGCCTAGATCTGCTCTCGGTAGTTCTCATAGATCATATGGATATAGACCATGGATGTAAGGGATCGACAATGCTTTGGTTTTTTGAGCTGATCTGCCATATCCTGCATCTGCTTTATGGACCTTAATTACAAATGTATGGTGTTGGTCAATAGTCGTTGTGGATTGTTGATATATCACATACGAACGTCTCATGTGGTTATGAGTACAGTGCATATTGCTTCTCGGTACGGAGTAGTAGAAGCTATCAATACTACCCCGTTAATGCCTAGGTAATGAAGATTTTGCAGTTGGAGCTTCACATTATGGCTTGGAAATATCAGTGACTCTCATCGGGCTTTGGGAAGGGGGAGAGTGGAACCCGGTTATGAGGTCGATGGATCTCATTTGCATCGCGAGCTTGATGGATCACGCCATCGTCCAGTTCGGTAGTCTTCCATTTATTATCCACCGAGCATATGCACTTCGGTCACTGCTCCTTTAGCTATCAATCCAGAATTTAATTTGTTGACCACAGGATAGGTGGTGATCGACAAGCAACCGATGATCATAATGCAAAGGGTGGAACTAGTAGTTCATAATATCTCGCGAGGGGCCACTGTTACCGAAATGGGTTTCAGACGCGGTGGAAATGAATTAGAAAATCTATTTCTCGGTATAAAACAACCTAATGAGGAAGGACTTATAAGTTGAATACTTTTTGTATCATGAGGGTAGGATGAATTGAGTAAAACGATTGTTAAAAACAAGGCCTATTTCAATAGGCTGAAATCGGTTGATAATATGTTTTGCTTAACTTTCAAGATCAGACAATAGTGCTATTCAATGTTATAATCTTTTAGATAGCTAAGGCCTGCTGATTAAATCCTGGCAGAAATGACAATATAACTAGCTGCATAGATGCCCCTTATACAAAGTGAGGAATACTAGATACTGCCGCGGGATAACAACAGAGTCGTAGAGCTAAGTATTTACGATTTAACATGTATAGTGATTTAAACGAAACGCAAGTTGAATAGAGCAAGGAGGCGATGCTGCACAAAAGCTTGAAATGGAAACGGATGACAACCTAGCCACTCCGGAGATGCGATGTCCACTCAATAGCTGTGATCTTTCATATATAAACGATATCAATTCGCCATCAACTCATTACCTCTGTTATGCCAGTACACCGTTGTTGTCCTAACCGCAACTAGTAGACCACACCATATCCATGTATACAAATAAACAGCTTCGATCTACGTCTAAACGTTATGTACAGACAGGTTGGCACTATCTCTTTTGTTGACCCTGCCTTGCTCCTGCACTTGCGTACCGCCGAAGTTAACTGCCCTCTCTTGGTTTCGCCGAGAGCTCCCTCGTTATGCTGGCGCTTTCCTGCTGTCGGGGAAGGGCGGCTGTGTAGTTCAATTGGCGTGGACCAGGCCCTTCTCGGTGGGTAAATCGATAAGTCTACTGAGAACCTTCATCAACGGGACCAACAGCCCCTGAGAGCTGGCCTTTACGAAATGGGTGTTAGCCACAGTCTCATTCACTGGGCTTAGGTAGGGACAATGCTTACCTGAGGCGGAGGACTCAATACCTCTCTTGGAGCCACCGCTACCACCACTACCAAATGATAGGAGATCCTTTCCAAGTCCTTTATAAAAGCGGACGCCAGTTACAATCTGATTCACTGGCTCTTGGGTGTCAAGAGTACTTACCTTCTACGGGCGAATCGTCAACATCTTCACGACGGAAAAGCTCTGCGGGCCCGAAGTGGTTGTTAGCTACGCTCTTGTTCACTGGGACTTGGGTGTAGAGAGTACTTGCCGCCCACCGCTTGTTCAGTTTCTGTTACCGTAGTTGTCACGGTCTCTATCGTACCAGCTAGGCTCTCTGCTAACCCACTTAGTGGTGCCGCTGCGGAGAAGGATGTAAGCCCGAGGGCTATAATAGAAACAATAGCCGAGTGACGCATGGTCAAATAATGTAGACACTTGATAGGTGGCAGTGATAGGGTATTTAAAAAAATCTAGTTCCGGGTTATGGAAGAATTCCCGAAGATGATGGCTGCTTGGTGGATTGTTTTCCTCGGCCGCGTTGTAAAAGGTACGTACTTATACGTTTGAACGTGGGGACCAAATCAGCATTCTTGTGTGGATCGATCATATCAATTTGGTCTCGGTAGTTCAGTGGCGTAGGATGCATCGATCTTAGGGGCACAGATCATACATGTAGATCGGTGTACCTTGCGTATGTTCATGAACCTTAATACGAGCGTCTCATGCTGATATCTTGCCCACTGCGTATTGTTATTTAGGAGTAGTAACTCGCATCGTGCTCAGTCAATGACTAGTTAAAACATAGTTATCGTCATTATAGCTTCATATCGTAGTTTATTCAGGGGGAGTGGTCATCTAGGGAGTTTGTATCGCTACATTTGTGCCTCATGGCATCGTGTAGTTCGGTAATCCTCGAGGCATTATGCAGCGAGCTTGTGCACTCTAGATTGCCTCGCCTATTAAATTGCATAGATAAATGCTTAGTGCGTGGTATTCAACTCAAAGACTTTAATTCATCTGTATTCGGCATTACAGGTTGGCGATGGATCGCGAGCCTCTTAGCTATCCAGAAGTCAATGCGTTGACCACAGATACGTGATGATCGACAAACTGCGGATAATGAATGATAATGCAAGGGATGGAATCCATACATAATATCTATGTAATACATTCCATGATGCCGCACTCTGCAGATGATATCTAGTAGCCTTGCCCACATCGGAATATCAAAGTTGATGATCCGGTATATTGGGACAAGACGTGCATGATGTTGAACATTTCTCCGCCAGGGATTTTATTCCACCCATGATCTTCAACACGATACATGCACAGCATAATTGGGTAATTCAGCTGGGTTGAGTTAGTCGATGAGAATGGGTTGTGATCCGCCTACAGCCTGGCATTCCGGGCGATCGCCCTCCATTCCGTGCGTACGGCCTACCTTCCTGGTTAGGGTCCACCCGATGTCCCAACGGGGTTGAGGAAGGAATGAAATAAGCGCGAAATGACACGCCAGAAATCTATAAGAATCTGTAAAAATCTTCTAAGTTCTATACCGATCTTTCTTTCCGTGCCAGAAGTTTTCCTCAACCAAGTTTGTATAAATATTATCGTTGACCCAATATTACGAAGCCTTTCCAAGTCGACACTACTACTCTAAGCGATTTTCTAACTTAACTCGGCAATTTGGGCTATACGCGGATCACTACCCATGAGGCTCCTGGGCGCCGTGAGTGGTAATTCTGCGCTTCCTATCGAGGAACACCAATATGAAGCCTGACCAACGTTCCGTGCACGGGAGACCGATAGCTAAGGACAAGTAGGGTCAGCCCTGTCATACCTAGCTTACCTTCAAGCCACCAAATCTTCCCCCACAAGCTACCCGTCACTGTAATCGGTCTCACCTCGTAATTCTCATAGGTAATATATGGTACTCTTTGGAAGTCAAGCTCTTGGTTACTGGGCTCGCTCCCCACGATGTTCCGCTCTTGTATGAACCAGGATAAACTAGAGTATTTATTTCATGTCTCTCGGAGGTATTCCTAGCAAACCATGGTTGATGTACAAGCCTAAAGCTCCTTTCCGACGTAGCGAGTAAATATTAACACGAACAAGAATTATTTACAACAAAATTCTGAACTCAAGCTCATTAACCTCATGTTGCCTTTGCCTTTGACCCGTGGCTCGTATCCGACCGCACAAGGTAAAGAAACTTGAAGAAGTTCAAATAAGCAAGCCCCGTATAAGTAACAGGAACATAGCAAGCTCCCCGCCGAATCCACCACATAGCCACGCTCGCCGCCCAGTCCGGCGACACAATAGCCTTACCCATCTGCGACTCGAACGCAGCAGGCACAATATGACGGTATATAACGCGGGGATCATCGTATAGGGCACGAGCGTAGGGCATAAACGCGCGCTTGGACGCCGAATACCGCTGCATCTCGGGAATGCCCCATGCAGGATGGATCTCGATCTCACTACCGACGTACCATATCTCCGGAACTGTCTTGCTAGTACGTCCTTCTCCAGCCGCTTTCTGTTCCAGGAACAACTCGATGAGACGGATGGTCGAATTGCAATTGGCGTCCATGGCGTCTAGACCCTTGGTGCCATGCGACAGTATAAGGATCTCGGCGTCTTCGAGAATCGGACCGACACGCGAGAAATCTTGATGTGTCCAATCTTTCCCGAACCCTAGTCTGCGGACATCCTTCACCCCTTCTGCTAGTAGTTGCTTCTCAATTGCGCGTCCGAATGCGCCCGACCCACCGGTGAGGACTACCCTTTTGTTTCGGACGAAGTATGCGGTACCTGCTACCCAGTCAAAGAGTTTGACCATCGAACCCATGTACCGATCGGGGTAAACGTGGTGGAGGGCGTGGAACTCGGGGCCGACGAAAAGCCAGCTGCGGTCTTTGGGCACTGTGTCGAAGGCGATGTGGTTCGAGTCTTGGCCGCTCATGGCAATAACTACCATCGTCCTTATGAATTCGAAGGCGGATACGACGATTAGCGGCGTGCTGTCGGGGTTTCCGTTATTATCTGTGATTAGGTTGCGGGCGAAGAGCCAGCCGACAACGCTTCCCAAAATCTTGCTGAGCATCTCCAACGGTAATGAGATCCAGGCATTCTGTCGTAGGTATCGGTTATTGAACTTAAGTGAGCGATTGTAGTAAAGATGGTGGAATTGGTGACACCAAGACAACCATCGCAGGAACCTCCATTGTGACTTCGACCACTGGTGGAGGAGGTAATGGGCCGTATCGAAGAAAACTGAGCCGGTTATGTAGAGGTAGAAGAACGACACGGCAAATGAAAGCGGAGACATGGTTGACTAACAATACACTTGTGCCTTGCTGGCTTCATCCTTCGAGCCATTCTGGCGAATTGGTTTAAATAAGGGTTCTGGGACAGTAGGGTAGATATTGGAGGTTAAGAACAGTTTCAGGGACTTCTGAGACAACAGCATCGCCACGAGGCGTAGTCGATGTCAGGTTACATAACCCCATTATGAGGCCACTGCTCTAAGACATGCCTCTTGGCTTTCGCGACGTGATCCACTCCCGGGTGACTGGGATTTGGGTCGAGGTGGGTGTTCTGGGGTTTGGAACATGGGCTTATGGGCAATTTCACGTTCCGGTAGTTTTATCAGGCGCGTTTAAATTGTTTGTAGAAGTTCATATCTTGTATCTCTATCAGTTTACTCCTAAGAAACATTTATTGAAGCTTGTGTTGAGCTATCATCACACTACAATGATCAACCAAGGACCTCAATCAGCCACTAAAGCTGTACAAGAAAGTGCCAAGTCGATGGACGGTTGTGATGGTCCATTACCCTACCGATGGTAAGATCCAGAAGGTCACTCCACAGCCATGTTCACGGAGGCAAGACAAACGATTTCCTTCCTTATATCGTATCCAATCAGGAAAATCGCTGAATGGCGGCAATCTGAAGGGGGAAGAGATACCGAGGTGATCCCCTCCTTGTAGCAGATACAACAGGATGGGATTTCTTTGTTACACCCAGTCTCCTACACCAATTGATAGCAGCCTAGCAAACCCTTAGCGCTACCCATTCAGCCAAAGACACCAACATACCCTCCAAAATCCATCTAGGGGCCCAAAGGCTCCACTCAGTTTACATACTAAAGTAGGCTAGTGCCATATTATGAACGGAATAAACATTCCGTAATTTGGCGGTGACACCTCGCCATGTTTGAGATTTATCCCGATATGTAGTGAGTAGTATCCCAGGGATTAAATCGGAACGGAGATCCATAGCTCAGTTCCGATCTCCTACTGGACGTTACTGAATCAGGCAGAAGCGCCAGCCAACGTGGATCTGCGTAATCGTGTTTTATACCTGTTCCAGATTAGTTCACGTTGATGTACTTAGTTGTCATAGCAGGGACCAGAAAGCCAATGTTTTAGTGGCCTTGGTTCTGTTTCATATTCAGAGGGAAAGTGGTTGCGGTGAACCATATTCACAAGGACGTTTCGGATTTCTCCGCTGGGCGGAATCGGCCTTACTCCACCAAGTGCTAGTTTCTGGAACAGTGTTTGGTTAGTGTCGTTGCTTGATCTTGGAGTTAATTCGATAGCCGCCCGTCAATTGTTACGGCAGCACTCCGTAAGGTACAGACAAGAATTGACAGAGGTGCAGCATATCCACAAAAGACAACCAGAGTAAGGGGTTACCTGAGATAATTCTCGGTATTAGATCTGAGAAATCTCGACGTCTCGATTTCACAACCCACCAGGAGAGAAACCATTAAAAACCGAGGGTGGAATAGTCTGCCCCACAGAACGCTTAATTGTGGAGCCAAGCTTAAAATAAGTCTGTTTAACGGGAAGCCGTTCGGCCTATCGCAGACTCAACCCTTTTCTTCAGCCCTAAAACACCTCGTGGCAGTGCATACGAATACGAATGCGGATTGGGCAGTGGCTGCCTACCCACGAGGAAGACTTGTCTTCAGTAGGGGGGTGGCTGTGATGTGACGGGCATATTTGATATGAAGGTGTGATTATGATAAGATGGATAAGGGGATAGACGGAAGAGGAAATGTGGGTATCCATTACTCAATCGATGTCAAATAGCGCCTAGAAAGGGCGTGGTTTGGGGTTGAAGGATCTATAATACGAACCCGTATAGCTTCACAAAGTAGGCATGGTGCAGGATCGCGTTACTTGGCGGGATCAATTCAATGGTTACCTATAATGCAAGGTAGCATTTTCTAACACTCTAAGGCTGCCATATGCTACATCTCCATTTTATTTGCTCATTGCTCTATAGTCTCGTTTCTATGCGCGAGGTTGTAACTAGCCTGTGCGTAACGGAGTTCAAGGCATCCTTGTTCTTCGATTCCGACAGATTCTACCCCTCGAATGGAGGAAAATATTTCTCTGTTCGTTACCCTATCATTCGGTGCTCCGGTTCATGGGTAATTGGCTGAACCCGGCAATTTGACGTTAAGTCGGCTAAATAATGCCAGCAACCAGTAGATCTACTTTATTATCGCCACATTTCAGGATATAAAGTAATTATCTTCTAATTATTCCTGTTGTATAGTCATGCCACATTGTAATTGGTGTCGTTACTCCACAGGAATTGAACATCCTACAGATTTTGCATATGTCGACGAAACAGGAGATGGTTTATGTCTGTCGGTCTTGGAACCAGACGAAATCTGTCATTCAGCCCTGCTTGTGCCTAATATGATAGCTCTTCAACTCACGGAACGGATCGAATGCTTTTGGTCCAAGCGTGTATCCCATCCCAGAGTTCTTCCACCTGATCCAGGCTAGTTCCTGTAGGTGATGTTTAGTTACTTAACTAACGTCGGTGTGAAGAACGGATATACTGGCAAGGTTTGGGTAGTCACAGCGATTGATAAAAACTGTTCCTGCATCCAACAACTCCAGGAGCTTTTCACCAGCTGCAAGATTTGAGTCCATGCCTTGGCATTTAAGCCGTAGCCGCTGTCGTTCGGCAGCTTGACAGCTTCCGTGTCGGAGGTTACTCGCCTAAAAGGCAGCACTGGTCCAAAGGTTTCCTTCTTCATGACGACCATATCGTGGTTCACTTGTGTTACTACCGTAGGCACCACGTAGTTACCCTCTGCCGGCGGGCTAGTAAAGGTCGGATTAGGAGGCGTAGAATTGACGGCACCCTTCGTTCGATAGGGCATCCTGAATCTGGGAGCTAACCGACTTCTCAGCCGTGCGAGATTACCGGGCCAACGTTGACTGTGGAAGTTTTTCAGCGTCAAAAATTCACAATTGGTCTGTGGGTCGCTAAATACTGACTGGGCCAACTCCTCCTGTACCTCCGCCACAAAAGCATCCTGAATATCGGTTTGAATGTAAACACGCCCGACGTTGCAGCAGCTTTGACCTGCATTGACTATGATCAAGTAACGGAACTAAAAGATCAGCATCCATAGGATCAATAAGGTGAGAAGAGCCACGCCGCCACTCACCTTCCACGCAAAGATAATAAGGGTCGGATCGATAGAATCTTTTTCAATCCAGCGTTTGAAGCCTATTTCGGGTTGTCCTAGTAATAGCTAGAGGGCATCTTCCGCGATCTGCAAGAGATAATCAGCACGCTTTTGCATTGTTCCTACCTCCTTCGCGCCAAAAGCAATTAGCGGGCCCATCTGAAGAGTCAGCTCCTCTCTGAGAGTCTGCTTGCGCTCTTGAATCAGTGCAAGCGCTTTAGTTACGAGCTCCTTTCGCTGCGCAAAGGGCATCTTGCGGAAAGTGAGAATTTCATCCCGCTCGCAGACGACCTTGTTCGTTGACGGGTTAAGGTTGCTGATTCTTTGTGCCACGGTTTCGTTGCCTTTAATCGTTCGGTGGACGATTGGGAACTGAGATCAGTGGATTGTTTGCTCAGTCTTAGAGCCCGGTATGGAATGATCCAAAAAAGGATAAATATCATAGGCGAAAGTAAAGAGGTTAGTTCTACGGTGGGTTGCCTCCAAGGTAAATGTCCATGAGGACAATCGTGCTGCTACCTCGTATTTGAATCTGTACATGTTTAACTTTTGATCCGAGAAGAATATCTAAAGACATAAAGATTGTCAAGGGGTGCGCTTCCACGTTGTGACGGTCACCTCTACTTGCAAATGGCGTGGGCCAGTGAGCATAAGTCTGATCGCCTCCCACACATGGCAGGCGCGCTTGTGTTGGTCCTTCCCGCCAGACAACGGCCTTCCGGGGTCGAAGTACCTTTCCCAAGTTCATCCGGCCCTGCTGGTTCCGGTCTCGAGCCATCTGGCTAGCACTCTGATTGTTAGTATTCTCGGATGTTTATACCTGGGATCGCACACCGCGTTTAATAACATGGTCACCGTCGCTGTTGTTCTACCGTATGCTTCCTACAACAGCCCAGTAATATGTCTCTTGGTCGAGGAACGGTCTAGTATTCAACACGGGCCATTTTGGCTCGGAGTGGTTGGGTGGTGCTGTAGTTATGTTCTGCTCGCCTGGCTGCTGTTCAGTCGCGTGGCGAGTCTGCCTCTCCCCTTCAATCTCTATCCACTTCCCCTTTTCCCCTTTTTCCTTCCTTTTATCTCTTTTTTTAACCCCCCCCACCCCGGTTTCAGTTGTGCTCTTGCCCTAGTAAAATCAGCTAACACGGAACAGATGTACTCATTCCTCCTACCCAGTGACATCGGTTAATATGAACTACTTGTGCGTTGCTTATTTCGTCACCTTGATTTTTATCCTCGAGTGGTGGATGTTGGACGATAGGAAGAATTCCACATGGTATTAACCAGCATGCGCACTCTTTGCCGTAGACATAGTGCTCTTGCGCAAATGTATATCTTAACTTGAGTTCATTAGCATTCTAATACGCATCTACTAAATTGCTGACATGGTATTTGTCACCGACCTTGTCATAGACAAACACAGAGAATGGAATGTAGTCGGGAAATATCAGAGTGATAGTTAGGTAGGTAGGTAGGTTTTAGGTGCAAAACCTATCGCCGCATATAGTTTAGATCGATTGAAGAATCCCGATACCTCGACTTCTCAACTTGCACATACAAGGAAGAATGTTATGAATAAGGTATTCAAGGCCCTACCTTGACACCATAAGTTTGTTTAGGTCGAGTGGGATTGACAAAGAATATGTACTGATATTGGCCTAACTGTTTAGCTATGCTATGCTACGTACATATCTTCCAACAGCGCATGATGACGGAATCATCTTCCGATCGCTATACACGTCTCAGATCGTATAATACCTCGATGAAAAGAAGCCACTTGGCTTACGCCGTGATGCTATGCTAAGAAACCGGTAACCAAGTATGATTAGCGAATACGAACAAGGAGCCACGCGTTCTATACAGGACCGCAAGTAAATGCACCATGAACCTTGCCGGTTCGGTAATTATTCCTCTAAAAATAGTGTGAGTACGCGTGATGGTCCAGATCCCGGGGAGGTATGGCTTAACTTACTATATCCTGAATACTGGCATATAGGCCACAAACCAAGACAGCCACGCCGAAGAGGAAAACTAATGCGTTGACAACACTGCGAAGTAGGTTCTCCTTGGAGTACCATTTCCCCTTACGGAGGAACATGAACCACATCACTGGAGGCAAGTAGAAAGAGAACCCAGACGTGAAAAGCGATGAAATGATGGATAAAAGGTCTGAAAAGAAAGGGATGGCTTCGGCGATGACCCATGCTATTACCGTAATGACGGTAATAAGAGTAAGCCACGTAATCCAACCCCCAGTCGTATTAATATATCTGGTGATGCTGTTGCTATATATCCGTTGATGGATTAAGCGACCGGCGACAATTGTGTTGATCGAGCCCGAGATAAAAATAACCGGAAGTGCTATACCAAATGCAACCTTGCTAACTAGCGGGCCGGCCGATAGAAGCGCGGGAGACTCGACGTCCGGTCCGACGAAGGCATAGATGGTCGCGCCTGTAATAGTATAGATCGCTATCTGCAAGAGGCCGAGCGCCCAGATTGACTTCTTATAGTCCTTGGGGGTATGCATTTCATCCATGAAGGAAAATTGGGTGGTGGCGAAAGAATAGGCAAATATGATGTTGCTAATGGCTATGAAACCTTCGGCAAAGTTCGGATTTCCTTGGGGTACCGGGGACCAGTTCACTGCTGACAGTCCACCGGGGGTATTCGAAGATTTGATTCCCGTCGCAATGATAGTAATGCCAATTGCGGCAATGATGGATGCGAAGTCGACATATCCAAGCCAGGCCACATCGGCAAAGGACGAGGGAATTGACAGCAACAGCAGGATGATGGCGGAGACGCCGCCAAACAGAAGAGAGCAAATATCGCTTCCAGTAATGTGACGAAAGGCGATGGTGCCGGTTAAGCAATGCGACCCTGTTACAAAAACGCATGACAGGATGAGCATGACTGTGAATGCTTCATATCCAAAACGTCCTGCCATTAAAGTCCCAACATCACCATAATGTCGTATGGATGGATGGGCTAGTTTCAGTTCTCCAATGATGTAGGACGTGTATATCGCAAGCATACCAATCCCAACTGTGCATATCACGCCAGCTACCATTCCAAGGGTGGCAAAGGCCGACGGAATTGACAGGGCACCTAATGCAATCGCTTCGACGATCAATAGGACTGTGAGTTGTACCCATCCAACCCGATGGTATTTTATTTCACCGGCCTCGATGATGCGTTGTTCGACATCATCCACTGTCTTAGTGATCTTGCCATGGGAAAACGAAACTTCAGAGGCGGGAGAGTCTGGCCACTCGATCTTTTCCTTGTGTGTGCTGGTGCGGTCCGCCTCATGACCTGTGACAGCATCCGTGATCTCGTCCTGGTTCCTCATGCTGTCAAGATATGTTTGAACGTGTGATGCAGAGGAAGGAAAAAGGAGGAATTGCGCATAGATTGCAACCCAGCCGATCGGAATTCAAAGCACTGACGGACGAGACGCTATTTGACGGTAGCATCGAATTGGCACGAGCGGATCATTACAGGGTCACACGGAGATCTCCGGGGGAATTACATCTTGGGTATTAGATCCCATGCCCCATCAGCCGTATGCAAGACAGCCCTTGCATTGGTCGCGATGCCCTCGATTATACACGGGAAGTCTTTGAAATGACGTATCAGACTAGGGAGATGTTGAGCTCATCTCCGCATCCGGGGTTCGTTCCAACGCCTTAATCAGCGCGGTTCGCTAAATGATTGGTTCCTAACCAGATATGATTGCGGACCGACCCACCGTACTAACCAAACCTGACATAGTGCATTCCAGTCCATTATCCGCGCCTGCAACCAGCCTGTTCAGTAAGCTCTAGATCTGGTCGACTCACAAGCTTCTATGAGAACCTTGAGCTTTAACATATGCTCGTGGTGTATAGAAATTCCACTATCATCTTTTTCTGCCGTTCTTACGTTAAGTTCGCCATCCCTTGCCGAATTTATGCAGTCATACTAGGCCGAGGAATGCTAGACCGAGTCACTGACATAACATACTATACCACGGCGGGTTTTACTAGAATTGCACAGCTGTGCGGATGCTGACCCTATCATACCCGACCCGCCGCGGATACTGAACCCCCAATCTGCATCCGCACCGCGGTGGATGCCGTGCGGATTTGCAACGATGAGCTGTACTACTTCCGACATTATAAATAAGGTTCATATTTTGCACCAATGTCAACAGAGGACAGCTATATCTAACGACGGTTATTAACCGTATTATCATCTCGAGATATTGTTTGTTGTCATGTCCGGTGGTATCCAGCATTTCAATGCGGGGATTGAGTTTCAGCGTCGGCTAAGGAGGCTCGGAATCAATTCCGTGAAAGCAGTCCCCTCTGGCTATCCCGCTTACACACTATATCTGTTTCAGGCCAAAATAACCTGGATCATTATCGACAAAATAGGGTCAGATAGGCACGATCGTTACCTTATGAGAATGATAAGCTGACGGCGACGCGTATCGCTCAACTATATGTCTGAAGTTTCGCATCCCGCGGCTTGGACTAGCTTCAGTCAGCCACGTTTACTCGCACACCCCTTACGTATACTCCATTAACACCGACTTTTCGGCAACGAATCTCTCGGTCAGATCTAACTACCTACGTGACCTCGGTGATCTATGTCCCTTACTTCCAGGCTACACGTGGTCAAAGAAAGCACAGTGTGGGCAGAAGCTTTCTTGGCATTTCTTTTGCCCACGCTTAACCATCAAACCCCTTGCGTTAGTGATACGAGACTCTAGTTCTCAATAGCCATTAGAGTTTACCGCCGTATCTATTTACAGCTGGTATCAATTCTTGGCTGTGAATTGTGTTTTCATTGCAAATGGCCATTGAGGCTTGTCATCGCCAAGGATGAACTTCACCAACTCGTTTGACTTTCCTCGAAATGAGGACTTAGCGAGAGGTGGTATTCATAAATCGGGCGCTAGTTTTTACGGTTTCTGGTTCTAGACGATCTTACGAGATGAATATATACACCTCAGTCAAATGTGCTACAGCTGCGATGAAATCTATCCTATTAAAGAGTACGACCTGTGAGCATATGCGAGACGCTCAATCTGATGTCAATCTTCCAGAAGGAGGGTTCAAATCGGCTACGGACAAACATTTATGTGTCTATCTGTTAGTATAAGCGGCTCTTGTGACACTGGTATGCACACTCAAATTCACTTGCGTAGTTTCAATCAGCTAGATGAAGGCATCACACAGGGCGGAGATTTATAGAACTTTGTCATGCATTTGCCTGCTCGAATATCTGGGCCGGAACTAACCCGAAAAGGTCTAATTGGGCGTCCCTTTCACACGACCATACATATATCTTCCCATCATCAACTTAATCAGTAACCGTGATACGATAACTATATGGAGTAGTTGAAGCTCTAAATCGCCGTATCTCGTATGTCAATTCAGTCTCACGCCATTAAGCATGAGTATTTTACTGAAACTCAGTTATTCCACAAGCACGAAGACGGTGATTGATAAACATAAGTCTATCAAATTGACGCCATCAATAATTCCAAACTCTACCAATTTCGACGCCAGAAGCTCATCATTTTTCACTAAATAGAGTCAACTACGTACACCAGAAGACGTTCGCAGAAGGGTTGAAGCTCAGAGTGGTCTATTTGGTATGTACCACTAGTTTTGGATCAGTATACAAGCACCTGGGATTCATGAGACTATTATACAATGGCTATGGGATGCTCAACTACACGCACAGTATAAAGCTGCGTTGCGATAATCGCATTATATCTCTAATAGATAACAAACAATCGGCCGTGAATGGAAACTTGGAGAGACAATGTAATAGGCTCCGCGCTGTCATTCCTAATGGACTTCTTCTCCCACAATCATCATGGTAGGTTGAAGTATCATCAACAGGAGCTTAAACAGGCTTTCTCTCAAGTACATACTAACCGCAATATCCACTATTCCTTACTATTTTTGGCATTCTAAAGGAACCTTCTTGGTGGCAAGTATTGTCATCCTAGGGGTATAAAGTCATGTGGTGTCCAGTCCTTCTTACATCAAAGGCCATCGTCATCATTATACGTGACTTACTGTTTCATGACTCATATCACAAGTCTGATCATTGCATTACGCAGATGGTAATATCTCAGAAGCCCCTTGTTTTCACTTTAAAACATCATAGTCTTCCTGGTCACATCTTTGAGCACTGAGCATACAAGAAAATCAATCTTATAGCTTTCTACCTTATACTTTGAAATGGACCTTCTCACGGAACTCGAGTCCCTCGCCATCGACGCTGAGAATGAGAACAACAACAACACTCTCAAAATTAGCCTAGTCAATGACAATAGACCGACTCCTCAGCTCAAGCCCCAGAAGCGTGACTACACAACCAACTATCTCGTCAAACTCGAAGGTCCATTAGCTAGCCCTTCCCATATACAGAAGATCGCCGGGCTACTAGAACCGCCACTTCTAAAAACCGGAGAAGGAGAGCTTAGTAGCGCCACTTTCTGTCTTATCAAAGGCACTACAAGACTGGCAATACTCTCGGCACTACCCAACTATACACTCACCTTCATCCATGTCAACATGGCAGACAAGCATCTGTCCAACTACAGCATGTCACCATACATTGGCTCCGATATTGATCCTACGCTTCCTCATCATCGAGCTCAAAGTATGGATCAATTATTCCTTCCTACTCAGAACCAATACCCTGTTTGGTACTTCTTTTATGGGACGCTTACCGATCCTGAGACCCTCGCACGGAAACTGTCTCTTCCTGAACTACCGGTTCTTCGACGGGCGATGGTCAAAGGGGGTAGGATTAAAATGTGGGGAGGGAAATACAAAGCTCTAGTAGATAGTTCCTCGTCATCTATTGTTGATGGGTGGGCATACGAAGTCAGCTCTGAGGAGGAAGAGGAACAATTGCGGTATTATGAGGCTGACGAGTATGAGGTGGTAAGGTGTGAGATACATATAGTGGATAGTGGACATATTGTTGAGGGTCTTAGCTTCAGATTCATTGACGATTTATGACGGGGATGGGCGATTATCAGTGTCAATCCTAGAGAGAACTGAGATGAGTTAACGGATATATCGGGATTTTTTTCCATATAATCCTAACCGCGACGCTAACCCTTGATATGTAATAAACTACTTTTATTATTTGATGGGTTTGGTCCACTTAAATCATTAAGATTCCTTGAAATGCTTCAACTCTAATCAGACTACTGGCAACCTGTGTCGACTTAGTATGGTTCTTAATGCTTAAAATAACTACACGGCCTTGCACACATCAATAACTTCGATTGTATCTCGAGTGCTGCCATTACAAATGAACATTTCATAGAAAGAATTTGAAGTCACCCAAGTACCCTTTTCACTACCAACGCCGTCCGTTCAACGATCAAATCGATATCCGCCTTGGTAGCATTGTATGGCGGCGCAATCTGGATAATATCGCCATTCTTTCCATCAGCAACCCCTGTACCAGGGATGAAGGAAATCGAGTACTCCGATAGTCCAGTCTTATGGATAAGAGGTGCAATTTTCTGCTCAGCCAGGAAAGGCTCCTTGGTCTCTTTATCCTTAACAAATTCGACCTACGCATGACATTAGCAAGGCTTTGCCGGCTCCAGGGACATCCCGACACTCGGATTAGGGGCAGGCCAATACTCACACCCCAGAAAAAGCCACGACCACGGATGTCGCCTACATGCCTGTGGTCGCCAAGCTGTTCTTTGAGACGGTTGCCCAGATACTCTCCCAAAGTCCGGACGTTCTGAAGCAGATTCTCTTCCTTAATAATTTTCTGAACTTCATGGGCCGCTGCGCATGCAACTGGATGGCCCTGGTATGTTTGACTGTGTACGAATGCGCCAGTTCCTTTGTCTAGAGCTTGAATAACCCTCTTGTTGACCAGTAGAGCTCCGATCGGAGCGTAGCCACCTCCCAAACCCTTGGCAACCGTCTGGAGATCGGGCACAACGCCTTCTTGTTCCCACGCGTGGAGCGTGCCACAGCGGCCCATTCCGCTCATCACTTCGTCAAGAATAAACAACGCCCCGTGCCGATCACAAACCTCCTTCATCGCCTTAAGATACCCCGGAACTGGAGGGACGCAACCCAATGTCTGTGGGTGTATGCGTTAGCTAGTCGAACAAAATATTGAGATAGAAACTCACCGTTCCTGAAACCGTTTCAGCGACAAATGCGCACACGTTACTTGGGCCAACGGCTTGAAATTCATCTTCCAATTCTTGTGCCAGTCGAGCAACATAGTCTTCATCAGATTCTTCTGCTCTCTTTCCTCTGTATGAGTAACATGGGGATACGTGGGAAACATTAGTAGTTAGTATAGGTGCATAAGGTGCCCGACGCCCAACATGTCCTCCCAATGAAAGGGATCCAAGAGTGTTCCCATGATAGCTCTGCCGACGGGCGATAAATCGGGTTCTGGACGGTTCCGGGTTTGGTAGTTCGAGAAAGTATTGGCGTGCCATTTTTAATGCCGCCTCGATTGCTTCGGTACCTGATGGTGCCATGAGCTACAGGCTCCGATGAGTTGGGATCATCTAGAATGTCATACCCGAGCTGACGATGAAAGCTTTAGATAGTTGATTTTGTGTCGACTCAGACAACAACGTGGCCAACTTTTCCGATGCCTTACTCGTGAAGAATGGAGCGTAGATATAGCTGAAGCTTTGCAACTGACGCATTATGGCATTGTTGACGCGGGAGTTGTTGTGACCGATACATGCCACTGCAGCACCACCGCTGGCGTCGAGAATCTCCCGTCCACCCTCGGCAATGAGGTAGTTTCCATTGCTGCTTACTATTGTCGGAGGTTTCGTGTCCAGCTTGGAGTGAAGGATAGCACTCTTATCTCCTCCCTCTGAGTTAAAAGATGTGTGATTTTGTTCGCCCTGGCGCTGCTTCTCTGCTTCCACCGGCTTATGCTTTCCAGTGGTCAGGGAAAATCGGCGAAGAGAAATACACCCTTTCCGAGCTCGTGTGGCACTAGACAGCGACCGGGTCACTGTAGAAGGCATGGCTATAGTATTACTGCTTCCAAGATGATTAGAGAGTGACTGAGGGAAGAGGAAATTGACCCGACGAAGGATGTACATATACTTGCTTTGACTTGGGGTAGCATCAGGTGACTCGGCCGATTAGCCACATACATGGGTCACCTAACGGGCATACTGTACCTCTTAGATTAAACCAGTGTTAGGAAAGCATGTCTCTTTTGGTTATCAACGTCACCTGCGGGTCCGATTTGTTGGATCGCCGAAGATCAGAAGAGTCGGATAGGCTCCTTCTTCCGAGCTTCCGAGGGACTGCAGATGCACCCCCTCCACCTTCCTCGCTGGTTATCTTCAAGACCCGAACAGATCCCTGATATGACTAACTAAGCGTCGATCATATTCCCCGCTTTGTATTCATGAGTTGTTCGTGCGATAAGCTTGCATACAGTGTTTGGGTTCCTTATCCGATAATTCCCCCTCATCAAACTTGATTGAATGAACGACCGTTGAGTGTATGTTATATCTCTACGACCTTAACGCAGATTTTTCCTTGATATGCTTCTATCGAATCGGTAAGTTGCAGAAATTTTTCATTCTATCATACTTCTAATTAGACATTAAGCGATCGTAATAATGATCTCGTGACGTGCAACACAATGGCCGCTGAGCCTCCAGTAAGGCAGACATTTCAGGCAACCCAGTCAATCCCACTCCCGCACGGGTCTTGCAGCTGGTGCTGATGGAACTTCAGAGTGTTGTTGTTGACAAAAATAGTTCTGCCATGGTCGTGTCGCGGACTTTCGCGGCGGAACATATGTATACTACGCTTTTGTCAGAATATCCACGGTACACAGACATATCCCAAGTACCAACCGTCGGCACAGGAATCGCCTCCCGGTATACTCCCATCTCAAGAGCGATCTCAGGATGTACGCAAGGGCAACGACTAGGTCTTAGGTCACTCGATGGAGTCGACGTGTAAGGGGACCTTCCTCGTTCGAGTTCTAGAAAAAGCAAAGAAACGGTTAGCATTAACGAATGACGTGCATGGGAAACAGGAAGAGCTCGCTATCACCGGTGCACCGTCTTTTTCTTCTAATGTGCTTCCATACGGTTAAGAATGTTGAAGGACTTGTTACAAGGAGGGTAACTAAAGCGATGATGGTCTCTGGAGTCCACGCCATTAGCAATGCTTCCGCTGGACAGTACAACTTCTGATTCCAGCCGTCTCTACAGTGCGTTATATATACAACAGACCGGGCTAAACCCTGGCCGACATTCGACAATCCCGCAATCAGGCACCCTGGGTCCCCCTATGGGAGTAACCCCAAATCTTGGTAGGACCGCCGAGACAAACTACACCTACTTCAGCAGCACCCCCTGACTCTTGGAGTGAAGCTCGCTAATGCACGTATAAGTCGAAGTAATTGGCCCAACTCTACGGCGGCTTTCAGCCACTAGGTTCTACCTACCACCCTACCTATGATCAGAAAGGGTGCCCGCCAAAAGTGAATCGTCAGTTCGATCTCCTTTTATGGGTCGTACAGCAGGATGTAGGTTAGTAAATGATACCTCCATAAATCGTGGCGGTGCTCTGATGTTCGCCCGCCAATTAACCTCTCCTGAGTGGCGTCGACGGCCAAGGATCCCTGGCATCTGAACTTCTTCCCCTCTTTGATTCCATCATCTTTTCAGCTACCAGGTCAATGAGATCACTTGACTCTATCTGTGGTATATTAAACTACCGTACTCTTCCTCTGCTTTCCCTTCCAAACATATATGAAGCTCACAGTCGTATGCAGGCACATGGAGGTTGTTCAAGCTCATATAAAGCTACCTGTGCTCGACTGGCAAACAGTTTAACATAGACAGATCTAGGACGATGAACGTAATGACGTCGCGATTCCTAATAGAAGGCAGCGGGAGCTTCTCTATCCAACTTAGCTTGTCTGCCTACCCAGGCTCGTTACAGTCGACACCCGGAGCCAAGAAGAGCCAAAGGAATTGTTACACAGACCATAGCACCGGTCCTCTGGCGTCTGCGTGCATGGGTAGACGTAATGGCTCGCTTTTAGTTTGTTCTTCGAGTGCTATCCTATGTCTCAAACCAGACATGTCTTCTTTCGGTCTGTTACACTGCCCATCTAGGCATCTTGATGGCTAAAGTTAAACGCGCCACGAACCCAAACGTTTGTTTGTACCTAAGACCCCAAATCTTTTAAAAAGAAATGAAGCAAAGCATAACTTGTAGATACTCAGCTCCCTTCTTCTGTCAGAAATCTTACCTGTACAATTCCGTAAATTAAGAAAAGACTTTTGGTTTATGTTCAAAGTGCGGCCAATGAGCCCTCTTCCAACCTTCCCGGCATCGAGGGACTTCGTGGATGCACATGATTAGCCCATAATTCTCGCTCTATAGAGCTTCTTATTTACCTAAAGAGGTACACAGATGGCTTGCCATTACGTTTGCGGCCGGGAGATTCATAATATTAGCTTGAAACTCCTCAATCATGGGAGATAAGAGCTTACGCTGAATATCCATTCGCTGTTTCTCTGCATTTGCCGTGCAACGTGAAACCCGTCACCTGGCTTTCTTAATCGATGTCCACTTGCAAAACTATTTAGTATGCTGAATCCTCTTTGCTCGGTCGCTTGTTCTGGCATTGTGTGCAAGCCCGTTTGGGTCATAGACGGGTAATCCGAAGACCCACACTACTCGTCTCGACCTTTCTTTACCCAAGCTATCTAGCCTACAATTTCCTATTCACTAATTATGACATTTGTAGGGCACCTATGCTAGTGGTACAGTACTCGTTAGTCCTCTGGGAGGTCTGGAATAGCCTTCCCATGCTCAGCCTCTCGAGCTCTCGATGAGCACCTCGCCCTGTTGTAGGCAGCCCTTCATGGTGCATACGCATTAAATCCTATGGAATAACCTGGAAATTATCTCCATTCCTATCATGATATATTTTGATCAGACAGATACAATGGATCTCATTTATTATCCAAGACCACCGACGTATGCGGGATGATGTAGGTCATCGTTTTGTATTGCTCTTTATGTCAGGCAGACTGCTCCGCTAAGATGTTCTATGATGCCCTCAGACAGACTGAAATCGACATCCAACCTTCTATATAACAAACACTCTGCACCTCCTAGACTGTCAAGACCTCGAACCTGTCGCGTACTATTTCCGTCAATGCAGCCGTAAATACCTGAAGCAGTTGACCATCACTCCTTACCAACACAAAGACCGGGTGATCAGGACCTCCTTCGTTGCCGATATACGAAGCGTGTCCCTGATAGGCGTCATGTTAGCAGTACGACCGGTAAAAAAGCGCTACCCGTATCTACCCTCGTCACACCAGAGCCATGTTGAACACGTCTATCTCGAAAGAGGTTGGAAAAAGTCGATTTTTCTGGGTGTACCAGAACATTTATACTGATAGATATATATAGATCTTTGCAGCCTCATTTTCCACAAATATAAGGCGGACCGATTTTCTTTGAACCATCGCCTACTTCAGCTCTCATACCTTATAATGTACCTCATCATGTGCTCCCTCTTACTCTTATTTGTGGTTCAATATAGTCCATGCATGTACCGCCGCTACCCTAACAACCATAGACCAACACCACTCAAAAACACACTATACCACATCCGTCGACAAGCAAGGGCTAAAACCCTAGTTTTGGACACTCCATGAGCTGAGCTATCGGATCCTGTATCTTTGTGACAATAAACTTCCGACTCTTATCCTGCCCTCAAAAGCGATTAGTTTTCTTAATAAAAAAATTAATATATATACCCCGCTATCTAATGTAAAATCTGGCAAATTTTCAGATTTAGACAGGCTTTTTTAATGGAGTTATTCATATTAGAGTATAAGAGTAAAGAAACCCTTTCCACGGTCGGGGGGATTTCCACTGAGCTAGGCAGAAATCAACGTACGTATTGAATGGGAAGGCGGTCGGAGAGGCAGGCGAGCGAGACCGCCTTGACTTTTGTAGATGGGAAGGGTGTTTTGGTGATAATGTATACCCCTCTTATCTCTGTCAAATGGGGTTGTTCTAGCGTGAGAAGTGCTAAGTGTGTATTACGACTTGGGAGTAGTGATAATTGTAGATTGTGTAGAACTTTTAAGAGCTGTATCTATTGATATGCTGATTAGGCAAAGTATACACTTTTCAATGTTCGACGTCATGGAACGTTCAAAAGTTCTGTCAGGTGGAATGGATGATGCGGTGGCTGCTAGTTTGGCCAGGTTATGCGAGTTCCACGGGAACTCCTAGCTACGAGTTCCTTGGTCCCTTTTTTTTCCGTTTTAGATTCGAAATTCTATTCTACTCCATTTTGAACCATCCTTTATCACCAGGTTATGGAAAGGAGACAGTGTGTAAGATTGAAACGTTGACATAGCCCTCTGAAGTAAATATAGTCACGGGTAGACGGCTGTCGAGCCGGTTATTTTCAGAATAGGTGGTCTAGTTAAATAAATAGGTGAACCTAGATGGTTTCGCCGAGGGCGACTAATGCAATTATCATATATCTTTATCAACTGTGTATCTATTTGTCTAAGGGATATATTTGGCAAAATTCGTAAACTCTTCATCCGCCGCTAGCCGCGTCATATCCTCCTCCTGTAACGAGAGAGCAACAGCAATCTCGCCATCGGACCTCTTGGGCATGAAATAAATCAACCCTTCAACTGGAGTGAACTGCGGTCGTCGCACAGCCTCCGGCTTTCCAAGGCCGAATCCGAAATCTAATTCATAGCAGTTGACACTTGCCCACGAGCTAATCATAATATCCGTCGACGGATTGAAACTCGCTCCGAAGGAGATGGACGATTTGTCTATTAGAGACTCAATGTATGTCGCTAGCGCGCGGGTGTGGGACCGTAAGGAAGACGACTGCGGGTCTATTGCCGTTCTGAGTTGTGAGGCAATGATGCCTAGAGGTTGATCGAGTAGACCTTGCACTGTATCAGTGTGGTATACCATGTTTTGCATGAGGCCGGCGTATGTTGGAGCGATGCCAAAGTATTTCCGTACGTCGACAGCACGGCCAAGTGTTGTGTTATGAGATGGCGATAACCGCTTCAGGCGAGCACGAAGCACCGATTGCCACACAAAGGCGCTTAGTGCGTCATCGGTCGAGATGAATTCTGATGCCTTCGACTGTTCAGCAAGCAATTTTAGTTTAGCGAGCGAGGGTTTGTCGAATGAAAAATATGACCAGGTAGACTTTGGGAGAGGCACAGATGGCTGCTGGGGTCCCCGCCTGATTATTTGACGGTCGAGCTCCGGCCCGGGTCCATGCGAGCCATCTAGGAGGGGAACGAGATGGCCGTCCACTAGGTTCCCTGACTCTAGCTCCAATTCTGTATATGTGTCCCCACGACAAGCCTTCGAGAGAAGGTGGATAACCTGTCCCTGACCAGTCATGTCCATTGCGCTATGATGACCAACAAGAGTGAGGACCAGGCCGCCATGAATGAAATTAGCCTGGACAAGAAAGGCCGGTGATATAGTATCTTCGTCAGGGCCCGGCAAGGTCTTACGAGGAGCAATGATGTTCTCGTCTAACATCCGAAAGGGAAAGTCGGCGCGTCTCAAATCGTCCATAGTCGGAACGTCGGGATCATGACGGAGATCTTTCAGAACCAGTGGTGGAGCCTTCCCCAGTGCTTTGATCATGAACGTGCCAGAATTGTTGTGGCTGCTGCCTTCACTGACTACTTGACCTGCCACCCACGGGAAATTGTTGGACAGTGTTTCGAGGCCTTTCTCTAAAGTCCTGACTATCTCGCGGTCAGATGCGGCATCGAACGGAAAGCAGAGGCATATTTGTGTGTAGAGCCTGAGGGCAGGCAGCTGACCCAGGTAGTTCAGCTTTAATGAATCCATGATGCGAGAGGCTAGTGCCCCCAAGGGACTGCCGTGTTCCTGTCGCGATATATAAACCGAACGCCACTGGAGATGCGGGGATGATTAATTATGATTAATTATGAATCATTCTAGATTTCGACCAATAGCATTCGACCATGGCGAAGGTGGATCCAAGGTGGATCCCCTAGGGGTGGTACATGGTCTCAAAACTCGTATGAATTATGCCAAGGACCACAAAAGGGGCTATGTCAATATTCCTGACCTTGGATCATAGAGGGCTTAACCAGGCACAACTGGTGCATCCAGCCCATAGACCACATTACTCCGTGTATCGGACTGTGAGCTATGAGCTTTGAGAAACAATCAGGTTTCCAGCGAAGATATAATCTCTTTTAGCCGATTCATATTGGCTGGCTTCGTGAGAAAGAGATCAATACCACTCCTCATTGCATCTCTCTTCATGGCCGGGGTATCGACTGCTGTCAACGCTATAATCGTCACCGGGCGTAATGAATTATTATCTTCATACTCGCGTATCTTTCGAGACGCGGTTACACCATCCATGACCGGCATGGAGAGATCTTGACTAGTGAATAAACGGGCTAGAAGATGGAGGAGTGCTAACTTACCCATGATAATTGCTTGAAAGGTCTCGTTCTCCGCTTTCTGTACTGCCTCAAGCCCGTTTACAGCGCTTTCATAAGCAAACCCGGCTTTTTTCATGGTAGTTTGTAAAATCTGGCCTCACAGTCAACAAGGTAGTATACAGGGCATCAATAATTCCATACCTTGAGGTTCAGATCGTTGTCCTCGACAAGGAGAACCTTACGTTGTGCAATTGGGCCCTCTGGATTAGACGTCACAGAGTTTTGCTTATTTGCAGCTTCTGGTCCATGAACGACCGAATTTCTTTCATCTGACTCCTTGTCATATTGTTTTTCGTCTTCTGGCGATGTAGATGCGGCGAATTGCCATTGGCGCTGGCACATTTCGTCAAGGGTGGTTGATTCGTGCACTCTGTAGTCACTCGCATCCCCCAACTGAGACCTGTGTTCAATACAGCTCATCAATGCAGAAGCTAAAGTCTTAGGGGCAATCGGCTGCTGAAGAAAGACCACTGGCTCCGAGGGATCTCGGGGTTCATTGAACCAACTATGGGCATGCGTGCAGAGGACAATCTTGGGAAACGACGTTTTTGGATTTTTCCGGGCCTTTGACTTCCTAGAATATGTGGTCGCGCTTTCTTTTGCCTCACCGTACCGGTATTCATGCTCAGTAATGATGAAAATATCCGGATGTTCGTGATCTCGTTCATTGGGCGTAAGAACACGCACTCCAAACCACTGGGTGATCATCGTCTCCATGCTGACCAACATTGTATTGAAGATGTCCGGTGCTATCTTCAAGTCTCCATATTCAGAGCTGTTGGGAAATAGAGAAATCGTTTTCCCTTGCAATTTCTTGCGTAGGTCCCCATACAGAATGGAAGGTGAGGACGGCCGCGAGGCTGGGGTTATAGGCAGGAGGACGCTCACCACCGTTCCCCGATTAGGTTCGCTCTTTAGGTCTATCAGTCCACGCATGGAATCTACGATGCGATAGACTACATTGAGTCCAACACCAATGCCTGGCGAGAGAGAATCTTCCTGCTGGAATGGCGTGTAGAGGTTTGAAAATGTAAAGTCGGGAGAAATTCCCCGTCCCGAATCGCTTACTTGGAAGAGAATAGCCGGCAGGGTATCGTGTCCAACCTTCACCATCTCATGTCGCAGTTTTACCTGAACAAATCCAGACGGCGTGAACTTCAGGGCGTTACCAAGGAGATTCAGTACAATCCGCCGCCAGGCACCAGCGGAGACACGGCATTCCCAGCCGTCTCGACGTTCGATATCCACAATCGCAAAGATTGCCCTAGGAAGGGAATTGGGGATATTTGACTCGCGAAAAGGCCGATCGGCCGTTTGTTTTGTGGCAGAGAAAAGGGCCTCCGCATTGCGCCCCATGTAGTCCTGACTGGCGAGTAGTGCTTCAGCCACCTCTTCGACTAAGGTGGCCATATTCACATGTTCCATCAAAGCAGGAGCATTAAACTGGGAACCTTGAGGCGTTTCGGCATTCTCTAGCGGTCGATCGTGCGTCGTTGGTCCAAGAAGGCTGTTGATTTTGGCATAATCTAGGACATGATTGACCGTGTCAAGGAGGGTTTTCCCGCAGTTCATGGTTATGTCAATTAAGGACCGTTGGACATTCGTCACCTTAGTTTCCTGAAGAATGTCAAGCATAGTGAGTATGCCATGTAGGGGAGACCGCCACTCATGTGATACCGACGAGATGAAGTCAGCCTTCTCGCGATCCGCGGCGCGAAGGTCTAGACGGGAAACTTCTGCCATGACGCTGTTATTGAACGCCGCAAGATACGTTAGATCTGTGGACTCAGCAAAGAGACGCCCGGGGTCTTGGGTCCAGACGAAACAACCCGCAAACCAGCGGTTTTGTTGAAAATCCCAAAGAGGGAAAAATGCAATGCTGGTCGCATCGGAGAATGTCTGAGAGATGTGGCGTATGTTAATGCCATTGTAACTCGATGCCATATCTTCTAGCGAAGAGCAAGACCCATCGATATCTGACGAATACCCGTCGCTCAATGGCGAAAGCTTGTCTTCATCAAGATGGAAAATACCACCCCTGCTATACCGGTGGACCAGGTTTCCCAAAAGTGACGCCGGAACGGTTATATCCCGACTGTCACCCTGAACTGTGGAACGGCCCAGTACATGGCCCATCGAGCTTTCATCCTCGGCCATACCCGGGGATCGGGACTGTGAATTGCTCGACGCTTTAGATGAAAGACCATGGCGCTCCTGATTGAACGTACTAATATCCAGGAATGTAACGCCATCCACGTCCAGCGCTTGCCTGATTAAAACCGATGCCCTGTGGAGAACCGAATACGTCTCTTCGGAAGTTAGAGACCCTCCCCGTGCTCTGCGTAGGGGAGATCGGGAGCGATAGGAATTTGTACGACCGCGCAATGGTATGCCCAGTTCGGTTTGAGGGATATGGGATGGGGGTATATCTAGCGTCTTCTGGCTGTTGGCAAAGTGGATGGAAGTCGCAGGGTCAGGTGATCTAGATGATTCAAAGACAAAAGGAGGTTGCTGTCCAGGAAGGCTAGAGACCAACCATTCGTCGATATCCGATTTCCCTTCCATGAAGGCGCCTAACGCCTTAATCATTCTCTCGCCACGATGCTCTTCGCGCATCGTTCGCAATGTTGCTAGATGGTCCAGCACAGTACCTGCCCGATCTTGGAGAAGGCGTGACTGTTCATCATCTAACTTATCTCGTTGGGCGCTCCCATATGACTCGATAATTCCAATGACGACGCCAGCTGAAGTTCGAACCGGGACTGCAAGATAAGAGTGATTCCGGGAGAGTGTTGACCAATATGCATCAAATCGTGAATCCTGCGCAAGGTCCGCGACCAAGAACCAATGACTATTCTCTTCGATGAACGCAACCATAGCGTGATCACACGGCGCGGTGTTGTCACGATGCCGTTCGCGCTTGTTGCGAGCGACCGAGGGTGTTTCAGCCAGGACATACTGGGTCTTGCGATCACATAGGGAAATAACAGCACGATCGGCGCCCACTTGAAGCGCAGTCAACTGAGCAAGATTGGTCAGGATATCTGATGATGAAGCGTTTTCGGACGAGGAATTATGGGGTGGGAGGTGCCTATAACCATTCACGATGTCAGATTATTACCGGGGCACGAACAATGTATAGTGAGAATGGTCATACTGGTGCACCTCTCTCTCACGAATAAGCTCGTTTCGCCGCTCATATTTCCCCCGCCGTGGGAGATGAGGGGACGAGTCTTTGGCAGACAACATCCCGACGAGCCGAGCCGCAGCATGGATGTGTGAGAACAACAAGAAGCGCGAACATTGTGGTGTGGTTGTAGAAAACGAAAAAGAATTAAGTGTGGGCTCACAACTTGAAAGGTTGGAAGTGGCAACGTTCTGGTTGAGCTTGAAAGCTTGGAGCCTGGACCATGGCTAGGTCTCCCCATCCCGGGTTGCTGCTTGGTTATTGGACGGGCCGTCGTGCCGGCAAGAGTTGTGGCGTAATCGACAAATCAGAACGGCCGAATAAATTAATTCAGGCACATACATGGAGTTCCCAGTACATCATTTTCAGATCGATTGGGAAATATTCATTTTAATACGTTCATCGTGCAACCCTGAGTCTTGGATTACGCGGAAGCAACTGCCGATCATATCCCGCGTTAACATGTTATCCATACATGACCCTACAATTCTGGGTGGAATGTGCACTAGCCATGATGCTGATGAATGTTTATACAATAAAGAACCAATACTTTTCATTCAAACTACCCAATCACATAAATATAGAGTAAGACTCCTGTTGATTGTTTCACTCTGGACTCTCGATTTGATGAGTTATTGAACATAGGCAAAATCTCGACTTGGTTTGCTTTGAGTAAGCTGGAGTAATTCGAGCTCATCGAGTTCGCGTGTTGGAGTCTCCTGTCTGCTTGCCAGAGAGTGTGTACCTGGCGAAGTGGATGTCAATGACGTAATTTGCAGCACTACGGCATGAACCTAAAATAGAGTATGGTCCAATCGCATCGCCCGGTTGCCTATACAGAAGTACCTTATCTGACATGGTACATAGTGGCATGATCACGTCCTGCCAGTGGCCGTTTTCATCCCTACTCGGTTTTTGAAACCTGAGCATAAGCGGCGGAGCCCGTCTCAAAATCGAATTATTGCTTTGATGTCAAACGTCTTTTGCGAACAATGACAGGAATCCACGCCTCAATCTCTAAAACATTGGCTATCCTCGTCTGCAATCAGAACAATGCCACGGGATGTTCATCCTCCTTTTTTGTTCTGTCAGCTAGCACAAGTTCTACCCAATCATGCAGCTTTCGAATCCCCTTTCCATACTTAACAGTCTCGATGAGAGCCACGAATATATCATCACCTTTAAGTACTGCACTTTCGGGAATAAAGTCCAGACTATCGGCACCAAAGGCAGGCGAAATCGATCCATCCTGATTGCAAGCCCACGTCCCCACCTCAAGATTTCCAGAATTGGTATTAATAGAAAATATTGACGTGTTAAGTATTACGGCAAAAACAAGCACAGCTTTGAGCATTGATCTCATCCAAATGGTCGTATTAAACGAAGCTTCAACGGGGTAATGATATGTCTTCACGATTTTCGTCTGACCTAGGCGGGCGACTCTGCCAATTGCTTGTACGGTGAGGGACTCAGACGTTAGAACGCAAAGAGATGCACATTAGGGTACCTTCCTTTGTCTCGGCGTCATACTTGCGGACAATGTCTGAGTCCTCGACTTGGTCGGTACGAATCATGTTTCTTGCAGTATGAGCAAGGTGTTCGAACAACATCTGTACCGCTCGTCGGAACAGATTCTTATCTTGTTTGATAGCCTCGACTTCATCCTGCGTACACCCTTCCTTCTCCTCTTGCGAAGAGTTGCGAGGCAGATGTCTGTCGCGCCAGTAATACGTCGATCAGTGATCGGGACGTATACCTGCATTTGGGATTATGTCCTCTTTGGTATGATAGTTGTGGAGGACATCTTTGAACAGGTTATTATCTGGCCAAAGTGTAAGCGTGGTTGTATCTGAAAGACCACCTGGATTCGTGTAGAGACACGTACGTTTCCCTTACTGTCGCAACCACCGTATGACCGATCTTCATTTTTCCATAAGCATAGCTAAATTGTTATGCATTGACAGCGAAGTGAAAATCAGCATGTGCATAGCATGCTTTGCAGCCTTAGGGATCTAATAGTATTTGCTAAACGAGATCGATCGGTAGGTATAGTGGTACCCTGCCTTTATCAGAAGCAAAGAGAGATCAGCTCACATATGGCGTATAGCTTTCGCAATATATAAAGTAGGAGGCATTGTGTTGATATATAAGAAAAGCTCACTGATATATGAGGGGTAGAGAAGGCGACAATCGAGAGGTCTCAGTGCTCTCTAAATAATAGAAGGTATTCACATGAATGAATTGAGCCCTTCAATGAATAATTGAAAGAAACTGTGAAATCCAAAAAAAAACCCCGATCTATGCGACCCTACCGAAGTGAAACCGGGTATATTCCTGGAAATTAGCCAAAAGTCAGATACAACAAGAGGCATCGGCGCAACTCCGAACCCCCACGATCATCCCACTTGAAGCCGTCGGCCATGAAAGCAACACCCGATTGGATTGTGTCTCTTTATTAACCGCTGTAAATCCCATGCGATATACGAGTATTTTCACAAAGACCGTTGAATCATTCGGGAATATTTACTCTTCACTCAAATTCACCATGTCTAAACCTACCATTGGCTTCGTCGGCCTAGGGGCCATGGGCTTCGGCATGGCCACTCACCTCGTCCACGAGGGCTACACTGTCCATGGCTTTGACGTATTCCCTGCTTCTGTACAACGATTCCAAGCAGCCGGGGGTCTTCCCGCGTCATCACTGCGGGAGTCTGCAGAGGGGAAGTCATTTTACGTGTGCATGGTTGCATCTGCGCCTCAGGTGCAATCGGTCTTATTCGGCGATGAAGGCATTGTACAATGTATTCACTCCCTTTCTACCCTTGCTAGAGTATCTCCGTGTTACAACGATCATTTTTGCAAAGTACTAACAATGCAATCTAGACCTCCCCCAAAATGCCACCCTTCTCCTTTGCTCCACTGTCCCCGCCTCCTACGCCCAGTCTGTCGCAGCAGAACTACAATCCCGCGGCCGTGGCGATATTCTTTTCATCGATAGCCCTGTCTCGGGTGGCGCCAAGCGCGCCGCTGATGGAACACTCTCCATCATGGCAGGCGGTACAGACGAAGCGCTGGAAAGCGGTCGCGAGCTGCTACAGACTATGTCCGCGCCGAGCAAATTGTACCTTGTTCCCGGAGGCATTGGCGCAGGAAGTAACATGAAGATGGCACACCAGGTTCTAGCAGCTATCCACATCCTCGGAGCCAGCGAGGCCATGGGCTTAGCGGCACAATTGGGTCTGGATGCGCGCCAGACGGCGGATAAGATTATTGAATCTGACGCGTGGACGTGGATGCATGAGAATCGATTTCCGCGCATGGTGGAGGAGGATTGGAATCCTGGTGCTAGTGCGTTGACTATTATTTTAAAGGATGCGGTGAGTTCGCACCTTATAATCGGGAATGTTGAGTATTAGGGTAGAATGCTGACGATTGTACAGGGTATTATCACTTCCTCTGCCCGTCAGCACCGGTTCCCGACACCCCTCTGCACCACGGCTGAACAGATCTATATCTCTGCTTTACTACAGGGCTATGGACCGAAGGATGACTCGGCCATGGTGCGCCAATACTTCACCACTCCTATCGCTTCTGTGACAGCATCTGCGGAAGACCAGAGCGCTGCGCTGCAGCTGGTCCACGACCTGATGCGGGGTGTCAACCTCGTCGCTGCTGCGGAAGCCGTTGCCTTTGCGCGATACCTCAAAGTCGATCTCGCGCAGTTCTACGATCTTGTCAGCGCCGCGGCAGGCGCCAGTAAGGTGTTCATCACAAAGGGTCTGGAAATGATCAAGGGACAGATCGGCGAGGAGGCACCAGCCGGATCACAAACAGTGGATGAAGCGATCGCAAGATTAGAGAAGGTAGTACAACAGGCTAGGGATCTTCACTGTCCATTACATTTGGGTAATGCGGCACTGAATGTGCTCTTCACTGCTAGGAGGGCTGGCTTGGGAGCCGAGGGTGCGACTAGTGTGATCAAGGTGTTTGGAAAGGATTAATTTTAGCGTTATTTTTGTATGCGATACCGAGTTTAGATTATGTTATGGTTATACGAGCAGCAATTCAGCCACAGATCTCAGGCACATGGACCCTGACGTCACCGACATCAGTCGGAGGAACTCCGGGGTCGGGGTTCGGAGCGGGTGGGGGTTCAACATCCCTTTGACTTTCATATGCTTTGCGACAACACATATAATAAACCCATTATTCCATTACCTGGTCTCTCGTAATCACTTTTCTTACCTTACTCGATCCATCTCAACGGGAGACACAAATAGAAGGTCACTAAAGATGTCTCTCTCAAACAACCGCGCCCTCGATATCCTCAACCACGCCGCCTCAAACCACTATGGCGTCCCCGCAATGTGCTGCTACAATCTCGAGGGCATTCTCGCCACCGTCCGGGCTGCAGAAGCAAAGCGCTCGCCAGCCATGATCCTCCTCTTCCCATGGGCCGTCCACTACGCCGACGGACTCCTCGTACATGCCGCCGCTGAGGCCGCGCGCAAGGCCACCGTACCGATCACCGTGCACATGGATCACGCGCAAACACCGGAGATCATCCGTTATGCGGCTGACTTGGGTGGATTCGATAGTATCATGGTTGACATGTCACATTACGAGAAGGAGAAGAACCTCGCACTCACGAGAGAGCTAGTCGCTTATTGTAATGAGCGGGGGATTGCGACGGAAGCGGAGCCGGGACGGATCGAGGGCGGAGAGGATGGTGTCGCGGATACGGCGGACTTGGAAGGATTGTTGACCACACCGGAGGAGAGCGTTGAGTTCGTGAATACGGGGATCAATTGGTTGGCGCCTGCGTTTGGAAATGTTCATGGCGAGTATGGACCCCGTGGTATTCAGTTGGAATATGACCGATTGCAGCGCATTCATGATACCGTTGGGGATAAGGTGCGGTTGGTGCTGCATGGTGCTGATCCGTTTACGGAGGAGATATTTTCCAAGTGCATTGAATGTGGTGTTTCCAAGATTAATATTAACAAGGTGCTGAATAATGAGTACGTGCGCGTGCAGAGGGAGAAGGCTGGGAGGGTGCCGTTGACGACCCTGCTGGAAGAAGCTACGAATGAGATGCAGAAGGCCGTGGAGAGGTGTATGGATATGCTGAAGTCAACTGGGAGATACCCTTGATTTTGTTTGTATAGAGCATAGATAGCACATGAATATACTAGGTCGCTTGCAAGCCCTTGTCATTCTTTTTTCCTTCCCAATTGACCAATGGGATACTATAGACCTTTTAGAATCACACCAAATGTCTAGCTATGCCATCGTCTTCTCAGTGAGAGAGAATCTAGGACTGAGACGCCATAATCCACCCAAGAACCCAGTACATAGGAGATATAATAAACGAGAAGGTATAGAATCACTGACTGAAAGCTCCAGCCTCCCTCAGTAGGGCTCTCTTCATGTTACCTCGGCTATGCTGTACAAGTAAAGGCGTATCACGTATGAGTGCCAGGTTAAAGTCCTAAATAACGCGTATATCATTCTACCTTTAGTTCAGCCTGGTATAATAGATCGCACATCGGCCGATGGCCGACTCCACTCGGCCCGGCTGTCCATTTAACCGCGTAAGCATTGACTGTAGCTCCAGCCAGTTCTTATAATTCTAGGGTGGTGTTAAAATGACGCACAAATATTATCCATCGATACCAATGACATGTTCAATATACAGAAGTGTATATATAGTATATTTACTGTATGACTTAACAGAGAACAAAGTTACTATAGAATACTTAATTGCCCGAATACCTATTGCCACCGAAGCCTCATGAAAGACAGTTAGGTACTAGCTTTTTAGTTGACTGCATAATCTTGGTTTTTATGGACCTTTTCATGTTTATCTTATCTTAATAAACGGAGAATAATTGACATAAGTTATTTTTTCCATCATATTACTATATTACATCATAATCTCTATGGTAAGTCTTGTACAGACGCCTTCTTGGTGTAGAAAATGATATCTAATTATACCAGTTAAAACAAAACCTTTACCTGAAGATTGGTGATTAAACTTCAAGCTGAGGTAGACTAATATAGTCTTTAATATTCTAGGCCCTAATCCAGTTAATCTGAAGCTGATGTTCAAATGCCACAGAATACAGCTTATAGGTATAATGCGATTCTCTAGGCTAGCTGTACTGAGTATTCTGTGAACCATTTTGTAACGTTTTCATTCGTGGCATGAATACCAATATCGCAAGACGGAAACTATGGTACATTCTTTTGATTTTGCTAAAATCCCGTCTATATGGCAGTCCTCTGTTAATAATTGCGTAACCATTGCTGCATATATCGATGATGAATATGTGCATTATGGTATCCGACACTTCCTGGGGCTAGAACCCCAGATGATTCACTGTCTTTCATGAATACACACTGGTCAAGACAATTAAAACCTTTATAACGTGGAACCAGAATTGGTGGATTAATTCCAGGGCCAATGATGACGCCTCTATCCGGGGCAGAAGAGCATTTTATTCATACCTTAGCCTTGTCATTCGGCTGAGCGCCGCACTCGGACCTCTAGGTCCAGGTTTACGGCCATTTAGAAAGTTCTAGAACATAATTATATCAGGCCTATATCTCTATGGCAGAATATTACGATCCGTTGGCAAACACTGAGACTAGGTAATGTCATGCTGAGCTATTCGATTGATAGATGTAGTGAACTATTAGAACAATTTTAATAGAAACCATAACATCCTTGTAGCAAAAGCGTAGATAAGAAGCAAACGGTTTGAAACTTAAATCCTAATATTTTGATCGAACACATCCATATGATACTCCTTCAAATTCAAGTTCGAAAAGAAAAGAGGCCGATGTAGGAGTCATGACAAGCTTGTATGGTATCTTGAAATACTCAATCCTTTGTGTGTTGCGCTTCCTCTCAAATAGTCTTCGAGGGATTTGGCTGAGATCAGAATCCAAATCACATAGTTTCATAATCCCTTTACGTCGTAAGTAAGGAAGGATGGTGTCTTCTGATACAAACTTACTGTTATTCTTGGCCTTTGGTGCATGTGTGTCATTGCAGATATAAAGGTTCACAAAAGCAGACAGAGATTCTTTGGCGTCTCGTACCCGAACTATCCGATAGAAATCCATCTTTATTGGTTCATCTTCACGGATTGTGGAAGACTGGATACCGGTGATCAGTGTGTACTCGATATTATTAAGAATCTAGGAAATGCTGACGGCACCTTTTGGATATACCACCTCATCTGATTGACCTTGAACTTTTCCTCTAACTCATCCCAGTATTTGTCTTGGGCATTATGGATACTTGCAATGTACTCAGTTGAAGATTCGATTCCATAATGTCGACGGGCAACGCGGCACTCAATTTGATTGCCCTCTAGTCCACGATAAACAGCACCGCTTCATAAGCTCATCAGCAACGAAATTTCTAGTATTCTTCCATCAACATAAATATACCTTACAACAGCAGACCATCTGGATATGTCAGCAAGCAGTTTCCTTGCGTACTGGGTTTATTGAACCTACGCATTTGGTGGTTGGAGAACTGTCACAGTTGGGTTCTCTTTTTGCAAACGGCGAAGAAGATATTCAGAAGAGCCGAATCCTCCAACAAGAACGATTACCTGCTCTCGATTAGCTAGTCCATATATGATTAGGTATCGAGAATGACCTCAGTGACAAATCCGAGTTTTGTTATGCTCGCCACCTGCTCTGCAATAAGCTCCTCAACGTCATGAATAATCGGCTCAAAAATATCTTCAACGTCGTCACTGCTCCTATGTCAGTATTCTTGTACTGAAATTTAGAGCAACCGATTATCTAGATATGGGTGCAAGCTGCATCGCACGTACGTACCTGCTGAGTTGGAAAAAGCCGTCTTCAATCGGAATCGTCAGATCATCGGCGACTCCAGGAAGAGGAATGAAATAGTCAACATCTGCATAGTCTTTGTCAAGCTTTCCAGTATAGCTAGGCTTCACTCGGTCTTGCCAGTAAGCTAGCGCGGCTTCTTTCGACTTGCTTGACAGTGTGGCGTAGTTCACACCCATTCTATCTCGGAGAAGTTCCTCAAATCTCTGATCTAGAAGCATTGATCCACAGATGCGCCCTAAATTTCGATTAATGGGGTTAGCTGTTGGTTAACTTTTAACTGAGGAAGGAAATACCTGTTCCTTCAGTCACCTCTACGAGAACGAGGGGCTCGAGAGTTTTGATTTGATATGAAATCAGATCCTGCTTGTATTTAGCACCGTTATTATGACAGATAAGAAATAGCCCCTACCACTGTGCCGCCTCCAGCATCACAAACGATGAATACGTCATTTTTCTAATGCAGTAAGGCATCTGAGTACACAAGTAGTTCAGCGGAATCACTTACCGAGATTGAATTGCCTTGAATAGAGCGTAATGTGTATAGAGCAGCAGCCTCTGGCTCGGAAACTAGAGTAACATCCTGGGGCCGAATGTTTGCTTTTATTGCGGCATTCATAGTCCTATCTTTGGCCGTATCAGACCAGACAGCTGGGACGGTAAGTGTAAATCGCAAGTCCATATCTTTAGCGGGAATACCAAATCGTCTTTGCAGGACCGATTTAGCATATTCAACAAGGTACTTTAGGTAATCTGCCATCACTTGCACCGCGTTCGTTTTACGTTTTCCCAATAGCGCTTTTGAGGCCAAAGAGGGTGTATACTTGGTTTCCTGGCCCTCGTCAAGCAGTAACTTGACACCTCGAAATGCTTCTGTAAACGGACGGACCTCATAACCCCAATATGTTCTCTGACCATCATAAGATATAACAGATGGAACTTTGACGGAGGTTCCTGTTATGGTTTAGCACAAGTATCGCAGTTAACTCGGCGTCGCTCACTGTTGCCTCCACCTGGCCAGGCTGAGATGACTTCAAGTTCATCGACAGATCCCTCAAAGGCCCAAGCAATGCTGACAGTGTATTCTGGTTACCATCTACCATAATCAAAGAGGATCATCTCTGCATACCCACTGAACGTTGTACCGAAATCAAGTCCAACAACAATCGAAGGTCCACGCGCCATGATGTCGTTTAAGATACAAGTAGGAATGAGAAAGTGTGTGTCTTGAACCTGATCATCCGTACAATAACCGAGCCTTTCGAAGCCTTCTTATATTTACGAAACGGCTCTGTCATAATGATCCACATACCTTATGTTGATGACTGTAGCGCGTCATCCATCTTGTAGCCTAGCCCGTCAATGAGGTCTCGGCTCACCATAAATTGGACAGCAATTTTCCTTTCACCACGAAGCACGTCGTGCGACCTTTTTTCACGATGTCTTTTTTGTCTTCCGGTTATTGGATGATGAGACACGCTAGCCCCGAACAAAGCGATGATCATGCCGGTTAGTTTTGTGTTTGCTTACACTGTACTTGTATCTAACATAGTCAGGCTCAGAAGATGACCAGACAAGTCAATCGCAAATTGACACTCGGCGTCGTAGACTGACGGGCCTTTATTATGTCTGTACTCAGGACTATTGAAATGACAAAACCACCTCTAACTAGAGACAAGGAAAATCAATACCTAAAAAGCCGGGCAAGGGAGCTATACCAGAGACATTTAGCGGATTCAGAGAAGATTCGACGGCTGCATGACCTGGTATCCCAAGGACGGGAGGATGCTTCAAAGGCCGATAAGCTGCACCATGAGGAGTTGAATAAACTGTACAACAAAATAAATTCACTTCAGATGAGACGGGAAAACTTAGATGATGAACAAGTGCTCGACAAAATGCGCAGTCTAAACCAAAATCTGGAATTGTGGATCAAGTCTAATTTCAAGGATGTCAAGCGACTTGCTGGTCTAGGGCAGCCTGACGTCCAATTTCCGCGCGGTTCTCCTCAGTGCCGAGCTTGGATCCAAGGGTGTGTCACGGAGATGATATACAATTCAATCTTTTCCCCATACTACTTTGGACTACCCGATAACCCCTGGGGCCAGGTCGTCGAGTTCATTAAAGCTGGCGTTGGGAAGACGCGTGCGTGATGACTTCCTCTCGTGTACCCAGTATGCTAACTACTATCAGATCCTGAAGGAACGTGCCATGATTGGCGGGAGGTTACCTGTGATGCCATAGAGCAAATCACAAAAGACGACCAAGAGGCTCTCCTTACATATATCATAACCTCTATTGAGGAGCAGTTTAGCACGTTTTCATCTACCGAAGAAACGCAACGAAAGCGTCAGCTCCGAGAGCTTTTACAAAAATGCTCTAATTTCAAAACCGTTCTAAGCCGACAACAAAATCTGTTCCACTTCTATCGCAGCAAATGTGGGGAGTGTTTCTCCACAACCTCCATGACCTTTGCTGGAGGAGTGGATGGTCCAGCGACCAAGGTGAGGATCAGCCTTTGGCCGGGTCTTATAAAACAGAATTCTATGGCCGCTAGTAGCGTTTTCGAAGCGGAGTTAGTGTGGACTATAAATTAGCTGGTGTAATGGATGATGAGTCGGGCAGCATCAGTTGCTCACGGTGACTGGATATTTACGCTGTAATCTCTATTTATTCCGCAAGAGCTTCTCCTCTTTCTTCTTTTGCCTTAGCTTTGAAGCCATTTTGCTTGAACACTATAGTATTACAGGAAAGGCCAGGTTGGCTCCCTTACAGAATGGCAGCAAAGATGAATCTAATGTGGCAGACAAAGAACACCAGGGCAGAGAGTTCCGGCTGATCACTACCAGCTTGCCAACCTTCCAATGAATAAATCGATTAAGGTAGTCCATGTTTTGTTGAATCTTACTTGGCTAGATATAGTGTCGTCTTCAAAGAACCTCCGTAGAAAGCATCTGGACCTCCGAGAAATTATGCTAGTGAAATCTTATTTATCTTGTTGGTATTAAACGCGACCCTAATTCTACTGACTACAATGGTCATCGGAGAGGGTCAACTCAAGTGAGTGCAACTGGGTGAAGTCAGATAACCTCTTGTAATAGCATTGTCGGTCCAGCAAATGTGCCACGAAAGTGATATTCCTTGATATCAAGACAGCTGAAGTGGACTGGGTGCTGGAAAGTAAGCAAATGCTACAGATGTTGGACAGTCACTCGGCTGTCATCACTAAAGGTATCTCGGAGTCAAGTCCAGAGTGATAACATTATTCCGCTCAATTAGCTGATACCTGATCAATTTACCGTTTAGACAAGCTAGATCAGAACTCCCAGGTCAATGTGAAGGACTAACATTCGGTGGATTCTGTTTACCTGTAAAGGATAGACGATTGTCAGTTCTATTCCTTATACGCATACGTGACGCTTCAAGACAACTATTTCATAACCTCTGAAGCACCATCTTTTACATCTACTCTTAAGTTAACTTGTTTGTCTACTGTTGCAGACGTCAACCTCAGTTCCCAAATCTTTCTCAATAGCTTAAGCTGACGTCTTTGACAGCTACCTCAAATCCTACGTCGGAAGGAAGCAGTCTGACTTATTATTCTATTACCCGCCATGTCCCTACATGGTAATCACGACATGAGACTTCGCGATTGCCTATAATCCAGATGCGCACACAAAGAAAATAAGATACAGTAGAAGCTCAACTTCTAACTTCCTCTCTTTACTCACAATATCGATCACTCTCTCCCACAGGAAACCAGCAAGTTAACAACTTCAAGCCTCACTTTCACTCCAAATCTAACCCCCCGCTTGTTCACAACCATGACTTCCACATCATACTACCCATACACACCTGACGTGCTTTTCGCAATCATCGGTGTAGTTGTTTACACCATACTAGCAGGCATACACGCGTTTCAAGTAGTCTCAAAAGAGGCTTGGGATGGTAGCTTCATGGTCCTGGGATGTCTCGGTACGTTACCATAACCACCTCCTTCTCTAGCAAATCTAACAACTTCTCCATAGCCAAAGCAATGGGCTGTGGAGCCCGCCTCATCTCCTCCTGGGACATACACGACAAATTGTCCTGGGCAGCACAGAAACTGCTCCTCCTCTGGGGTCCAGCCCTGATCATGTTCACCGTCAGCCTATCCAGCACCGAATTCGCAAAAACATACAAAGCCAACAGTTTCGTCCCTCCGCGGATCGCACGACCACTCTACTTCTCCCTGAACACCGTCCTCTTTCTTCTTATGAGTCTTTCAGCTTTTATGGAAGTCGCAACTGCTGAGAATGAGGTTCAAGCGGGTCATAAACTCTTAAGAGCCGTGCTCATAATCCGACTGGTTTTTTGGGCCTTTATATTGCTAGATAATACGGCATCGCATAATGATCATCATTGTAAGCCCGGTGACAATGTTCATTTGACGCCCAAGTCCGAGGAATACTATCATGTGCTTCAGGATTTTCTCTTTATCGCGTTTATACACAACATTATACAATTACTACGGCTTTATTCAGGGCCGGATGGCTTTATGAATGCTACGGAGTGGCCACTTTATGCTTTCGATATCTATCTGGGGACGCGACCGCTATTAGAATGGAGAATATGGTATTGGTCGGGTGAGTCTAAGAAGCTCGTTGGTAGGAAGGATATTCAGTCCCAATATATGAGTAATGCGTGAGGAAGAGGTCCATCTTTTGGTCGTATCACGGTCTGTTAATTGGGTATATGATTAGGGTGCGCAGATTGCTGAATGGGCTATGGGCTCCGCTGTACAGTTTGCAGTCTTCTTCGAGGGTCTGCGCTCAAATGGCTTTAGGCCTATATTATTGGTAAATAGGTATTATACAACCAATTTCTCATGAAGCAAACCATAGTCTTTGCAGAAAGCCACACGTCGTCGGGTATTCCTTACATGGCTAGCTATTTTCTGAGATCCAACTTGTTGTCTTACATAGAAAAATGACACCATTCTTCCTGTAGTTCGGAACCAGACATAAAGAATATGCTCGGTTCAGCTGTATAGATTGAGCTTCAGCTCTGGTATTTGTCGATCACCAGCTTCCTGAAGTCCGGACACTTGAGCCTCGGACTCCTGAACCCACGATCAAGGTGTCTGCGACAGATTGCTTCAGCATACTCTTCATCCCTCGCTTGAATTCGACTGGTTTTAACAGATGAAGGTAGTTCCTTGCTTCTATTCTCTGTATTTGGTTCTGTTGTGTGTCAGCATCGCTCGGGCACATGTACGTATGTCTCTTGATTTGCTCACCCGTAGAGAAATCGCTTGCATTTAGATTAGACTGCCTCCTCAGTCCCGTAGTGCGGTTTATTATGCCGTAATCCTGCATCATGGATGGGCGTTGGTGCGTTTCATTGATGCGAGGGCTGTCGCTCTGCGGGAGCTCGGACTCCTATATAGACACGGTCAGTGGCCATATCTTACAGAAAAGACAGAACTATCTCATACGTCGTACGATGCTACTATATCGATTGCAGCGTTCCCTTCATCTACTGCCTTCGTCTGCCTGACACCTTTCACACCATATGCGACGGCATTAACGACCAGTTCAGTGCCTTTGATGCAAGGTTCAGTAAGCAAGATATCAGCGGAAATTAAAGGAACGGTATAAAGAAAATCACTTGTGAAGGGAAGCAGAGCAATGTTCCCAAAGAACCTTTCCGTACCACAATACCAACGTCTTTTGCCAGATTCTTTCTCATCGGTTTCTCTACACTGCTGTCCTGGGTCTACTTTATTTTAGCTAGCCATACGCAAGGCCGGCCAATAAACGAATAATCTCACCTTTCGTTACATCCCGGGCAGCATGCTGACCGGAATCAACTCGTGTTGTCCAGCGACAAGTCCATGATAAATCAGGTCTTGAGAGCGCCATGCAAGCCTTTTATCGTTGGTTACCCTTGCAGGTTCAAAGGTCTAACATCACAAACCAGAATTTGGCTATGTATCAGATTTGAAATACGCCATCAATGAGGATTTCTTCTGAAGCAGTAGCAGTTCTGCTGGAAGTACAGCTCATAAAACAAACCGGTATTATGCTGTGAGTGAGCCCGTCTTTGGTGAGTCCAACTACAGCATATGTGGTTGTGACTACGCCAAATTGTAGAATTACCCGTTAAGTTTACAATACCTAGCGCGCATGCTCAAAACCTCTTGAAGGTACCGCAAGGGACTACTGGAACAGGGTCACTACTGCGGCGAAGAACATTGCTACGGCCTCGGACCTGAATATCCGGACAGAGGAAAAATTCTAAGTCCTGGTATAGTGCGTCGGGACAACGCATGTTGCTCGTAGCTGGTGCAGCTGCTGCACCCATACTTGAAAGTGTTACACCTCTAGATAGTTGACTATAGATGTGTTAGTGTGCCTGGATTGCAAACTATTATGTGTTCGCGGAAAGCGCATTCAGCGGGGTGTTATTATCTTCCCTCTGCTAAGGGTTATGTTTGCTACCATTTCAGGCCTCACAAAAGTCAGATTTCTTCGAGGCGGATAGGCTCCAGGCCTGCCATAGTTCCGTAATTCCGATATGGCCATCCGACGATCCACAGATTCGTGGGCGACGGGCTTCCGTCTGTCTACCTTTATATTTCAAGCTCCGTCTTTCCGCTGAGTCATGGAATGCAGTAACTCAACTAGGAAAGAGTGGATCCACCCCATAAGTCGCAGCCCTACTCCTTCTAGCAACTATTTTCATAGCGCTAGAAGAATTCTAGAGACTATTCAACCTAAAGTCAAATGTGTCGTGTCATCAATCTTGTTCATCCACTTGCGATACTCTTCAGAGTTCTCTAGACGCTGCCGGATTTCCGGAACCACCCCCCGCAAGTATAAAGATGGGACAGTTCTTCAATCATCAGGTCAGTCATTCACATCTTCTTATTCCTCCTTTCATTTCCATCTCTTACAGTCTCCCGCCATGAGGTTGCACGTTTCGCTCCTTGCAGTCGTTGCGGCTCTGCCTGCCGTCTATTCCGCATATGTGGTTGATGGATACAAGGTTCTCGAAACCGCGGCCTATCGCCAGAATACGACTGTCGATCCCCCAAGCTCAAAGATCCTCCCCTCTGGTTATGTGAAAACCAACGGAAGCCGGGCTTTGCCCGTCGCCATGCATTTTGAGCATAACCAAGAATTCACCTTGCGCGATGGCGTCAAGGTCCGGGCGGATATTTTTCGCCCTGTGACCAATGAATCCGTTCCTGCTCTGGTTATGTGGAGTCCTTATGGCAAGAGCAGCACTGGGCCACTGACTCTGGATTCGGCTGCTCTACACGCGGGTATATCTCCGTCGAGGCTCTCTGGCTTCCAGTCCTTTGAAGGGTAGGTGGAGCGGATCTCCAACGGTCCTCTCCTTTGATCCCTGGCTTGCCACTAACCAGTAACTTTCTCTTTAGATTCGATCCCGCTGAATGGGTTCAAAGGGGCTACGCCATTGTCAACGTTGATGCTCGTGGATCTGGCGACTCTGAAGGCGATATCCGCTATTGGGGCTCCGGTGAGGGTCGGGATGGTTACGATGTGATCGAGCAGATTGCCGAGCTGTCTTGGTGTACTGGCAAGGTTGGAACAGCCGGTAACTCCTGGCTAGCTGTTTCGCAATGGTTTATTGCTAGCGAGCAACCGCCTCATCTCGCCGCTATTGCCCCTCTGGAGGGTCTTGGTGATGTCTTGCGCGAGACATCGGCCCGCGGTGGCATTCCGGCTCCTGCTTTCATCAAGCTTATCCAGGGCTCTCTCCCCGGTCGCCATTCGGAGGAAGACATCATAGCTATGTTTGACAAGTATCCCACCGATAACGCCTACTGGAGGGACAAGCGTGTTGATTATAGCAAGATCAAGGTTCCTGCGTACATTCTTGGCAGCTACTCGACCAATCTTCACACTCAGGGTGCTTTCCGCGGCTTCGATGAGATTCTCCACGATAAGAAATGGTTCGTCGATAGACCTCCCCGGTGCATGGCTTTTGAATTGATGTGCTAATTATACGATAGGCTTGTTACGCACCACACCCAGGAGTGGTACGATCTGTATAGTGAGGCCCGCATTGAGGACTTGGACCGGTACTTCTCCTTCTATCTCAAGGGTATTCAGAACGACTGGGAGCAGACTGCCCCGGTTCGTCTGTCGATGCTTGGTTACAATCTGCCAAACCAAAACTTCTCTCTGCCTAGCATTCCTTGGGCCCAACCCGAGTCGAAGAAGCTGAGACTCTACCTGCAGCCCGACCAGACCATTACCCAATTCGCCTCCTCGGCAAAGAACCAGACGGGTACTCTGAGCTACCAGGCCGATGCCCCTTGCATGCAGCGTGGTAACGACACTGGAGAGCTCTCTTTCACCTACACCTTCCCCGAGAAAACTTTCGTGGCTGGACCGAGTGAGGCTGTTCTCAGCCTGTCTGCCCAGAAGCAAAATGACTTGGACGTCTATGTTATGCTGCGCAAGGCGGATGCCAACGGCAAGGTCCTTGAATCTATCAATCAGCCCCTCTCTGACCTGGGTGTATCGAGTGCGTCTGAGGTACCTTCCGTCAGTATTCTTAAATACCTTGGCCCTGAAGCTATGCTACGGGCTTCGAAGCGGGCTATCGTACCTGAGATCTCCAAGCCTTGGCGACCTACCCTTGCATATGGTGCTGATCAATACATTCCTCAAGGCGATATTATTGAACTGCACATGTCGCTTTGGCCTACTGGTATGATTTTCGAAGCTGGAGAGAAGCTGGTCGTTAAGGTTGCCGGTCATGACATGCGACTGGTCGATTTTGCGCAGCTCCAAGGTACTTTCAACGTCACCAACCAGGGCAAGCACTATGTGCATTTCGCGGAGAAGTACAATAACTATGTGGAGTTGAACTTGCTGTGAAGAATGCGTTGAGGCTATTTTTAGGTGAAGTAGCTGCTCACCAAGCGAGAGAAGGTGGGGACAGGTGAGACCCTAAATGTATTCTAGTCGAGTAGAACGGGAGGGTGGCTTGCCTCCCACTCTCCTAAGTACCTGAAATATTGATATCTCTTTAATCGCATCTTTTGGGACTATCATTGCATTTAGACTTACTGCTCGAATTGGTCTGTCATATGGGAGTCTTTACCCCCTACTAGGGTGGAATTAGGGTTTTCTCTAAGTATGGCGGAAAAAGTGGGGACGGAGAAGGGTGGAACTCCCTTGGGTAAAACTAGACTGTAACAAGAAAAGGAAACTTGTAGACTTCCTCAACTAAGGGTCTGCCAATTGAACTTCTCTTTCTGAAGTGGTCTGCCCCATTTGGACTCTAGCTATGCAGACCGGAGAAATTTGCTACGATTTTGTGGCACAGCAGTCAATATAGGTGAGCTAAAAAAGTCAAGTCTCCATTAAAGGAAAGCTGGCGCGTGGAAAAGCCCACCTGAAGCGCTATCACGGGGTGGGTTCTGCGGTGTGACGATCGGGTAAACCTTCTCTTGCTTCCAGCTAGAAGCTTCAATACGTAGTTTGCGTAAGATCCAGACATGGCAGAATCTGCACGCTTACGAACCTTCCCTTACAGACTATTTTGCTATTGCATGTTAAGCTCGGCCTTGACCGGTCCAGAGAATAAATTGCATGTGGGGTGCTATAGTGGTGGGGTGCTGTAGTGGTGGGGTGCCATAAGGTGGGGTGCTGGAGAGGTGTGGAAGTATCTCTACTGCGCTCATCCATACCTTCGGAAACAGGCATCTTCTACGTCGTACTCGGCTACTGGGTCGGTAAATATGAGATAAGAGCTAGATTCGCGGTTGGGGGATGCTTTCATATGGGGCTTTTGTCCAACTTTTACAAAACTATAGCCATTTTAATTTATCGCGGAGAAAAGCTTCTCGTAACCCACTTACTAATTAATCGCTTCTGCGGCGCTCTTCATACTTATGTATGCCTACCCAGGATTCATTTTGTAACGACTCACGGGTACCAGCCCTATGGGTGGTGGTATGAAAGCTAAAGCCCGTGGTGAGTAACCCGTCGGGTAAAGAAATTGAAAAGTCGACCCGAACCCGCGCTTAGTGAGGTCTAGTTCCAGTAGTTCCTCACATTATAAGTCAATTTCTCAATGATAAACAAAGCCTGTGTAAGCTGGTCCAATTTACTCACGCTTCACATCCAGGTAAAGCGGTCTTTGACCTCCACGTTGGCATTATGTGCCCTTGAGACCTATCTAAAGCGAACAGGTAAAGCACATTTGATTGTGGGTGAAAATGGGGCATTCAACAACCCTATCGACCGTTATATCTTGATTCATGAGCATTTCCTCGCCTATGCATGGTCCCGATTCGATGATTACATGAATTTCTGCTTGTATTTAACCAAAATTGCACCGGGTGCTCCAGTACGTTACCTAAAAGCCATAAGTGGCTTACAGACCACAACAGAAATGACTGCCGCTTCTGTTCGATGTAGCATCTTAGATAACTTAAGATCACTTACGAGCTTGAAATACACTACGTTCATCTTCGACCACTGTCCGTTGTGATACAAGAACTTCTCAACATAGTCCAAATTATTCTTATTGCCAGCATTTTATGCCTAGTCTTAATGTGTCCTAGAGGCTGTCACACTGCTGACAGCAGAGAGAACATATATGCCCTCACAGTCTCCCCAGGAGAGAAGCTATTTACCTGACGTAAGGTATTTATGAGCGCGGGAGGGAGGATAATGTCGTTGTTCCATTAATCCTAGAAGACTAAATGTCCTCCAGAAAAGAAGCCACAGATAAGGAGTCCTCCAGGAATGTGCAGGCGTCATTGTCACTCCAGAGTCGTGGCGTTTCATCCGCAAGATTATTGATTCAGATTACTTCGGAGATGTCAGCTAGCATGCCACGGATGACAGATGTCTGAGTCGGTAGATAATAAATACTGCCGGAATACAACAGGACTTCTATCTGATGGTTCCAATTAACTCGCGCGGATTTGCTTATTCAGTCAAAATAATGGCTGCGGAGCTGTACCTATGCAGTCCTTATATAGTTTTTAACAGAACTATATTTAGTAAGTACTAGTGCACCAATACCAAGCTGGAAACGCTTGGCAGGCTGAACGGTCCAGTATTGGACTCTCATGATAGTGGGGAGGTGACCGTGATTGGCAGATGGTTCAACATCTCTAGCTAGTGACAATCTAGCCACACAAGTATGTGGGAGTTTGATAATTTTTCCCCACTAGCCATGTGGCTGTAGACTGCCCACCATCAGTGATAGATCTTCGCGACGGCCGGATGAATGATTGCCATACTAATCATACGGTCCCAATCACTTGGTCTTGAAACAAGCACTTCCGGGCAGAAATAGGGATGTGGAATATCGTTGTCGATCATGAGTCTTCCCCCAGTAGCTGACGAGATGCTCTGAAAGCCTAGAACATGCTGCCAAAATCCGTTAATAGGTTCGATAATTCTGAGTTTCCCACGCCATCAGCTCTCAACAATAATCTTAAATTCTCTTCAGTCTCAAAAGCTCACGTGTTCCATATCGTCTCCTCAACGAGCGCATAAGACAGAAGATTCGCCGTCTGCTTCAGCTAAATCAAAAGGAGACCTATTAGTTTCTGCTATAGAACCTAACAGAATGCTAAATATAATGGAAATAATGGAAATAAGAAACTTTAGAATTTTTATTTAAAATATCAGCTTCTGGTCCAAGTCTTCACTTACATCTATATGGGCCAGCGGATGAGGAAGTTTCTTTGTCGGGCTCCAAATCATGGGCGACATGATATACAGAGGAATTGAGAGACGCTCAGCATAATGGATATGCGCGCGTGTGGACTAACGGATTCGCAATAATCGCGTCTGCTAAGAATGGTCTGCTTTCACCTTTGTACGATGCAATGCACGCTCTTCATATAGTGAACGCTTGATGCTATCGACACCCTCGTTCATAGCATTGGATCCACGTATCCCTTCTGTACTGCCTATTTCGCTCTAGTTGCTACCGTCAGTCAAACAGTATTCCAAAGAATGGTATAGGTACAGAGACGTGCCGTCGGATGGATCATATCGAGGCTAATTGCGAAAAAGTCAAGGCCTTGGTCTGTTACTAAGGGTTCGCATGAGGCATGCGCAGCGATCCGAACCCGATGTGAGTCCCCAGGCAGTCGTTTGCCAACTGCAACGAATGGCTCAATGTTCTCTATAATGTCCTCCATTTAGTATTGATCAATTCAGCACACCAGTATGCGGATTTTACCTCCAGCGACCATTATCACAATGTCCAAGGGCACTCCTCTAAGCTCCGATCGTATTTGTCTATCGGATGGGCGATCTTCAGGCAAGGCATGGGGGTCAGATCGCACGCTTACCAATCGTGGTTGCGCTTTCGGTCGGACAAAGGCTTAGATGAAAGCTGATGTACGCGAACCGGATCTTATATTAGTGCTAAATGCTTGATTTTCTTCCCATATAGCAGGGAGGATATTAAGCAGTTCTATCCAGACATTCTGTTTATCTTACCCATAGAAGCCGTAACACCAACTGTAGCACAGCTACTCTCTTGCTGTGAAGTATTTGTGAAATCGGGTGCGATATCCGGCTCCACCGTCCACAAGGAGGCCTCTGAGGAAGCAATCGAACAGGCCGGAGGTGAATATGCCGGTGGTGGATCGGAAGTCTCATCCAGGACCTGGTAATCTTCGTGTAGTTGTCCATCTTTCTCGTCTGCCATTTTTCTGTTCAGAGAGGTTCCAGGTAAAGTTCAAATTTGGAAGTCGCTCAGGCTCTGCTCTTGAAGGACAAAAGTCTGGCAGGTTAACAGGAAGCAAGAAAAACAAATCATAAAAAAGTACAGCATGGGTCCGACATCCTTCTCTCAATATAAGAGCTACAGTGATTGACTATTCCTTTATAGTATCCTAGCCTGAAACAGAGATGCTTAATCCTAGAACTCGACGACTATTTTCAGAATGTAGATATCCAAAGGAGTCAATATTATTGGTCCATGCTAGTGGGTCCCTGAAGAAGCTTGTCGGGTTCGTATTCGGCTTCGGACCTTAACTTCCCGTCGCGACCCATATGGTTACGAGCGTCTTGTTGACTGCCTAGAACGTCCTTGTCTATCAGCATATCAATAACCTCAATTCAGGGTCGAGCTACTTGCAAGTATACCAGTGAGGGCACCCACAAGCTACATCTTTTCGTCCCTGCCAACCTCAAGCCACCAAGAGTATGCGAACGGGGTCCGGTCTGAAAGGGCGCCGGTCCCATCAGAAGTCACGGACCGGTTGCCAACAATGCAAGCAACGAAAGGTCAAGGTACATCAGCCGTTGAATGCAAGGAATACCATGTGATAGTGGAGCGGCTGACCCAACTTTAGTGTGGGGAAGAGAAACCGACTTGTAGCAACTGCAGGAGGCATGAAGTGGACTGTTCTTTTGCTTTCTCCTCCCAGACGAAGGCTTCAACCTCAATTGATAACCAGCTACCCCCTCGGAGTCGGACAATTACGCCTCTATGCGCCCCCGGGACGACCCACTCTGGCTCCCCAGGGGATAACGGCCAACTACAGACAGCCGTTAGCTCTGAATTGCATATTCCAGATTTAGAGCTACTGCACCATTATACCACTTCAACCGCCTACACATTCTCGCTCCACCCGCTCTTGCAAACATTCTGGCGAGTCGAGGTCCCTCGGATTGGGTTTGCCGCACCATACACTCTCCGAGCAATTCTCGCCATATCAGCCCTGCACTTGGCGTTCCTACGTCCAGAGAAAGTGCAGCTCTACATCACACAGGCGAACACTCACCATGAAGCAGCACTGAAGCTCGCTACTCCCGAAATGGCAAAAATCGGCCCGGATAACTCGGCTCCGTTATTCCTCCTATCCGCCTTGTCGTCATTCATCAGTTGTGCGAAGCCGCTCAAATTAGGTAACTTCTTCCTTTTAGAAGACAACAATATCGCGGACTGGCTCCTACTTATCCGGGGCACCGGAACTATACTGGACTTCGCCGACGAGTCACTCAAATCGGGGCCGTTGGCGTCGATGTTTAGCGTCCGGGCTCAACATCGGAACTTCAGAACCAGTCGGCGGCATCATGCTCTAGAGGAATTGCACCAGCTTGTCCTGACTCAGGTCCAGGATCAACACATGCTCCATATGTATATTGGTACGCTTGATGAGATGAACAGATCGTTCGCGATGTGCTTGGAACATAACCTGCGCCTTGAGACAGCAGATGTCTTTGTCTGGCTGATGCGCGTGCCATATGACTTTCTAGTATTACTAAGGAACTACGAGCCGTTGGCCTTGGTGATCCTGGGTTATTTCTGTGTACTATTGCACCAATTAGAGTGGATGTGGTGTATGAAAGGCTGGAGCACGCACCTTCTTTCGCAGATCTATGATCAACTCGGCCCGACACATCGTGTTTGGATTCGATGGCCGATTGAGCAGATTGGCTTTCTTCCGCCTACGTGATATCTCGGATTCGCTCAGAAAAAGGACCTTTTTCCACCTGATATACAGGGAACGGACAGTCCTCTAGAGAATAATTTCTCTATCCTTGCCTTGACTCTGTCAAACCCTCCGGAGCACCTGAGGCATGGCTCTTTCGACCTCAGCATGTCCAGCTATGAGTTTAAGTGATCCCGAATGCATCAGTGGCAAGCTCTATATACGAGAAAAGATGGCATTTTCCCATTTAATCCATGGGACTTGTGAACTTGTCTGCGACCAGACCAAATTTCAGCATCTCTCTTCCATGCCGTACGCCGGAGGGCGCATCAACAACCTTCCAGAGCGATTATTGACCGACATTGAGTACAGCCACTTAACTTTGTGTCTCAACTGACAGAGGCTCCATGGATTCCAACCAGAGGTGCTTAATCGCATCTACAGAAATGGTGCACCATGCACCATCATCTATCATTGCACCGGTAAATCTAGACTTGGAAAGCGATATAGTGCCGCCTTGACATACGCACTGCTTGTCAACTTCGTGCGTTTTAGCGATAAATCTTAGGACATTATTATCCTATATGACTATAAAAACCAAGAACGCCCTTCATCGAGATGGCATTTGCATCTCGCCTCGCAGGCTTCCTTCAAAACTAACACAAGCTTGCAACGATGCTACACACCTAAGTCGCTTCATAATATAGGTATGCAATGCAATATAATATCAGTCTACATGTGCTTAATAGTCAGATTCGACACATACTGGTAAACATAGGCCCATCGTGGCTTTTCTCCACCCGGCTATATGCTTAACCGGGGATGCGCCAAGTCGTTACGGCGTAACTACTTAGCATTGTTATGAACGCCTGATACCTAGTTGACAAGTGCAAGGGTAGGTAAGAACAGCTCGCCAGACCACGTAATAACCTGCTAGAGATGTGAGGTATCCACTACTGAGTAAGCCAGCACTCCTATCGAAAACGCCAGTCTAGTGGCGGTGTCGAACTGCAGATCCCCGTCTAGCATTGCCATGATAAGTCTGGCCGCCTGGCCCAGTGGCCCAGTGGGCAATCCAAGATCATGCATGATCCTGGAGCTCATCAGAAGGCAAAACACGAAAAGTCAGGGATTGACAGGCACTGGCAGACTCCTTCCGGCCGTGTCTTCGGATAGAGACATACAGTAATGACAATTGTCTTTATTATTCTATTTATCAGAGTTAGATTATTGTATCCCGACCCAGAACATAAATAGAAAATTGATTTAAAAGGGAAAAAAGAAAGAAAGCAGAAGAAAATTGAGTTTTCCGAAGGGAAACATAATAACACCATCATTGTCACTGTTCGTCTAAACTTATTTTCTTAAATCCTGGCTTTACATTACTATCGGTTGATCGCTACTGCTCTTCCTTCTCTGATTCGGTGCTATGGAGGGAAGATGGAGGGAAAAAATGGAGGAAAAAAGTGGAGGGAGAAAGTGAAGGAGGAAAGTGAAGGAGGAAAGTGAAGGAAGAAAGTGAAGGAGAAAAGTGGAGGGAAACTAGTCACTAGTGCTGAGGTGATTGAGGTGATAGTAAACTATAAACAAAATCGCCCGGTTATAAAGTGTGACTGGGAATTCACATACCTATAGGCAATCACCTAATAGATATTCTCAACCCTGGTATTCAAACAGCTAAATCTTTTGACTAGAGCAACTAGAGAATGACTGTGCAATGGATTTCATTCAAAAATTCATAAGGCACGTTGGAGGTAAGAGCGGATACAATCGCCCTTAAACCATATGTCACATGACCCTTCTCAGTACAAATTGGAGATAGTGTCATTGCTTTCGTGCTGCTGATTGGTTGTTCTCTGACCAGCTGCCTTTCAAGCCCTCTATCCAGCCCGAGTGGTAAGTCCACCGTACCTCCATCTATATCATGTTGCTATCTTAATAAAAATTACTCATTAACACCAATCTAGCACGTGGAAACAGCGACATCCCTCTTCATCGGTGTCTCCATCGCAGCGACCGTCATCCAGACCTATGCTCTATCCCTTCAACGAGGCGAACAGCGCCAAGCTGCCATATGCGACGCCGATCACCTCTCCGCGGTCCAATCCGCCATAATGCAATACATCGGGCTTTATGTAGACCTTGTGGCAGCGAAACAACGCGGACTGCGATTCATGTTGAACCAGCCCGCTCTTGTCTGGGTCGGATTTGCTCTGCTATTCCCTTTCCTTGGTCTTTTTGTATACCCAAGCCATGGTTATCTGACTCCGCTTTTCCTTTTCTTTGGTGGTCTTGGGGCTAATCTCGTCTCGGTCCATTTGCTGCAAACGGAGCCTGAGAGGGTGTTAGCATAGTGTTAATATCGGTTGGTTTGGTATAATGCCACGTGGGGATGTCCTAGACAGTTTCCTAATCAGGGACCCTTACGTTAAGGGTCCTCGATTAGGAAACCGTTAACTTTTCGTTTCCCTTTTCAACCTCGGAATCTTTCTCTGGAATGTTAACAACAGTGTCAAAATGTCGAATGTACGATACTATGTTTTCGATGGAGATGTTATCGCTTATATATTATTCTTGAAGACCACCTTGAGACACCTAGATGAACGAATGCGGGAATTGTTTTTAGAGTCGTGTTTGTGTAAATGGTATTAATTCGGGTTTAGTGAGGTTGTTGCGCTCTTTGCGCTTTTTCTGACTATCTCATTAACCGCATATTATTCAAGAATACTTCCTTTTGGGGGAGTTTTGTCTTTATATAAGGGCCCGCAAGGGAGGCAGGGCTATGTGGAGTTCGAAGGGTTCGTCGACATATAGATAATAGAGTATATTTGTCAGATCTAGCGCTGATGGGTATCGGCTCACTTGGCTAAGTATTCGAGAATATATCAAATGTTCCACTCCGCGGAACTTGCGGACAAGTTCAATCTATCACAGCAGTTGCCCAATCATTCGGAACAATCGCTTCTACATGGAAGAACCGATGTGACTGTCCATATGAAAATACATCAATAGGAGAAAATTGAATCGATGTATAATGTAGGACTAATAGTATTCACAATAAGTCTACGATGATTAACACGGTGTACAGAAAAATTTCAAATTAACATTATGATTGTTGTCATTGTTGTTTTCCTGTTTTATTTGAACCTGAATGCTCGAACTAGAGGGCGCGGATATATATATAATCGGTTCAATGCACCGAGAAATTGCCGATATATATATATTTTTCCGGCGGCCCGATCCATAACCTTCACATGCAGTTACGGAACAAAGGTCGGCAAAATCGGTTGTTTCTTTCAGAACATAAATAAACCATTGAGAGATTAGTTCTTTCCCATCTTGCCAATAGGAATGCAGCTTTTATTATTATATGCCCGTAGGTACACCTCTAAAACGGTTATTCATCGCCAGTTGCTTTGAAAATAAATATTCACAATTTACACCTATTGAAACATGCGACATGACGGCCTCAAGAACCGAGGGAATAAAAGCTAGAACAAGGGAAAATAAAAGGAAGGATACAAAAGAGAACCACCAAAGAAGACATATCTCAGAATATATAAAAACACTCCTTTACTTTTTATCCACTACCCCCTTAATGAGCGGCCATCAACTTCTTGATCTCCGCGATAGCACGGGCGGGGTTCAGACCCTTGGGGCAAGTCCGCGAGCAGTTAAGAATGGTGTGGCAACGGTAGACGCTCATGCTGTTATCCAGGGCGTGCTTGCGCTCAGCGGTCTTCTCGTCACGGGAATCGGCCAACCAACGGTACGACTGGAGGAGGATAGCAGGTCCGAGGTACTCCTCACTGTTCCACCAGTACGAGGGGCAGGAGGTGGAGCAGCAGGCACACAGAATGCACTCGTAGAGACCATCGAGCTTCTTGCGCTCTTCGGGACTTTGGCGGTATTCAAGGCCCTACGTATACGTTAGAATATGTGACCAACACCGTCGGAGGTCTGGAATAAGATGTAGGGACTCACATCCTCGGTCTTGGTTTCGCGCTGCAGGTAAGGCTTGATCGACTTGTATTGCTTGTAGAACTGGGTCAGATCGGGCACCAGATCCTTGACAACGTAGGTGTGAGGCAGAGGGTAGATGCGAGACTCCTTTGCGGTGTCGGTAGGAATGCGGCCTATATATAGCACAGTCAACACCCCAATTCCTTCATAGTCGTGCGTAAAAGTTGTCGAGTCACGTACACAAGCAGGCCAGAGTGTTGACACCATCGATGTTCATAGCACAGCTTCCACAGATACCCTCACGGCAACTTCTCCGGAAGGTCAGGGTGGGGTCCATCTCGTTCTTGATGCGAATGAGGGCGTCGAGCATCATGGGTCCGGTCTTGTTGAGGTCCAGGGAGTAGGACTGCATCTTGGGCTTCTCGGTCGGCTGGTCGGGGTTCCAGCGGTAGACATGGAATGTCTTAGTGCGTGGCGTCTCGGACGGGTTGGGATCCTGTGCAGTTCAAGTCTTAGATTCGGGAACAGTCTTAGAACTGGCATAACCTGTCCCGCTCACCTGAGCAGCCGCATCGACAGTCGCATAGGAGCGAGCGAAGACAGCCGGGCGGAAAAGAGGCTTCGAGGATGCGACAAGGCGCGAGGTTGAGCGAAGAGCAGCCATGGCGGACGAAAGGACACTTGACGCGCAAAAAGAGGAAATGGTATGAAAATTGGATAAAAAGCGGGGAGAGGCGGAGGAGATGGAGGAAAAGAGGGTGGCAGTCGTCAATAGAGAGAGGAGAGGGGCGGTCAAGTCAACCAAATGAACAGCCAGCCAGCGGCAGCGACGAGATGAAGTCGAAGGGAGTTGGAGAATGATGTTTGTGAGCTTTACCCAAGAGGTAACCTCGGGTTTGACGGCCGGCAGGCGGCTTACTCAGCTCACGGGCCAATCAGGCAAAAGCTAATTGCAAGCGTCGGGGATACACGGCGAATCTTCACTCGTTCTTTGGGGAAATTCAATTCCCTTTCCTCGCACGTGAGAAGCGAGACAAACTACGACGGCAGAATTACTTGCGAACAACAACAATCATTGTCACCGACCTGTCAGACATTGGAGGTGAAATGTACACACACAACTAAAACACCCTCTTCAGTCACTCTGTTCTTCTTCTTATTACATCACGAGTCAATTTGCCTTCGCCAATTGCCGCTTTCCCAAAGGGGAAACGGAACCGAGTCCAGTTGCCGTCTCGACCCTGAAGCCTGAGGCATGCACCGGCAAGCCGCCTTAGGCATATAGCCGCCGCCCGAGCCATAAAGGCTTCTCCCGATCATGGACTATTCCTGTTTTGGAAGAGCACTGCGTCCACGGTCAATCATTGGGCGGTCTTTTGTCCTCTGATAAGTTCATTTCTCTCACAGATCAGAAACCCATAGCATCATGAGCTTAGAAAAGAGGTCGTCGATCGCTCCATGTCCGAAAGTTTGCTTTTGTTGGACAAGATTGCAACCTGGTTGATATTCATATGTCTCTTCCCAGTTCCGGACTACGGAACATTCTTCCTTTGGCACTAATAGAGACCATTGAATTCTCTTCCCCCCCTTAACTTAAGTGGCATGGTCTCGAGCTAAATAAGAATCAGCTGATTGTGGCTACCATCCACCACAAGCCAGCCTACTGGGCACTGCCATCTCCAAAAAAACCCCAAAGCACCCCGCCTGTCATTCGAGCTTATTACAAGCATGAAGGGTGCTTCTACATTTGGTGCGAAGGAAGATCGGCTTGATTCCTGCTCCGTGAGATCCTATTCTTTCCTAAATGAAAGCAACGGTTCTTTCTGGAGAAGAAAACAGCTCAATCGCACCAGCATCGCGAGTGCTGGGAAAGCCTAGGAATGTCTATGCTTATGGACGAGCAATCAAGATTATTATCATACCCCCAGGAGCACAAAAAATTAGCAAGCCGATATGCCTGTCAGTATATGTTGATCACGTCTGACTAACTGTGGAAATTTGAGATGAAGCGCTATCTTGGGAAAATAAAACCACGGAGTGGGATGTAATGACCACGATTCACGAAGCCGCTGTTTTACATTGGAAGACTTTTAATGGCATAAGAGCATCTGACTCCTTGCCATTGCCTGTGAATTGTTTTTAAGACAGTGCCGTCAGCGTTCTAGACTGAACGAGGCTTCTCGACGGGATAGGGGAGCTAAGACAAATGCAAACTGAGGCTGAATGATAAGTAATCTAAATAGACGTTCATATAACGATGGTTTACAACGTGGAAGATATGCCGACAATCCCTAAATTAAATTAGGAGCAGAGGTTGAGACGCATAATGACAAGGCACTCAGGTTCTCGCCGCATATGCTTTGTCGATGAAACTGTGCTTGCCTACTACGCCCTTTAGAAGGCATTGCCATAACTTCAAGGGTCAAGAGGTAAATGGATGCCTCGGAGTTTACTCGCGTTTGAATTTCTTGTCAAGGTTTTATTCTCCAAAAGCTTTCCAAGATGTTGATGCGGATCTGATATCGTCAGGAACCGAAAACCCGAGGGGGCCCACTGTGGACCGATTTCACAGCGTTTTTTGAGGTGGATGTCCACAACACGAAAGTAGATATTGCTCCGTCGTCCTGAACACTATTCCTCTAAGAAATTTGAAGCAAGGGACCTTATGGGAGGTCGAAAATAATCACCGAATAAACAGCATGTCTCAAGAATCGAGTAGCTAATGCGGACAAAAAGAGCTTAAAAGTGCTGATCAACAGCACGGAGCAATGCTAATCTCTCAGCCCTAATCCAGGCATGCCGTATGAATGTGCTACATCACGTCTCAAGGGTCATCTCTTCGCAATGCCTCCTGAAAAGGTTATTTCGGTAGATCTCCGGCTGCCAAAATCAAATGCCAAGACGGAGAAATTGTTCCATAATTACTATTCTGCGTCGTCCGGAACTAAAAGTTTTAGACTACCGAACTAAGAAAGCCGAAGTGGCAATCGTGAAACACCATTAATGACCCTTTGCTCCTCCTCCACCAAATAGGTTCAAAGGCCATTATTGGCTGCCTTGGTCGGCGTATCTCGGACCCTCCATTCAGGGGAACATGGTTAAGCATCAGCTGAAGTTCGTGCCTTACTCCTCGCCCGCCAATAACCCTACCGGCTTCCGATTCAGTCTGGAACGCATTGATAAAGGAGTGGAGCCCTAGTACCTCCGGTGGGCAGAATGGATCTCTCGATATAAGATTACTCAGGCGTTTGTGCCCCAGCAGACTGGGACAAGGTCTTACTTTGCAGCACCGGCCTGGCGTTTGTCGGACGTTTCATGTCTAGTCTCCCCTTAGTCCCATTCTAGAACATAATGTGATCAATGGGTGATGCCTTTCGCAGCTCCACCGAGTAATTGAGCTCCTACATATAAAGCTAGGAACCTTCGCTCTCTTGGTCCGGAGTATCAATCCATTCCTTCTTTATCATTTACTTTTCAGTCCTTCCTTTCTTTTCATTTGTCTTGCTTTTAAACATGAAGTACGCGTCTTTCATCGCCGCTGCTGCGGCTGCGTTCGCCAGCGCCGTTAGCGCCGCCGGCGTTTCTGGTGCTGCTGAGGGTTTCGCCAAGGGCGTCACTGGTGGTGGCAGCGCTACCCCCGTTTACCCTTCCACCACCGATGAGCTGGTCTCATACCTTGGTGACAGTCAGGCGCGTGTTATCATTCTTACCAAGACCTTCGACTTCACCAACACCGAGGGCACCGAGACTAGCTCGGGCTGTGCTCCCTGGGGTACTGCCTCCGGTTGCCAGCTTGCCATCAACAAGGATAACTGGTGCAACAACTACGAGCCCAACGCTCCTACCGTAAGCAGCATCACCTACAACAAGGCTGGTGTTCTCGGTATCACCGTCAACTCCAACAAGTCCATCGTCGGCCAGGGCAGTGCCGGTGTCATCAAGGGCCGTGGTCTCCGTATCGTCAGCGGTGCCAAGAACGTCATTATCCAGTGAGTATTTCCGGATCTCTAGTCGTCTACAGCCGATACTAATCGCGACACAGAAACATTGCTATCACTGACATTAACCCCCAGTATGTCTGGGGTGGTGATGCCATCACTCTGAACGAGGCCGACCTTGTCTGGATCGACCATGTTACCACTGCCCGTATCGCCCGTCAGCACATCGTCCTCGGTACTCAGGCCGACAACCGTGTCACCATCTCCAACTCCCTCATCGACGGTCGCACCGACTACTCCGCTACCTGCAACGGCCACCACTACTGGGGTGTCTACCTTGACGGCTCTAACGACATGGTCACCATGATGGGTAACTACTTCTACTACACCTCCGGCCGTATGCCCAAGGTCCAGGGCAACACCCTCCTCCACGCCGTCAACAACTACTTCCACAATGTTGAGGGCCACGCCTTCGAGATCGGCTCCGGTGGCTACGTCCTCGCTGAGGGTAACGCTTTCCAGAACGTCGATGCCCCCGTTGAGTCCCCCATCAGCGGACAGCTCTTCAGCGCCCCTGATGCCACCACCAACGAGCAGTGCAAGTCCGTCTTCGGCCGTGCTTGCCAAATCAACGCCTTCGGCAGCTCCGGTTCCTTCAGCCAGGCTGATACCGCCGTCATCTCTAAGTTCTCTGGTAAGAACATCGCTAGTGCTCACCTTGCTCAGAACATCCCCACGTGGGTTATGGCCAACGCTGGCCAGGGCAAGCTCTAAATCATAGAGTAAGAGGTTTCTGCATAAACAGTGGGTGTGGGTGAGAACGTTGGAGGTCTCAGGGTCGATATTTAATCTTCGTGTATTTACTTCTTTTTAATACTTTAGCAAGCTACAATATTATTAATTTAGCTTGAACTTTTGCGTTGGTTCATGATTTGTAGAAATGTGCGGCATCACCCATGAGGAACTATCGTGCTGAGCATACCCCTGTTTCTCTAGCTCTTAATTGGATGATTCCACTAGAATTGTTGAACTCAGTTCTATTCAAGTGTGTGTCCTTAAAGCCGTGATATTACCATAGTGAGAGCTGTAATCAGCCTAGCAGTTCGCATGACAGTATCTCCCACATATTAAGCCCATAGGATATGGACCTATGACATAGAATATCAAACTCCGATGTAACATAAATGCACCGCGACACACAATTAACTGGAAGATCATCAAAAGCATATGCTGTAGATACCCCATATATCTCCGCAGTATTACTATGACCTACCAGGGCTATACAAGGTCCATGATCGTCGGTGGAACTGTCAAGTCAATATAAGATCGACGATATAACCTCAAGAGGAAAGGATGTACGAACACACCCACCGGCCCACATGTGGTCTGCTCTGACATCCTGTACGCGTAATGCCGACGATCGTGTCGATCCGCGTTTACATGAAACATCTCCTACTTAAATACAACGTGCGCTTCTGTTTACTGTAAGATGCTAAATTATAGGTCTTGCCGTGAGATATAGAATATGGCAAGCGACAATATCGTCTTTTTTCAACAGTTCACGGCACCCATGACATTACTGGCCAACAACGTTGCCCACGACAAGCGCAATCAAATCGAAACTAATTAACAATAATCAAACCAGGCCCAAAGAGCGTCTCCTGAGCAACATCATTAACACCCGCAAAAGGCCCAGCACTCTTCGTCACAGCTGCGATAGTCAACCCGTTCATCAGATTCTCATGGTACGGGAAGAGAGCCTTCCCGACAACCTTTTTACCACCTTTACGCGACACGATCTTCAACTCCTCTACAATAGGAACATTCAATTGATTGACATAAGTCAACCACAGCTTATCCCCCTTAACCTCGTACTCCGATTCCCAACTAACGAGAATAAATTGCGTCTTCGGCACCGGCGGCGTGAGAATATCCAGCGGCTTGAACGTTGTCAACGCGATATCATCCAAATTCGGACAAGACCCCGGAATGTTAAACGCTTGGACAGCTGTGAAAGCGAAATCCAAATCGCCGGTTGTTAGAGTCGGGAGCTCGCTGGGGATCTTGCCTTGGTTGACTCGGAACCAGCCTTGTTGTTCTCCTTCGTTGCCGATTGTTGCGGCGATGACTCGGGTGAGGTCGATGTCGCTGTTGTCTGCGAATCGCACGATTACGTCTTGTAATGTGGCTATGACGAGGTCAGTGAAGGTCGCTGCTAGGGCTATGGCTGAGTCGAAGTCTGAGACGGGGAAACGATAGCGACATGGTTGGACTGGCTCTATTTTGAAGTGCTCGAGGCCTTGATTGGCGGTTAGGGCGTGGAGTTCCTCTTGCTGGAAGGTTTTATTAGAGAATATTATGGAACATGCTAGTAAGATAGCTACTTACAGCAATTATGGCTACTAGGGATTCGATTATGAAATCTCGTTTCTGGGGGTTTGGAATTTTATAACCAGGTATGTTCTTCGTGATGTTCAAGAGTAATTCGTTGTAGAAGGCGACTTCAAACAGCTCATTGAACGCTATCAGCTGGAGATTGGTGATTCCTTCCTTACTGATCTTTGATGGGAGAGGCGTGTTTGGTAAAGTGCCATGCGCTCTTAGCTGGACTTTCTTCAACTGCTCTTCACTGGGGTTCGGCATGCCATCGGGAAGAGGTATATCAGCACGGGGCCAGATACTTGGAAATGCAAGGCAATGGGATACCACAGAGACCAAAAGAATGATAATGTGAGTATTGACTCGCATTTTGCCGTATGGTAAGAGTGATGACACTTGAGCCTTTGACTAAATCGAATGGGATAGTCACAGATATAAGACCAGAAGAATGTTTGCTACTCGTAATGACCGTGCGACTAGATAGAGGGGAAGAGAAACTCCGAGTTACACAATATACTCTGTAGTATGCCTAACCTGCATACCGCATTTGGAGATACATGAACCTCTTAAATCCTACAAGTATGAGAGCAGAGCGCGGATGCCCTTATGCCTTCATCATGAAGCATACAGGTACGTCATATAGTCTATTTCTCTCCACATTCTTATTTCACTCCCATTATTAAATATCAGGGGCTATGAGGTCACCGCACAATAAAATGTTTAATCTGAAAACCTTTATATTTCCTGTCTTCGCTCATTCTCTTCCTCCTCACCACATCTCCCCCCACATAAATACACCACACACACAATACACACACTTCACACACTACACAATTTCCATCTCTCTCAGCCTACTCAGGATAAAACCTCCTGTCATGGCGCAAGGACACACAATCCAGCATTTCCTCTCCAAACTCAAGAAACTCGGAAGAAAGACCAAGAAGGTCCGATTCGAAGACTCCGTTATTGAGATGAAGTCGACCACAGAGTCTGACTCAGAGAGCTTTGGATGTCCTCTGAAGAGAGTCCCCACACCTTACTACCACGAGATGAAGCCCATTATGGAGTCGGAGTTGGAGTCTGATCCTGCGCCCTATGGATTGAGAAGGGTGCCTACCCCATACCCTGTCTTCATGACAACTGGAAGGGTGAACTACACTAGATGATGATGATCCGAAGCATGGGAGGATCCTAAGCATACTAAATATTGAAGTCTTGTCTGCATGTCTTTGTATTTTGCCATTTTACAACCCCAGCTCACCCTATCTGTCTGAATCATCATGTTAACGGGTGTTGCTGCTAGCGAGAAGGATATGGTTATTATCATGTATTACGCATATTCCCTTTAGTGGAATGCTTTGATGTCAGTTATAAGAACTTGTACTCATCTGCCATCTGCATAACATAAAATGTTAGCAGCGATCAATCTACTGGTTATTCCAATTGGACGATTGTGCCTTTTCTCGTAGGTGTCTCGGCGGCTCATGTAAATGAGCTCATGGATTGCTGCCTATCTGACGTCTGTATGGTATGCCTTACACGGTGAGCTTACTCGAAGTGACTGTCTGATGCAGCGAAAGTGAGAAATGAGTAGCATGAAGCGCATTGGAATATGACCAGTCCAGTATGAAGAGCTCAAAGTTGTACATACAAATGTCTAAGAACGGGAAATGTATAACAACACGCTAGTCGCTAAAGCAGCAAGGAAAAAGAAAATAAGAATAAAAGAAACAATCACATAAAAAAAAAGGCCAAAAATAAGAAAGAAAAATAAACAATTAAAAAAATCGACATGAGAAAGAAGTAATCGTGGTCTTTTTTCTTTTCCATTTTCTGCCGGTGGCACAGGACCTCGGTCAACGGCAAATATCTGTTGTTTTCAAGTTTCGGTGATTTTGGCCATCCTTAACTTCAGCTTGCGGAAGCATAATTATAGCTGCTGTAGTAAGGACTCGGAGTGTAACAACTGTAAGACGAATTTCCATAAGAAGAAGTATTCCCGTATGGGGAAGTATTTGCGTATGAAGACGTATTCGCATAGGAGGAGTTTGCAAAGGAGGATGAGTTTGTATAGGCGGATGAAGTCGTGTAGGAGGGCGAATTTCCATAGGAGGACGTAGTCGCGTAGTTGTAACCATAGGAAGGGCTTTGAGAGTAGTCGCCATAAGATGGCGTTGAATTCTGCGTGCTTCTCCCCATGGAGCTGAAGATGCTCGGCGGAGAGTAAGCAGATAAGGGAGAACTGCTCGAAGATGCCAGCACACCGATGGAACTATATGCGAGTGGTGTGGACGACTGAGGACGGGTCGTCGTGGGAAGGGAGAATTGGTATTGGCTTTTGGCGCTGGATTTAAATTCCGTTGGCTGGAAAGTGCTCGCTCGTGGGTCGAGGACCTTTTTCGAGCCGGGCAATGAATTGCTCCAGCGGGATTGAGATAGCCCGGCGGGTTTTGGCTCGACTTGCTTTGGCTCGGGCTTCTTGGCTTCCTTCTCAGGCTCGGGCTCATTAACTTTGGGGATGGCATCTGTGGGGGCTTTCTTGTCTTCCTCGATGGGCTCCTCTGGCTTCTCCTCGTCTGCCCATGCGCTTTGTTGTTTCTCTTCTTGAAATGCTGTGCTCTGTGGCTTCTGTTCTTCACGCTGGGGTTCTTCCTGCTTCACCTCTTCCGGTTCTGCGATCTTCTGGCTCTCATCGGGCTGAGCCACCTGCTTCTCTTGATTCTCGGTGATATCCTCAATCCACTGTGCAGAAGTGCCCTCATCCTCTTTCTCATCGACCTCAACCTCAATCTTGACCTCCACCTTCTCATCAGTCGCCTGCTGTTCAACAGGTTCCTCACAGACCTCTTCCTCATGCTCATCTCGCTCCCACCTCTCTTCCACAACCTCTATCTGTTCCTCTTTCTCAGCCTCAGCTTCACCCTCCAACACCTCAACCTCCCCAACTCCCACAGACACCTTATCCTCACCCAAAGAGCTAGAACCCCCAACCTCATAAGCTTCAACACCAACAACAACACCTCCATCAAGATCCCCCAAGCCCTTCTCACTCTCCCCATCTTCAGCCCAACCCTCAACACACTCCTCAACCAAACCTTCCTTATCCAGGGAACTCTCCCCAACCCCATTAACCATCTTCACCTCCCCAGCACAGCGCCCAAAATCCCCATCTCCATTGCGAAATCCAGCAGAAGAATCCCTCATAACCTCCTCCACAATCCTCGCCGAAATAACCCTAACCTCCTGACTCCGACGCTGGCGCTCTCGTTCCCGCCGAGTAGACCGCCGCTCTTCGACATAGTCCTGGTAGAGGTTGAACCTGGTCTTGAACCAGAGGGTGAAGACCGAGGCTAGGACGAGGGTTGTGGTTCTTTTGCCGACGATGGAGAGGATTAGGAGGAGGGTGAGGAGTTGGAGGGTTGTTGTTAGGGGGTTTTGTTTTGGGGATGGGAGTATTGTTTTTGAGCACATTTTGTGAGGTTTCTTTTGTGTATTGTAGGTAGGTAATCCAAGAAAATCAACTGTCAAAGTTGATGTAATGAGAATAGAAGAGAATAAAAGAAGTAGTAGAAATAGATGTAGAAGTAGTGGTAGAATGTAAACCAAATATTAATACTACAATCAAAGCTTAACCATTAAATAACCAAATAGAAAATCATGAAGTCGACAACCACCAAAACAAAAACAAACCCCAGAAAGAAAAGAGACCCAAAATCTAATATATCACAAACCACAGAATCTCAGGCACAACCCACAAGCCACAATAGGAAAGAAATGGGTGCCCAACAGCCTGCGCACGAGGCTGATTACTCCTTCACCCAAAGTCAAAAACAAGGCAAAGCTAAAGAAACGGGCCCCAAGAGGACGGGGACACCAGCTAAGCTATTTTTGGGCGGGTAAGCTGCAATATACAACACATCGTACGTGGTTGTGTTCTTGCGGTAAGGCAAGTCGGGCCACGCATGCGATGGTGCCAAGGGTTTTTGGGCAAATGAAATGATGTTTGGGGGTTTTTGTGGGGACTGTGAATTGTCTCTTTTTTTATTTTCTTCTTTCTTTATTATTATTCATTATTAGATGATTGGGGGTTACTGATATTATTCTTCTTTCCTTTTTCTTTCTCGGTTTATTTATTTATAACTGTGGTGAGGTAGGGTATGACAAGGCACGGGGTCCAGGATAGAAATAGCAAAATAAGGTGCGGTGGACTACCAACCTTAATCACAGAGAACGAGAAGCGCGATCGGCGCGGACACATCCGAATCCTTGATGCATCCTGCACGCTAACTAACTACTAGTAACCTGTCCAATGGCGGTCAAGACTAGTTGGTCCTGTCCCACTAAGGCAGAGCGAACAATTGACGCCTGTTCACTTTCGATCTCCACCGCTGAGTGGTCGCTTCACGAAACGGTTACAGATATCAAGGCATGCGATGTGTCGCGTGTATATTTGACCACATTGTAGGGATATCATGGAGCTACTATTACACAAATAAGACAAACAGACGCTTGCGCTCAACTTGCAGACCGAATGAACAGAGACGAAATACCTCCCAATGCGGCAATCGCCGTGTAACCTTTCCATAGGACTTGAAGCGCGTCGGCAAAGGCGTCCTTGTCTTCCTGAGGCGCGTATGCGCCGAAGTGGCGGCTGGTGTACCCGATTGCCATGTCAAGCAGGTCTTCAGAGGATAGGTAGTTGAATATGATGGTCCCGCTGATGGGGATGGCGATGCACATGCCCCATGTGCGTAGGATCGAGTATATCAGTATCGATGTTGTGGATACCTTTGCGCTTTCGCGGGTCTCCTGGCCCGGGTAGAACCTCAGAGTATTTACATGGATACAAAGGTTGTATCCGAGTGTGAGGAGAGCAGAGCCCAGGCCAGCGACCAGGAAGATGATGACCCAACCGTATGTTGGGATCGACGTATTCAGTAGAAGTGAACAACCCGTTGCGGTAATAGTAAACAACCAGCCTATACGGGTAATCCAGGTGGAGATATGTGGCCGTCGGAAAACCTGCCCTGTGCCCGAGACCATAAGAGCAGGTACAGCTAGACCCGTGAGAGCAACCAGGCTTAGCCCTATCAATGTGGTGTTGAGCGACTTGACGAAGATGAGGTATAGTGGCAAATAATGGAGGTGAGAGGATAACTAAAATTACTATTAGTTGTGATTATTCCAAGTGGATAGATCCAATCAGGGCGGACTTACAATAAATCCATGGAGAAAGCCGCCTGCTTGCAGCATTGTCGATGAAAGGTCCCGAAACACCCTCGAACTGAACATTGGCTGCATAGCCCACATCGTCTCGTAGAGAACCAAAATAATCAAGAAGATCCCGCCGACGCATATTGGCACTAGGGTTTGCCAGTTATCCCAGGCATTCTGTGTTCCTCCCCAGCCAATCCCGGTAAGTATGGTCCCCATGCCAAGCAGAGTCAACATGGCACCTATCCAGTCCATAGTCCGAAACCTGCTCGTAGCACTAATCTTGTTTTCCTGTCCATGTCCTCTCAGATCCAGTGCAAATGGGATCACCAACAGGCCCATTGCGCAAAACACGAAGCTGGAATAGAAGGCCCAAATATAGGTCGTATAGTCATGGTATACGCCACCAGCAACTGAACCAATCACCATACCGATCATTTGGGCGCGGAATATATAGGTCGAAAATTGTACTTGATGCGATTTCGGAATCAGATCCGCAACGATCAAAAGCGAAACTCCCACCACTCCTCCTCCGCCAATTCCCTGGATGAATCGACCCGCTACCAGCACAGACAGACTCAGAGAACCCCCACATATACCTGTCCCAGTTGTCGCGAGAACTGAAGACGAAAGTAGGATAGGGCCATGGCCAAGTACCTCAGCCAACATGGCGAAAAGAGCTTGTCCGGACGCGTTGCCAATGAGGTAAGCCGTGTTAATCCAAAGCGCGTTCTCAAGGGGTTGCTGAAAGATATGTGAGAAGCCCTACAACATTTCCATCTAAGCGATTTGCAACCTCAGTGGCTATCAGAGACGATGAGTGCCATCTATCGTACGCTCAGCTTCATGCAAAAGCGTTGAACTTGGTTTATCAGATCCGATGTTTACAAGTGCAGCCCGAAGTTCCGATTGGGATCCTCTCACCGCGAGGTATAAATCATGTTGTTTCGCAGATCGCTGTCATATATGCTGGGGCGACGTGTGTTCCGTTAGACGTGAACCATCCTGACCAGTACTTGGCTGATCTACTGAGGAATCTCGATATCTCTATTCTATTGACCGACAAAGCCAATTCGCATCGACTGGAAGCCCATGGATTTAGTCAAGTTGTGGTGGACCATAGGTCGATGCTCACCTTAGTACGTGAGGAGCTCGGGTATGATGTGATTGATCTACATCCTTCGCAATATCGATCACATATCTTCCATACGTCTGGTTCAACAGGTCGTCCAAAGCCTGTACAGGTGCTCGCCGGAGGAATTATCAACTACTGCCTTAATGAAACGTTTGTTCCAGTCCGGGAGGGCCAGCAATTTGGCCACCTTAGTAATGTCACATTCGATGTGTCTATCATGGAGACACTGGGGTCGTTTCTCCGCGGTGCTACGGCAGTAGTGCTAGATCGTGACACGGTGCTTGATCCCGCTAGGTTGGTGAAACGTATACGGGAAGATAAGATCGATGTACTCTGGCAGACTCCAGCGCTATTGGCTGCAACGATAAATGCCTACCCACAAGCATACATAACAGTCGACACGCTTCTTACTGGTGGAGAGGTGGTGACAGCTCAACTGGCGCGGAAAGTCCTAAAATATGGTCCACCGAAGCGGCTGTTGAATCTTTACGGCCCGACAGAGTGTACTATGTTCTCAACATTCCATGACATCTCAGTAGAAGATGTAGAGATGGGTAATATCCCTATCGGGAAGCCGATGGACGGATACGAGGTCATAGTAGTGAATGACAGCCTCGACGTCTTACCGCATGGAGAAGTTGGGGAATTGGTAATCGGTGGTAAAGGAGTCGCAGGAGGATATCTCAGCGAGTCCGAAAAGCCTGGTAATGCATTTACCCAGCTAGGGCACTTTTGTCCCAATCAACAGGTGTATCGAACAGGAGATCTTGGGCGGTGGAATCCAAATGGGTTGCTCGAATTTGTCGGTCGACGTGACAACCAAGTCAAGATACGAGGTCATCGCATCGAGCTTGAAGCAGTCGAGGCTATCCTGATGGCGACAGGATTAGTTTCAGCGGCGGCAGCCGTAAAGGTAGGCGTAGATAGTAACAGTGACGCCGAGTCGATTTTGCTAGCGTGCGTGGTACCCATTTCTGAGGACACGAATCCATTAACCATTTGGCAGGCGTACACCAAGAATGCACCTTATCTCATGCTGCCGCGTTTGGAAGTAGTGGGCCATTTGCCTCTAACAAATACCCATAAGATCGATCGTGGGAAGCTGGTTGAGCGATACTCCGAGAGGCTAGGGCAAAAAAGAACATCGACAATGCATGAGTCACTATCGCCGATTCAGCAAATTGTGACGGATGTATTTGGATCGCAAATGGGACCAGAAGACAACTTCTTTGTAATGGGTGGATCCTCATTACATGCAGCCCGCCTGGTATCTCGTGTGAAGGAGGACCTTGGTGTCCAGCTGCGGATCGCGATGGTATATGAACACCCAACTCAACTAGAACTCATCGATCTTATCGAGTCGCTGCGAAAGGGCGAGGTGTGGACAGACAAGAATGAGACTCTTTGGCAGCCAGACCTGGATCTCGGGAAAGACTTGCGGCCAATACCTGGCGATACAGTGGACTGGACGATGCAAAGCGAAGGGCGCGTTTTCCTCACCGGAGTAACGGGGTTCATCGGCATCTTCCTGCTAAAGGAGCTGCTCCTTCGGTCAAATGTTCAACGAGTGGCATGCCTGGTGCGTGCGACAGACGAGCTGGAAGCCATTAAGCGCATCGTCAAGGCCTTCGATCGGTACGGGCTTCGACCTCGTCACACGGAAAAGATCTGGGCCATTCCAGGGGACTGTTCCAAGGAAGGTTTAGGTCTTGATAGCGAAGTATTTGATTATTTCGCAGAGTGGGCGAGCATCATCTTCCACCTAGGAGCACGCGTGAACTGGATCGAGCCCTACGAAGCTCACCGGCAAGCGAATGTCCTAGGACTGTTGAACATGATTCAATTTGCAAACACAAAACGACCCAAGGCTATCCATTATGTTTCAAGCACCTCCGTGTATGGCCCTACAGGACTTTTGACTGGGGCGACGTACATCCCTGAAGATGAAAATCCAAAATCCCATCTTGCTGCTTTGAAGTATGACACCGGATATTCGCAAAGTAAATCCGTTGCCGAGGTTACTGCGTGGAATGCGATCGCCAACGGTCTAGCCGTGACCATTCACCGTCCTGGTTTTGTCCTTGGTCACAGCGAAACAGGGCTTGGGAATTCTGAGGATTTCTTCAGTCGCGTAGTCCCTAGTTGTGTGGGCATGGGTTGTTATCCTGCACTTTCCGAGCACCGCGATGCCTTCGTGTCGGTAGACTTTGTTGTGTTAGCGCTGTTACACATCGCATCATCGCAGAAGTTCTTCGGTCGAGCTTACAACCTTGTCGAACCTCACGGGGATGCGATGATTTCCCTCTCAGAGATTTTCGAGGGCATCAGCGCAGCTCTTCCAGCAGGCTCCTTGATCGAGGTTCCATACGGAGATTGGGTGGAAAAATGCCAGTCTCGAACTTATGCAAAGACTCAGCACCCCTTGAAGCCACTCATGCCGATGTTGGAAGAAACTGTCCTGGACAATAAGACACGTTGGGAACTGCAGGCGAGAATGCCGATCGTTGGTACGGAGAGCCTGCGGAATGCCCTCAGCGCGAGTCCCAATCTCCTTTGCTTTCCGACGATACGGACTCTTTTACCCAAGTATATTGGACGCTGGCTTGAGATGGGCTCCCAGGTCTGATCTAAGGACGGTATATCCCTTTCCCAGACATCTTCGGGGGCCTTAACAAAGCCTGGCTTGACTTGCTTAGAGGCAAGGTGTCAGATCTACCTAAAGCAAGGGGTAACATAAATAAGAACCCCCTCGAAAACAGTCAGTGCTCACCGGAAATGAAGGAAAGACGCTCTAACTACATTAAGAACATTGGAAGACAAGGCCAAATGGGTCTAGACCTTCAATTATTTAGAATGATCAGTAGTTCAGTAGTCCAGTCTCATAGCTAGGTATCTCAGTCGCTCGCATACTCCAAGCTGCTTTTTGAATAACGTTACCGAAGATAAACGTCCGGGGTGAAAACGCCAAGAAACTTAACGCCAGAGAACAGGAAATGTCTGTGCATGAGAGAAGCGTTTATTGTCAGAGTTGCAGGAATGAAAAGAGTTGTTAAGCGAGCTCCAGCGAGAATCAAGGGAGCAGGGCAGGAATTTTTTAAGGTTAAACCAGTAGATGCCTCTTCGGGAAAAGTAGGGTATCCAGATGCGAGGGGCCCTCGACGCTCTCCCACAACAACAGCCCCCAAATCTGTTGCCCGTGAGGGAAGGAAAACAGGACTGATGATGAATCCCAATATGTTGACACCCTCTCTGTCACACTAAAATTCCTCACCTATCACAAAGGTAATATTTGGTGGTGTGTGGGCTAGTTCTTGTGACATGTCTCAATAGAGTGCGTGTAGCGGTCAATAGAGGAATGAGGATTTGTCTCGCAGGCGCTAATGCAAGCATTCTATTTACATGCTTTATGGGCGCACTAGGAATCAGCTAGCTACATTGGGGTTATTATGGCTTCAAAATCTATTTCCGAGCCAGTGGGCTTCTTTCCTCAATTCCTCCAGCGCTAGTGAAATAAAGCCTAGTTACGCCACGGGCAGCAGCAGGCATCTCGGATTCTTCATCCGGCGAGACGTTGCCTTTAAAGTAGAACCCCAACAAACCCAGACGGGCCGACGTGAAGTTGTCCTCAATGGATACTGTGAAACTGAATTCCATGCTCCAATTAATCTGGTGATCCATTTTGGCGGTAGACAACTCCAGGAAAACTAGGGTTGTTGAATATGGTAAGAAGTCTAACGTGTCCGAGTCCATGGAATTAGTGTATCAAATCTTGCTAATAGATTTAAGAATCATCTGGCTAGCTTCGTAGGTTTTCGGTCCAGCAATATCCCAAAGATCCCATAGTAACGAGGAGGAAAGAGGAATAAGACAGATTACAGTTCTGACGGCCCAGAAAAATCCTCTAGAAGCCACAAAAGCTATACTAGTAGAATAAATACATTGTCGGCCGCACGAGAGGAGCAAATGAGGTCATCAACGATCCGGGAGAAGGCGGGGATGGGGTGATAACCAGGTTCTAGAACCGGCGAACGGAGGAGCCCAGTGGCCAAAATCAACCCTTGCTATGGACCACGATAATCGAGAGTTTGAAAGGGACCATGGGGTGGTCGATGGCTGTTTCCATTCCAAGGGCCTGGGGTTTGGCCAATCATGCGCCCACCGCTGCGGCTAAGAACCAGAAAACGTCAAGCCTTCTTCCTCATCACCTCAATAATGCCCTCGGTCTAGCCTCCATCGCCTTTTTCCCTGCGGGGGGAATTTAGGGCTAAAGATTCCGAGTCACTAAAACCCAATCACCTCGTGTCGCTGTTTCCCTCTGAAAGTCGGCGCTCGCCCTTTGCTGCGAAGCTTCACTAGGCCATTTCCATGGTATCCCTGATCTTTACGGTCTTTGTCCTGTCGCCCCCCGAGGCAAATCGCAGCACCTCACTCCATAATGAATATGTTATGGGGCTTTCGCTGAATTAATGCACTTTCTGTTTCTAGTCGCCATTGTCGATCTTGGGAAGGCTGACCTGCTGTTCATAGGGAGTGTATCTTGCTTGACAGCGGGCTTCTAAATTAGTTCAGGCAGACAATAATTGTCGCATCGGCTCTGTTAATCATTATCTTACCAGGATAGCATTGACTCGACAAATGCATGGACTGTGCACACTATTCCAGACACAATAGCACCCTTCATTAGCGGTGTCCCCCCAAAGGCGATAACCATGGCAGCGGTTGAGACAGCCTTCAGGACTGCAGCTGCCGGCTTAGAATCTGCCATACCAACTAGAATTTATGATTCTCATCCTTTTCAACCGTTGGGCTCCCCAACGGAGGAAGTATGCAATTTGCTCTTTCAGTTACCAGGAGAGCCAAGCGATGCAAAGGCAGCGTTCGAGAAACAGCTGCAGGCCTTCATAGGCCATATACAGTTTCTCCAAAATGGTGCTCAGGAGGGTGACATATCGCCGCCCCATTCAGAGAATGGATATTTACCACATTCCACTCTGTGCGGGCAGCGTACTGAGATGATCCTAAGTCCCAAGCCCCGAAAGCGGAAATTTGCATGGTACGTACATGTTTGTGTCAACCAGGTTGCCACATGACAACGCTAAGATGGATCTTAGGCTAGATGACGTACCAACCAGTCGTGAAGTCGATCATAACCCTGAGTATGGGTTCACGAACGATGATCACTATTCCCTGGTTAAACGCGCTCTGGATGAGCAGAAAGATGAAATCAAGCTGCCACGGGAAGTCGTTTCGAGCCTCTTTCGTGAATTGCTACGCCACCGCGCATCAAACAAGCATCCCGATCACGAGGTAGACCTCCGGAAACATCAGCAGATGAACAAAGCGTTTCAAACAGCCTTGCAAGAGATTGCAAAAGTCATCACCAAAGTTGCCAACGGGGACCTATCTACTAAAGTCCCGATTCACCCGTTGGAGATGGACTCGGATATCATCACTTTCAAGGTCACAATGAATGCCATGCTTGACCAGCTGCGAGTTTTCGCCAGTGAGGTCTCGAGAGTGGCGTGGGAGGTGGGAACCGAGGGCATTCTCGGCGGTCAAGCTCAAGTATCGGGGATGCACGGCGTATGGAGAGAAGTGACCGACAATGTCAACACCATGGCGCTGAACCTGACTAACCAGGTCCGAGAGATTGCAGTGGTCACCACGGCGGTGGCCCACGGGGACTTGAGCCAAAAGATCGAACGCCCTGCCAAGGGTGAGATTTTCCTGTTACAGAATACTTTCAACACTATGGTAGACCAGCTCCGTACATTTGCCACCGAGGTCATTCGTGTCGCCCGAGATGTGGGCATTGAAGGAGTCCTTGGTGGGCAAGCGCGGGTATATGGTACTCAGGGAATGTGGAATGAGCTTACGACCAACGTTAATGCCATGGCCAACAACCTGACCATGCAGGTCAGGGACATTGCAACTGTGACTACTGCCGTCGCCAATGGTGATCTAACTCAGAAGGTCCGGGCAGACTGCAAGGGAGAGATACTGGCTCTAAAGAACATCATCAACTCGATGGTTGACCAGCTCCGCCAGTTCGCCCAGGAGGTGACAAAGATTGCCAGAGAGGTGGGGACCGATGGTGTTTTAGGAGGCCAGGCGACTGTCCACGGAGTTGAGGGTGTCTGGAAGGACCTAACTGAAAGTGTTAACAGGATGGCAATGAATCTCACAAACCAAGTCAGAGAGATTGCGGATGTGACCACAGCTGTAGCTCGTGGTGACCTCAGCAAACGCATCACTGCCAACGTGAACGGTGAAATCTTAAACCTCAAGGACACCATCAACGGGATGGTCGGTCAGCTGAACCAGTTTGCGTCAGAAGTTTGCAAAGTTGCGCGTGAGGTTGGTGTCGATGGAACTCTAGGTGGTCAGGCCGTCGTTGCCAACGTCGAGGGAGAGTGGAAAGCCCTGACAGACAATGTCAATATGATGGCAGACAATCTGACCTCGCAGGTCCGGGCCTTTGGACAAATCACCAATGCAGCCACTGATGGTGACTTTAGCAAACTGATCACCGTCAGCGCGTCCGGCGAAATGGACGAGCTAAAGCAAAAAATCAATAAAATGATCTCTAATCTACGTGACAGTATACAGAGGAATACTGCAGCTCGAGAGGCGGCCGAGTTGGCCAACCAGAGTAAATCAGAGTTTTTAGCCAATATGAGCCATGAGATTCGGACGCCTATGAATGGTATTATTGGTATGACTCAACTGGCCCTTGACACCGACGACTTGCCTCCCCCAACTCGGGAGATGTTGAACGTGGTCCATAACCTGGGAAATAGCCTTTTGGTGATTATTGACGATATTCTCGACATTTCGAAAATTGAAGCCAATCATATGAAGATCGAGTCTGTTCCGTTCAGCCTGGGACAGACAGTTTTTAAGGCCCTAAAGATTCTTGCAGTCGAAGCGAGCGAGAGAAGCCTCCATCTTACGTACCACATAAACAACTCAGTGCGAGACTGTGTGATCGGAGATGCCTTTCGTCTAAGACAGATCATCCTGAACCTCATCGGGAATGCGATAAAATTCACGGAGACGGGCCAAATTCAGCTTACGGTCAAGGAGGCGGCTCCAACCTTCCCTCCAGACAAGTACCTGCTCGAGTTCTCGGTCTCAGATACTGGAATTGGCATTGACAAGAGCAAGTTGGATTTGATATTCGACAAGTTTCAGCAGGCTGATGGCTCCATGACACGGAAGTTCGGTGGCACTGGTTTGGGCCTGTCGATATCGAAGAAACTGGTCAACCTCATGGGAGGAGACATTTGGGTCACCTCAGCCGTAGGTGTTGGGAGCACGTTCCACTTCACCTGTGCATTTACTTCCTTAGATCCGCCTGTCAAGGACATTACCAAATATGTTATACCATACAAGGGCTGTCGGGTTTTGTTTGTCGAGAAGATCAGCGGTCATTGCAACGAGGACGGAAAAGGAATCCAACAGACACTGCAACAAATGGGCCTTCACGTGGATGTCGTGAGGCTTGAGGATGGCGCTGCACCGACAGAAACCGTGGCTCAGCACGGCAAAGACCTTCGTCGGCAATATGACGTCTTGATCGCTCCAACAATGGATTCTGTATCGCAGTTAAGAAATTTCGACCGGTTCAAGACTCTCCCCGCCGTGCTAGTGTGTCCTGTGGTGTCAGTGGCCATGAAGTCTGCTTTGGATCTAGGTATCACATCCTATGTGACCACACCCTGTCGTCCGATCGAATTAGTCAACGGTATTCTTCCCGCCCTGGAAGGTCGCCCTTCTCGCCGTTCCTCGGAGGAAACGCGCCCTTTGGCTATTTTGCTTGCCGAAGATAATGAGGTCAATCAGAAGGTAGCTCTCAAAGTAATGCAGAGGTATGACCACAACGTGACAGTCGTCTCGAACGGACAAGAGGCCTTGGATGAGTTTCGCCACAAGCAGTACGATGTAATATTGATGGACGTTCAAATGCCGGTCATGGGTGGGTTTGAATCGACCCTTAGAATCCGAGATTACGAGAGGCTTCATTCGCTTCCACACACCCCAATCATCGCCCTCACGGCTCACGCTATGTTCGGTGATCGGGAAAAGTGTATATCGGCGGGCATGGATGATTACCTTCCTAAGCCGCTCAACCAGACGCAGATGATGGAGATGATCCACAAACATGCCACCCTTCGGGATGTTCTACGTTGATGCTTATATCAAAAGCCCGCCCTCATGATTATACGAGGCGGTCGATATTAGGCCTACTTCATGACACTCCCACTAGGTTTGATTAATTCCACGTGCATTGATATTGTATAATGACTGTGAACTTCTTATTCTCTCTTGTCTTTTTCACCTCTTTCTTTAGTTACTCTCAACTTCCTATACCACGGTTCCTTCTCTTTCCATAGCTGTACATAGTCTGACATAGCCACGCAATTTGATACAGAGAGGATGATGGCTCTTTTCACAGCTTAATAGCTCGAGTTGTAGGTTGATTATAAGCTATTAACCACCGTATCGAATGCACCCTTTGAATTCGTGTTCAAGAGTTGCCATTCTCCAATAGCATACACGCCGTAGTCGCGATCCCTGACTCTCCGTATTTGGTCAAGTCCATGACAATGCTATCGTTAAGATCCTTGAAACCCAGCTTCTTATATAAAGCATATCCCTCTTCTGAAGATTCCAACCAGACCGGAAGGTTTTGAGCCGCTGCCTCTTCCAGGCCCTTTGTCATAAGCTTCGCACCAACCCCCTTCCTCTGATACTCAGGGAGAACGACAAGAACTCTGAGAACTGCAGTCAAGTATCAGCACAAAGTTGTTGAATTCCTGAAGCCCCTCCAGCAGAATAAAACCAGCACCTCAACAAATAAGGAAACGCAAATAAAACAAAAGAAAAAGAAAAAAGGATAAACCCACAAACAACAGTCCTCCCCCCAACCCACTTCTCTCGTCTCGCTTCCACCCCCCGGAAATATTCCCTGTACGCCTCAGGACTAATAGCAGACTCAGGCGGGTCAATATGATCCTTCGCGAAAGCTTCTGAGCCTTCCAAGCGCGACTTATGATCGGGGAAGACATTCCACCAGCTCCAGCCTACGATCTTATGCGTGTCGTTGTCGACGGCTTTGGTAAATCTGGCTGTTTTATCGTTTGCGATGAGTTCCGTGAGCTGGTTTGTGAACCCTTTTAGGTTCTCCTCTGTTGGTGGACCGAACATGAGGTCGAGAAGTAGGGAGTTTTGGAATGCATCGCCGTGGATGCGGGTTAGTGTTGGTGCGTCTTCGGGGGAGGCGGGGAGGATGGTGATTGTTGGTGGATTGGACATTTTGAGTATGGGGGCAGTTTGGTGGAGGTGAGGTGAGGTTGTAGAAATGATTAGTCTCCCTTATTAAGTAAGTCTATTTATGTAGGATCGTTCATTAGGCATCGTAATTCTTGGTCTCGGTTCTCAGAGTAGTAAAGGAAGAGGTTACATACAACAATTTCCTATTCGGGACGCCGACGAAATCAACTAATAAGAACCACCATATCACCTCAGTCTAGAGATAGACTAGAGATCCAATGACTCCACATCTTCCTCGGCATAACCAATCTCCTCCATCAAGTCCTGGGCCTTCAGTCCGACGATCCTCATACTCTTCCGTACTATCTCGATATGTTCCTCACCCCGTTCCCGCTCAAGTCACTCTATCTCTTGCTTCTAACAGACCTAATTGTTAGCCCAGAGCTGTAGTCCTTGTAAACCGATCTTACCTGTTCCTCCTTGGTCATATCTGCGATCTTCTTCGTGTTGATGGCTTTTTTGTTCTTGCAGATTTTGTACCGGGTTTGTTTATGGCCGGTCAGCTTTGTCACGGATCCGCCATCGGTTACAATGGTCAGCTTGGGGTCCTATGCGTTGGTGAGTGGGTGGTTTCTCTAAATGGGGCTGGGGTTATATAGCTTACCGCGGGCATGGTGGTTGATTATGTGCGTGGTAACTCTTGGTCACGATGAGATGATAAGTGTATGTATTGGTTATGGTTGGATATGAGAGTGTCTCTTTCTAAGATCTGGGAGGTTCAGGTTGACAGCTTGAAGAGCAGAAGGTGTGGAACTAAAGTAAAGGGAGGAGGCTGGGTATGTTGTAGCTGGTGGTGGTTTCAGGTGGTTAACACAATATACTACACGAGATCAACAACACTAAACAATTATACATGAGTCCTGTTATATCCGGGGAAACAAGATTGTGTTCAGTCATTCACCAACTTCAGCCCGACTCTCCTCGAACACTCTCTCTCCGAGTCCTGTTTCTCCATGAAGCAATTAGATAACCTCACTGAGCTCATCCCAAGTGCATATTTTACCACTGGAAGTGAATCCACAGTATAGATATAAGTAGAAGAGAAATTAACCCTGGGATAAAAGATGTAGAGACATTTGTTCACTTTAAAGACCTCGTCCCTACCGGAGGATCTCCCGGACCTCACCCGCTCAATCCAACACCATAAAAAGACAACAAAAGCCCTCACCAAAAGGCCAACGAAGCCCATACATGCGTTGACCACTACAAGCAACAAAATGATCCCCCTACTCAGGCTATCCACCCTCCTAGCCCTCATCCTCCCCATAACCGCAATCAAAAACCCAATCCTCCCAGGCTGGAACCCCGATCCCTCCATCCTGCACCTCAACAACGAATACTACCTCACAACCTCCTCCTTCGAATATTTCCCCGGTCTCCCAATCTACAAATCCACAGACCTAACCAACTGGACCCTCCACTCCCATGCCCTAACAAGGCGATCCCAATTAGCCCTCTACGGAACCCCTACCGGCGGCGGTAAGACTACACCACATCCCTCCCCAACAGATAATACTAACCCAATCCCAAAAAAAGGAACCTGGGCCCCAACCCTCTCCCACATAAACAACACCTTCTACCTAACAGCCATGACCCGATGGACCTACGACCCAATTGCAAAAGTCTGGCCGCGAATCACATGGATCTCATCCCCCGATTTAGAAACCTGGAGTGACCCCATCTGGGCCGAGCCATGGGGCATCGACCCGTCTCTTTTCCAGGACCCTGTTTCCGGTGACGTCTATTTGAATCTCATGGCGCCGGATAGCAAGGAAACTGGCATCTGGGGTATTTATCAATGTCAGGTGGATCTTTGGACTGGGCAATGTATAGATGAGTATCGGTCCCTGTGGAACGGGACGATGTTGCATGATGCCAGTGCTAGACCAGAGGGTCCGAAGATGTTTGTAAGGGGGGAGTGGTATTATTTGCTTATTGCTGAGGGTATTCTTCCTTTCCCCTACTTCTTTGCGATAGGTTTGGTTTGAGGGTGTTGGGGTAGGATGTGTGTGTATGAGTATGTGTATATGCTGATATGAGTATGGATAATGAACAGGCGGAACAGACGACCTCCACCGCGCAAGCATCGCACGATCACATTCACCGCGAGGCCCATGGACCCCGAACCCCAGTAACCCGATTCTATATAACGGTGCGTATGGATTCGATAACCTTACCGTTCAGTCGACGGGTCATGCTACCATTTTCGATACCGCCAGCGGGGACTCATATGCCGTTTACCTTGCCCGGAGGAAGGTCAACGGCTCGTCCCCGTTAGGGAGAGAGACATTTCTCTCACCCGTCACCTGGAAGGATGGATGGCCTGTTATCAACAACGGGAGACCAATTCTTCTAAGTGAATTCTTTGGCGATACACCAGAACAAAGCACTCCAGAGACCTGGATTGATGACTTCGAAGGATCTACTCTCGATAATGGATGGTATCAGCTTCGCACACCGTACACGGAGAACTTCGTCCTCAGGGAGGAAGGAGGTATAGTCTTCCGGCCGAACGTATACTCCCTCAGCGAACGGGATGTCCCAGCTGCTATTCTCCGGAAACAGACGTCGTTGAATATGACTTTTTCTGCGGAGTTACTTCCTATCAGATCTGAGTTGAGACGGGGCGAGACGGTTGGGATAAGTGTTTATTTAAGCGAGTTTCAACATCAGGATATTGGGGTTCGGGGGTGTAAGGATGGACCTGGGACCGGGATGTGTGTTTATACGCAGCTTGTGAGGAATGGGACGGTTGAGGTATGAATCTTCCTTTGAATTATTGTGGGTGTGGTGCTGACGGAGACAGTATGATGAGGTCCGGCTCCATGCATCAAGTGTAGATGGTCTTGTTTTGTATATTCGGGCTGAGCCGCTTTTTTATCGTTTGGGGCACAGTGTCGCCAATTCTTCGGTGAGTTGGGTGACGTCTATTGAGTCGAAGTGGCTGGCCTTTGCACCTCAGGGCTGGTTTGTCTTTGAAGGGGCCAGTTTTGCTCTTTTTGCTAGCGGGAATGGGAGGCCGTGGTCTGTTGGAGCGCCGGAAGTTGGGTTTGGAAGTGTTACGGAGGAGTATTTTGAGGAGGATATTCCGGATTATGATAGGTGGGAGTAGTTAGGTCATACATAGTAGAGACTGATAAATAAGACAGCCTTCATTTGCAATCGCTACTTGGCTTTGATGGTGCTGTAGGAGACATACTATACGCTTGATAAATTCATCAGGTTAGTAGCTGGTGATTAATCAAACCGATCTACGCTTCACTAGAACACAGGAAATTGAATATAATCGTAACAAGCTATCATTTCAAGTGCATGTCACAGACACGCCACTCTAGCCAATGATATAGGAACTATGTACAGCCTCTGGGGAACAGAGAATATCAGGTATCATTCACATTTAGCACTTGAGCTCGATAGCTATTATCAGTCAGCAACTGTTTGCACCAAATAGATATTATTGGGACGTGCTTACCATTGGCGTACAAGGCATAGGAATCAGCGTTGTTCAACGCATCCTGGGCGCTCAGCTGAGTAGCGGCATCATAGCCGTAGCCCAAGTCCTCAGTGCCAGGCTGGTAGACGCCAGGGGCGTGAGTGAACTCGTGAAGAGTAGTGGTGGCCTGGTCCTGGGCGTGGCACTTCTGAGCCAGGGGAGGAAGCTCAGAGTAGTAGATGTCGCAGTTGGCGATCTCGTTCTTCGAGGGCAGGGTGTAGGCCAGAACGTTCGGCTCACAGTAGCCGTAGGGGTCGTTGCAGTGGTACGTGGTAGAGCCACCGGAGGTAGAGCCAGCTTCCTTGGCGACAGCACGCAGACGCTCCGCAACGGTCGTGCGGGTCTGCTGGTCGGTGGTCTTGAAGTACTCCTCGAACTTAGACGCGTCGCCGGATTCGGCGGCTTCGGCAGCCTGGTTGGCCAGCTTGGCAGCGTTGGAAAGGGCAGTGGTCAACGAGGACTCGGCGTCGCCCTTGCAGTCAGTGACCTTGGTGCGGCGAGTGAGCTGCGACAGCGCCTTGGTAACCTTGGCGGCCTTGCCGCCGTCAACATTGACGGTCAGATCGTTGGACTTATAGGGGATATAGCCGGTGATCTTGCCGTCCACGACAATGGGGACGAATCCGTGGCTGCGGATGGAAACGGGACCGCCGCTTGCCAGGTCGCTGGTGGAGGCGATATCGAACTCATCCTCCAGGGTCTCGCCGGCACCGAGAGAAGTGACAGCCTCCTTAGTGATGCCACTGCTCCTCAAGCGGCGCTTGATACCCTCGAACTGGACCTCATCCTCTGCGGGAATGTTAATAAACGCCATTGATATTCATGACTAGTCTGTTTAAGGGAAACGTACGGCCGCGGTAGACGGAAACCTTCTTGACAGGGCCAGCGTCCTTGAAGAAGTTCAGGTGGACGAAGGACACTTCCTCACTGCCGGTGTTCTTGACAACCGCCTTCACACGAGTGTTGTCAATCTGGGTCAGCTTGACCTCAAGACCAGGAGACGAGTTCCCAGCGGTTGGCGCCGACACAGCGGTGGAAGCCAACGCGAAGAGTGCGGTGGAGAGAGCAGTGACACGCATTTTGGTGGTTTAGAAAGGAGGGCTGCGGTAAGAAAGTTGAAATGTGTTAGAGACTGAACAAGCTGAATTGCCTTGAATCCTAAGTGAAGACCTGCTGGACAACAAGGGCTTTTATAGCCTCAAGTCCTTCTTGTCTAATGGCCCTCAAAATAGCCATTGTGCACTTCTTCAAGCCTCGCCCCGGACATAGCTCCGGTATCTCGCTCTACAAAGAGAAGGTAGTATCCGAAGCGGCATTGTTTAATATCACGGATCTCTTGGCGAAGGTAAAACTCGGCCTCATGGCTTCAAGTTAGAGAGACAAGATCATAAGTGAAGGCTTCTTTCTTTAGTCCTAAGCTGATTAGGGACTTGGCCCGGCGGAGGCCGAGAGACTGTGTTCTGTCCGTTTCAGTATATGATCTGCCTCGCCTCCACCGATAAGGATGGGGCCGTTGGATCTGGCCTCAACAGACCATTTGGCAGCCAATATGCCGCCGGTCTCCCGAGTCTTGGCTGTCGTCCCGCTCTCGAGCCATGTTCCTGTCACGGTGAAGATCTTCAGGCCGAGAAGATGGTGAATCAACGATATATCGAGTCAGAATACACATCAATATGGTGTTAGTCAAGGGCTGTGTTGGGCTCGGAATAAGCAACGCCAAAATGCTTAGCGCACAGTCCACCCCACAGAGAATTCACCGCGAATGCTACCCAAGAGTTTCTAGCTGATTGAAATTAAATTGCCAGGCAGAAACCCTGCAGCCTCGGATGCAGGGTTTTTCTTTCCCCATAAACTCACATCACTAATCATGAGAATACCCCTCATAACGATACCACGCCACGCAGACTTGGCCCGCGATTTCGCCAGCGATCATTGGCGCGGGTTTATGATAAATCGCCGATCGCGCAGCTTGGGTTTCATTGTGAGTGCCGTGATGACATTTAGTTGAAACGTATGCAAGGCTGGCTGTTGCGTAGGTGGCGAATCACTGCCTGCAGTATATCTTCCCGACTTTGAAATGCCGCTGTCTTCCTGCTATCCGTCTCATACTCTTACCTTGTACATCTCCACGTCACCCACTTCCGGCTCCTCTAATTTGTCCCCATTAAATCCTTCATTTCCCCAATAATGATGGGCGCAGCTGTAGCTCTCCAAGTCCTTCTCGCGCCGCAGCTGGTCTCGATCGACCAAGCATCATCCCAGCAGACGGCCGTGTCTGTCAAAGCGTCTATCCAAAATCCCTCTAATGAGCCGGTCACGATGCTCAAATGGGGTACCCCTTTTGACCCAAAAGCCGGCATCCTGGGAGTTTTCCAAGTGCAGGATGAGACAGATGGTCAGGCTGTCCCCCTTGACACCATCAAGTTCTCCCGCAAGCTTCCTCCTGCCGCGGATGACTTGCTCGAAATCGCCCCAGAGAGCACGGTTGACACCGTTGTCACTCTTCCACCTATGCCTCTCCAGTCAGGTCATGACTTCTCAATCCGTGCCCAGGGAAGGTGGCATGCAGTGTGGGAAACTCCTGTGAGTGACATCCATAATGACAAACTTGAACAACTTTCAGACGCCGACCGGGGCGATTTCGAGTCGAACACCGTTCAGTTCAGAATCGAATAAGCGATGTTGAGCAATTTTTGCGCCTTGTGGAATGACCTTTTATGTACTGCTCGTTATGTCTATCTCGTTCGATACTTCGTCAAAATAACGTAAATGAAGCATATTTTCGTATTATATGAAAAATAAATTCCGAATATTTATTCTCGGAGGCGAAGATAGGCCTCGTCCACGTCGGTGGCAGTTGCGCCCGTGTTCAATAACTGAAGACTAGATCACCCGGGCATTTCCTCGTGATTATAACAAAACAATTGCTCTCTATATTTACTCTATCGTAGGTTATTTGCCGGCTACTCGAGCTTATTCCGCTCGGTCGCTCGCGAATATCGCGATACCTCAGCAGACGACTTGGCGCTTTGCATTGTGCTGACGGCATGGAATGAGAAGTCGAGCTCTCCAACCAGCTTCTTCACGTCCCTACTCTGAGTTAGTAGCTGTCTCGCTGCAACGATGAACTCTTCACTCACTTCATAAGCCTCTCCACGTCACCACCTATACATCTAGTGGAGATTTGTAATACCGCAAAGGTAGCAAATCCTGGCTCCGCGATATGCTTTAGACTCAGAATATCCTTGTCCATTGCTTCAAGCCTTTTGGTAAAGCTGTACGGTCTTGGTGTCTTTAGGTAAGGCGGAAGAGGCCTGCGATCTGTGATACTGGCGGACAGAAGGCATAACACTGAAGTGATTTCGTGGGTAGTGACACCTGCACTGGCAACCAGCCGTTTGAAGTCATGGAGCCAGGCAGAGTTTGATTCCTCATCATCACCGATTTGCAACAACGTGTCTGAAGCATATCCCAGAAGACTCAGGTAACTCACGATGCTATCGAAAAGTTAGCTCTCTAGGCAATATTAAAGAGGTAAGTAATACTTACTTTTCGATACACGCTATAATAGAATCATACTGCTTCTTGGGGAACCGACCACCAATCGGTACCTCCCATTTGAGGAACTCTGAGTAGGTCCGGAGGTTATTCAACATCAACATCTGCTTGGAAAACACCTGGTTACGGGACTTCAAAAGCCTGCGCCCCGCCGAAGTCTTGAGCGCCATATCGCCTGCCTCACCACGCACTCGTGCCGACACAGTCTCGTGAATGAGCGAATAGTAGTTGGCCAGAAGGTACAAAGAGGCACCCAGGCTTTGACGCAGCACGGAGTGTTCTGAAATAGGGTACGGAAAGAATGTCCAGAAAAACGCCACGGCAATGCCACCGGTCACCGTTGCCAATCGATAGGGTGCAAGCAGATATATGGGGTAGTATGTCTGGCCGTTCGAGGTTGCAACTTGCTCACCGACCTTGCGAACCTGGAGTTCATACCCGATTATCATGGACGATGTGATGATGGTGATAATACCAATCGCTCGGAATCGAAATAGCTTGATCGGCACATAGAAAACGCACGTTAAAAATATGAAGAAGAAAACAATGATTCCTGGGGTCTGTTTTCCAGGAATGTACCAGCTTAAAAAGCTGAGAACCATAGCCAATACAGTCCCAAGGATACGGAGCACAAAGCCGAATATACTCTGTCCAGAGGTAGGAGTCATGCTAAGGTTAACCATAATCATAGCCCAAATAAATCGTTGCTTAATGAAGAAGCTCTGGGTATCGTGAAGGAGGCCAACAATGGCGATGGTCATGGTGGCGCACGCAACCCGGAAACCATACGCCGACTCTTTGGTGCGGAACATCGCAGGAATGAGTCTGACCTTGTCACCAATTTTTTGAAAAGTGGTCTCCGGCCGCAGATGCTCTGGATCCTTCCTATGTTTATACGCTTCACCCAACTGGAGAATATTGTTCTGGGCGTTGATGTCGCCTATATTATCATCTTCGTGTGTGTCTTCAGCCTTGAGTAAACTTGTGGCCCATTTCCGCAAACGCTTCCAGCCTGGTATAATAATATGGCGCCTTGAAAGCTTTCCACTTTCACGTTTGTCATCCGCGAACTTTACAAACTCAAGTACCATCTGACCGGTTGAGCTGAGTAGCTGCTCCATCTAGTCATTGTCAGTATCTGGCAACATCTGAGAGGCATTGAGGGCAAGATACTTACATAGAGAAACAAGTACAGCTGTCGCTGGCTCCGCTCTCGGCCAATGAATGGATCACCATAGCTGATATCTTCCATATCATCGGTAGGGCGATCGAAAAAGTCTTTAGGTAGCTTGATTCCCTTTTCTTCACTCCACGTCCGAAGGGCGATCCGCTTAGCGACCTTGAAGTCACGAAGTCTCTGTTCAAGATGGGCAGCGAAGGTTTTGTCGCCCGGAGATGGGACAGCCGAAGCCTCAACATCTTCCACGCCACTGGATGACGTCTCGCCATTTGCAGCAGTAGCAGTCTTCTTTGGTGGCTTTGCCAATTTTAGCACAAATGAAACATGCTGGAGACCCTCGTCTATAGCCTGGATCATAGACTTGAACGGGTCATGCACCGCCCGCATGATATCGTTCCATTCTTGGACCACACGATGACGTACCAGATCCGGTATATCAGTCGCCGTCGGATCAATAGGCGTATTCCATTTATTGTATTCAGACAGGCGCTGGAACAAGTCCACGGTGAAGCTCAAACCCACGACAGGGATCATGACCTGTCGGAGATTTCGAAAGATCGCTTGAAGATCATCGGGCCCAAGGTTGCCAAACGCGACCTCACGCTTAGCGAAGGTCAAATCCCCGTGAAGCTTACCATGGATCTCGGTGATTTTCTGCACTGCTGTTCGGATGGCTTGTGCCTCTGGACTATACACCTTGCCGTCCTTGGTAATTTTCTCCACCTTTGAATCGTATGTTTCTGCCCTACCAAACATATCACTTTCTTCCAGAGACTCGAAGTAGACTGTATGAGCTTGAAGAGCTCCGCGCAGGCATCCCACATAACCGGCCATCTGTTTAAACACTACTGTTCGTGAGGTGACGGGATAGATGAAAAGGCATACTCCAGTGGCTATGGCCAAGCCAACCAGGCATGCCTCCAGCAATTTCGTGACCGTAGATATGGCAGCTGCCATTGTAGTCATGCGGGGAGCATAACTGAAAGTTACGTTGGCCACAATCGAGTAGATGATAACCGGAAACTGGAACTGCTGGAACTTGGCCCGAAACGAATGGACGACGTATATCTGAAAGAACAACCAAACACCGCTAACAGCCGACGCCGACGGGTTGTACGGCGTGTTGACAATACTGGTACCCACGCTAGGCACCACCTCAGTATGCTGCCGTGCCTTAATACACGAGTACATCATGAGCAGGGTAACAGCGGATGCCACACACACAGCCAACACGTCAAGGACCATCATCTGGATAAACTTGGCGCGAGGCTGGATTGAAAAGCCCAGGACAGATATGATGGCCATGAGATATCCCACCGTGGTGAATTTGGAGGCCACAGCATCGGCCTGGAAACTGGTTGATGTTAGTTATCTAATGGACAAGCTTTTCTACCAAGGACTAAGCTTACATCGCCAGACAAATTGTCGGCGGAACAGCGCCTCTATACATGTATTAGCTCATACATACAATAGCCAGAAGGTATCCTTACTTCATCATCAGGAGGATAGTCGGCGTATCCAAGCCCAGACTATCCCATCCTGACTTCAGTTTCGCCATGAAGCCCTTCTTTTGTTTACTATCCGGTTTTGCCTCCGGCTCATCTGGTAGCGGCCATTGCGAATCCTCGGAACTGCGATGCGACGACATGTTGCGTCGTGTTGTGCTCTACTGGGCACCCGCTATGTTTCCTTTTCGACACTCGGCAATTTGGATCATGAACAAATGCCGATCAGAAGCCCCTCATCGATAACTCCCGTCTCGAGACACGTGACCGGGTGACAGACGTGAAGCGATTTCCCATGAAACTATTCAAGTTCGCTAACCTGTTCAAGGGGAATGTCGCCGGTTCCAGCTGGGAAGAATGAGTGGGGATAACAAGGGGTTTCAACGGGTAAGGACGAAAGTAAAAGTCATGTTGACTCCACGTGGGGATGGAGTAAGGATTTGAGCCGAGACGAGGACGCGGACGACGATCGGCGCCAAGAATATTCTCCTTCTGTGAACGGTGAGTGAGGATGTTGTCCCCACATAAAGCGACATCGGGAAGTCTGGGGAAGTGCAATATCTGCGTCATTGTGCAGGTTCATGACTTCCGAATAAACAGAGAAATAAAGGAAACACGTGGAGACCGCTGATATCGAAGTCTGGAATAGAAAGTCACGCACAACCAAAGCAGAACTAAGATACATTACATCTCTTCGGTGTACGATCGAGAATCATTATGAGACTAAGTGTATGGAATTATAATCCGACTAAACTACCAAGCATTCGAATATATTAGTCAGGCTCCGACTGTAGTTAGTTATCAATCGAATCATATTACCAGTTCCATATGGTAACTCTTCACTATCCTCAATTAGGTAAAATGCCATACAAGGATGATCTCTAGATCATGAATATCTATCCATCACAACCAAGACATATGGTGATATAACATCCTCAGTTCTAAGCACAAATCCTATAGCTACTCATTGATACACCAACCATCTACCCATTGAACCCTCTCGGGCACTCAAACCGGTGAACAACATCCATGGATATCCCGACCATTACACCCACCCAAAGCTACACAAACGCCAATCGATAACACCCATGCATTAATTAAACCAAAGAACCCGCCAAGAGTCCCTTCTCGTTACCCCTGAACAAACAACCAGAGATGAAACAAAGCAATCGATTCCCTCCCCTCCCCCACAACCATTACCCATCTACAATTCCACATATCCACCTCCAACCCCAGATGTATAAAGATTGAACCCTTAAAAATGTCTACCCCAGACATCCACCCACCAACAGATATCCCCAAACGCAAACCCGTCCCTCCACCAGCTCCAGCAGCCGCTCCAGCGATTGACGAGTCCAAACTCGAACCCCACCCCCAAACCCCAAAATGGCTTCCAGCAAAATGGACCCAACTCCCCCGAAAGAAAAAACGCCTCATCCTCACCTCAATCGCAATCGCCATACTCCTCCTCGCCCTTATAATTGGTCTCGCAGTCGGTCTAACCCGGCATTCGTAAGTCCATACTCCCAACCATACCTACTGAATAACTTCTAATAACCCCTCAAAAGAAACCAAAACCTCCCCCTCCCCACAACCAACGGCGGCCCGTACACAGGCGACCTGACATACTACGACCCGGCGCTAGGCTCGTGCGGAATAACCAGTTCCAATTCCGACTTGGTCTGCGCGGTATCGCATATTCTCTTTGATGCTGCGTCGACGGGGTCGAATCCGAATGCGAATCCGCTTTGTGGGATGAAGGTCAGGGTGAAGAGGGGGGAGGCGAGTGTTGATGTTACGGTTGTTGATCGGTGTATGTATTCTTTTCTTTTCTTTTCTTTCCCACCTCAACCGTTGCTTTGTGTTTGGTTTCCTTGCTGGGGTTGGTGCTAATTGTGAGGTCTTAGGTACAGGATGTGCTGTGAAGGATTTGGATGTTAGTCGGGGTGTTTTTAAGAAGTTGGCGGATTTGGATCTGGGGCGGGTCAGTGCTGACTGGGCTTGGTTGGAGGAGGCGCCTGTTTCTGTGAAATGAGTTTCTTTCATGAGGTCTATGATATGAATGGTTTGGGATTTATGGTTCATGAGGTTTGTGGTTTGCGGATTGCGATTTTTATGGTTTTCGCTGGCTATGTACATATATGGTTATATTGGTTAATATTCTGGCCACTCGGGGTCAACCTGTTCGCGCCAGGCGCGCAATCCACCCCGAATATCCGCCACGACTCTTTCGCCTCCACGGTCCAGGCCCAGCTCCTTCAGTCGTTTGACTGCGATCTGGGAGTCGTTTCCGAGTCGACACACAACATAGATCGGATCAATGGAGTCCGACGAGGCGAGATCTGCTGGCAGCCACGGGGGCAGTGGATTCGACCCATTTTTTACTTCATCATTCTGAGCAGTTTTCATCGTCGACGACAGGATGGACGAAATGGGGATATTGATACTGTTTTGCAAGCTGCAGATGTCGAATTGGACCTTCTCCCGAACATCGATGATCGTTGGTTCCTTGGTTACCGTTCCGATAGCCTCAGTGGAGTCTGCCAGCGGATACTTCGTCCGGTATTCCCGCGGCGATATGCGCTCTTCCGGAAGCAACAGTTTCTCTGGACTGACACTTCCACAGAAGAAAACATAATCGGTAGACCCTGACTTGACGGTCTCCAGCGTCACATTAGCCTCAGCGGAGCACACCGCACAATTTGGTCGGCGCGAACGCAGTTTAATAGTTCGGAACAACGGGGAAGAATAGGCCGAAAAGATATGTAGCGATGGAGGTTTTACTTCCTCGTCTGCAGCCGTAATGACCTTGATCGCCTCCAAAGCCTGCAGTACACCCATTGTACCGACAACCGGCCCAAGAATCCCACCATCGGCACAACTCATAATACTGTTTGCCGGAGGCGGCCGAGGAAAAACACATCGATAGCATGGACCCCCAGTCTTATCTCCTGCCGGTCGAGGAGGGTTATTTAGCACCATAAGCTGGCCTTCCGTCCGCAGAGCAGAAGCCGAAACCAACGGCTTCCCAAGCAAAACAGCCGTATCCGAGATCAAATAACGCGTCGCCGGGTTATCCGTACAGTCGAGGATGAGGTCGTAGTTCTTGAAAATATCCGCCGCATCTTGGGGCGCTAGATGCGCTCGGTGCGCTATGTAAGTCGGGTGAGGGTTCAAACTAAGAAGTCGCCTATTAGAATCCACATTGAAAAGCGGGCACGCAGACAAAACTCACTCGCGCAACGACTCAATCGCGCTATCCACCTTGAACTTTCCAACATTCTTACTCCGATGTAACACCTGCCGATGAAGGTTCGAGGATTCCACCGTATCCCCATCCACGAGTCCCAGTGTGCCCACCCCGGCTCCGGCGAGATACTGCGCAGCCGGACATCCCAAGCCGCCCGCTCCGACGATCAAAACCTTTGCGGATCGAAGTTTCAGTTGACCTGTAGTATTGAAGAGTACTTGTTAGCGATTGCACCTCAAGCGACTTTCGTTTTAACAAGAAATCCACCCACCTTGCAACCCCACTTGCGGCACGATCATCTGTCTTCCATAACGTCGATATTCCTCTTCCAGTAGCGGCCACCTTCTCTTTTCATTGCCTTGGGTGCTGGTCGTAGCGGTAGAGTTTGGGGCGTCCTGCGCCCTGGCTTTAATAGCTGCTTGCTCTGCGCTCTCGAGTTCGCGTTTCAGCCCAGCTAGCTGTGCTTCGGTGGCGGCGATCTGGGCGCGCAAGGAGGCGCAAGTATCTTCGATATCTCCCATTATATTTTCGCCGGTAGGGAGTTAACGGGATAAAAGAGGTGTATAGGCAGGTCCGCCCTGGATCTCAGAATAAAAAGAGGCGGAAGATGACCCCGCGCGAAGATTCTCAGCTACTTATCGGAACCCGGCGATCTGAGACTATGCCTATTCTGGTAGTAGTACCATCTTGAGCTTTAGGTGATTTTTCCCGAATTTACATAGAGTGATCAGACGAAAACATTCGAACTAAAAGAGCTTAAGAGTTTAAATTAACTGCTATCCACTTGACGGACCCATAGTCTAACATGCAAGTAGCTTTATGTACACACCCCATCGGCCCTGTCCTGTAGCAACCCCACAATCTCACTATGTGGCTCGATATAACGTTTCAGCTTCTGCCTGAATAGGGTTCGCTGCTCAAACGCATAAGCCATACCAATTAGCTTCTCTTCACTCCAGTGCGCGCCCATAAAGCTAATCCCGAAAGGAATGTTCTCGGCAACCTGAACCAGATTGCCGAACTTGTTATATACGATTTTCGTTCCCTTCGGATACGCCCCAAGCGGGACTGTGATAACCGGCGTACCGACGACTGATGGGACGTAGGCAGCCAGCGATGTAGGAAGAATGACAGCGTCGAGCTTGTGGCGCGCAAGGGTCCGCAATACACCTCCTTCTCCTCCTAGATGGAGATTATTTTGATACATTGGCCAGAATTCCGGGGATGTATTGTTGATTCCGACGGCGAGTGCTGCATCCCATTGGGCCGTGTCACGTCCGGGATAATCCTCTCGTGGGTCACTCTGTGTGTATTTTCTGAGATCCTGTAGTGTATGTATGTTGTTCGTATTGGTCTCCAGATTAGAGAGATAACTCTCGATATTGGAGATGAAATCAGCATAAAGAACCTGAGTTACACTCTTGCTTTCGGGAAACTCCTCCCAAGCTGTGAAGTTCGCATCTTGCACAATAGTAGCACCCGCCTCTGTGAGTACAGAGATAGTGGCTTCGAATGCGGAGAGAACTGCGACACCGTGTGGTTCCATGGCTAGGAATGGTAGGACATTCCGTGGGATACCAATTCTCTTACCTTGCAGCCTGTCCAGCTGGCAGGCACCGGCATAGAAGGGGACAGACGGGTGAGGCGAAGCAAGTGTATAGTTATCCCTCCCGTCTCTGCCTGCAATCGCCCCCAGAACCCACGCTGCATCTCGGACGGTCCGAGCCATTGGTCCAATGGTGTCTTGGTGCTCGCTGATGGGGATGACGCCGTAGCGTGAAGTAAGGCCGACTGTTGGTTTGATACCGACAATGTTGTTTACCTCGCTGGGAAATAGTATACTTCCCATTGTCTAGGTTCCTGAGTTAGCCTATGATGGACCTACATGCAGCATAGTTTGCAGCCACTTACTTCGGTTCCAAGCGCTGCCACGGCGAGTCCGAGATCGACTGCCACAGCGCTACCACTTGAGCTTCCTTCGGGGTCCTGCATCGGATGATAAGCACCTAGAGTTTGTCCACCCCTAGGGCTCCAGCCATTGGAAGAGTTCAACGAACGGAAATTCATCCATTCCGACATACTCGTCTTTCCGAGGAGAATGGCCCCATGATCCCTAAGTCTCCTCACAACAGTTGCATCCTCATGAACTCGAGAGCCATAGAGCGAACAAGAGCCAGCTTAAACACAAACACACATCAGCCGGACGTACCAACAGGAAATAGCACTACCAGTATGAAACAGAGACGATATGTACCTGTGGTCTGCATCTTATCCGCCGTTCCAATATTATCCTTGACCAAAATCGGCATACCGTGCAACTCTCTAAAACAACCATCAGCAGATGACAGTAGATCTAGGCCAGATTATACTTACCCCCTACTAAAGCCATCTAGTCTCTCCCCATCCAGCACTTCTGCCTCGTGAAACGCATCCGGGTTAACCTCCAATATCGGACGAAGGGTAGAATTGACCTCATTGATCCTCGCAACATACGTCTATACCCGATTAACGAACAATTCCACTACCACAACCCAAGAACAAACCTTAACCAAATCCACGCTAGATTAGCAATTATCCCCAATATCACTAGCAAGGTCGTCCCTCGTCGCCTGGATGAGCGGCGGGTACGCACACGTGAAAGCAGACACCGTCATACAGGCATACAAGAAACACAGAAGCCCGCCGAAAGCCCTATAAAACAACATGGTTGCACGTAACCGACCGAGAAGAGATGAAAGCTGATGAGAAATGTGAAGTTAGAAATACTTGATCGAATTACTTTCTCAACTTATATAGGACTTGGGAAAGTGAGCATTCACGGTGCCTAAAAGAGAAACAGGGCCCTTGTTTTCCCTGAACTGACAAATTCGAGGCTATTCATCTCTTTTACGGACGCAGTGAACAATAGGAAGGTGCGGTCGTGTCACCTGCTTTCGTTCCTGTGGAGTTGGGTTACGTTGAGAGGCTCTCATTGGAAATCTGACTCCCCCCGGCCCCTTGCCTATACTGCTGCAAGTACCGTATTTAGGCAATACAATGTGCCTCTTTTCTGGAACAATTCTGCTAGCAATGTTTGCTTTTTAGCTGTTAGAGTTGCACAAGGAAGATTGCGCTGTTTTGGATTACATCAGTGCCAAGAGCCGCAATTCTCTATAACAGAAATTGTCTCAATTGCCTCGTATAAAAGCCCCGGGTGGTGAATCATGGAGGCTCGTGGGTCGGTTGCTTGACTTGGCTTCGGCTTGCGAAGATCATAATGGATGAGATTAATTATTTAGCGGCTGTTGGAATAACGGGGTTGACCTTCTTTGTCTCTATCATCCTGGTGCAACCCTAATTTAATAACACCTCCTGATCGTCGCACGAATGGAAACAATGGAATGAAAAGAAGATGTTGGGATGGTTCTATTCCTGACTAAGCTCTATAACCGATTCCTCCCGTTCTGTACAATAATTTGATCATCACGTCATGGTCTAAATAATCTAGACTTTGTCATCCTCGGTCCGCTCGATGTGAGAGACCACGCCCTTGTTCAGGGTATGTTCCACGGCAGCACGGCGCTCATTCTCATCGACAGCCCCAAATAGAACGTCCATCTCTTCCAGAGAGCGACCCTTGGTTTCCTTGGCGAAGAAGACGATGAACACGCCCATGGCCACGCAGAAGATTCCGAACATGAGGAACGTCCGCCAACCCAGGTTGTGCACCGCGTGGGGAGTGAATTCGGTAACGCAGAAGCTGAACAGCCATTGGCTGCTTGCTCCAAGGCCGACACCGTATGCACGCAGGCGTGTTGGGAAAATCTAGAACGGAAGTCAGTCAGGGGATGTCTCGGATATTATGTTGGTTTCTCGTATAATGGACCAGTCTTACCTCACTCAAATAGACCCATGGAGTTGGGCCCCATGAGGCGCTGTAGCCAATGACATAAAGATAGATCATGGCAACCATGGCAATGGAAGCCTGGGAAACCCCTGACGCGGATGTGTCAGGGGGGTGAGTGGCCAAGACGGCACCGATGATGAACATCATGGAAGCCATCCAGATTGAGCCTCCAATCAGACTCTTCTTCCGTCCCCAGCGATCAATACCGACGAACAAGAAGATTGCCGTCGCGACGACCTTAACGGTTCCGTAAACACCTGTAGCGAAAAGAGACGAGTTGGTTGCGCTAAGACCGATGGTCTGGAAGATCTGGGGTGCGTAGTATCCGATGGAGTTGGTGCCCGAAAATTGCTGGCAAAGCATGAGTACGGCAGCAAACATGAAGCGGTTTCGGTTGCTCGGCTGAAGGAACTCTTTGTAGGTCAAACCCTCGGTCGCCGCCTGCTCCTCCTCGATGGAAGCGCGGATTTCAGCCATCTCGGTCTGCACCACCTCGCTACTGGCGGGCTCATTTCTAATATAAGCCAGCGACTGCAGCGCCTCTTCATGACGGCCTTTGCTGGTCAACCAGCGAGGAGACTCTTTGAGGAAAAAGAGTCCAATCAACATGAGCCCGCCGGGAATGATCTGGACCGCAACTGGAGTCCGCCATTGCTTCGTGCTGGGTGCAATATGCAGGGACACTCCATAGTCCAGCCAGTAGGCAAAGGTGCTTCCGATGACCAGAAATTCCTGGAACATTCCCGCAATACGACCTCTGATCTCCGGGGGGGCGCTCTCGCCCACAAACACAGGTGTGATACTGGACATGCCGCCGATACCCAATCCGGCCACGACTCGGCCACCATAAATCATGCCAATCTGGTGGCTTGCGCCAACTTGAATAGCAGCTCCAATCAGGAACACGACGGTAAGGATCATGAGGGAGTAGCGACGTCCGAGAAAGTCATTGAGGAAGGAGGCGCCGATAGCACCGAAGAAACAGCCAGCAGTGAGCAGAGATACCACATTGGAAGAGACCTGGGCATTTGCCGCGTCTGCAAATCCATCGGATCCCGATAGACCGAAATCATTCTTGAAGCTGTCCAGGGCAAGCACACTACCCATCACTCCGGTGTCGAATCCTACAGAACATCGTTAGTTCATGTACGACAAGTCAGTCTGGGTCAACAAGGAGGCGTACCGAAAAGCAGGGACCCTGAGTAGGCCACTGCTGTGAGGATGTAAACACGGTAATTCTTGAAGATACCCATTTTGGCGAAATTGGTCAGGACCGATGGGTGACAGACAGTTCAACCAAGGAGGGTCGTCTCGAGGAAAAAAAGAAACCAGGGAGATGTCTGGGGAAGACCCCATTATATTCCCCAGCCCTTCCCCAAACTCGTCCCCATCGACGGGTCAGGTAAGGGCCCCATATCTATACTCCATCCAGGTAGACATCTCTGGACTGTGATAGGCTGTGGGCGAGGATGCTAAGCAACCGCGATAGGCATTGGCGGCGCCGCCCGCAAAACCCCAGTGGCAAGCGCTTCTCTTTTTTCCCCGCGCACGGGGCTCCTAGGAAAGCAACTCTGGGGGAGAAGACGTGACTCGGCAATGCTTCTTTCGACTCCGCGATGTGGATACGGACGGAGAAATTCTGCCCTTTTCGCGGGGTGTCATTTTTCCGTCCACTGGATGCGGTCGCCAAGAGGACACTAGACTCCATCCTATCCACCAGATATCACGGGGATAGCACACATTTCGTTTGCCTGTCGTTCGTCTATGATGCCATTTAATCTCAGGGCCGACAGGCAAGGCGCTGCTGATCTGCCTATCAAGAAAATCTTCTCCAATAATCGTTAATATGGCATGACCTAACTACACTCCATCTTTGCATTAGTCTTACTACAAGTCACTGAACAACCAATGATGATTCCTTCTGGAAAGCCCCAGCCGGCGTTATCAAACCATTATATATGGATAAATTCTCTCCAATGCTCTAGCATAGTCGTCATCCTTATCGGTAAAGTCACAACCAGCTCGGCCGAAGAATGAACCCACTTAGACGCAGATAGTTCATACGTGAACATTACTCACCGACTACCCCAGACGAAATCTCAGTCGTCTTCAATATGGCAGGGGGAAATATGCCCTAAGCCTTCCTTATCAGTAAGCATCACTGCCTGGAAGTCTCCGTCGTGGGATTTATGGAAATATTGCAATCAGTTTTGCTCCCAAGACACCTGTGGATATACCTGTCCCGAAATAGATATTATCTAGTTTGCCCATGCTTGCCTAGATTATACGAGCAGCACGCCACCCAAACAGGCACCCCTGCGGAATCGTAATGATGCTTTACCCAAGACAAGAATATTTTTGAAAATCTATACCCACACTCCCAATCCTGAAGTCGTACCTAGAATCTGATATCACATTTATGGTTTGAATGAATGAATGAAAAGATGACATAAACCACAAACACCTCCATTTCTCGCAATGTAAAATTCCCGAATAAAAAGAAACCAAGCTCAACAGCAACGGTCTCGCACCACTACTGATCAGCTTCCAATACGTAATATCATATGAAACAATATCCATTGTCCCATCAGGTCAGTGCCTAGATCAATATCCATTACAAAATGGAATTTCGTTACCTCAAGTCTCGGGTAAATGGATACAGCAGATATCTAATCTGTCCAAATTCCTTAGGAGATTATAAGTAAAGACATATGAGGATGATTTGCTCCTTAATTTGGCAGCTTCGGCTAATTATCAATAATTATGCATTGTGGTTCTAGTACTAAGCTTGCTTATAGATTATGCTGTGTATAGTATAGCATTAGGCATGAAAGCGTGACCGTTATATGCACGTACAAGATATACTACAACTATCGGCGGCATTGATAGTTGCGCAGATCATTCCTCGACTGCAAAAAGACAGATAACCTTAGCATAAACAGGAGACCGATTAAGTATAGTGCTGTTGCCGCGATAGAGTAAGTTCCGTTGGACCGAAAAATGGCTATTGTTATATTTCGAATTCTCGAACAAATCACGGCATATTAGCTTAAACCTCAACTGCAACCTACTTCTCGCACGTCAGATTGACAAGCCAATAGATAGCCCGGAGATCGTCTAAGCCACCGCTGACATGCAGATGGACCTCATATAGTAGGCAACAGTATATTTCGATTAAGTAAAGTTGGTAAGATTCTATAGATATGAGACAGATTCAGCACCTATCCGTCCAATGAGGGAAGCTAGAATCAGGGTGCTTCAATATACACTGTAGCGTCTATCCCAGACAGCCCGTAGTGGATCACCATGGCGTTAGCCCATGTTTAGGTTGCATAGTACCTGATCTACATAGTAGACCTCATACCGTACCGCCAAGAAGAGGATGACCAGCAGGGAATATATGGGAGACGAGACATTGTCAGATGGTGTTTCTTCATATTCCATCAGCTTGCTTCCCTTTCTTCTATCATCAAATATTCTCCCTGTGAGCACCCTGTGTTGTTCCACATATGCAGTTAGACGAAATGCCTTCGACACCGCAGAACATTGGCATCAAGGCCATCGAGATCTACTTTCCCAGTCGGGTATGTCCTGAGCCTCTTTGAATCACACGGAAGACATTAACCAGAGCAAAATATAGTATGTACCGCAATCGGAGCTCGAGACATTTCTAGGGGTCAGTGCCGGAAAATTCACCATTGGACTCGGGCAGCAGGAAATGAGCTTCTGTGATGACCGGGAAGGTAGATTGACATAAAAGCCACCAAGCTCCTTCAGCATAATTGGCTGACAATCATGGACAGACATCTACTCCCTAGCGCTCACCACTGTTTCCTCCTTGCTCCGAAAATACTCAATCGACCCAAAGACGATCGGTCGCCTCGAAGTTGGAACAGAAACACTTCTAGACAAGTCCAAGTCCTGTAAGTCCGTCCTCATGCAGCTGTTCGGTGACAATGCGGATATCGAAGGCGTCGATACATGCAACGCCTGCTATGGGGGGACGAACGCACTCTTCAACGCCGTGAACTGGGTGGAATCATCCGCCTGGGATGGTCGTAACGCCATCGTTGTCGCGGGCGATATTGCTTTGTACGACACACCGGCAGCGCGCCCGACAGGTGGCGTCGGCTGTGTAGCCATGCTCATCGGTCCAAACGCACCCCTTGTGCTGGAGCCACTCCGCGCGTCGTACATGAAGCATGTGTACGACTTTTACAAAGCCGATCTCAAATCCGAATATCCTCTCGTAGATGGGCACTTCTCAAACACCTGTTATCTTCAGGCGGTGGATAACTGCTATCAACGCTATCGCAGCAAGAAGCTGGCCAAAACAAGTGGCGAGTTGAACGGAGTGGCAACCAGCGGCAAGAGTAGCTTCTTAGATACTTTTGACTACATGGTGTTCCATGCCCCCAACTGCAAGTTGGTAGCCAAGGGATATGGTCGCTTGTTATTCAACGACTTCCGACTGGAACCAGATCGTTTCGATCCTGTCCCGTCTGAGATTCGAAATGTCGAGTATACGGCATCTTTGACAAATAAGAGCATTGAGAAGCTCTGTATGGGTCTGACCAAGGACAAGTTCTCGGAGCGTGTCCAACCGTCCCTTACAGCCCCGGCCTACTGCGGTAATATGTATACAGCTAGCATATATTCGGGGCTGGTAAGTCTATTGAGTAACGTCCCAAGTGAAAAACTGCAGAACAAGCGTGTCGGCATGTTCAGCTATGGCGGCGGTCTTGCCAGTACCATGTTCAGCTTGCAGGTCAAAGGCGACATTACGAAAATGGCACAAAAGATCCGGTTACGTGATCGTTTGGATGCTCGCGCAGCGGTGTCCCCTGAATTTTATGATCAGGTACGTTGTCCGATAGATGTATTTCCCTAAAAATAATATTGGTCTGACCAGCTTAGATGTGTCAACTCCGCGAGAAGGCTTACCAACAGAAGAACTACACCCCTAAGGGGAGTGTTGACAGCCTCGCCCCTGGCACGTATTATCTGGTCCACGTCGATGATATATTTCGACGGAAGTATGAGTTGAAACCCTATGCGTAAAAGTTCGGAATTGAAATCACAATCGATGGATGTGTCGTGCATGTCACATCTTTCTTTAAAATATAGTAATGATTATAATTCAGGGGTATAGGCTTCCAGTTGATATTGTAACCTCCAAGATGATACATCTCATGAGATGCATCTAGATTCCTCAGACCTTACTTGCCTAAAGCAAGGGAGAATTCCTCAGGCTCCAAAGACGGTGACACGTGATTATGTAATGTTAAGAATCAATCACCTGGTCCACTTTTCAGGAACCGACCAATCACGTTGCCTCTGGTCAGAACCCCTGAGTCGAGCATGTGGGCAGATCATTGGTGGTTGTGGTCGTGATCACTAGTCCAGAAGGCATGAGCCTGGATGCTGGATCACACTGGAGGGGAGATGATCGACAATGGCACATACTATAGAGTCTTAGCTTCTTGAGGGATAGACCTGTGAGATTCAACAAGTTGTCGGTAGAAAGAATGACATGTGCGCCATCTTGGCTTGTGACTGGAGAATGATACCCCTCGCTAGAATTGATACCCATGTATATCCCAAAAATCGATCCTACAACACTGATAACCATGTACTGTGTAGCGAGCAGTACTCCGTACACCGTCTATGTTTGCCTAACTGTTCTATTCTCTTGCTTGTGGCTTCGGTGGGTTTTGTTGCTATTCCTATTTCTTTGTTTGTCAACAAGCAAAGGCGGCATTCCGGTAGGGCTACTTCAGGGGCAAGAATGCGCCCTCCTTTTCTGTACCATGGGTTTCTCATGATGAAAACTGCCAGTCTTTATCAGTAGATACTGGCGGGGCAATAGCCTCTATGTATACCCTACTTTCTAAAATTTTAGTCTTCCCCCTTTTTGACGCTAAACGATCGAGCATGCTCCATTTCTTTCAATATACTTCCATCCTTGCTTTCTCCGAACCCACAGTACTTTCGCATCCATGTATTGGACAACTTCCCCAGCCATGAGACTGCCTGTGATCAGGGCATGTGCGACTGTTCTTTGCAATTAGTGGCCTCGCACCTTCCCCTCATCACTTTCCCGTACCTTAGGATGACAGTGTAACACCCCGCAGAGGCGTGATTGTTCACTCTCAACAGATAAATTAGATTCGATTGCAGCCAGAGGTGCTTTTCATGCAACCTGCATGTCCTTGATTGTGTTCCGCTCCTTGTAGGACAGCTCCCGAGATACCATCAACAAGATAGAAAGGCTGGCGACTCTAACAGGCATCCTTCTAGGAACAATCTTAACCATGGCGTTGTTGGGCGCCTTCCTGGTGCTGACCCTATTACAGCCACTGGTCCTGTCTGCTGATTTAACATCACACGTAAATCTCTTGTAAGTATCGAGTTTGGAGTATCGCGCGGCCTTAATAGAAATCGGCTCCTAATCTCATGAAGCTTGGGCACCGAAAATGGGGGGAATAACTTTCCTGGTGCCGCACGACCGTTCGGCATGGTAAAGCTGGGCCCTGACCTGTTCATCTCAGGAACAGATGCCTATTCGGGTTATCTTCCCAATGGTAAATTCTCCGGCTTCAGCATGATGCATGAACAAGGGACCGGGGGAGCGCCCAAGTACGGGACAGTTTCTCAGCTGCCTTTGATCGGGAACATCAGTAATCCCCTATCGAACAAGACTGTCGCCCGGACAGGTACTGATCAGGCGTCTGTGGGCTACTACAAGGCGCAGACGTCAGAGGGGACTATTGTCGAGTTGAGCGCATCGGCTCATGCAGGGATGTATCAGTATACATTCCCCAAAGGTTCAACTGGGAATGTCCTGGTTGATGTTTCACACGTCCTTCCCTCCTTTCGGGGCCAAGGACTTGGACAAGGGTACAAAGGTGGAAACATCACCATCTTTCCTGATGGACATTATGAAGGTCAGGGTGTGTACGATAACGGCTGGAATCGTTCACCAGATTGGTCGATCTATTTCTGTAAGTTGCTTTAATTTAGGCCCCAATGATGAACAAAGACTGACTTTCTTGCTAGGTGGCTATTTTGATGCTGCTCCAGTTCGTAACAGAACATACACCGGAAGTGATGCGGAAGGAAGTGTCGAGCAGACCAGCGGGTTTGCATCTTCATCCTCGAGTACAACACGCGTCGGCGGCTTGTTCACCTTCCAACAAACTGTAGTTACGTCGCGCGTCGGCATCTCGTGGCTGTCCACGGAGAAAGCATGCAAAAATGTCCATGACGAAATTCCAGAGGGAACAGAATTCACATCTGTTGTTCGCGACACCCAGACTGAATGGAGCTCGAAGGTCTTGTCTAAGGTGACTACGACGAACACGAATGAAACAAGTCTCACCTTGTTGTACACATCCCTCTACTTCATGCATCTGATCCCAACCAACCAGACCGGGGAGAATCCTGGCTGGACATCTTCTGAGCCGTATTATCAAGACATTTTCACTTACTGGGTAAGTGTGGTTCCGGGAATCTTGCCCACAATGACATTAATTCTCTCCAGGCTAACAAAATTTCAGGATCTTTTCCGTTGCTCTACTGCTCTCATGCAAGTCCTGCAGCCCGCAGCATATGAAGAACAGATCCGTTCTTTAATCGACATCTGGCGGTTTGAAGGTTATCTCCCGGACGCTCGCTCGTCGAACTACAACGGGAGAACACAGGGTGGTTCCAATGCCGACAATATCCTTGCCGATGCTTACGTGAAAGGCGTCCGCGGAGCAGTTAACTGGGAAGACGGGTACAGGGCAATGGTTAAAGACGCCGAAGTAGCTCCGCCAAACGATCCGGTCGACTCTATGGCGCCAGACTCGTCAACCAAGGAGGGGCGAGGTGCGCTACCGGACTGGCTTAGTCTCGGTTTTATCACGCCGAAATACAGCCGTGCCGTCACTCGGGCAGTTGAATATTCTTGTAACGACTTCGGCCTCTCTCAGGTAGCGTCAGGTCTTGGGAAGGGTGAAGACGCAGACAAATACCTGAACCGATCAAGGAACTGGAGAAATCATTGGAATTCCAACCAGACTTCGCTGGGATTTTCCGGTTTTGTGGTTCCACGTGACACCACTGGCTTCATCGAAACGGATCCACTAAAGGACAGTGGCTATTGGGGGGATCCGTACTACGAGGCCAGCTCCTGGGCGTATTCTTGGGCGAGTGTTCACGACATGGAGGAGATGATCGAGATGATGGGTGGGGCCCAGACTGTCCTGAAGCGCTTGGACACCATGTTCACCGAGGGGGCCAGCGGCTCTAGTGGCATTATCTTCGATCCCACCAACGAACCGTAAGTCTTTTATCCTTCTATTGGATTGGTCTTGGCTATTGTTAGCTCCATGTTAGCGTGAATAGTATCGCTGACGGTGCCATTAGGATGTTCAATATCCCGTATCTATACCACTATATCAACCGACAGGATTTATCGGTTTCCCGATCGCGCAACATCGCAAAGACCTATTATCATACTGGAGTTAATGGTCTCCCTGGTAACAGCGACGCCGGTGCCATGCAGACCTGGCTTTTGTGGAATATGATTGGTTTGTATCCCATCACAGGGCAAACGACATTTTTGGTTCATTCTCCATGGTTCGAGTCCATGACTATTGAGCTTGGGGATGGGAAGAAACTAAGCATAACTGCGACCGGCGGCGATGGGAACGGTGACAGTCAAATTTATGTGCAGAAGCTTCGGTTGAACGGAAAGGACTGGAAGAAGAACTGGCTCACATGGAACGACATATTCGCCCAGGGAGGAACCCTAGAATTCGAACTTGGCGAGGCTGCGAGCGACTGGTTCACAGACGAGTTGCCGCCCAGTCCTGCTTCCTGAGGTTATAAGCCTGCACAGTTTTTGCTTGTGGCATATTCTTTGTACATATTCACATTCATACATACCCAGTGTAGCTATGGCTATATTCAGCCATCATACTATCTTATTGGTTAGAGAGATACTCCGCTGGGGAGCCCCTTAGAATAGGAGATGATGGGTTGGCCTGTATAGACCAATTCACAGGCCCTGAGCGCCCCATAATACTCCATATACTCTGAGTACCTTGAGAGTTGCTGAGCGTGATAATTCCTACAGTGGTATCAGCTGGCGAGACAAATTCTTCATTCGTCATCCGTGGATATTATTATGTGCGTTTCAATAAGCCTGTTAGGCGGCACGGGGAAAAGAACGTGGCCCCCGAAATAGCGGCGGATCCACCGGTAGTTAGGGCTCTCCTTTTTATTTCGGAACGTCGCGACAAATACCGCATACGAAGGAAATCTATCGAGTAGTTAAGCCGGCTCTCCTTTGGTTTTATCCATAATAATTACCAATAGTAGAGACAGTAGTAACGACAAACCCCATCGAGTTTTGGCTGTCGTTTGTCATTCGCGAGCCCTGGTGGAGCTGATCGGCAATGGACTTATTAAGCTTGTTGATCATCGACTAAAACGTTCCCAACGACTATGCATAATTTTGCGTGCTGGATTTCGGGGATCTCTCCTGCGGAATTCCGTTTTGGAACTAAAGAAATTATGACGAGATAATCAGGTAGTTCCTTATAATCATGTCGTCGTAGGTCAGCCAGCATGACGTTTCTCATGTACCCCTTTTCTTATTCTTCTGCTAACTGTTGGAGAATGTGTATGCTCAAAATTAGAAACTTTTGTATGAAGTACGAGTCTTGAAAGCAAGAGAAGAACAAAAAGCTTGTCAGCAGGACCTTCATATGCAAGATCATTCTCTGTCCTTGCTACTCAGTATACTGTGGTAAAGCTCGTGTCCGGGAGTCCTCGGAGTGGAGCCCGCAGAACCGTTAACTTATTTTCTGATTATTCTCTTTACCGGCCCTAAGGTGCGGCTATGGGTTTAATTGCCATTCAAGGGAAGTGGAGTGTTTCCTATTGGGCCCTTATCCACTGCGAGGGACCAGGGGTATTTTGGTAGAACGCAGATTATGCGATGGCTTGAACTAATATCACCCCCAAGTCCAAGATCTCGTTCATCAGCCGAATGTATAATCGACCGGTGCAAAGTATAATAGTTTGTGAATCATTAGATCACTCGCGAACTGAGAGCCAGTACATATACAAAAACTGAAAACGTAAGCTTCAATAGCTTATCCGGCACTTCCGTACTTCTAGAATAAGGCTGAACGACAAATCGACTTAATACCTTGGCTCCATTGAAGATCGTCAGGGTTAGGCTCCATAGGTCTGGGCAGACCGGCTACTCCGATGGTCATGTACAACGTGCAAGATTTGTCTTTTTATCTTCTTGGCCTTGTACGCCGTACATAATCTTGGTAGAGGAAAGTCGGCTCCGAATCTATTGCAATTAGACCCCAGATATAGTGTATCGCGGCGGACAAGCTCGTGTTCTTCAGCTTCTCCCACCAATAGTAGACAGCAAGTCAGCGCACCATTAGACTTCTAACGGCGCATGTGACTGAAAGGGTGCCTGGTGCCTGGTACCTGGTAAGATTAAGATGCAGATCACCGTAGTTGCTAACAGGTAACTAGCGAGTATGTGCGGAAGACGTGGAAGCCATGATGTCTTAAAGTCTATTCCGTGTAGATCAGCGGATCCAGTGCTCCCCGAACAAGCAATGATTGCGCTCTTATTGCAGTATCAGCCTATCTAACGTCTATGGAGATAATTAGCGATTGTAACGTTGGGCCTCTTCTCGAAATTTGGCATTATTGGAACTGTAGGAGTCGCTCGAAATTCATTGTAGGAACTGCACATAGATCACTGAGATGCATACTTTCGTAGTTAGTATACTCCGTACGTAGCTTAGCGATGATGGTGGTGTACAGAGAAGCACGGGGTGTAAAGGCACGAAGGTACATTGGAGAGCCTGTATCCTGTTTCGTATGTAGTACCCACAGCCTGGTGGTCCTTTCGTCTCCATCAAGCTTGTGAAGCTTTACTCTCCTGAGCAATAACACGAGTTACTAGTCAAAGGGCTGACCCGCCAGCTAGCTAATCAAGCTGCCCAGCTGCTTGCTGGAAATGACGGTAATAAAGAGATGGCCCCGAGCAGCTGTAGCATATAAGGCTTTAACAGTCCCAGCTCTCTTGTCTTTCTTTCTCGATCAGCAGCGCAACACTCATTCGTTCTCTCGCTCTCCAACTTCTGTCATTCATTAACGGTTAACCCTGTATCAATATACCCTGCCATTCATTCTAATTTTCTTTCACAAATCTCATCATAATGAAGGCCTCCCTTATCACTCTCATCGCTGCTCTGGCCTCTTCGGCCATGGCTGCCCCTGCTGGCGGTCTCTCTGATATCGGCATCCTCAAGGAGGCCACCTCCACCACCAATGCTATTCCCGCAACATCCTCAGTCCCCTCTTCGGGCGCCAGCGGTCACATTGTTCAGGATGCTGGCCATGGTGTGAACCAGGTTCTCACCGTCACCGGCCCTAACGCGAAGAAGCTCCTCATTGAGCTTAGCCCCAGTGTTGCTGGTCTTCTCTCCGGCCTCGGCCTTCCCGGTGTTGGTGTCCCTGTCGGTGAGGTTGTCAAGACCGCTGCCTCGGTCGGCGACCTGATCAAGGACCTTGGCCCTGCTGTTGACAACCTTCTGACCGTCGTCAGCAAGGACGCTGGCGCTCTCTTGATCAAGCTGTCTCCTGACATTGCTAGCCTTCTCACTGGACTCGGTCTCCCCGGTGTCGGTACTCCCGTTGGCAGCATTGTCGCCACCATTGGTGAGAACCTGAAGCGCTCTGCCGATGGCCAGCTCGTTCAGGACGTTGCACCCAAGGTGCAGGATGTCCTCGAGGTCACCGGTGCCGATTCCAAGCGTCTCCTCATCCAGCTCAGCCCCTCTGTCGCCTCTCTCCTCGCCGGCCTCGGCCTTCCCGGAGTCGGTACCTCCGTTGGTCAGATCATCAAGACTGCCGGTAACGTTGGTGACCTCCTTGAGGACCTCGGCGAGCCCGTCAAGGACCTCCTCGTTGTCACCGCCCAGGATGGCTCTTTCCTTCTCATCAAGCTCTCCCCTGATGTTGCAGGCCTTCTCACTGATCTCAGTCTGCCTGCTCTGGGCACTTCCGTTGGCAGTATTGTCGCTACTCTTGGCGCCAACCTGTAAATGGTTCAATGAAGTGTCCAGTCAGACCGAATGTGTTCACGGTGCCCATACCGGGCCAAGTTTCTTGGGAACCCTGTACAGTCGGCATGCCGACAATGACTAGCGTGAGGATATCAAATGTTTGTTATCGATTTGCTGTATGATTGAGTCCAGATAGACGTCTGTTTCATTGCACATATTGGAGGTTTTCAGAGGATACAAATTTAATTCAGATGCATACCACTTTCCTGCCCCTTTTCGAACGGTCTTATTTTAGACATGGCCTTAGCTAGAGCGGGATATATCCATACCGTAGCCCGAAGAGAAACAGCAACAGGTGACTCGGACGTTCTCAAACATCGCACAGGCCGAACCCGGACCTGGGTAGATATTAATAAGTGCGTGGAGTATCCAAACACTTCGTATAAATGTAACTCGGACTAGGCATAGAAGGTCAACTGATCCTGTTCGTGGCTGATCTCTACGACCCTTGACTAGATCTACCCTAGTCAGAGAGTAATTAATTTTACTCCAAACTTTCATTTAGTCTCGCCCCTTTAACTTCAGTGGGAGTTGCTTATCTCCTTGTTTTGCTGCACAGGGTTCTTCCTTTCGGTGTCGGCTATTCTCCGGAAACGGCACTTTTTAGAGCGTTTCATCTTTCGTTCGGGTCCACTTCTTGAGAGGCCATTCCGCCCCAACCCATCGAAGCACCGGAAGTCCCATGAAGGATGAAGTTTTGTGCGTTACGGGCTGAGCGGAGCTATCGAGCTCTGTGGACATCTTGTTGAACCAAATTGCAGATCCGGGACGACAGCCGGTATATGATGCGAAACACGGGACGGTTGCTCGTGCTTGGTTTAACCGTCCGAAGCACGCCATGGTTCTCTTATTAGAGATTAGTATGCATTGTCACTCCTGGCGCGCTGAATAATCTATTTGATTCAACCCGATACCTGGTTCTAGAAGTCTAGGCCGAATTGACAGATTATCGCTCAGCCCTGGGAGTGCATAGCTGGTAGCCAACGGTTGTTTGAAACTAGGGCTAGATGCTGGCTCCAGGTCTTAGGGAAATTGTTTCAGACTGAGATCCAGGGTCCAGCTCTACTTAAGAGCTCTTCTCGCTCCTGCGGTACAACCCTTCTTGCTCTATTCTCACGCTCACTTTCTTTTCTCCAAATCCCGCCCACCAAAATGCGGATCAATACATTATCGTTCTTTTCCCTCGTGAGCCTAGTATCTACCCTTGCGGTGGCCAGCCTTTCTGGATCTGTAGGACCATTAACATCGGCCTCGACTAAAGCCGCCACGAAGACTTGCAATGTCCTCGATTATGGAGCTAAAGCTGATAAGGCCACTGATCTCGGGCCCCCTCTGGCATCTGCGTTCGCCGACTGCAAATCTGGAGGTTTGGTTTATGTACCGTCGGGAGATTATGCACTGTCAACCTGGGCTAGATTGAGTGGTGGCAAGGCATGGGCACTGCAGATTGATGGAACCATCTACCGTACCGGCACAGACGGTGGAAACATGATCTTTATTGAACATTCCAGCGATTTCGAGCTCTTCAGTAGCACATCGTCGGGTGCCATGCAGGGCTTGGGCTATGAGTACCACAAAGACAACAAGTGGAGTGGACCTCGTCTTTTGCGACTCTATGATGTTACGGATTTCTCAGTTCATGACTTCGTCCTTGTAGATGCCCCTGCTTTCCACTTTTCCCTGGATACTTGCACCAATGGCGAAGTATATAACATGGCAATTCGTGGTGGTAACCACGGTGGCTTGGATGGCGTTGATGTTTGGTCAACGAACGTTTGGATTCATGACGTGAGTAGTAAACTGCCGATATTTGAGTCTCGCGTTACTCAGTAGCTTACATGTTAATAGATCGAGGTAACAAACAAGGATGAGTGTGTCACAGTCAAGGTATATTTACCATACAGCCCACCGTTCTCTCAATGACTGCCTAACACGCATCTGCAGAGCCCTTCAAAGAACATTTTGGTTGAGAATATCTATTGCAACTGGAGCGGTGGATGCGGTATGGGCTCTCTTGGAAAGGATACCGATATCAGTGATATCACTTACCGGAACATCTATACCTCGAACTCCAATAACATGATGTTCATTAAAAGCAATGGTGGTAGTGGCTCCGCGACTAATCTGCTGTTTGAGAACTTCATCGGTAAGCACAAGTATCCTTATAAGACAGTGGAATTCCTTGACAAAATGCTAACCTGCACCCTGCTTTTGCCAGGCCACGGAAATGCCTACTCGTTCGACATTGACAGCTACTGGGCCAGCATGAGCTCTCAGGGAGGAAATGGTGTCGAACTGAGCAACATCACTCTCAGAAATTGGAAGGGCACCGAGGAGAATGGTGCTGCAAGAGGACCTATCAAGATTGTTTGCCCAGACGGCGCCCCTTGCTACGATATCACCATTGAGGATTTCGCCATGTGGACCGAGGACAGTTCCAGGCAGCGGCAATGGTACTCTTGCCGTAATGCTTACGGTACTGGGTTTTGTCTCAAATCCGGCTCCAGCCACGTTGCTTATGAAGCGACCACGACCACAGTCTCAAGCGCCCCATCTGGCTATTCGGCGGCAACAATGGCTTCCGATCTCAAGACGGACTTCGGTATTACAGCCTCCATTCCGATCCCGACAATCCCCACCTCCTTCTACCCTGGAGCGACTCCGTATAGCGCTTTGATGGCCAACAAAGGCTCGACAGCGAAGGTCCGGGCGGTTGTGGCGTCCTCTAAGCCAACAACGGTTGCTGCGGCGATCTCCACCCCTACTGAGCAGCAGACATCCACTAGCACACCAGCTCCTGCGGTGGAGCAGCCTTCACAGCAATCTCCTGAACAATCTGCCGGTGAAGTTGGTGGTTGCCCGTTCGGAAATGGCAGGCCAGTACCCACAGGCCCTCCTCGTGCTAGCCATCGTCATCATCGGCGCCATGGCCATCACTAGGCATAGCGCATGCATGTAGAAGTATTTGATCCTCGATTTGTTTTAATTAGATAATATATTTCTTAAGATGAAGTGGGTTATCAACGTCTTATCTTGTCATGAGTACTTAATAGATTGATTACTTGCGATCTTGGGGATAGATTGGAGGATACGATAATCCCCACGTATATCATAGTAGAGTAAGACGTTGCTTATAATCGACAAAACAATTGAAGGGAAGTGACTAGTATTGCGAAAAGTACGAGAAACAAAACGATAAGCAAACAAAGCCAAGGGTAGGGTGATGTCACGTCACATGGGGGGCACGGGGAGCTTTGGCCTCTCCGCAAGCAACCCCCGCAGCAGGAAACCAGATTTCCTTCTTCTCTGCTCTTCTGTATTCTCCCCAACCATTGCCTACTTTTTCTGCTTGCAATAACCGGTGGTAGTGTTAGTTTCAAACTATATCGATTTGCATCGTCGGCACTCAGTAACAAGGTTTTGTACCTGATTGAGCCTTATCAGTTCCTGCCAGCTGCCGGAATGGGTACCTCCCAAGCTGTGGATAGCTCCCCTCCGGACGGCACAGGTTGGTCACCTCCAACGACACATGCAATTCCACCTTACGCTAATTATATTCAGGTGTCATACAGTTGGACCCTTGGCTGGAGCCTTTTCGTGATGCTTTGAAGCAGAGGTTTAGTTTCATCGAAGGCTGGGTGAAGGCCATCAATGAGACAGAAGGAGGTCTTGAAACGTTCAGCAAGGTGAGAGCAATCTGCTCTTTTGCCCCCTGATTCTAGAAGGGCACCATTTGACCCTGAAGTGTGTCCCTACTAATTATGACTTCTTCCACTTGTTAGGGTTACGAGAGGTTTGGCCTCAACGTTCAATCCAATGGTGACATTGTGTACAGAGAATGGGCTCCAAATGCTGTGCAAGCGCAATTGGTCGGAGAATTCAGTACGTCTGACTGCATGGAGGAAGCTATCTGAGAAAGTAATACTGAAACTAGCAGACAATTGGGATGTGACGGCCCACCCAATGACAAAGAATGACTTTGGCGTGTGGGAGGTTACGGTGCCAGCAGTTAACGGCGCTCCAGCTATTCCCCACGATAGCAAAATCAAGGTATCATTCCCATTGTTTAGGTTCATGGTCGTCCATTCGTTCCATATCACTTACGGTTGTCCAGATATCCATGGTCACCCCCAGTGGAGAGCGAATCTATCGGATCCCAGCGTGGATCAAGCGTGTGGTGCAAGACCTCAGTGTGTCACCTACATATGAGGCGGTCTTCTGGAATCCTCCAACCGAAAAACAATATAAGTTCCAGTATTCCCGCCCCAAGAGGCCTGAAAGTCTACGGATCTATGAGGCACATGTGGGAATTTCATCACCAGAAACTAAAGTCGCAACTTACAAAGAGTTCACTTCCAACATGCTCCCTCGGATTAAGTATCTGGGGTACAATGCAATTCAACTAATGGCCGTCATGGAGCACGCTTACTACGCCAGCTTCGGATACCAAGTCAATAACTTCTTCGCAGCGAGCAGCCGCTATGGTACGCCTGAAGACCTGAAGGAGCTCGTCGATAAAGCCCACAGCATGGGACTAGTGGTGCTCCTCGATGTCGTCCACAGCCATGCGTCGAAGAACGTGCTCGATGGATTGAACATGTTCGACGGCACAGACCACCTATACTTCCACGGCGGTGGGAAGGGTCGACATGAGTTGTGGGACAGTCGCCTGTTTAACTACGGCCATCATGAGGTTCTGCGCTTCCTTCTGAGCAACTTACGCTTTTGGATGGAAGAGTATGGCTTTGACGGTTTCCGCTTTGATGGTGTCACAAGCATGCTTTACACCCATCATGGGATTGGAACGTAAGTAGCCACCTTTTCGGTGTTATCATTTGTCTAATCGGAACATACAGAGGCTTTTCTGGGGGGTACCATGAGTACTTCGGTTCTTCTGTCGATGAAGAAGGTGTGATGTATCTGACTCTTGCTAACGAAATGCTCCATAACCTCTATCCCAACTGTATCACAGTAGCGGAAGACGTCTCTGGGATGCCGGCGCTCTGTCTACCACACTCCCTTGGCGGAGTCGGCTTTGACTACCGCCTCGCCATGGCCGTCCCAGACATGTATATCAAGCTCTTGAAAGAGAAGAAGGACGACGAGTGGGACATAGGAAACCTATCCTTCACGCTGACGAACAGGCGCCATGGCGAGAAGACGATTGCCTACGCAGAAAGCCACGATCAAGCGTAAGTTCAAAAAATCACTATATATGCTATCATATTATCCTATGCTAACTCCATTATAAGGCTTGTTGGCGATAAAACCCTCATGATGTGGCTATGCGATAAAGAAATGTACACACACATGTCCGTGCTAACAGAATTCACACCCGTCATCGAACGAGGCATGGCCTTGCATAAGATGATCCGACTAGTCACACATGGTCTCGGAGGTGAGGGCTACCTCAACTTCGAAGGCAACGAGTTCGGACACCCGGAATGGCTCGACTTCCCCCGAGAAGGAAACAATAACTCCTTCTGGTATGCACGACGTCAGCTAAATCTGACCGAAGACCATCTTCTACGGTATAAATTCCTCAATGATTTCGACCGTGCGATGCAATTGACAGAAGAAAAATACGGATGGCTCCATGCGCCACAGGCATATGTCAGCCTAAAGAACGAAACCGACAAGGTCCTCGTCTTTGAGCGGGCAGGTCTTCTCTGGATTTTCAACTTCCACCCAACCAATAGCTTCACCGACTACCGTGTTGGGGTCGAGCAAGCAGGCACGTACCGTATCGTCCTCGACACCGATGACCCAGCATTCGGTGGTCTGAAGCGCAATCTTAAGGAGACACGGTTTTTTACCACCGATTTATCGTGGAATGGCCGGAGCAACTTCCTCCAAGTCTACATCCCCACCAGGACCGCACTAGTAAGATTTATCCTATACCTGACACTAGAGTCCCCAAAAAGTAAGAAAGAGCCACGCATGCTAACTCATAATAGGTCCTGGCCTTAGAGGAAACGCTGTAGATACCTCGTGTCATTCTGCAAACACACCCTCAGCGCTGAGCTATACTCCACATCAAGTGTTTTTTATCTTGTTCTCAGCTTTATAATTCTTTACTACAATTTACCTGTTTATTTTTAGATCTCACTCATTATAGATTCCCCTTGAAGGCACCAGTCTTCGCCCAGTTAGATAAATGATCTAGAGACAACTAAGCCATAACCCTAGGATCACCATCTCACATGCTAGACCTTCCAGTTCCACAAGCTGCACTCTCACCTTCCCAATCAGTATCATCTCTTAAGTCTAATATCTTGTTTACTCCAAAAGCAACGAGCATTGATCTATGGCAAGTCAAACAACCCAGTCGTTAGATATATAAAATCCCACCAACAATGACCTACCCAACCATCAAGCCAAAGCTCCTAGGCCACACCCTCCAGCATCCCAAAGCCATATACCAGTAAAACAGCATACAACACCAAATGTCTAAAGTCATTCATAACCAAACGGACAGTACAAAAACCTCCTTCCAATCCCCAAGCAGATTACAATATCATACCATTCTACACAAAACCTACAAACCACAGTAATCATTCAGCACAACCATCCTCCATGACAAAAACAGGATAAGTCACAACAACCTCAGAAGGAATCCACAATACCGATGCCCAAAAACCAATGATCGATCCACAAGCCAGATATAGGACCACCAAGTCCATATACATAAATAAAAAGAGCACTCAAGTACAAAGATGAACAACCCTTGCTAAAAGATAAGGAAGTCCCATCTCCAACAAAGTCGACCTCGACATTATTCCAGCGCCGTGTTTCATTGAATCTGAAATTATGAGTGCAATAAATTGCACATCAACATTCGTGAGTACGTTTCACTAACTCTCTAGAGAAAATAGGGAGACTGTTTAGCATTCCCTCGCCATAAAACTCCATAGAATAGACAGAAGCAATGATGGTAGTGAGGAAATCTGGTTGTCGAATCTTGTCTTGCTAATGAGGATTTGCGTGGGTTCAGTCCATATAGTAATGCTAGGATATGTATGTACAAAAGGGAAAGGTACTCAGTATTGCCGTATAAAATCTATTGGTTTGTTTATACATATTAGGTTTTATATATCACGTAGCATTATATATAACCCCATGATCAGTATTGATCCAAAGTAGATGTCAAATATCCTATCTGGAGCGGTGTTGCCTAAAGATCAAGGAGAAATACAGCCAGGGAGGGATACGTAGTCATAACAAGGGGAGGCTAATTGTAGACTCAAGGGACTGTTCATCTGCAAGTGTTCTCTACACAGAGATGAAGGCGAATATCAATGGATGACAGTGCAATGCAAGAGATTCGTGGGATAATAAATTACAAACAACGTAAGAACGAGACTACAACATTATTGAGCTACATTGCTTACGACAGAAAAGAAAGAAAGTTGGTCCAACAAAAGAAATCAATACAATTGTCCCAGCCCCGAGGGTATCAGGCTGAATGTGGTCGTTTTAACTTACTTACATGAGCACGTAGTGTAACACAAGTCCGGACTGTTCATCCGGACTTTAAGGTAGGTGTAATAGTGCTCCCTTCCTTTTTCTTTTGAACAGGGAGGATAAGCCTTTCGTTCAACTCCCTTTTCTTAATTCGAGTACTGTACACGTATCGACAGAAAACGGAAAACTGAAGAAAGGAAGTCCATGTCTAACAAAAAAGAAAAGGGCGCTTAAAAACAATATTACATTTAGGCCTTGTTCTCGAGCTCGGCCAGGAGCTTCTCACCCTTGGCACGGGCGGACTCGAGGTCACCAACCATGTAGAAAGCAGCTGAGACACCGTTAGCATAGAGCTTGAAGACCGGCATTAGTCAGGGGAAACTTACCCTCGGGAAGGTCATCAGCCTCTCCGTTGATGATGGCCTTGAAGGAGCGGATGGTGTCCTTGAGGTCGACCAGCTTACCCTCGATACCAGTGAAGACCTGGGCGACGGTGAAAGGCTGGCTCAGGAAACGCTGAAGCTTACGGGCACGCTCGACAGTGAGCTTATCAGCCTCAGAAAGTTCGTCCATACCCAGAATGGCAATGATATCCTGGAGGGACTTGTACTCCTGGAGCATCTGCTGGACACGGGTGGCGGTGTCGTAGTGGTCCTGACCGACAATACGGGGGTCGAGCATACGAGACTTGGAGTCAAGAGGGTCGACAGCAGGGTAGATACCCAACTCGGAGATACCACGGGACAAGACAGTGGTGGCGTCCAAGTGAGCGAAGGTGGTGGCGGGGGCAGGGTCAGTCAAATCGTCAGCAGGGACGTAGACGGCCTGGACGGAGGTAATGGAACCCTTGGTGGTGGTGGTAATACGCTCCTGCATACCACCCATGTCGACGGCCAGAGTGGGCTGGTAACCGACAGCGGAGGGGATACGACCAAGAAGGGCAGACACCTCAGAACCGGCCTGGGTGAAACGGAAAATGTTGTCAATGAAGAGCAGCACATCCTGACCTTCCTCGTCACGGAAGTACTCGGCGATGGTCAGACCGGTAAGGGCGACACGGGCACGGGCACCTGGAGGCTCGTTCATCTGACCGAAAACAAGGGCGACCTTGGATTCACCCTCGAGCTGAATGACACCAGTCTCCTGCATTTCGTGGTACAGATCGTTACCCTCACGGGTACGCTCACCGACACCAGTGAAGACGGAGTAACCACCGTGAGCCTTGGCAATGTTGTTCTGTGAAGAGTTAGAAAAGAGTGGAGGATGGGAAGTGTTAGGCTGCAGCTCAACATACAATCAACTCCTGAATGAACACAGTCTTACCGACACCGGCACCACCGAAGAGACCAATCTTACCACCACGGGCGTAGGGGGCAAGCAGGTCGACGACCTTGATACCAGTGACAAGAATCTCACCCTCAGTGGACTGCTCGACGAACTCGGGAGCCTCGGCGTGGATAGGGGCGTACTTGGTGGCCTTGACGGGACCACGCTCGTCGACGGGGTCACCAGTGACGTTCAGGATACGGCCAAGGGTGCCAGGACCGACAGGGATGGTGATGGGAGCACCAGTGTCGCGAGCAGCGGCACCACGAGTCAAACCCTCGGTACCTGAAAGAGTGATATGTCAACCCAAAATTCGGGTGACCCTAGCCACGTATATGGGAGCGGTGAAGCCAGGGCGAGCACCCATGACATGGCCATGGTGCTACTCAAACAATAGAAGGGGGTAACTTACCCTCCATAGCAATAGTACGGACGACGTTCTCACCCAAGTGTTGCTGTTTTTGGTTAGCTATATCGACTTGATGTCATTCAAGCTCTGGGGGTACCTACAGAAACCTCAAGGACGAGCTTCTGGCCATTGTTCTCGGTCTCAATGGCGTTGAGAATGGCAGGGAGCTTCTCACCCTCGAACTTCACTGTAATCGAGAGTCAGATATCGTGTTTTGATACACAGATGGAGTCGTTGTTGATGATTTGATGATGGAATTGCGGCCAGGAAAAGATTTTCGCGTAGCCGGGTAACAGGGTTTTCGTCGGGAGCCGGAAACATACCGTCAACGACGGCACCAATGACCTGGTGAACCTTGCCGGTAGCGCCGGCCTCAGTGCTGGCCAACCTAGCAAGGGAAGGGAAGGCATTGATCTTGGAGGGAACGCGACGGGCGACCGGGGTAGGCCGGGCAAAAGCAGCCCTCCCGAAGGTCCGGGCAAGACCGCTGTAGAAGGAAAAAACAGCTGTTAGCAAGCGGGAAAAAAAGGGTCATATGGCGACGAGGTCAGAGTGGGTGGAGCAACACACCTCTTGAACATTATGATGGTGTTTAAGAGCGAAACGGGGATAAATGAGGTCAAAGGGACGAGAAGATGGGGAGAGGGAAGAAAGAGGGAAGGGAAGGGAAGAGGTTGAGGTTGAGGTGGACACGGGCGACTGTGTCCGGTCTTAGCCTTTCCGGGGCGGTTTTGCCGACGATCCCGTGATGTACCGAGCAACGCGCAGAAAACATGGACAAAGCTGCATCAGCTTCATGGTTGCTAGGCAGTGTAATTCCCTTTTCCACCTTTTCAACCGTATACATAACTGCTACGTTTTCATCTGATAGATAATTTTCTTACTCGTCGCCTCCCCGTCCGACACTGGATGGAGAAGTCTCCCGGCGGTTGTCATGGAAATTTACACACAAAATGAGGAGCTTCTTGGCAACCATCGGATACAAGGGAGCATTGAACCCCATCAAAAATGCCATTTGTCCAGCACACTATCCAGTAGAACCGTGACTAGTCGAAAGCATTCCGGACTAAATCGAGTGTATGCGGCTCAAATCAATACGGTGAAGAAATAAACATGTCGTAATAGGAATAGACCCGACATTCGACGTAGTATTTTGGTTTTCCTATTACCGCCGTCCGGGTACACCGTAGAAGATCCAAGCTCCTATTTCGGACGAACGCCAACTTAGGAAAAAAATCTGACGTGTTCCCGTGATTCTCCATCAGAATCACCAAGGTATCTAGGTAGTTAATTCTGGTCTACAGACTCACAGTGACAAGTATATTCTTTTTTTTCTGAAGGTCAACAATGCCAGGTGTTATGCCAAGAAATAAGCATATGAAAGGTTATAGCCAAAGAGGTGTAATGGCGCACGATAGTCAAGTTCGCAAGCGTTACTATGTATCAGCACTTTTCCGACCCCGTCGTACATTTCCGACGTAAACATCAAAATCGACAGGGCTGATACCAAACCTCTTCAGAACAAAAGAATATTGTTATTACTAAGGGAAATGATTATCGCTATGTAGTAATCTACATATTATAGTCTCTAGGGGTTAGTTGCCAGTCGCAGCAGTGCAACAGACTCTATGGCTACAAAGGAGATACATTGATTATGGCACAGTACGAGATACAAGTCTTTTGGGCTGACATTGGGCAAAACAAATAAGACAGAGGCGAAGGGAAGTGCACACGATGATAGGCACAGAACCGGCGTTATCAGAAAACGGAAGGACGACGACCATGGGTACCAGTTGAACCCACAGCAGATCCTATCCAGCTTGTCCAATTGCTATACCTGTTCCTCCCGCATCACTGGTCCACAATCTATGACTTCTCAGCAGGAGGGCTCTGGACGAAGCCCTTGCCCTCGTAACCCTCGGCACTGATACCGTAGATAGGGTTGATCTTCTCGGCCTGTTATGACAAGTAGTCAGTGTCTAATCTATTGAATTCCAAGAGACACTGCCCAATGGCAGGCTCAATTAAAGAGCAAGCTCGACGTACCTTGGCATACTCGTTGGAAGCCTCCTGCCACTCCTTGGACATGGTCTTAGGCTGGGGCTTAGCGAACAAGTGAATGACGTAGAACACGGCGACGGAGACAGCAGTAAGCTGGGCGACCTTAACGGCAATTCTAAGACCCTCACCCTTAGGGGCCTGCGCGCGAGGGCCATGAGGACCAAAGGCAATCCAGTAAGCTAAAATGCGGGGGGTGATGCCCATCAGCAAAATTCTGATCAATCGGGAGTAGCGGGGATTATGTAGATAGGAAAAGCATACCGGCCTTCTTCTCCTGAAGGGTCATCTGGTGCCAGTCAACCTTCATACGGTCCCTGAGCTGCATCCACAGATCGGCCTGCTCCTGAGGGGGCATGGCCTCCCAGCGCTTCTCGATACCGGCGAGTGTGGGATTCGAGATGGCGTGCTCGGATGAGGCGCGGGTCTGCTGGGGAGCGATAGACTTCTTCGCAGGCTGAGGGCGGGCATTCAGGCAAGCCATTGGGCCCGAGACGGTGCGGTAGGAACGAATGGCAGTGGTGGGCATGGCCGAGCTGCGAGCAGCAGCCCGAGAGACGGACTGAAGGAACATTGTGTGGGAGGTCGTGCGCGCGACAAAAAAAGACCAATTAGAAATAAAATACACTCTCCGTGAACGAGAGATGTAATGCCTCGGGATTGAGGATGAATTAAGGTGGGATGGAAGTGGAGGAGGTGATCGAGACTTCGCGATGGGAAACGAAGACGTCGTTCGACTGTGGTTTGAGGTGGAAAGTCGAGTATCCGGCCGGTTAGGTTAGTCCGTTTTGCCTGCGCCCTCATTGGTCCACGTCCCAACCCGTCCCGACCTCTGCTTCCTTCACCCAAAACACCTGATACTTCCGTCCCTATCCAACATCAAATACCGTTTTAGAGGTATGTTTGAATTTTGGTCGGCTTTTTGATCGATCAATGAAGCTTGGCAAGCCCCAACGGTCAATATTTCGAATCTTCCACACCGACAAATATTTTGGTTTTCCTTACAGTACTTATCATGCCTAGGTACAGTGAACCAATGCTGCTCATGTGACGGGCCATCCCGGGATCATAGCACGACTATAGACCTACACAAGGACCGACATGAGTTTTATTTAAACGGTTAAGTCGTGCATTCTACTCTACACTGATCCTATGAAACCATGTCCCTACCAGGTAGCAATATTCTGTACAGGTATAAACGCTGACAACAAAAACCCCTCCCAAACGCTCGGTCACGGAGAGTGCCACGATCGCAATAAAACAGGGATACGATCACTATGGAAGCAGACAAGTCGTAACGATCTCATATTGAACTAAAATTTGTGCAGGAGAATGTCATTGAATTGGTTCGTTGCGAGACACTTCGCGAACTGGAACAGAACGGCGCAGTGTAATAACCAGCACACACAAGCTCACCTGGCCCGGGCCCAGCCGGTACCGTTACTTATTTACCAGCCTTACCGCCGCTGGCTTCGGCCAGAATAGTCTTCCATTCAATTTCGGACTTGTCGTCGGCGTGGATGGAGTTGGAGATGTTCAGTGCGTTCTTCAGATTCTCCCGAGTGCTAGCATAGATCATAGACCACTGTCGCATGGACCGTCAGCAACAGCTAGTATGAGGAAGATGGAGCGTAAAGGAACTTACGAGAGTTGGGGCACCATCAGGCACCCAGGAAATGAAGACGATCTTGCTCCTACACAGCAAAAAGGTTCGTAAGCTGCCAATCAACTCAGAGGACGACTTCGGCAACACCATACCTCTTGCCTTCATTGCCACCGAGTTCGTATTCGACATCGTAGACTGCGTAACGGGGGGCAGGCTTGCCGTTGCTGTCCTTAGCAGCTTCAAGCTTCTCGCGAAAGTTTTCATAGTTCTGATCGGAGGAAGCTTCATCGACGACAACCTCCTTCTTATTGTCGGCGATCTTGAAGATGATGAACTTGAGCTTCTCGCCCTTTTTCATGCGCAAGTCGTTGAACGTGTTGATGCATTCATCAGTGATGGAAACTCTAAGTAACAGATGTCGTTAGTGTCGGGTCGGGAGTCCAGCATCAATCTGATCTTCGTAGGCCGGTGTAAAATATAAGCGTGGACATACCCAGATGCGAGCTACGGGACGCAAAAGAATATTAGGTCAGTATGAGCCCAGTCCATTAAGACGTTGTTTGGAATACGTACCGACATGATTGCTATGTGGATATGGAAATGAAGAAACTCCGAAGTTGATAACCTTCGCCGGCACGCGATGTCAGTAGCTGGTTTCCCCTGATTTTGGCGGGAATTCCCCGTCAAGGAAGAATTATGCCTGTTGCAGCCAGGAAGCCCATTCAGTCTTATTTACTGACCAGATAAGAGGGAAATTATTCTCAATAGACTCACACGGAGATTTGCGGGTGAAAGAAGCTAGCGGAGATATGAATTAGGTGAGGGGGTGGGAGAGGAATAATAATGGGGGATGGAGATAGAGGGGCATTTAGTTGTTGTGCTTTGCGGTGTTGCGGCGCCGGTGGGGGGGATTATTGTCACGTGATATAGCCGTCGCACCACCAGGCCGTGTTTTCGTCATGAGTTCATCTCCCCCTGAATGTTCCGGCAGTGTAGACGAGTGAGTGGTTAGAGTATGAGGCATACAAACTAGCACTGTACTTAATATTGCAGCCTGCTGCAGGTTCGTCCGTCACCTGCGTCTCCGACTAGTATCAATAGGTACCGTAAGGAGCTGCCTATTCCTGGACACGTATTGCCGTTGCTAGTGTGGGGAACTTATTTTGACGGATTGTAGGGACCTCAACGGAGTACGGAGAAGACACTGGGCACAACTATCTTTATTTTCACCTCCAACACTAAATTTTGTTTTTCTGGAACTGGGTGACTAAGTCCCGTATAGATCAGATCAACCATGGAACTTCAGTCCAAATAACCGACTTCTCACCGAAGACCCTGCTCTAATATGATTGGATCCTTCAATTATGCAGGATATTATGCGGGATTGCAAACATGCTCGCAAGAAATACGGAGGACAACCTACCAATATTTGTGTTCATGACGCTCGATGATACGCTCCGAATCAATTACGGTATGCTTGGTATATTTTCGGCGCTAGCCCAGGAGTGTGAAAGTGATAGCCAGCTCCAAACAAACGGAGAGAGATTAATTTTTAGTCATACTCTAGAATCCAGTATATATAAACATACATCAAATAGTATGTACTGTAAAACCCCAATTATGACAAGCACCCCACTGCCCTCCTCAGCGCTGAGTATGACCGGCTCTAATGTCGACTATGATAGTTCACAATTTGAACCAAGCAGAGTTATCACACTGCACCTTGCGCGGTGACAGAGGGCAGCCGAGTAGAAAGAGAATGGTGAAACAGTAGTCTAAGAACGGAAGAGTAAATAACATTGTCGTAAAGGGGTATATGAACGAATGGACAAGAAACATATCGAGTCGTTGCGGAAGCATCCCGATGCATTAGCCCGCAACCGAGCAGAAGAAAAATGAAGAAATCAAGGCCTTGAAATGTATGTCGTGATGGTAGCGTGGACGGTGCCTCCTGGTGCTAACCGCCATGAAGGCACGACATCCAACAAACAGCCGCGGCGAATGTTGTGGACGGAAAATGACAAAGGCGCTATCGTAAGAGCATAAACCGGCATTAGAAGTTCAAACCCTCGTACTTTTTGGCTCATGGACGAGGGGCTGCTTGCTGGTTATCATAGAGTATCATCTGCCTGTCCTCCATCGATGATCTTTCTCCAGTGCTGGGGGAGGCACACACAAACTAAGGGGAATGCTTTGATTTCCCCAGTTGGGGAAGGAGAAGCAATCGGTCTGTGTGAGCCATTTGATACGCCGCTGTCACGCTGTTCTCTATGTCTAGCATCATAATCCTCCGCACTTTCCGGGACCCGAATGCCTGTCGCCCAACCATCATCCCAAATACCAACTATCTTCAACATCTCACCTCGGTCCAGAGCGAATTCATCGCCCGCTCGTGGCTGATATGCCCAAAGGACGGCAACCTTGTCTCCTGGACGAATGTCATCTTGGGAGTAATAATCATGGAATGAAGATAATTGCTCCGACTGGCCACTGGCCATCCCATCAGGTGATGAGTACTGTCCACCTATGCCAGAGCGAGGTGACCCGTCACTACCCGCACCAGCCAGGGCCGAATTGCTAGATAGTGAGGCAGTACGCTTCCCTGCAGTTGGGGGGATCTTCTTAGACATAGCCCCGGGGCTGGCGCCGTAGTAATCTGAATCAGAGGATTCGCTATATTTTCCAGCACCGAAAAGGGCAGCGGAGTTACGAGAGCGTCCAGGTGAATAGCTTGGGGCCTCACGCAGGGCAGACATCCTAGCTACTCGCCCCCCTGGAATCGGTGCGAAGCCTTGCTGGCCCGGGCTAGGTTGCATTGGTGAGAAGCCCTTCCTCTGGGGGTTTGGCTGGTTCAAAACATTGTCATCTCGCGCCCTTCGCTTTCGTCTCCAGCATATCAACGCCAGTGCAGCTAGTGCCGCTAAAAGAGCAACTCCAGCTATGGCTCCAATCACAGCTCCTGCGATTTGGCCTCCGGAGAGATGACCAGATGAAGACCCTGCAGTCGGACTAGATGTCGAAGTGAAAATCGGTGGGATTGTCGTTGACGTAGGAATGGTCACATCTTTACATCGAGTCGCAGCGTTCGAATTTATGCAGCAGGAATCAGTGGAGTTGGGTGAGCTTGCCCCACAAAATCCGCACAAGCCGACCAGATTCGATCCATATCCACATTCGTCGGACTCATTGTCAGCTCCCGAAATGCAGGTCACGGTCAATGAGTCGGCGGGAAGAGCACACACGGTAAAGTCAGAGCGGACTTGGCTCATATAATTACCGGCTCTTTTGGGGCAAAGATCAGGATTGAGCAAGATAGTTGCTTCGCTTGTAGCCATCAATGCCTATCCGAGATGATTAGAGAAATCCTTGCTGGTCAAGTAGGAGGTACTAACACAGGTATCAGCACAGAGAGGCCTGGACTCATTATCCGATAGATCACAATCCGTTTTTGAACTTTGAACGAGCCCACTGCATATGCTGCTAGTGGTATAGCGGGCATAAAAATCATCAGTATCTGTAAGATTAGCCCCTTGGCAGCCCAAGTAGTCGACATATCTGGTTGGCAGAGCTGATTAGGTGAGGTACGTAGTAGTAATCATGGGTAGCGAATGCCTACTTTTGGGTAACGTAAGATCCTTTGACGTAATCACTCAACTCTTGGTCAAATTGTTTTACGCTTGTAACGTTCTGCATGAATGGGCTAACGGAATGTCAGTAAAATATCTTGTGATTTTGTAGGATCAAGGCTCCAACAAGACGTACAAGTCAGTGTAGAGACTAGAGCTGGTTGATATTGATGAGCCATTCCAGGCGGGACATTGCGTCGAGCCCTTGAGAGATATGCAGGTTGCCATGCCGGCCTGCGACTATGAAAGTGACGTTCAAAGGTTCGGTGATCTCAGTAGTTGCTAGTGGTTATATCGAAGTAGAAGCGTAGACGGTCGAATGACACTCAAGTCGAATAGCAAATCGGATATTTGGTTCGGGCCAATAATTTAGTCGGCAGACTCTCTCATGTTGCTGCTTTTTGGGGACTCTGTATTCTCAATTCCAGACAACAGAAACTGTTCTGGGGGGGTGGGAAAGACTTGAAGAGCGTCGACCACTGGTCGGGAGCCACAGTAAGTGCGTCAAGCTGCTATAAGGAGCGAAATAAACCGAGTTCGAAAGAAAAGAAACGTAAAAAGGCGAGAAAAAAGTCGACAAAGTTCAAGAATTGAAGTTAACGAGTGACTCAGCCCCGCAAAGCACAGCTAGGAACACAAGAAGAAGAGAAAAAAAGGACAGGACGCAAAGATTAGCCTAGAATGGAAGAAAGTGAAAGGTCGAGTCGAAGGTTGTGGTTTCCAATTCCAGGACCGTGCTATTATTCTTCCTTGCCTTAGGCGCTCAACAGTGAGCGGCACAGAACCGGGTTATGGGACCGCACGGTTCGGAAGCCTTCCAACTTGGGTTGGGGTTAGACGTATTGTAATAATACCCAATGATCGCGGACGGTCGATCTTGTCGCAAGGGCACAGGCAAAGACGCAAGGCTAAGTTTAAAGCCTTGGAGTAAAAGGGGGAGAAGGAAGCAACAGAATGGGCGGTTCCCAAGAGGGTCGGCGGCGTTCCAATTAAACTAGACTCCACCCTTCACTAAACTGTGTTCGTTCAGTAATTAGTACATATACGGCATGGTGGACTAGAGCATGAAAGACAGCTTCCGCAGAGTCCAGGATCAATTGCTTGCTGCTGAGCCTGCTGCCGCGCCAAATTAAACTAAACTTACCAGATCCACTTTCACACGGACGGAATCGAACTGAGGAAGACTCCAATAAAGACAATGTGACAGTATAGATCGATAGTACTAATGAACTCAATGCTTAGTTGGAGATATTCTTAGGAGGGGAAACCCGATCCTTAAGAAGCGTAAGAAAGTCCTGTCGAGTAGAAAAGTTGACCTGTCGAATGGAAAACCCAACAGAACCATGGAAAGGCGACTGCAGGAACAGCAAAGTCTATCTACTTTGAAGACAGGTATACGGAGTACAAGAGGTACATATAGGCGTACAGGTCAAGAGTCAGGATAAGAGTCATATCTAACATTCTGACGTGGCACACGTTCGAGGCCGTTGGGAGACAGTCAATGGCCATATATGGGCACGGGCATTGCATGACCAGCCATCCGAATAATTTTTTTCTTTTTCCCGGTTGGTCCTCACTACAGCATCACGGCTGCCAGATCACAGGGCGCCTATACAATGATAGTAGCTCAAGGGACCACGCAGTATAAATGCGGTGAACTACTACCTGCCTCATATTTCTAGCTTAGGGTTCGAAGTCGTCTTGTGATGAAATTTCCTCTTTTGTGCGGATTCAACAAGTGGAGCCCTGCTCGGGAATCCAGACTACGGACTGGTTGGACCCTTGGGACCGAGAAGTACTATGTAGCAGAGTTGCCGATTGTTATAAAGAAAAAAATGAAAATAACTTTTTTCAAACATAATCTTACCTTTATTACTTTTTTACCCACTTTTTTACTTTTGTTTCTCTTCTCTCTTTTTCATGGTGAAAAGGTGGTGGATATATGTGCGCGTCAACGATGCTCAACAAACTTATAAACTGGCAATGATTGTCATCTTGTAATGTCAATATTTTAGACATCAACTCTATTGATAGACCATACGAGACAAACACTGCCAGTACGAACCACTTCCGTACTATCTGCGATGTTCTCCTCTCAAGGCCGCTGTTTCGAAGCCTTCCTTCTACCCAGCAGGGCGCCGCGCCGGTGCAATCACCATCTTAGCCTTGCGGGTGACTTGGCATTCGAGTAAGACACCAACACCATGCTTCTGCATGGTCAGAAACATTTTTTAGTTTGAAACTTAGTATTTTCATAATTGAATTATGTAGTATACAGTTATAAGATTATCTCTATGCGTTTCCTGGCGACTGCTGTGAAAATAAATCTACAATTCTATGAGTCAATCAATATATTAGTCCAGGAGCAATACAGCACAGGTGCTACAGATTCCTTACCTCGGAATATTCATCTTGAGACATGCAAGGGTGAGTCTGCCCGATGTGAGGAGTACAGCCCTTGGATATCAAATTTAAGGTACGAACCCTAGAATGCTCCGTATGGGTATCCATGAAAGAATGCAAGGCTAATTATAAAATGGATTGCACAAATACTCCGGGATACTCCACATGCAGCACACCCAGTGACCCAGCAAACTGTTTAAGTGGAGCTCTCCCAATTTAATCAAGACTCAAGCGAACCATCCAGCGCTGACGTCGCGCGAAATTTTAATTCCTATTTTTTTCTTTTCTTTTCCTTTTTTCTTTTGGGGATATTGTCTCATTACACCGGCTCATATATAATCCGCCTTATTACGCGCATAATTTACCTATACACAGCGCGCTTAGTGATTATACTATGTATAGTTATATACACTTGTAGGCTGAGAATGGAATCCATCGTAATGTTGAGATTTTTCAGGATTCACATTTCAACATATATGATGTGCACACCTATAAATAGGCACCTAGTTGCTAGAAGACCCCTCTAGAGTCATTGAGCGAGTGCGGGCAGCTCAAGTTAGAGCGAGAAGAAAGTTTGCATTGATCATAAAGTATATATGGTGCAATCAGTATATCATAACCCTAAATCTACTTTCGTTGTGTGTCTACCTAGGAGTATTATAACGAAGGGTGTGGATTACGTGTCACTTTCAGGAATAAGTCAGTTTAAAGGTATGTATACGAAATATGAAAGAAGTTCATAATGCATTGTAGACAGTGCTAGATATATATATATATGAGGACGCCACAATTACCTGTGTCGGAAAAGCAACAACTATCCACGAAAGCCCTTTATTCGGCTACAAGCGTAAAACAGTGGCTTTAAATTACAAATAGAGAGCAAGATTCTACGATCTTCAACGCTGCAGAGTACCTTTAGTGTCAGATGCTCTCTAGTGCCCCCCTAGGGATTTGATTCGACAACCTCCGACAAAGGTCAGGTGATCATAACGACGTCATCTGACCCGAACAGCCACAGAAGGTAGGCATCAACCGATTGTATTTCCGCTGTCGTCATCACAGCCTCTACAGACCATTATCAACGTCTACTTGGTCTGTTATACCAACCATAGAATACACTACGGACGTCCCTATTTCGGTTTCTGCATGAGAGCAAGTCCATTCAGATAGTAACAAGTATACCACAGCAATTATGTGCGGATCGGACATCTTCCTCGCGATCCTCGCGATATTCTTCCCACCGGTTTCAGGTATGTACCAATGATCCTCCTGGCCCAGTCACTACTATTTACAAACCCCTGCTGTTGACATGCCCTGCTAACGTTGCGCAGTATGGATCAAAGTAGGCATTTGTACAGCAGATTCGATCATCAACCTTGCCCTTTGTTGTCTCGGCTATGTGCCGGGCCTACTACATGCCTGGTATATCATTCTCAAATATCCAGAGCAGGATCCTGATGATCCATACTACGAACCAATTCCCGGGGACGCCCATCGAAGGGACGTCGAAAACGGCCATGTGACATACTACTACGTTTCTCATCAACAGATCCAGCACCCGTCTCAGAGAGGCTACGGCACTGTGGCACCAACTACGGCGACGCCCCCGCCGCAACAACAATCACATTCCACTCCTAAGCCCCAGAATGAGCCCGCAGCCGGTAGCAGCGGCGATCAAACACAGGGTGATTCGCGACCACCACCCACGTATGCCGAAGCCGTGAAGGGTGACCATAAGGTACAGGACTGATTTAGACATGCGTGGAAGTCCTTCCTACCACTATCTAGCCATCACTTATCGTGCGTAAGGGCTGCCTCGGTTACTATTTGACCTTTTGTAATTGTTTGTACTCTGATGTTATGGGTTACGAGACTATTATCTGTATGGAATTATGTACGTCATTAATGCTAGCGGCACGAGGAAAGAAATACCATCAGAATTTCGGCAGATATCATACATGTATTCTTAATATCATTCCAGCTTTAAATGTCTGTACTCTATTTCATGGACCGAGTAATATATCCACTATACTATATATAGACGACCTGAAGCAAATTCTACCAAAAAAGCTTTATGAGCCTCTACATATAGGAAACTGTATATATTCTTGAAGCCACCTCTATCTACCCAGATGGTGGTACAAAAATCACTTATCGTGACTCTTATCAGAAACCCGAAGAAAACCGCGGGCGATTCAATTCCGCCGACTTTCCCGCCTTTCCTTCGGCATCCACTCCCCAACCAGCCTTACAACCCACCCGACTGCAATTCAACAAAAGAACCAGTGTCTGGTCAGGTTCTCGTGGCCCTTCAAACCGGCCATGCAGTCCATGCCATTGCTGCTCAGGCAGTCCCTCCGATCAACCGCCACCTTCACAAGAACCTCTCGTCCGGTCCGATCACCTCTTCTTTCCGCCGTTGGCCCGAAGCCTCTTCCTGCTGGTTCTGATCCACGGCGGCAGTTTTCAGTTTGTGTACAATGCCAATTCCGGTCGCAGTTTGCGTTGTACTCGTCCAATGAGACGGAGAAATTGAAAGATGGAAAGACTGCTGAGCAGCCGGCGGATAAGGACCAACCTGCTACGGGTTCGTCCGAGGGGAGCTCAACGATTTATCTTGGAGCGGGGAGCTTGGAGCCTCCCCCTTCTGCTAAGGAGGGCAATGTGGCTGAAAAAGTCCAGCAGCAGGAGGCTAAGGATGATGTGAAATCACAGGAAACCGAGAGTAAGGGGTTGCCGTCGTATCTTGAGAACCGCAGGTCCCAGGTTTCCAAACAATTTACTACCATGATGGATAACCTTCAATCCAACATTTTCGTGGCAGGCCAGCGATTGAACGATTTGACTGGTTATTCATCCATTGAAGCACTTAAGAAAGATATACACATTCAAGGTATGAAACAGATCTACCCATGCTCTTCCAGCTGGAGAGAAGTTGATCGTCTTTGCTGACCGCCAATCTCTCCAACAGAGGAGCGACTCCGAGCTGCCCGCCTTCGAGTCCGTGAAGCCAAAGACGCATATGCAGCTGCTATCAACAATCGATCAACTTCACAGCGTGAAGTAAACGAACTTCTCCAGCGGAAACATGCCTGGTCGGCATCAGACCTGGAACGATTCACCCACCTCTACCGTAACGACCACACCAACGAAGTAGCCGAAAATGAGGCCCAGGAAGCTCTATCAGTAGCAGAACGCGAGTCCGAGGAAGCTGCCGCGCAACTGAACAAAAGCATTCTGTCCCGGTACCACGAGGAACAAGTCTGGTCGGACAAGATCCGCCGCATGAGTACCTGGGGTACGTGGGGTCTGATGGGCGTGAACGTTCTTCTCTTCCTGATCTTCCAGATCGCTGTGGAACCGTGGCGCCGGAAGAGGCTAGTCAAAGGTTTCGAGGAGAAGGTCATCGAAGCTATTGAGAAGGAGAAGGTCATGCACCATGTTGAGATCCTGGCTCCTGTCAATGCCGCTCAAGAGACTCCCGCCGCACCCTCCATAGACTCATCCGCTCCTGTCGTCGCAGCTGCACCATCCCTAGCTGCTGAAGAAACAGCCTCCAGCGCAGTTTCAACCGAAGTACTAGATGTCCCAGACTCAGCGACTCCCGCACGCGACACAACAACAACACCCAATAGCCAGAACTCTCTGAACGACCTCCTCGAATCCGCCAAATCTCAACTCTCGCGCATCCCCCCTCCTACCTCCGTTGAATCCTGGCGTCAGTATATCAGCGATCTTTTCAGCGATCGCAATCTAGTCATCACCCAACGGGACCTGTCGTCCCTCGCTCTCCAGAGCGCGGCTGCTGGCGCAGCTATCATGGGTCTAGTGATTGCTCTTATCCGACCGCGGTGAAATGACTGCGTGTAAGTATGTCAGGCTAGATGAGCCATTGTAATTAGCGTGTCATTAGTTCGTTTAAAATGCTGTGTATACATGTGGTATAGATATTCGCATAGAGCATTTGTGTAACATAGTCTTGAATGAATGATTACCTGTTGCCATTACCCTATTTTGGAATACAGAATCTGAGCATTGGGCGCTCTTTCAAGAGTTCATCTGACTATGTCGCATAGAACATCGATGAGCTGGCGGCTGTTCACCGCTAGTTTTCGACTCGGCCTTTACCTAGCAGTAGTATTATGCTGTTTTGCCGTACGGCTGTTGTATCATAATGGTTTCGGTCTAGGTCTGGATTTCGTCACTTTTGGGCTTGCATTTTGCCGTCAGATACTGTTTCTCCTTCTCCACTATGTGCTGCTTCCTTAGATATACGTTACCAATAAATCGTATGTTTGAGATCATGCATGATGGTATGAACGGACAAAAGGAATCGCATGTGAATATACCCAGAAAAAGACTATGTAGATACAAGTAACGGACATACAAAAGGTATACATCTATATGTCGACCGTCTCCTGTCTTCATTATTACTCCCCTCAATCCCTCTAAGATATTGAAAGAACAAAAAGAGCAGAGAGACGGATAGGCGGCCAATGACAGAAGGTTCTATACCCAGGACCAATGGAGAGAAAAAACCGCGTGGATAAGGAGTGGTACAGGCTCTAGGAGCGAAAAGCGGACAGGGTAGTTGTTGAAAGTAATAGAAACACGAGGCTCAGTTTTTCTAATCGATCCATATTAAAACAAGGTCTCCTTAATCTTGACAAGACACAGAGATTTCATCTAAAGCGCAGTTACAAACCTTCACTCTCTCATCCCCTTCAACGTCGTTTCCCGTCCGTCGGATAAACCCTTCGCTCGAATTGGCATCGTTTGATTCGTTTAACCGATGACGAGAGTGCTCTCATCGGGGAAGCTGTACTGAGGAACCTCAAGGTTCAGAGGGGCAGGACCCTTCCTGATACGGCCGGAGATGTCGTAGTGAGAACCGTGGCAGGGGCAGAACCAGCCGCCAAAGTCACCGGATTCACCGATAGGGACACAGCCAAGGTGGGTGCAGACACCTGAAGTGGAGGAAGGTATTAGATATAGCAAAGACATATGGAATCGTTCTGGACCGAATCACATACCAAGCATGACAAGCCACTCGGGCTTCTGAACACGGTCCTCATCGGCCTGAGGATCACGGAGAGTTTGCCACTCAATGGAGTTGGCCTCGTTGATTTCATCCTGGGTACGGTGACGGATGAAGACGGGCTTTCCACGCCACTTGATGATGACCTGTTTGATATCAGGTCAGCCAATCATGCATCACAACAAACGGCTTCGTAGGGATAATCGAGACATACGTTCTTGCCCTCAGGGATGGAAGCAAGGCCGATTTCGACCTTAGCCTGAGCGAGGACATCGGCAGAGGCGGACATGTTGACCAGGAAGTCTGTTGGTGAAGTTGTCATCAGCCACATGCTCCAATTGATAGCCCGACCCAACCCGCCAATTATCCCCCAAACCCGGCTATCTCAATTCGCTATCCTGATGTCTTGCACTCCTCCATTACAATCGATAACCTCCAGGGAAGACCTACCCTGAACAGTAGCCTTGGCACCAACAGCAGAGGCAAGACCGAGGGAACCGGCCATGAAGTAAGAGAAGACCTGGTTGGAGCGTGGGGGCTTCTTGGAGGCATATTTGCTGAAGTCAGGGATCTTGTAGGTCGAGGATTCCTTGGCGCTGGTAAAAGGGCTCTCGAAGGATGACTTGGACGCATCAGCGACTCCCCTCCGCTGCTGGCAGGAGGCAATGGCAGCGCGAGAAGTGGGCAGCTGTTGGCGGGCGCAAGCGCGCAACAGAGTGCTGGAAGCGGAGGAGAGAGACATGGCGGGCAAAGCAATTGCAGTCAATTGCAAAGACGGACGACCGTTTGAGGGGGGTGGAGGGGGGAGTCAAGGTGGACGAGGGAGGATTTTCCAGATGTTGGAGGTTGAAGTCGGAGGCGCGGCATACGGAAAGTCGAACCAGAGCTTTCGCTTCGGAATCACGGGGCGCCTCATTGGCTGATTGGGTCACACTCCGACACTCACCTTATTTTCTACACTATTTATCAATACAATTACAATTGGTACTCGGTAATCGTGAACTCAACTCGAGATTGATATCAGACCCTGGACAATTGGATTACTCTTTTTGCATCTTCAGTTTGTTTTACTATTTTTTTCATTACTCTATTTTTTTTTATATTTAAAGATAACCCAAACAACGACTTGTTCCCAAGATGACGGAGACCATTTTGCCCGTGATTTCCCGTTCCGTCCATTCCCAATTAAACCAAATGCAAAAGTGACCATAACACGATCTTTTTGCCGACAAAAGAAGCACCTAAACCCAGAACTCCCCATACATGCAACTCCTTCGGTTGATAATGGAACATTAGAGAGGGCCAATTCATTGGTCGACCATTTCCACATCCCCGTCCTCTCCCTTGCTCTGGTTGTCAACAGTTCGGTCGACCACCAGCGTGCTCACTGCGCCAGTCGCATGCATGACCACCGGCGTCCGAGGGCTCTTCGATGGTTTTTCTTCTATAGCTTGTAGTTCCTCCTGATGCTCTGATTCTCCATTGGCATGCGGTACCGTTCCATTCAATGTGCGCTGTCCTTTCTCGATCTCGGCTTCTCGGATGGCTTCCTTGGCCTTCTTTTCCTTGAATTGTTTATAGGTGGTGGTCTTGGGGATAACGTCGGAGAGGAATTCTAGATTATCGATTCGCGAAACCGCCGTAGCTATGATGTTCATCCATCAGTACACCGTATGATGCTGGAAATTGTTGTTCGCGACTGACCTAGGTCTTTGTATTGGATGAGCTTTCGTGGTTTTCGTTCGGATTTGACGACGTTATGCCCTTGTTCTGTGAGATATTGGATGAACATTTCCTAGACCAGTCAGTGATGGGAAGGGAAGAGTATCAGGCTGCGGCCAGAGAATCACGCACTGTAGCCATCGCGATTACAAATGTAGCGTTGCTTGAGCATTGTACTATGTCTTCGTCTAGTTGGATGATTTTCTTTATCCGCGAAACTGCAGAACCAGTCAACCGGCGATATCCATTATGATGGGTGTATTCCGCGTACTAGGAAGAGCGCTCTGGCCGGTGATCTCATGGGATGGCGCAGAGTCCGGGGTGGACTTGTCCTTGGGAGGCATCGTGGGGTCGCGTCGAACGTAAAGTTAGGGCAGAGAAAGGGAGATCCTTGCTGGTTTGCGAAAAGAAACGAAGTCGGTGTTGTGAGGTGTTAATCTTGACTGTTCTCGTGTTGATTTAGAAACTTGATAATTATTTAAAGTGTGCAGGAAGTGTTAGGCAATTGAGCCTGGCGCGTGCGGCGTGGAAATCCATATAGCGCGTGGCGTCAGTGCCGATAAAATACGCATTTGGTTATCTAGTTGGATCCCACACCGCAGATCGACTACAACTGGCGAAGTGTTATTATGTACCTGCTTTTCCTGAGTTCTCCTGATCAATCTCCTTTATAGATAGTTTACAACACTTTCATAGCCTCAATTGAATTGATCTCATATGAATTATTGAGATATTGTTCGTTTGTTCTCAATTGCCGAAAGGCGGGAAATCATTTAGCTTGCTCCCTCACGTGGCCGCGCGGCTCTCCCTCGATAATGAAGCTACTATCAATTAATCGGTCGTCATACTCCGAGAGGAATAGCTCTACCATCTACTCTTCTCGGTTGCGTTCAACTATGCTCCCATCGCATATCCAATCCATGGTATGAGCTCAATGCCTGACTCATCAACCTCCCCGCGTTCACCCTCAGTACTATCTGAGCGTCGGAGTTGGAGAAGGCTATCAGGCTTATCCACGTCCTCGACCGCCCAGCCATCAGCCAACGGTCACTCCACCGCAATCACAGAAGAGATCAGCGAGATCAAACGATACGAGGATTTCACAACTATCGACTGGGTTCAGGATGCGGTGCACGAGCAAGCGCGACGGAGAGCGAAGCGGCGAGATGGGTTTGGTTTCTGGGATCAAGAAGGTGCTTTTGGGTGGAGACGCAAAGTGCGCGAGTCCTACGATGCTGGACAAGCTTGGCTAGTTATCACGATTGTTGGCGCCGTGATTGGGTTTATCTCCGCCTTTTTAAACATTATCACCGAGTGGTTGTCGGATATCAAGCTGGGCCATTGTACAACAGCATTCTACCTCAATGAATCATTCTGTTGCTGGGGCGCGGAGGGAGGTATGTTGCGACTGCCGCCTTACTAGCTAATGTGTTGTGGCTCACAAATTCTTAGGCTGCCCAGAATGGAAAACTTGGACTTCTTGGTGGCTCTTGAATTATGTCATCTATATCTGCTATGCGGTATGTTATCCATGCTCCATGATCTGCAGATGTTGTTGCTAAGTCCCAGATAGATGCTATTTGCCTTGATTGCTGCGAGTCTGGTCAAATCGTTCGCCCCCTACGCCGCTGGCTCCGGTATCTCCGAAATAAAATGCATTATAGCTGGTTTTGTTATGAAGGGCTTCTTGGGTGCGTGGACGCTCTTGATCAAGTCCATTGCGTTGCCGTTGGCGATCGCCTCTGGCCTCTCTGTAGGCAAAGAGGGGCCTAGTGTTCACTTTGCCGTGTGCGCGGGAAATGTCATCTCGCGGCTCTTTAGCAAATATAAACAAAGTGCTTCGAAGACTAGGGAGGTCTTGACGGCCACAGCCGCGGCTGGCGTGGCTGTCGCGTTTGGTAGTCCCATTGGAGGAGTGCTCTTTTCTCTCGAGGTACGGGCATGCAGATCTATCGCTCTGGCTGGATACTGATTCCGTGTAGGAAGTGGCGTCATATTTTCCTCTCAAAACCTTATGGCGCAGCTATTTTTGTGCCTTGGTAGCGACCGGCGTGTTGGCGGTTAGTACCCCCATGTAATTGACTGGCGAGTGCTAACATGTCCCAGGCGATGAACCCTTTCAGAACTGGACAGCTGGTTATGTTCCAGGTCCAATACGACCGTACCTGGCATTTCTTCGAGTTAATATTCTTTATTTTTCTTGGTGTGTTTGGTGGATTATACGGGGCCTTTGTGATCAAGTGGAACCTTCGGGTCCAAGCATTCCGGAAGAAATATCTCTCGCAACATGCTGTTATGGAATCGGTGGTCCTAGCCGCGATAACGGCTGTGCTATGCTATCCCAACATGTTCTTGAAGATTAACATGACAGAGATGATGGAGATCTTGTTCCGGGAGTGTGAAGGCGGGCATGACTACCATGGCCTTTGCGAGTAAGTAAATCCAAGGAGGCTCACAAACATTGCTTACCATGCTAGGTCCAAAAACCGGTGGCCTTTGGTTGGGTCGCTCGCCATCGCGACAATTCTCCGCATATTCCTGGTCATCATATCCTACGGTTGCAAAGTACCTGCGGGAATTTTCGTGCCGTCGATGGCGATCGGGGCATCGTTTGGCCGTTTGGTTGGGGTCCTTGTCCAGGCGTTGCACGAACGTTTCCCTGATTCGGCGTTTTTCGCGGCCTGTGAACCAGATGTCCCATGTATTACTCCAGGAACCTATGCGTTCTTAGGCGCAGGAGCAGCTTTGAGTGGTATCATGCATTTGACAATCTCAGTCACGGTCATTATGTTTGAATTGACCGGAGCATTGACTTATATCCTCCCCACTATGGTACGCTCATACCTGTAGAATATCTCATTATACGCAACTAACATGCCTGGCTTGTAGATCGTGGTAGGAGTCACGAAAGCCGTTAGTGGCCGCTTCGGCAATGGTGGCATCGCGGACCGAATGATCTGGTCCAATGGTTTTCCTTTCCTCGACAATAAGGAAGACCATGTTTTCAACGCCCCTGTGTCGCACGCGATGACGGCTGACCCCGTCACGCTTCCTGCATCCGATTTTCCAGTGCGCGAAGCCGAGCATCTTCTGAACGACAATAAATTCCAGGGCTTTCCCATTGTCGACAACCGAACGAAAAAGACCCTCGTCGGATACATTGGCCGCACCGAACTACGGTACGCCATTGACCGTGCTAGGGCAGAAGGCATTCTCTCCCCTAATGCCCGATGTGTGTTCACCAAAGAAGCTGCCGAGGCTTCAGTAGCACGCAGAGCGTCTTCTTCCTCGCCACATCACCTAGCACCTGATACCTTTGATGCCATCCAAGAGACCGTCGGTTCCAGCTTCGTGGACTTCAGCAGATACGCGGACCACACGCCGCTGACCGTGCATCCGCGTCTGCCCTTGGAGACCGTGATAGAAATATTCAAGAAGATTGGGCCGCGTGTCATCCTCGTGGAGCACCGCGGCCGCTTAACCGGCCTTGTCACTGTCAAAGACTGTCTGAAGTACCAGTTCAAGGTCGAAGCCCAGGAACACGCACTTGCCGCGACCCAGGCTTCGGAAGGCCCATTGGGAGACCAGGCGAGTGCTCGATCCGGTGACACGTTGGAGGAGCACGTATGGAACTTCATACAACGTGTGGGCTCTAAATTGCCCCGTTGGCGGCCAGCGGGTCGAGTCGCCTTGTCCGATCACCACGAAGGAAGGGGCATATCCACCGGTACTGATGACGAAAACGACAGACTGATGGAATTAGAAGAACGGCAATAGTGATATCCCTTTCTATGTTTACATGTATATATATATAGATATAGAACCTGTATGATTCGAATTTTTTATACACATATCATATATCCTTAACAAACCCAGACCGCCATCATACAGCCACACAATCCCAAAAACCCATCTAACCAATCTATACTAACATTGATACAAACGCACATAGGTAGCCTACAATACTTCCCCCATCCTCAACCTAATTGCCACAATAAACAAATAAAAGAAAGCTCTGGAAAGAAAGAAATCTAATTATCCCTCATCCCAACCAACACACACCCACCCCCCATCATCCCAGCCCCAACCCACCAAAGCCCCCCTACCTCCTCCCTAAAAACCAACATCCCCAACATAGCCGTAACAAGAAAGTTCGCTGCCGTATTCGTAATCGACACCTTCACCGTCGACGGCGCAGCCGTCAAGGCCCTCGTAAAAAGAGCCCACATAATCACATTACAGAGGACATTAAGACCCAGACAAGCCTGTTTCCCCCAATCTTAGCACATACACATAACTTACATAATACGCAGTCAAACAATGAACAATGAACTCTCCCCTAGGGAAGCCAAGGGAAGGAAGTTCTTAGATAAGAAGGACGGAAGGGGGACGGGAGAATCATACACCCCTAATCAACATCTCCAGGATGGGATGATCGCCTGTTAGACTTAGGAAGGCGAGGAGAGATTTCGAGAAGGTTGTTGTTTGGGTATCGGTTGTTCTGGGGGTTTTTGTTAGATTATCTTATTATTTTTTTTACTGGGCTTATTGGTTATGGGGGAATGATTGTAGGGGAATGAACGCACAGTTTCGCGAAGAGGCCGTTTAAGGCGGCGAATGCGCCGCTTGCTAGGGCTAGGACTACCCAGCGGGAGTGGGTGGACATTTTTCTATTTTTGTGTCTTTTGTTTTTGTTATATACTGGGGATGAGGTTGGTTGGGTTAAGGGGGTGGTTTGTAGACGGATGGTTGATATGTTGATGGTTTCTTGGCGGGTTTTGCCAAGTATTTGGGGTACTTGGGAGACAATAGGGCTTCTTTGTGTGTGTATACGGGTCCAGGCTTATTTCTTGGATTGTTATTGATGCATTAGGGATATATAGTTGGTAGTGATTCCTTATTAATAGTTATATGGGCTTTAGGGGCTTCAGTTGCTGTGAAGCCTCTCCTTTAGATCCGGATAATGGCCCAAAGTATGTATAATAATCACAGCATCGACACTTTCAAAGTATCTTTTTGTTGAACCCGTCGAATAGATATGGTCTGTGGTCATCTCGGTAGCTTAAAATAGAGTATGAGATTCATTTGTTAGTAGTACATAGTAACAGAGTATGCATCATCGATCGAATACCAATATAGCTATTTGCTACTTATATATAGTAGCCCATCTAATCTATACTCTAGTCTAAGGCGAAAGTCGTTCAATCCGCCATTTATACGAGTCACTCTGCGGGTCATGCACCCTCACATACCGGAACCGATCATGTAGTCGACTGCGCCGTCCCTGCCAGAACTCTACCGACTCCGGTACCAGACGCACGCCGCCCCAGAACGGAGGCAATGGGATCTGCTCTGTGTTGGCAAATCTCTCCTCCATTTCCCGCACTCGCTTCTCCAGCAGCGCCCGGCCATCATCGATATCCGTTTCATCCACGTCACCCGGAATAGCCTGGGGGAAGACATCCTGCGCGAGGCTCTTCCGCCGCCGCTCGATCAAACTGTCCGGCTCTGCGGACCAGAGCACCTTGCTCTGCCAGCTGGCCCAGCCGCCGATCTGGCTACCCCGTTCGCGGGTCCGCCAGTACAGTTCACTCTCTTCGCGGCTAAGGGGTTCAATGAGACCTTCGATACGCACCTGCCGTTCGGTAGTTCCCCAGCTGAATGTGAGGGCTGCCCATTTATTGCCTTGCAGCATTCCGTTGTCCTCTGCACCGGGCTCGGGCATGGCACCCAAAACGCTGTCTCCGTCTGCTTGAGTACCAAAGACCTGTGCGCCCTTCCCTTGCCGACTGCCCCAGTTGCTGTAGACTACCCAGCCCCGCTCGTCAAGCTCCTTCAGATATACAACGCGCGCGCTCACCCGGCCAGAGGGCAAAGACGCCGTAGCCAGCGTACATGTCTCCGGGGCCGACGATGCAGACAATCGCGGGTCGCGGAACCAGGTGTGGAATTGATGAAGCGGATTGGTGGGGTGCATCTGGGAGACAGTGAGCGGTGGGTTGGTCACGAATTGATGCGCGCGAGCGGGGTGGGAGACGATCTGGTTTTCGGTAACGGAATTGGGCGTGGAGGTCTCCGACCGAAGGGCCTCAGCGACGAGTCGAGAAATATTGGCAGGTGTAGCCACGTCCGGTTTGTGGGGAGGTGTTGTTTGATCATTGGGGGTTGGTACTTGGATGTCACCCGGTGCAACTGGCGAATGTGAAGATGTGTTAGCAGCTATGTTTCTAGAATTGTGGTTATGCACGTCAAACTTAAATGAGTAAAACCTACAGATTAGCTTTCTGGGGTGTTTCGCATGGTCATCTCCTGGGCTGGCGAGATGGTCAGCTGTTGGATTCTCTGAACTCATGGCGGATAGGTGTCGCGGGGTGTGGTGGTAGCTCTGAGCGAACTGTATGAATTGTATGCGCAGGAGAGAGAAGCGAGTCGAAGACGACGGCCGGAGAGGACGCATAGGCTGTCTTCTACCGACGGTGAAGTAATTGGAGTTGAGTGAACGAGGAGTCAGAAAGTGGAAGGTGTGACCGTTGCATGGTTGAATGACTTAATCTATTCCGCGGGGTTGGCCGATAGGCGCCGATAGGTTTTTTACTCTCTACGCAAGACTTAGAAGCAACCACATTTTCTCCGGTTCATAAGTTTAGTATTGATTATCCAAAACTAATCTGTGTATAGCACAGAAGTCTTAGAATTCCAAAAGAATTGCAGCCAGGATTGCCCTGACTGGAGAGTTGGGAGTGTCTATCGAACAGATAAGAAATAGTAAATAACCCTGAAGCCAAACAGCATCATAACCCCATTTTTACATGAACGCCATATCCGCTCGCTGAATGCAAACCATAAACAAAATGTAGGACAAATGTACACCAAATAGGCATGGTATTGCCTCCCAAATGCCAATGCAGACCAAATGGGCTGGAAACAGCAAAAGACAGGGATCCAGCCCTGAGAACATATTAAAAATGAATATTCTTTTATCCCTGCTGGAAACGAGAAGGTGGAAGGCAACGGTTCGTCAGTGGATCACACAAACCTACAGGGCAGCAGCGACTGCGGCACCGCCACCGACAAGATCCACAATCTTGCTGGCGACAGCGGTCGGGTATCCACGAGACAGCATCTCTTGCACAATGCGAGAGGCATTCTCTCGCTCGTTGGCCATGAGGAATGCACGAGTCATAGCCTCATAAGTGCTGGGCTCCCGCTTGTCCACACCAATGCTATCATAGATGGCCTTGGCTTTGCTCACGTTGCCCTCAGTGGCCCACCCTTGAATCAGAGTGTTGGCAATGTAGGCAGTCATATCGACCCTACGCTGCACCATATCCTTCACAATGTCCTCAGTTTGTGCGACCTGGTGGTTGGCCACCATGGCCTCTAGAAGGGCCTGGTACAGGCATGGCTGGAGTCGCACTTTGCTGTTGGAGACGACCGAGTTGAAGACGTCCTGAGCAGCTTTCATGTCATGCATCACACAGCCATGAGCATGGATGAGAGATGCATAGTGTACGGCCTCTGGTTGCTGTCCGGCGGCTTTGATGGTTTCGAGTACCTTCTCCGCAGCCTTCATATCCACAGGCTCAAGAGAGGCGTATGCGTCGATGAGCAACTTGTAAGTGTGCATGGTGGGCTGGATACTACGGCTGAGCATGCGCTCATAGTACGCCAGAACCTTGCTACGGTCGCGCTTGGTGTTCAGGAAGTACTGAATCATGGAATTGTAGGGAGCTGGGCGAGGTTTGTAGTTGGGCATCGACTCCATCTCCTCGAACATCTCTTCGGCGAACCGTTCATCGCTGACTCGGCAAAGCGCGTTCACAATTGTTCCGTAGGTAACACTGGTAGGACGCACACCCTGGGCACGCATCTCGGCGAAGTACAAGAGACAATCGTCAATACGACGGGCTTTGCCAAGCTTTCCGATCAAGGCGTTGTACAAGAACGAGGTAGGCTCAACCCCTTCAGCGACCGCACGATGGAAGATCTTCAGGGCTTCGGTCGCCTCATCGAAGGTCTTGGTTGATTCCTTGAGCGTAGTGATATAAAGACCGAAGGTGTTGGCGGACGGAGCGGAGCCGAGTTCCGAAAGCTCCTGGTGATACTTGGAGGCGAGACTGCGATCATTAAGGGTAAGGCAGGAGGCTACCATGGCGTCAAGAATTGACACCCAGCCGTACTTGACAGCGTGATACTGGTGCAGGAGAGGGACATCGCGGCGAGCCATGCTTAGAATTTCATGGACCAAATCATTGCGATGACACTTGGCGGCAGCGGTGATCAGTTTGGCATACGTGATGTAGCGAGGATGACGGCCAGAGCGGCGCATGTTCCGAAGCCGAGTCAAAGCATCGTTGAGGTGGGAATCGGGGCGACCGCTGGTGCTTTCCAACTGTTCGGCAATCATCGCAGATCCTTTGAAATCGGTGGCATATGCGTACGGATCGAACGAGTCTTCGCTGGGCGCAGAGGTCATCGTCGACATCTCAGAGACCGGAGTGTGGCGATCGGACAAAAACGAAGAAGGGCTGGAGGTGAGCCCAAGGTGGTCGTGCCACCTCTTCACCATGTCAGGACGGCTATTGAATAGCTTCCCGACCGCCTGGTCGACGACGCGAGTAGTGTAGGGATCCATTTGAAGTCCGGTAGCCAAGGCAATGTCAAGCATGTGAGAAAAGCGGATCGGGTGCGCAACATCCAAAGACGCGGAGCTGTTGACAAGCATGCCGGCCTGGACCTGGAGGGCAAGGGTTAGGTCGCGAGGGTTGAGCTGTTGGATGGCAATAGGACCGAGGCTGGCGACAGCGTGGTCAGCGACCGGGGAGACCAGTCCACCGTTCTCGACCATTGACCAAAGGAGAGTCATGACAGTTTGGGGAGAGAGGACGGCAGCAGTTTGAATAAGTACGCGACCGATGAGATGAAGACTTTCATTGATCTGCTCCCGGACGGAGTTGAGTAGATAAGGGTTGTCGATCGAAGCGTTGCGGACCCGTCCAAACATATTACGGGCCTCGACTAGGGCTTCTTCGATCTGACCACTCTTCAATAAGGCCACCGAATACATCGCCGTCGGCTGAACCATGTCCGGTGTTGTCTGACCCACAGTGCTTAGCATAACCCACAGAGGCCTAGCCGCCGACACGTTGCCTTGACGCACGTATAATGCCAGCATCGAGATAGCAGGGCCATGACGTTTTGCGGTATCAGTAGGCAGACAATCGTATGCTTCGGAAGCCGTTTTGAGGTTACCGGCATCCGCCGCGGCGATGCAGATTTCGGCCATGGCATGATCCAGGGCCCCATCGCGCAACCGTGTCTTAGCTTGACTCAACGCCTTATCATGCTCACCCGATTTTAAGGAGTGCGAGACAAGGCCATCTCGAACGATCACAGTTTCAACAGCATCTTTCCGAGTTTCTTTGTTTTCTGTCACCTCATCAAAAGAAGCCCGGATCCGCTCCAAAAAGCGCAAAGCCTCCTTCTCCTTACCACACGATAGATACGCTTTGACCAACGCAGCGTACACCTGGCCATCCAGGCGTTGAACGATGCTGAACGTACCATTGTCGTCTGAAATTGCGAGAGCCTTATACTCGTTGTAGCACTCCACAGCGCTCTTCAGATCTCCAGTAGAGGCGAAAGCATCGATCATCGACGGGAAGATAGAGGCATGCGGTGTAACTTTGTGGGTTTCCATGTGGGCGTAAATGCGGATCATATTCTCAACTTGGCCCTCTCTCGCACATGCGATAATCAGGCGGCTGTAGGTGTCCAATGGAAAGACGAGATCGGGGTGTCTTGTGGTAGCAGTGTCAAATAGCTTGATAGCGATACCGAGCGAATGGTCCTCATCGAGAATGGCTCGCTCCAACTCGCTCGAGTGGAGCATGAACTTGCCAGGCTCTTCCATTCCTCCGTAGCGGATCCGGTCCTGCTCGAGCGATTTCTGGGACTTCAGGGCATCGTGTGCGCGCTCTACGAAGAGCTGGACGAGAGTCCGATACGTCTGCTCGTCGGGAATTACCCTACGACGGAGCATATCAGAATAGACATCCAGTGCCTTCTGAATCGCCTGAGCGGTATCACCATGAAGCCGTACAGCCGATTCCAGCAGGGCATTGTAAGCACCGACCGTGGGAGTCAAGCCATCTCTGAGCAGTGCTTCAAATGCACTGGGGATCTCAGCGTACTTCTTTGTCAAAGCCAGCTGGACAATCTGATCGGAAGCGATACGAGCTTGTTCCGTGGAGACATCCGCGATGGCAGCCACGTCTGCTGGTAGGTCAGGGAATGCCTCAGTGGCCGAGTCATCCTTTCCTTCGGATGCCTCCTCAGCTTGGGCTTGCTCTTCCTGGATTTGAATCTCTCGAGCTACCGCCTCCTCAACCTGAGCGCTAACATCGGCATTGGCGGAGGCCTTTGTGATATGAGGCGAGTTCACGCTATCCTCTTTGGACTTTGCTGCTTCTTCCGGCGTCGACGGTTTCCACCCCAGTTTCCGCTTCACCTGAAACTGTTTCCAATCACTATCATCGCCAGTCTGCTGAGCGTGTTGCCACGCGGCATAATACGCCGCGAGGCCTAAGTCTCCTGAGCCCGAGCCGCCCTGGCTGGCTTTGGCGCCAGCGCCGGAAGAACTTGAGGGTTGGAATACATTTTGCAATGCACTCCGGGAGACCTTGGCTGGTTGATTGGCGAGTTGATTGAATGTGGCGGAGGACGCGTAGGAAGACTGCGACGCCGCAACTACCGACTGAGCATAGCCATGAGTGAAGGCTTTGGTGAAACTCTGACGTGCGAGATGGGTGAACGGTTTGAAGACCATTTATCTGGCAGGAGTCCTCTTCAGCGAGAAGAGGCAATGCTGGTTTCAATGTTAGTCACGCGACCATTCCTTAAGTTCCACCTTGCCGGCTTCTGGTGATGTGTTATCTGATTCATACCTTGCAATCAAAATAATAGTAAGGATGCAGGTTCATTTGACGACAGCTGGTCGTCAAAGGAACGCGCTGGTATATACAAGGGAATTGAAGCGAAGGAAGGAAAAATCTTTTCGTGAAGAGGTCGAAAAATATGACAGATCGGACAAGAGGGAATGGATGGATATTTGAGAGAAGGCGAGAATAATCGTTGACCAATCCTAAAGGAGATTAGTGCCGATCCTCGCAATGACTTGACTTCTTTGAGGATAATTAATTCAATAGGTTAGTGCTAGAGCTGATCGTATGTACCTTTGGGGAGCGAATCGTCTTGAATGGAATTCTAAGGAATGAACCCTCGGGTATGTATCTACAAGACGCAGGGGGTAGAGAATCCTACATTTAAAAGACCTAGGCAGGAACGGAGGGGATATATGGCTATGCTTCTTCTAAACATGTCCGATGCGAACTAGAAAACACGAGAAAATAAAAAAAAAATAAAATAAAATAAAAATTTCAAAAAAAAAAGTACATACAATTCAACTTCCGTCATTCTCTCGTTGCCTAAGGCTATTTCCACAGGTCAGGTGGCCCTAGAACCCCGGGGATAACAAGCCGTCAGGGGACTTGACCCAATCGGCGGGCCGTCCACACTGGGGCCATAGGAAGATTCAGGAGCGGGAATTCTTGAGTTCCTGATGTCTGGCCAAGCGTGACTCACCGCGTCCCGGCTCATTTTCTTTAGACCCTCCTACGGAGTTTGGCGTCTAAGCCCCGTGTGGGACTGGATCCTAAGCTCCGGATATCCGAAGACCGAACGACCGACGGAGATGCCTGAGGCAATATTTCCTATTGTGCTTGAATGGCTAGGGTTTTGACCATGGTGACTGGTCATACCAAATAGTTCGAGGACAGATGGAACCTTGGAAGGTATAGTAAAATGCGAACATTGAATTTTTTTTCTCTTAGCAGTGACTGAGCACGGCAGAATTAACTTTTTCTTGCATCCCCATCGCGGTACGTAATTGCAGTCTCAGTCATGTTATTCGACGAAAGGGATAAACTCCCATGCAGAAGAGGCCACTTGTTCTTCTCTAGGGCCAATGGTCTTGTCTGAATCCTTGCTTAGCCAGTAGTACTTATTCACTTGTTTTCCGAATCTATTGTTGAATATAAGTACGGGGTAACGGCAGACGGAGAACAGTACAAAAGAGTATCCGTACACCTGATCAAATGTCCGACGGGAAATTCCCGATATGTCATACGATGGTCAGAGCATAAACGGTTACCCTAACGAACAAGGCTTCGACTCCTGCTCTCGGCGGCTCACTGCCACCAATAATAATGGGCGGAATCTGACAACCTAGTATTAAATAGCATGATGATGGAACATTGAACCCAGTTGATTGGGGTGTAACTGATTGAAGGCTGTTTGTGAGTGAGAGGCGAGGCCCTCTTAGTCGGCGGCGTCACATCAGAGCTCAAGCCACAAACATCAGAGTCTCAGCCACAATCTATATCAGCTGCAGCCACAACATGGAAATCAAATTGGGGAACGATAATACGAGCTCCAGAAAGCTTCCCTCTCCGACAAATAATCAGTCTCATTTACAGAATTAATCATAATAATAATCGTATTGTTTGCTTCGTGCACAGCTGAATCGTCTGCGGCATCCAGGCTCAAACTTCTCTATCCTATCTTCGGTGACGATTCGAGGCGGGGCACGTTTGACCGATTCGGGAAGGAAACGACATAGATTACTACTACATGGGACCGGGGTACTTCTCTGTGTTGTCGATAACGCTGATCTCTCGCCTACGTTCGCCCTTTGCGGTTTGATTGTCCTCGGATTGGTGCGTATAATTCTAGCGCAACCGATACTCTTGACAAAATCGCACAACAGTCTCTTCTGAGACGAATATGGAGTAGTAACTGACTATTCAGATTCAGTGCCGAAGTGATCGCCAGATTCGGTTCGATTAACCAGTTCGTTTGATTTTCCGTGACAGAAGAGAATCCCCTGGTCGAACAATCGCCGGCTGCCCTCATGTCTTATCCGCCATCCGGGAGTACCGCCTTGTCCGCCCCGGGCAAGGTCCTTCTTACCGGTGGTTACCTCGTTTTAGACCGCAATTACACGGGGACAGTAATTGCACTCGATGCCAGGATCCACGTTATCGTTCAGCAATTGAAAAGAGGCCATCGGCGTGGTGCATCATTCAGCTCAGTGAAGGGGGGTCCCGATACGGAGACAGTCGAGGACGGAAGTGCTGTGGATGACAAGGAAAAAGAAGACGTCGTGGTTGTACGCTCGCCGCAATTTGTCAATGCACTTTGGGAGTACGGTATACAGCGTTGTGAGAATGGAGGTGGAATCAAAGTGATTCAAAAGAACGAGGGGTAAGAGAGTGCTTTTGACCTCTCCTGTTCAATAACTAAGGGATCCCAGGCGTTCCAATCCGTTCGTCGAAACTTCCCTCAACTACGCTCTCACCTATATCAGCTATGTGGCCGACTCGAAGGACTTTGGGTCCCTCTCCGTGACCATCCTGGCCGACACTGATTACTACTCCGAGACTGCCTTCTCTAGGGCTTCTGAGTCCCCTGGAAGATTCGTGAACTTCGGTGTTCCTCTTCACGAGGCCCACAAGACAGGACTAGGTTCCTCAGCAGCTCTAGTAACTGCCCTAGTATCATCCCTTGTCATTCACCGTACCCTACAGCCAGACGACCTCGGAGCTTCTCGTGACAAGCTTCATAACTTGGCACAGGCTGCCCACTGTGCTGCTCAAGGTAAAGTGGGATCCGGGTTTGATGTGGCTGCTGCTATCTACGGCTCTTGCCTATATCGCCGATTCACCCCAAGCATTTTGGAATCCGTCGGCGACGCCGGTTCACCTGGGTTTGAAGAGCGGCTGTTTGCAGTCGTGGAGGACGCCGACCCTAAGCATCCGTGGGATACAGAGTGCTTGGATTTCGGTATGCGACTTCCTCGAGGCATGCAGATGGTCCTGTGCGATGTTGAGTGCGGCTCAAATTCCCCTTCGATGGTCAAGAAAGTGCTCGAATGGCGTAAACAAAACCAGCAGGAAGCCGATCTTCTTTGGGCTGCCCTCCAGTCAAACAATGAAAGGCTCTGTCTTCAGCTCAAGCAGCTAGCCCAGAGCCCTGACCAAGAATCGCCCGAAGATTTCAATGATGTTCGCAACCTTATCCAGCGCTCACGCAATCACCTTCGCAGCATGACCCGTAAGGCGGGAGTCCCCATTGAGCCGAGGGTACAGACAGAACTGCTTGATGCCGTGTCAGCCGTTGACGGAGTGATTGGTGGTGTGGTTCCTGGTGCGGGAGGTTATGATGCGATTGCTGTCTTGATCCGCGATGACCAGGAGGTGCTTAAAAGGTTAACTGAGCTCTTCGAGAACTGGGAGAGCAAGGTGGAGGACGATTTCGGTGGCAAGATCGGAACTGTCCGGCTCCTCGGTGTGCGTCACGGCTCAGACGGAGTCAAAAATGAGGTTCTCGACCAATATGCCGGCTGGCTTTAAGTCGACAGCTCTGTCCACATGCTCGCCGTGCACAACTACTAACCCAAATAGACATGACATTTGAGAGGTACTGTGCAAATCGTCAAAAGATGTTTTCCTGACTCAGCATACATTACATCTGATCTCAGCGCTGGTATCAATTCTCTGCTTTCATCCCTTTTATTCCCTCTGTTAGCCCAAGCATTCCGTTACGAGCGATGCCAATGATGAAGAGCATTTCTAGTCTAAGCACGATCATGACCATTGCATTTTAACAAGATAGCCTACGCAAGACTGATAATGCAAAAATTGCCAGTAGACGTCTTGTGAAACGAGGCTGTCCAGTCTTCCTCTAATTCAAGAAAAGCAAGAGAAAACAGAGAACATCAAATACAATCAATTTCACATTCATCCAGAGTTGTAACTGTATGTACAGATTGACCCATAAGCCAAAGCCAAGTCAAGCAAAACCCGAACTTTACCATCCCAAGTCCGACCTACAAACCACGACTGGACTATCTACCAACGCCTCAAAGGCAAAGACAGAAGAAAATTATGATGATGATGATAGAGAAAGCTATACCCAAAACCATCAGCTCCACAAATCCACAACCCCCCTCCATCCTTCCATAAACCCACCCATATCATGAACCCGAACTTCGGCCCTAAACCTCGCCCCCGGACAATTCCCCATACCCCAAGAAACAGTATATAAACCCATCCTACAACAACAAGTAGTTGATCAATGAACCCATGTCTATCAAATCATATACCTCATTTAATTAGCATACTCTCTACCTTATAAGCAAAGTCGCCCTCACAACCACTACACCTCATCGATATGCGTTCGGCTCCCTTCAACTCGAACTTCTACTACAACCGCCGTCTCCATCCCCGATTCGGTCGTGGGGGTATCGGGGGATTGGCCAAGGTTGCTCTTGTTGGGAGTTTTGTTTGGGTTATTTCGAAGAAGGTGATTATGAGGTGAGGGATCTGAGTGTTGGTGTGGGAACTTGTTTGGAGTGTGCTGATTATGGGGTTTTAGTTCCAGTCCTGGTAGTGCTAGGAGTCTATCCCAACGGGGTTCTGGTTTGGAGGGGAGTTAGGGTCTGGTGCTTTATGGGGATTGAAAGGGCAATGCCAATTTGGTTTGGGTTGCGCTTTAGGTTTTTACTTATATCTCTGTTGCTTTTCTATTGTTATCGGTCTGTCTGGGTTTCAAATAGCCCTGGAGGTGATTTATAGCTGCCAAAGCTAGAGATGTCTCGTTTAATCATAAGAACAGTTCTTTCATTGGGCACGTAAGCGACGTAAATGTCATCATAACTATACAGTAAACATAACTGACATGATCATTCAAATGTACATATGTACAGATGTACAGACATATAACATATCCATCGTATGAAAACATCCCCTGATATCATGGGTATCCGGTAAAAGCAAGTATAGGCAGTCTAAAACGCCTTCGCAGTATATGTTCTTTTTTTTAGTTTTGTGGTTCTATTTAGTAGAGAACAGTGTATTAATGAGTCTCAAGCCGTATAATGTCTTTATAGCTGGCTAGGCAGATAGGACGAGTATTCCTGAGAGTCCTGAGGCGCATGTTCGGCGATTCGCTCTTCGACCTTCTCGTTGTTGTCAAGGATGCCGTACTCGGCTGCCTTGGCCTCGATTTCATCGTCGGAAAGCTTGGGAAGCTCTTTCGCAGCGCGCACATAGCTCATCTTCTCGACGTAACCCTTGGCGAAGATCAGGTCGATTTCTTCCAGACTACGGCCTGCAGTTTCGGGGTAGAAAAACCAGATAACTGGAATGAAGACCGCGTTCCATGCAGCGAAGAACAAGTATGTACCCCAGCCGATATGCTCCACCATGACAGGGGTGATCATGACCACGGTAAAGTTGAATAGCCAGTTGTTGCAGGTGGAAATGGCGTTGGCCTTGGCTCTGGTCCTGATAGGCGAGAGTTCGGCGGGATAGAGCCATGGCAAGGGCAGCCAGGTGGCGCCGAAGAAACACATATAGAGGAAAAAGCCGAAGACGGCTCCCTTTGCACTTTGCTCATCGCCAGGGATAAGACAGGCGAACACAATTACCATTGCTGCGCACTGCCCGTAACTGCCTCCCAGGAACAATTTACGGCGACCAATCTTTTCGATGAAGAACCATGAGAATGTTGCGAAGATGGCGTAGCAGATCATGTTTATACCGCCGATCAAGAGCGCAAAGTTGTGAGACTGGCCAATAGATTGTTCAAGCAGGACTGGGAGGTAATAGATGACAGCGTTGCAGCCGGAAATCTGCTGGAACATCTGCGACGACGAACCTACTAGCATGCGGCGTAGATGCTGGGACGGTCCGCCAGTAAGCAGATCGCTGAACTTGGCTTTCGTGGCACCCGAACTGTCTCGCGGTAAGCTTCAAAAGTCATGTACATGTCATGGAAGAGGAACACTTACGCTCGAACGGAATCGAGAATCAGATTCTTTTCCGTTTGAGTGTGACGATCCTCAATCTCAGTGCCAGCTAGCGCGGCGAGGACCCGTTCGCCTTCGGCGACTTTGTCGTGGGCGATGAGAAAGCGAGGTGATTCGGGCAGGTAGAACATGCCGACAATGATAATGACACCGAAGAAGACCTGGAACGCGATCGGGAATCTCCATACGAGATCTTGTGGTCCGTAGTGCGCACCATAATCAATCCAGTATGCAATAGCCGTGCCTATGGCGATGATACCACCTTCGATGCAAATAAGAAGACCTCGATTGCTAGTCTTGGAACATTCAGCTTGGTAGGTGGGGATTGTCGACGTGTTCATTCCATTCCCGATGCCAGTAATAACTCGACCGAAGATAAACTGAAGAAGTGGAAGCGAGCCTGGCATAGCAGACACTTGAATAACGACACCAATAATCATAATAGCGGCACCAGCGATAACCATCCACCGTCGGCCCGTCCGATCACCAATTAGCAATGCGATGATTGCGCCGAAGAGACAACCTACATTGGAGATCAGCTTTATTCGAACGGAAGGCACATTGTTAGGGCAGTAGTAGCCACTTACCGACTTCATAGACTGCAGTTACAGTTGCCTGCATTGTGTTGTCATCCTTGGTTGCCGTGAACATGTCATTAAAGGCCGGGTCTGAGATGATACCCGACATCACACCCTCTACAGCCGTGGTCAACATAACTTCCCTAGATGTATGCAAAGAGTAGACTCACGATCATATCCGAAAAGCAGAAACCCCATTGTTGCAATGGTAGAGACTGTCAGTGACAGTTTCCGCCCTGACATCCCCGCATAGGTGGGAGGCGCCATGATGAGAACACTATACTACGCTGAAGCACAATGCGCAATATCCGGGGTAGAGCAGTAGTTAAAATTGATATATTAAAAAGAGGTTAGACTGAGAAATAGAACTTATGTACAGGGCGATAGGATCAGATTTTAAGCAAGGGCGCTCCAGGTCGACAATCGTCGACGGGAGATACTACGTGCGGTAACCTGTGGCGTCATATACCCCAATGTGGGAGGAAGACCCTATAGGGGAATGTGTTCCACCTCCACATTGATGGAGACCATGGGCAGTATTGTCCCTTGACATCATGGCAGATTTCTTTGACTGGAGGAAGCAATGAAGGGCCACTTGGAAGCACCATAGAGAGTAGAATCAAAGGTAGAGGTGGACCTGGTAACGAGCGCGGTGCGATGGCAATGATGTAATACCTGTTGACAGAACACTTTAATTCCACCACACAGTCACGAATCGTCCCCACCGATGGAGACAACATGCGTGAAAATCTTTTTGCTCGTCGTCTAAAGGTTGTATGGGTACTTGTCGACGTCAAGTTTTCCAAGCCCGAACTATCACTATCATTGGTTGCAATGAATACCAAGTGAAAGCTTATGTCAATCTTCGGGAACCCGAACCCGTCATCAAGAAAGAGAATATCTATGGTCGTCCTCCGACCACCAGTGCTGGCCTTGATCAAAAGATTCTTGGTCAAAACATCCATCGGCGTGAACTGCGTTAAATGGCTTTATTTCACATGTTTGTGAATAAGCTGGTAGCGACGCGTTGGCATGTTGTGCATAACAGGATCGCAGCGACAGTGGAACCCTGGCGATCTTCTGCACGACCGGTGGCGCCCCATGTTTGGACATGGAAAACACAAACTGGATGCGTCATTACTACAAGTTTTCTCGCACCAAATCACTGACGGACTTACATCAAGCCAATGGGACACTCTTGCGCTCTTGTACTCAGTGCTAAAGTGCATCCAATTATCCTCAGAATGGTCCTGGCAGGTGGGTAATGCCAAGTCGATATTCAGCGTCATGCCCTCGGAGGTCACGGGTTTGTCCTCGCATTCTGAAAGCACCACACTCTCTTGTACACCAAAGCCGCCCTTTTCTGAAAGGTGGTCATCATATTCACCCAACCTATAGGGCGGCAAAGTGGGTACAAAATCTTCCGCCGCTTCATATAAGAGTCTCCTCTTAAAAGGTCCAAGGTAGGAAACAACACCATCTTTTCGGAGGAATTGAACGTTCTCCGAAATATATATCTGCAGCCCATGGAACCTCGCATTGGCCAGCTCGGTAAAAGACACGGTCACGGGTAATTTATGACAGAGAGGAGCGCCTCTTCTCGACATGAGGATGTCGCATCGGAGCAAACGCTTCCAGGCCCGGGCAATGTAAACCGGCTCTGCATCCTCCACGAAGTCCTCTGCCGGACAATGGATGGCAGCGATCGGCATGTTCTGGACAATGTTATGCCTGAAATGGCTTGGGAATTCTAGACATGCTCGGACATTATATCGAACATGGCTTCGTCGTACATTAACAGATTCCGGCAACTCAGGAGGCAATATCATTTCGAAGTTGTAAGTATAGGTACCGGGAGACAATAGCTGATAATCTGGCGCTGCGGTACTTTTGCATTTCGAACATAACTTGTTCGTGATAGCACCCCACAATCCGCATTTTTGACGCGATGTGTTGCATTCCATACTACCCGTTTCCAACATTCCTAGAGTATCCTGATCGGCGAGGCTTGGGGGTCCAGTCCCTGATATGTCCGGACCGAATACCGTCAGCGTACGATCCGTAATAGTATTCGAATCGTGAAGACCTGTGTTCTGTTAGGCAAGTCTCAGGCGTTTTTGTCGTCGAGCGGTTCTCTCAACCGCATCTGCATCTTGAGTTTCTTACCATGTGGCCAGTGTACATGAGATACCCCGCGAAAATTGACTGTTAATCTCTTCACCATTAACGTCTCCTTAACCTTCAGTACACAAGAACCCCTCAGGACGGCGGGTTTATGTGTGTATGTAGGTATGAACACCGCAGGCTCGGTGAAATTGATAGTGAGCTCAGGCTCACTGGACTTAGTCCGGGTCATATGGTAGGTGTGTAGCGATGACTGTAGCATTATTATGATATGGGTGAGATAAGAAGGCTCGAATCAGCGAAAATCAAATTATTTAGGAGGAACATCGTCTGTAAATAGTGTCGGAGTGGCAGTACAGCTTGCAGCTTTAAAAAACAATGCTCAATGTTGTTGGGAACTTGGGCATATGACCCGACCAAATCTAGACCCAGTCCAGGAGACTAGACTTTGGATTGCATCAAAAGATATCTGCCGCGGAGACTCTACATATCAGAAACCAAGAATTGCATGATAGCATCTGGGAAGGCCCACTTGACTTCAGCTAGACGTTTAGTCTGCTCGGGTACCACGGCTGATGGATCTCAAACGGGCACATCCATTTCGACCCAAGGTATGACAGGCAAATGACCTTTGATTGCCATCGGATGATTCGATACCTTAATAATTATCTGTGTCTAATTCATTGGGACGAACTGTCTACTTTGCTATTGTCAACGCGTCCCCTCCGTTGGAAGTGATGTCACGATAGTCAGGGGTGTGCAATGCGACTTTCCAGTTATTAGACCGCAGGAATCCTGTTGTGGCGATCAGGCGATCAGAGAGCTAAGGTAAGGAAGTACTGAAATACTCTATAGTTCAGACATTCCAGAAGGCAAGAGACCCACCGACTCTTATCTGGACCCTGTTCGACTTTTTGCTCATCTCCTATGAACACGTTCGGGCCTTAGCCAGATGAGAGCAGAAGGTTTGCCTGGCAGGTGACCTGGCAGAAAAAGAAAAAAGTCCATTGTAGGTTGTAAGACGTCGATTGTTAGAGCGGTTGAGTGGCGTGGGAGCATCCCTGTCATAGGATTGGCATAGTACTATCTCCCGTCTAGGATTTAGGCCCTGAACGTATCATGAATTACAGGACAGTGACATCAATGTACTTGGCCATTGCGAAGCATGAAAGCATATGAGAAGGATGAATCCCTTGGGTTCTATAATTGGTCACTCCCTTTTCTTTCGGCTCCTTTTACTGTAGAGGGTTATTATTATACTTTCGTTGTGCATACTTTGTATGGGTACCTCGTAGATCAGGGAGACAGTGGACACAGTATGAGAAAATACGCGACACTTAAGTGGAGACAGTCTAGCTTGGGCCCTACCAAGTAACAAATTATTCAATTGTATGACTGATGAGGCGACATATACAGTACACTAAAAGAACAGGATTTTCGGCAATTTCTCGCGCCATTAAGATAGCCGTTTTACCCGGTTCTTATCAACCTATAAATAGAGAATTTAGTGGGTTATCATAAGAAAAATCTTTTCTTCTACTGATCTAGAAGATCGCAAAATCATCCCCGTTCGTCACGAGATTTTTCTAGGGTATCGCGGCATCAAAATGCCTCACTCTTTTAGGGAGATAGAGAATTATACGCACCCCTAAATTTCCCGAGAGCATTTTCTTCTTGTTGAACGGGGATTTACTATCAATCAACCAACTTACATACCGCTCTTACGGTTCGAGACCCACTTATTAGTTGCTTATTTCGGTTTGAGTCTATAGGGCGTTGATCAAAACATCACCTGACATTGTGAGCTGCTTTCCCTTGCTTCACTCAAGTATGCCTTCTCTGAATGCCTTCTTTGAATAGGCGAGGAAGCTTGAGAGATCAATTCGCCTTGTTAAGGGATTCGCACGCTTTCAAGTGTCGATCCCTAAGGTATATCTTATGGGGCTTAGAGTTCAAGCATGAACACCCTTTACTATATGCAAATGCAAGTACGATAATCGTTGTAAAAATGGTTCTTACATCAATGTGCTCTGTCAGGCGCTTCAGATTTAGATCTTATCAATTGTCAGGCAAAGAATACTCAGAGAAATTTGGCATCTTGAACAGAGCAGGGAGTCTCTTTATCAGACGGAAAGTCGCCATGGCAGACAAACATGAAAGCAGTCATCAATAGGATGTGTCTTACTCAGGAAATAGACAGAACGAAAAGACTAAGCTACATCTGAATGGTTGAGGAAGGGGTATGCTAGACCAACGAAGCCATGACTCAGGGGTCCAGATATATAACAGCGATCAGCGAGGCTCCCAAGCACTTGCAGCCGAAGTACAATACCCAATCATTTCTGAAAATACTTTCCGACTAATAGGAGTTTCTTGTTGATGATCAGCACTTCGTTCAGTCATAATGGTACGAACTATCACATTAGCTTCAGGGTGTGTGGGGTAAGAATGTACACTGGTCAATGGATCCTCAACTAGGTACGGGGTAGGTAGCATTCCAATCTTCCTTGCTTGATCTCCACTTAGAAAAACAAAACATTGGACCTTTGGCCAAGAAGAGGTCCTCATATATTTTCTGGTGTCTGCATCCTTCTATGCTTATAAATCCTAAGACCATGAAAGGGAGGCATGATTCTGATTCTTAGATGCTTACAACCAATCATGAAAAAGAAAAACTCATTGTATGTGTGCGCACACTCAGTATGAGATTAAAAAACCACATAAGAGACGGCGCCAGACTATTACGAAGCCTTTCATCTTCTCATGTGCGAGTTGCCTGAACGGCCATCCTTGACACAGACAGATCGTATGGTCCGAGGGGATTTCTGGGGTAGATAGCCATTCGGGCGACGAAACGGACTGAGCTGTGAGCCACATGATATGGGATGTCGGAAGCTATCATTGAGGCATGTTGGGCTATTTATTGTGGCATGGAAAGCTTACGGAATCCCTCCTACTCTTATAGTCTAAATTCTGCCTTGGAAATTGCATGGTTCTCAGAAAGAACCCTACATAATGAGAGCCTTCAATTGACTGATACTCTCATAGGCAATGAAGTACTGAATAAGCAGAATAATTCAATTGGAACGAGCAAGTCGTCTTTTGTCTCTAGTGGGATTACAGCTTGGTACAATAGTCCACTGCCCTATAAAGTAGCAGCAGTAGTGGAAAAACCATGAAAATGAACTCTAAAAGCACATACAGCGGAAGCCTCTGGTTGAGAGGGCCGTGACATCATCTGTGAGACCTACTTCAGAGCTCATACTATAGCACGATATTTAGGGTAACACGCTCGGCAATAGAGATCTCTGATCCCGAAGTGCTACTTACAAATTCATGAATGAAGGGCAGATCCACCAACCTAAATTGGGTACTCTCTGCAGAATCTAATCTTAGGTTACGCTTGTTTCAAGCACCGTGCGGATTTTGAAAAAGGGTCTATGGGCATATTCTCCAAGGAATACTCCAATTGAACCAATCTAGAATCTACTTACAACATTGGAAATAGAAAATCTGACCAGTTCAAGGATTCATTGAACTCTAATTTAGAAACTTGTTTAGGGTGCACCTTTCATGTGCATGTGCTGTGGTATCCTAGCTCTTTGGTTTGGCAGGATACTCTGTAAGACAATCAATGCCGGAGCCTTTGAACCAGGGGCGCCCTGGTTGAATTAGTGTTTCTAACGGACAAAAAAAAATGGCTCTGGTTTACTTTTCTGGGCCTTAGTTGGTTTATCACAGAGACAACTGACAACGGTCAATCTGGTTAGTTGCTGAGGCGCGGTATTTGGTCGAGTGACATAGCCCTAACTAAACTTTATATGTGTCCCTGAAGCTGTTTCCACTCAACACAGGTAACCTATCTTTATTGAACAATAATTTCCTAGCCTGATGTGCGCAGATAAGCAAGATATGTAAGTCAAGAATAGCTTAATTCAATCCGAGGAGAGGGTTTAAACAAAACCACGTCATACATATGTCCGTACCATTTCATGCTGCAGGATCTCCGCACGCGCCGAGCCGATCGGCAATCAATCACGCCAACGTTGCCCTATGTGCCATTTTCTCAAATGGAATGAAGAGAAGAGTGAGATCATTCAAGGAAGGAAGTCCATTGTTTATCTAGGTTGAGTGGAAACTGTCATTCAAATAGTTTCTACACCAAAGCTACCAAGGTACTAAGTATATATAAGTACATAAAAGTACGAGTAAACGACTCCATACGGCAAGACTAGCAGACCAACCAGATCACCGCCTTTCTTTCCCTTTTTCTCCCCTTCTTCTCCGCCCCCCCCAGTACCAATCTTCGTCTTCTCTTACTGGCAGTTTGCCGGGGCTCAAAGACATCTCGCCCGTTAGCAAAGCTTCTCCTCTCCTCTCGACCAACTGTCTCAGCTCTTCTGGCCCTTCCTCGCCTTCTTTCTAGACCTCCACCCTCCCAGATTTACCTACCGTCTGTGTAGTACCGGGTACAAAGTACACAAGACGCAACACTGCGTTCACTCCCTACTCATCTCCTTTATCGCTTGTGTTTCGTCGGTCGCATGGCCCCCTTCATCCTTCTCCCGAAATAGAACCACTCCGTTTGGTTCCTCCGTTTGGCCTGTACTTCGTTTTTACCCTTCAAAACCACTCCCGTCTCCTTTCTTTTAGCCGCGGATCGCTTCGTTCTATCCTCTCGTTTATCGTTCCTTCTTCCCCTTCCCCCACTTGGCAAACGACTGTTCCGCCATCCTTGTCCCTATCGGAGTAGAATAATCAATCACCGTTTCCCTCGTTTAACACCCCGACCGTCCTCACTCCTCCCCAGCAAGCTGTCATATTCCATCATTGTTTCCTCTTCCTAGTGTGAGCGGCCATCAGAGGAAATCAAGTTCAAACATGGCCTCCAACGACGACAATTTAAAGACGGACAGTCTGCGACTTGGAGATAATAACGAGCATTCGGTTACTACCACCGCTGTACACTCCCAAGAATCCAATGTGCAATCAGCCTCCACTCCTGCTTCAGCCCCAGAACCGGCAGCGAATCCGCTTACTTCTGGCCATCATGAAAGTTCCCCCCAGCAACATATAGTGACCGAAATGTCCGATCCACAACCTCTCGCCGGTGGCGAAAGCGCTCCTCCACCCCAATCACCAAGTGATGCGAATACTCTCCCGACTCTCAATGCATCCGCCGTTGAGTCTGGGGCCTCGGCCCCTGAGGCGCCCCCTGTGGAGCAGCCATCGCAGGAATCCGACGCGAAGGAGGAAGACCAGGGCCCATCGCTGATGATTACATTGCTTTTGACATCTGGTTCGCGGCATCCGTTTAAGATCGATGGAAATTATCTCCAAAAGCGGTCAGTGAATGTGGAAAACAACGATCCTTTTGCTATGAGCGTCTACACGCTCAAGGAGTTGATCTGGAGGGAATGGCGACAAGGTATGTATTGGCGCAGACAGCTATCAAAAACCGGACCGCGTGAGATCAACTAAAACTAACGTGCGCATCTGTTTAGATTGGGAACCGCGACCATCATCGCCGAGTTACATTCGGCTGATCTCGTTTGGTAAATTGCTCGACGATAAAGCGCCTCTCACAGGTATGCTATATGTTTACCAAAACAGAATGTTACTTGGCGAGGTTCTAATTCAATTCCAGACTCCAAATTCAGCCGTGATGCCCCCAATGTGGTGCACATGACAGTCAAACCTCAGGAACTTGTCGATGAGGAGGACGCCAAAGGTTCTAAACCACAGTACCCGCGTGAACGTGAAGCCAGTGAACGCAGCCCGGGGTGTCGCTGCATAATCCAATAGGCTCATTGGATCCTGTATTTGCACATACCGATGATGGGGGTTGTATCCTTATCCAGTTCCGACGTAGCCTGGCCTTCCGGTTCTGACAATGCACGTCCGTGGTCTGTTCAATATCACAAGAGGTCTTGTCTAGTTGGGTTACTCTTGGGCGCGATGGACTCATTATGTCCCGTACCCCCATCTGTCTATCTTGTTTTTTTGGTTTGCCCTCCTTTTATCTGTGAGCGCTTTGGCATGGCCATCGCTCTGTGGCCTTGATGCGGGATATCTACTTGGCCAATTGTGAATGTAAACAGGGACGGCGTTCCGGTTGTTAATATTTGCTCTTTCAGCACTGAGGCATTTGTGTGGTATTCTTAGTGTGTTCTGGTTTTATGGTTTCCATCTGTTTGCATAACCACTCGAGTTGCTCGACGCTGCTCTTGTCCTTTACCCCGTTCGTATATACCCTATTTCTTTGATCCTCCTAGCTGTTGTTCGTCAGCATGTATCTACATATTAGCAGATTCTTTATATTCTTTTTCATCACTAAGCACAAGATTGGCTTTCTCAACCCTTCCATAGTCCTGCCGTAAATATCATATCGATCTTCGCTTGACGAAGTTCTCCTGGTGCTTAATTCTATGCTGATGTCTCTACTACTTGAGGAATCCCATGAAAAAACTCCATGGCTAGAAGTAAACGAGGTAGCGCAAGGCCTGTGGCTTCTAACCGTGTAACATGGCTCGACGGCGTACAAGCGACGTACGAACAACAGCATCGCTACACGAAAGGAGTACAACAGCCCCCTTAAATATGCTCTTCAGCTTAGTATGATCATCGACCAGTACGTGTGGCCCAACTATTCGTCCATGCAACCCGTATGTCTAATTGCATCTAGTAGTATTTGCCCATCAAATCATGACTGGGCGATATTTCAAATCCTCTTGTTCACATCCCTCCTGTATCGAGAAGAAAGAATCATAACGACCCATACAATGAATTAAGTAAACGAGACCAACGAAGCATAAACGGAAACCAAGAACCGGCATTCGAAACGTAGCTTAGAAATCCATCCGCAGCCTCTTCTCCATCTCGTCGTGGAAAGTGGGTGGTTCTCTGAACTCATCTCCTGTGCTGAGTTAGTATATGACGATCCGATCCTCGAGAACAAACCCCAGGTATTATAGGGTAGAGATATATAGATATAAGAGGAGAGCGATGACGAACCTTTGAACACATCCTCCCACCCGATTTCCGTATCCCGTCCACCGAGCACAAGAATATCCTCATGAACATTGCCGGCCTTTGCACCTCCCAACACGGCCGGCCGGAAAGATCCATCCCGCACGAGCTTCAGTTCCATGCCACGGCGGATGGGCTCCGCGATACCGTATGCCCGACGCAGGGACTCCATCTTCATTGCATCCTGCGTTTGGCGCCAGGCGATCAGACGGGCTTCGAGGGGGTGTGCGGAGGCGGGGATTTCGGATTGAGAGGAGGGAGGACCCCGGGAGGCGGGGAGGGTGATGTTGTCGCGGAGAGTGTCGGGGAGACCGGGGGCTGAGGGGGCGCCTTTGGAGGGGTGCGGGAGGGAGATGGGGATGTTTTGACGGGTGGTTGTGTTGGTTGTTTGGGTGCGGTGGTTTGTGGCTGGGGCGATGCGGAGAGACTTTTTTCTTCATGTTAGCTGGATGGGTTGCTTTGCTTGGATGAGGTGTTGTATAACTAGTTCTGGGATGGTGGTGGATGGGGTGAGGACGTACCATTGTGGTGGATATGTGAGTGAGATTTATAATACTATAAATTGGATTTATCAAGACGTGAGATATACCAGCGTTTATGGTGTATGGTGGAAGAAGATGGGGAGGTTCAAGATGGAAGCCGAACTGAAAGCGTAGTGGAGGTTAGACAGATACCGAAGCTCTGACGATAGACCTGACAAGGCAACGGTAGGATAGCGCGTCCACAGCTCCTCCGGTATACCCTAACCACCACTTCCGCAAATCCGATTCTCAAAGTAAGCATGTCACGTGAGCGCTATCGCAAATTATCCCCGATCAATTATACCAGAACCTCCGGAGAGAAAAGAAGGCAACAACATCACCACGCTCCTCACTCACAATGCCGCCATTTGTCTCTTCCCTCACCCTCCGCACGCTGCGGACCATCATCCAGCGTCCCACGTTCACTGCTATCGCCGCCCCTACGCCCTCATACTCCATCCCCCGGTTCCAGCCCGTCCTCCGCACACCTACGGCCGTCGCAGCCGCTACCACTCCCAGCCTTGCTATCCGCCAGTTCTCGACCTCTCCGTTCCGCCAGGCTACCTACAACCAAGTCCGTCGCGGATGCCGTGTTGCTCAACGGGCGCGTCGTGCCCGGTCCCCTGCGCTGAAGGATAGACCTGAGATGAAGGGTGTGTGCTTGAAGACTGGTATCACGAAGCCGAAGAAGCCCAACTCCGGTGAGCGGAAGACGGCAAGAGTACGCTTGAGTAGCGGCAAGGTGGTTACGGCTTATATTCCTGGTGAAGGTTGGTCTTCCTATTCTGGTGGTAGCTTTGGGGTTTGATGCTGACTTGGATTATTTGTAGGCCATAACGTGCAGCAGCACAGTGTTGTTCTTGTTCGCGGTGGACGTGCTCAGGATTGTCCTGGTGTGAAGTATCATTTGGTCCGTGGTGCTATGGATTTGGTATGTTGCCCTTTTTGTTACCTGCTGCTGGGTACATTGAGCGTGTGGGTGCTGACGTCGTTATAGGGTGGTGTTGCCAATCGGTTGACCAGCAGATCGAAATACGGAACTAAGAAGCCAAAGAGGGATTAATTGATTGAGGCTGGAGAGATACCCTGACTAGGCAAATGGGCGAGAAGTCGATGTTCAGATGCTTGTATTGTACTATCTACTTGGTTTTGTCAAACGGACTGTTATCGTCGTCATCGTTATAAAATTAGCTATCTATGTACATTTATGATGGAACTTTATATTGAACGGGTTGTTTTCGCTTTTCCCCCAAGTCAAAACATAGTGTGGTAATTGCCCTGCTGTAACCTTAGCGCTCCATAATATGTACAATCACTCCCTAAAAGCAAGAAGATGATGAAATATCCTTATAATAAGACACATGACACCGCGGAAATACGAAGATAAAGGGAAAAGAGGAAGAAAAAGAGAGCCAAAATGGTCAATGCCCAGCATCTACAGTTGGAACAAAATGGGCAGATGGATCCACCTTCTCGCATGGTGCTTATCGTTTAAGATAAGTCTCCCGCATGGCAGCGGTTCGCTCAAGTAGATAAAGCCCGCCATGGACCGCCCGCGCCCTAACCTTGTTGCTAATTGCAAGGACAAGGCCGCCAATAATGGCTAACGAGAGCAACACTTTCCCGAAAACGGGTAGTCAACTCTCATTCTCGTAGCCCGCGGGCTTTTTCATGTTGTTAACATGGAAGTAGCGGGAAGTGCCTGGTTGGAGGAATGAGTTAGTAACTACCCCCGAATGGTAGCGGGAATTGGCTTACAGGAATAACCCTTCCAGTCAAAGTTGTCGCTGGGGTTGCAGTGGCACTTAAGATCTAGTCTCAATTGCTCACCCGTCGGACAGTGGGTGAAGGGGATGTGGTAGTAGGCGATTTCATTGAAGAAGTGAATCTGTTCCTTTTCCAAGAGTAGACCAGCAGCAATAGAGTGTACTGGGGCATCGCCCCATCTTTCATAAAAGAAGCCGCCATCGCGGTCAAGAGATTCGAAGTAATCCATATATGGCTTGGATCTGAGCCATTCCAAGTGTCCGATTTCGAAATTCGACCACTGCTCACAAGGTTCTGGTTAGTGAAGCTCAAGTCTCAGTAAGTGAGGTACTTACGAAATGGCACTTGTTGTAGGTTTTTCCACCGTCGTCGCTCAAGAAGTCCATTGAGTTCGCTTCCGCGATATGTTCAGGGTGATTGTTCATAAACTTCGTCACGCTATCCCAGAGGGTAGGAATAGTATCGAAGTATTCATACAGACTAAGAACAAAGCTATACTTCTTGTTGTTTTCCTTCATGAATCGGAACGGGTCAAAGCTGATGTCGCAGAACAATTCAATGCTGGGCTCCACACGCCAATAGTACTCGTAGTTCAGCATCAAAGGGTGCCGGAAGAAGAACCCAGATTCGTAACGGCACATGTGTCGGTAACTCTCGGAATCACCGTAGATGATTTTCCTTTGGCCCATGTCCTCACGCACCTTTTTCGCCTTCTCTTGATCGATCCACTCAGGGTACGACCAATGTTCCTTTGGAATGACGCCATAATGGGTGGTACCGGAAACCAGGGCCGTGGTGATCTTTTTGAATTCGTCATCAAACTCCTTATCATTCAGGAATACCCAATCATAATGGTAGTTGCGATTGAAGCGATCTTCGACACTCCGGATTGACTTCGCAATATCCCAAACATCCGAATTGCGCGCCAACGTGACAAATGTAGCATTGACTCGACCACCCTGAGGGGTGCTTACGCTCCCAGAAGCGTCATTGGTATGCTCCTTCGAGGTAGCAGCATTGTCATGAGAGGACGGGGAAGAGGCAGAGTTATCTTTGTAGCTGGCCGGGTTCAACTTCGAGCCAATGGTTTCGGGGATTGGGATCGCGCTTCTGGAGAGCAAAAAGAAAACTGCCAAACCCTATATGGGAATAATAGGTTAGCCACTAGTATGGAACAGCATGGGAAAGGAACCACTAACCGCGGCGGCGAAGAGAAGATATCGCACGTATTTCACCGGTCCTGATGACATGATTGCAATATGTCCCTATCGCGCCAGACACGGGACTATCGAACAACCGGGTGAAGTTCGAAAATGGGTGCCTAGCCTTCTATACGAAAACAGGCAGATCGAAGAGCAAGGGGAAAGTACCAGATCAAACAAAGGACAAAAAAAAAAAAGGTGAGTAGAAGCAACTTTTTAAAGGTCAAGAAATTGAATGCCGTCAATTAGGAACAGGGCTGTCGAAGTGAATCGTCTGACTACAAGGTTGACACCCAGAGCGGCGATGAAGGCGACGGCTAAAGTCTAGTAATGAGACAAGGGAGAGACACTTTCTGGAAGAAATTATTCTCCAGTTAGAGAGGAAATTGCACAATCCCCACCCTTTGCAGGAATACCGTCGGGGTCGCGAGCCAATATGCCGAGGAGTTAGTTTCACAAGGAGACGAGGAAAAGTTGGTTACAGAAAATAGGATGTTTTGTTCGAGATCATGATTTAGTTGGCAGTGGAATGGCAACGTAATGTACTCTACCATCATTGGCCAAGACTACGTCCCCCCCATTAGGAGTTCCAAGAAGAGTGATTGCCCAGTTGAATAGAAATTCTGGACATTGATGAGGAGAGTGTTACATGACCCTCAATGTGCCAGGCAATAGCAAGAGGGATCCATTCTATTAGATTTTGTAGTTGATACATGCACATCGGTTGTTCGCCCTGTGTGATGTGTTTGAATGGGGCCATGGCGACTCTAAGGCGACGATCTATTCCTGCCAGGGCTTTGGGGCACCAGCTGGGCTTAATGAAAGTCAGATCAAGCCCATGACGATGACGCCAATATCCAATGAGGTTACACATGTCTTTGCATTCACTAGGTATCAAAAGACCATAATAAACGGAACATATACCTTGACAGCCGTTTCTTGGAAGCATTGATTTATTCCCCTATTTATCTGTAACAAGTATGATGTGTTGCCTTAGGCACCAATCCCACTCCGGCACTAACCTGGAGTCGGTAAGCGGGTGATATCAGACCGGAAGTCGACTTCATCCCGCACTACATTTATGCGGCGGTAAATCTTGCTCCCCTGTTACTTCGCCTCTCTGCATCCACGTCCCGCCGAAGATGTCCTTCTTCGGCTTTGATACGACCCTCCCGAGGGATCGAGCCCCCGGGGGTGGACAGAAGGGTATTTTTGATACTCCTGACCCGTTTGCCGAAGTCGCTCGCGCCAGGTTGGCAGGACATTTCCGTGACAATGATGATGATGATGATGTGTAAGACTGCCCGTCTTGATGTCGCCTTTCGTCGACCAGGTTATCCATGAAGGAAACATGATGTACTGACTGATGATTTGTTCTGTCTGCAGAATTGATTTCGAGGATACGTATGATGGTCTGGGAGATCAACTCGACGACGATCAGGATGCGTTCAACGACGACACTTTCGGCGGGAACATGGGAACTGGCGCTGTCGGTAAGGACTTTGACTTCTTCGGAAAGACCGCTCAGGTTGCCGATGTCATTGGAGAGGAGCAAGTCCGCTACAGCCTACAAAAGCCTCAGGCTCCTGCTGCTGCTCCTGTTGCCGAGGTCCCCGTTGCAACAAGCACCGTGGCCCAGCAGCCCAAGCGCACCGGATACGAGAAGTATTCAGACCCGGACTATATTCCTGATCTTCAGGCAAAATCCAGCGTTTGGAATCTACAGAAGCAGCCCGAGCCCGCCCCCGCCCCCGCCCCCGCGGTTCAGCCGGTAGCCCAGCCGGCGGTGCAGGCCAGGAAGATGCTGAGTCTGGAGGAAGTGGAAGCGCAGTTGCGTCACCAGGGCCCCGGACCTGTCCCGGGGTTGCCCCCAGTGTCTCTTCCCCACTCGATGGCAGAGGCACTCCATCATCTGCAGCGACCTCAGCAAACCCCTGGTTTCCCGGACGGCTTCTCCCAGTTGCCTCCTGAAATCCTACAGGCGCAGTTTGCTAGAGGTGTTCCACCTGCGCAGATGTTGCACCACCCACAGATGGTTCCTGAGCCATATCCTCCCCCTAACTTGCCATTGCATCTTCTGCAGAACGCCAATCTCCCTCAGCACATGGTTCACTCTCAGCATCAAACTCCCCCACGCGGGCAACGGACCCAGCAGCAGCAACAGCAGCAACAGCAACAACAGGCACCGCCACCGATGCCCCAGAATGTGCCTCAAGGGCCAAAGGGGACGAATGGCACTCTGCCGTTGATCACGAACCCTCAACAACTGATGCAGCTGACGGAAGAGCAGCGTGTAGCGTACTTGATGGAAGATGCAAAGCGCGCGAAACGCAACCACAAGATCTTCCTTCTCTCCAAGGGCAATGGGCTGATGACGCCGCAAGATAAGAACTTCATCACACGCATTCAGCTCCAGCAACTAGTAGCAGCTGCGGGTAACGTCGCAGATGCGGATTTGGAAGCTGTCTTGGCCGAGGACTTCTATTATCAAGTCTACAGCCAGATTCGAGGCGCTCCCAGACAGCACCCGCATCAACCTCTTGGTCATTTTGCGCAAACATACCTTCTCCAGACAGGCAACCGTCTCGGTGGTCATGGATCCCGACGGCAGGCACAGAGTGCAGACAACCATATGCAGAGAATGCAGCAGCAGGTCCAACGCGCAGTTGAGGCCGCCAAAGCGAAACCGAAGAACAAACAACTTATCATCGAAGGAAGCTTGGGAAAGATCTCTTTCAGTAATGCGAAGACGCCCAAGACAATGCTCAATATCAAACGCCCTGAGACTTCTGAGGGAGCCAAGGCGGCAAAGAAACCACACACCGACCTCAGTCTGAGTGATCGGAAGTCTATCTTGACCAATATTGAGAACGTATATGGCACATTAATGGAGCTGGAGGATATGGAGCGCACAATGCCTCCGCCACCGAATGAAGACGATGCCGAGGCAATTCAGGAGCACATGGAATGGCGACAGAAGGTTCGCTCGCTCAATCAGAAATTGTGGCAGGCGCTCAAGGTTATGGAGCCGATTGTTCCCAACACGAACACTCCACACCCCTTCATTGCGTTCCTTTCGTACCCTAAAGGCAAAAAGGCCATTCCACGCATTTTCCGTCATATTGACCAGGAACAGCGGGTTACCATACTTACTATGATTGTTGTGCATCTGGATAGCTTGGATGTGGTTCGGAACGGACAGCCGGTGCCCGGTGAACCGCAGCCTTCTCTAGCCGTCAGAGAAGCTATCGATCTCTTCTCCCAAGCAGTCCTGCCTAGTCTACTGGGTTATGTTAACGAGGCCCCATTCAACATCATTATTGGTCTCTTGGGCCTGGTCATCGCTCAAACTCATGTACACATGGTCGCCAAGACTCGCATTGGGCTGGGCATCTTGACCATGTTACTCAGCCGTGCAGAGATTGTGAAGGAAGCCGGCCAGGCCGCCGAACGGGACTGGCAACAGTGGGTAGAAAAGTTCAACATCTTGTTTGATACTCTTGAACCTACTTTTGCAGATATCTTCCCTGGCTCTATCAATGCAGGCGATGATATGTATGTGTGGCAATTCTTGGCTGCAGTCGGTATTGGAGCTAGCCCTGAGCAACAGCAACGCTTGGTCATCGCAGTGAAGTAAGTCAACTCTTGTCCTCTATCCTATGGGTTCTGTCCTACATGTGGGTGTAGATTCCTTCAGGTAGCAGTGCTAACAGTTTTACAGGGATCGTGTCATGGAAACGGTGGCATATAGCAAGACTCTTCCTGCGGACATGGCTAGCCAACGACTTGGAAACGTCAACCTCTTCATGCGTGCTATTGGTCTCGACGTCGAACTTCTCGGCTAGAGGCGACATGGCCCTGCATACCTATCAACCGTGGAGCGCTAGTACTTCTAGGGCACGTCAGAGACACGACTCAATGTGAAAGAAAGCAAATCATCTAAAGTAATTAACCGGTGCTTGCACCAGCCTGGGTAGGACTCTGTCCCTCAGACGTGAGTTCCTACCACCGGTTTTCCATTCTTAGCTTGTGAACCCGGAGATTGGTGAAGTGAATGGCCGGGCGAAGGAAGGTTACTCTTTGGCTGAAAAGACCAATGGACCAGGGCACCGTTTGGTTAAATGACAGACGTGAAAGGATTATGATCAACTCAATGGCAGTTTGATGACACTAGTAATTGTGAGCGGAAGGGCATTCGACAAGATGTCCTCAGATGAAGTTCTCTCTACGGTCTATTGCGGCGATGCCGGATATCCAAATTTGGTTTTATTCTTTGAATGTATATTTTTCTTTTGCAGTTCAAGTTCAAATCAGCAGACAAAAAAGAGTAAAAGTTAAAAATCAAGCCTCAAGAAGCGGTGCAACCAGCAGAAAGCCCGAAGAAGTTGGGTAATACCTAGCATCTATGATAGTAGGAGAAGTGGGATGTGGTTGTGTTCTAGGGATGATGCCTTGAAAGCTGTGCGGTTTGAGTACGTAGTGAAGTGTCTATAAAACTATCGATATACAGGACGATGGCATTGGTAAGTACTGGTGATGAGTAGCTTCATCTCATTGCTGGACCGGAACCAACAGGATATTAAATGTCTCACCCTCTGATAATTGACGACGTTTCTTAGGCAAGGCCCAGACGAACTGACCGGGCAACACTCGGCGCAAACTTCGAATGCCAATGCCTTATAGTTGACTGATATTAACCGGTTGGACCCTTGGGTCATCTTCGTAGGGGCCGGTTTAGTCCACCGACAAAGTGGAACTCGACCCGCTCGGCGTAGAACCACTAGATAAAAGAGAGGCAAGGTCTAGAGACATCCAGCCGATGGGTTTCCTTCGGATTCGCTCGTTCTATTTTCTAAGGCTCCAGAGTCCAGCTCAGATATTATCCGACAAGGCAAACCGATAGCCTTGCCGAATGGCCCGTACTTAACCGGGGAAGGCCCCTAAGTCTGCGTTGCCGTGCCCGATCGAATGATGCCGAGTGAGCACCACATGGGGTGATATGGGGTGACTTTCAGCTATTCCCACAGGGTTTGATTGATAGATGGACGGTCTCACGGCTTAACGGAGTTCCTTCGAAGTATAGACTCTGCGACTAAACCTATTTTGCGTATACGCAAGTATGGTTAAGAGCATGGGCCCTGCCAGTCAGTGGACGGTGGGATGAATGAACGAGTAGATAGGCCGCATGCACGTGTGGAAAATAAACGGTACGCAAGCCATACGACCTGTAAAATTGAAGGGTCGATCGTCACCCAAGAAGGTTGTTAGAGCTTGAAGATGAATTACGTGGTGCCTGGGACTCAACCGCAGATCGTTCAGGAAGGCAAATTAAAGATGATCAATAGGGGGGATTCCATTAGATGAAACCATTCAGAAAAAGAGAAAAGATCATCAATGGAGCACTCCTGAAAACACATCTGATACTGTCTAGAGAGGTGCAGATTACATGCAAAATAGGTGAGAGAGAGAGAGAGGGTAGTTGGAACCAAAATTACATGTTGCGGTACCTTACGGACTGTGGACATCCAAGTGGTATGAAAATGAAATCCACCCGAACGCATGCCCCTCCGCAATTGTCCTCCTCCCCCACCAATCCCGATTGCGGTACCCCTTAAATATCCCGTGGCTGCCAGCGCTCGTCTTGTTTGTGTTTCTTTCTTTTTCTTCTTTTCCTCTCCAGACAACCCTTCCTCTCTAATCACTCTTCCTTCTTCCCTCTATTCTCGTCTTCAATCGCATCTGTCATCATGCCTTCCGGTTCAGTTCTTGTCACTGGGTAAGATATCCCTCCCGGATCGGGATAGTATACCCCACCATAGGCTCAATGGACTGACAACGCAATCTACAGTGGAACGGGCTACATTGGCTCTTTCACCGCCCTTGCTCTCCTTGAGGCTGGCTACAAGGTCGTCGTCGCGGACAACCTCTACAACTCCTCCGCCGAGGCTCTTCGTCGCATTGAGTTGATCTCCGGCAAGAAGGCTGAGTTCGCTCAGGTCGATGTCACCGACGAGGCGGCTTTCGACAAAGTTTTCGAGGCCCACCCCGACATTGACAGTGTTATTCACTTCGCTGCCCTTAAGGTGTGTATGTCCGACTCCATGTATATATCCTACTTACTTACACCTGTGCTTTGGAACTTAGGCCGTTGGCGAGTCTGGTGAGAAGCCTCTGGACTACTACTATGTCAACGTTTACGGAACTCTCAACCTCCTGCGTTCCATGGTCCGCCACAATGTCTACAACATTGTCTTTTCCAGCTCGGCCACCGTCTATGGTGACGCCACCCGCTTCCCCAACATGATCCCCATCCCCGAGGATTGCCCTCTGGGCCCTACCAACCCCTACGGTAACACCAAGTTCGCCGTCGAGACCGCAATCACCGATGTCATCAACGCCCAGCGTAACAACGCTGCCAAGGCCGGAAACGAGGAAGAGAGCAAGAAGTGGAACGGTGCTTTGCTGCGCTACTTCAACCCCGCTGGTGCCCACCCCAGTGGCATCATGGGTGAGGATCCTCAGGGTGTTCCTTACAACCTGCTTCCCCTTCTTGCCCAGGTCGCTACTGGCAAGCGTGAGAAGCTCCTTGTGTTCGGTGACGGTATGTGCCTTTATTTCCCTTCGTATTCAGAAGAAAAATCATCATGACTCACTTGTCCGGTGTTAGACTACAAGTCCCACGACGGCACTGCCATCCGTGACTACATTCACATCCTCGACCTTGCCGATGGTCATTTGAAGGCTCTCAACTACCTGCGCGCGAACAACCCCGGTGTTCGTGCCTGGAACTTGGGTACTGGCAGGGGCAGCACTGTCTACGAGATGATCCGTGCCTTCTCCTCCTCCGTTGGCCGCGACCTCCCCTACGAGGTTGCTCCCCGCCGTGCTGGTGACGTCCTTAACCTCACCGCTAACCCCACCCGCGCCAACACCGAGCTTGGCTGGAAGGCTGAGCGCACTCTCGAGCAGGCTTGCGACGACCTCTGGCGCTGGACCAAGAGCAACCCTCAGGGCTACCGCCAGGAGCCCCCTGCTGAGCTGCTGGAACAGCTGAAGAAATAAATTATTCTTAATGTGAGGAAATGATCTACCGGTGGATGCTTAGATGTATGATGCGAAGGTGGATGGATCATCGAAATCGCCCCTCGATAGACACAAAAGCCCTGTAGATTGGATGAGACGAATTTCTTTTCTTGTTTCTTTTGTTGAGCCACATATCTTTGCTTAACTGAATAATTTGCTATGATGTGCTGCTTCATGATTTCAAAAACATCCAAGTACACATAGATATAGAAGGCATGAAAAATTACAAATTGCTTTGTAATAATCTATCAATTGTTTTGTTTCCACCGATTTTAGTATACAGTCTATTTAGCTTTCCGGCTCCTTCGCGATCCTGGAGTCTGCTCTTTCGCTGCAGGTTTAGAACTGGAAGCGCCATTGTTCTGCTTTTCCTTCTCCTGCTGCTCCTTGTTGGCGAGTGCCCTTTTCACGGCACTTTCCCTTTCCTTCTGCTCAATTTGCGCTTCGCTGAATTGCCACAGCAGTTTCCCAGCCTCTTCATCCTTGATATCTTTGCGAGCAAAATCCACCTCCTGACACTCCTTGATCATCCATCCACCAGTGCCACGACCGAATCTAGCCTCCATGGCAGCATACAGAATACTTTGGGCGCCCTGCTGCGGCGACTTCAGGACCAACCACCACAAAGGCCAGGTAATGAGATAAAGGAGAAGCCCCCAAAGCGACCCACCCGTCAACCAGCGACGAGTACCCGGGGTGCGACTAAAGCCAGGGTCAACAACAATCACACGCGTACATGGAGGCATCTTATCGGGACGTTCATAAGCATTCAAGTGTTTCTGGAAGGACTGAGCGAAAGACATCATGGCAAGCTTGCTCGCTCCGAACAGGCTGGGTTTGGATTTCTTCGACCCAGCCCCTGCTTTCTTCACATTCTTGCCATTTTTCGCTCCCCGCGGCGCTGGGGCGTCGGGTGTACAAGCTGCCTCTATCTGCTTAGGGTCGATTTTGGCTCCGATGTAGCTCGAACAGGTTGTGAAAATGACCCGCACGTCCCGATGAGGTGGCTGGGCCCTTAACGCCGGACTGAGGATACTCAAGAGGTGGAAGTTGGCGAGGTAGTTCACTTGCCATTCTTCGTCGAGTCCGTCTGCGGTCAGCTTTCGGCTGGCGGATGAAGGTGCGGCTGTGTTTCCACACAGGATGACCATGTCCAGTCGGCGTGGGGGAACGTTATCGATCCATTTTGTTGCGAATGTGCGGATTGAGTGCAAAGAGGACAGATCTACCTGCTCGGCGTAGATGAGTTGATTCTTCGTTGACTTTCGGAGATCCTCGATGTAATCTACCAGGAAGACGTCCGAGGGGGCATGCTGTGTGAGGAGGATGACCTGGGCACCGCGAGAGGCAAGTTCGTGGACGACGCTGGCTCCTATTCCCGATGTTCCACCCTATAGAAACCTGTATTAGATTCTCCGACTCCATCCCGACAGAAGTCAACCAAAACAGGTAGAGCATACCGTAACCATCACAACCTTAGAATGCATCAACCGCTCCGATCCATTTCGGGCACCACCGAAATAATACTTCAGAGCAGCAACCAATAACACAAACGGCACGATCTTCAAAACCGTCCACGCATAAGGGATAGAGGAGATACCCTCCTGGAACCCCTGAGCAAGCAACGGAATAGGCATTGTGCGATGGTTAGTTCCGCATCCAAATAAACAAGGGCAGGAACGGTAAAAAGGACAATCCAATTATGGACAGAAAGTTGCTACTAAACATAGGATCAAATGCAGGGCCCAGACCACAAACAAGCTCACCGCCCAGTCTACCGCCATCCGCTTCGTCAGCGGTATGGACCCACTTAGCTAGTGCGTCGATAAATTAGAATAACGCCTGCAAACAATTAAGTCATTGAAATGAAACACATTGATATCCTACTAAACAAGACATGACCTCCAACGAAGCCACCGACGAAGATTACTTCCTCCCGGTAGAAAGCCAACGACCATTCGGCGCCGGAATACGTCGCAAGAAAGTTCAATTCGTGCGGTCTTCGGAACATGAGCTTAATACTACTTCTGCGCCGGCGGCGCAACCAGCCTCCTCGGGGACCAGTATAGCCAACAAATATCTGTCGATCGTTATGCCGAAGGAAAAGCAGGTTTCGGAGCCTGGTACACCCGCTGAGCGTGTGTCTGGGGATGTTGGAAGTCGTGATGCGGAGGTGCAGTCGGCTCCAGCTTCGCCTTCTGCCATTCCCCGCTGCGATGTGTGTAGTCTTCCGATTGATGGGGATGAGTCGGGATATGGGGCTGTGATGTCCGGTGACCGGCCGCACGAGGCGTCACTGGCGCATCAGGTGTGTTTGTCGCATTCGCATCCGCCGTCGCATTTGGATCGGACGAGGCATGGGCTGAGATACTTGGCTGCTTATGGGTGGGATCCGGATAGTCGGTTGGGATTGGGAGTGTCTGGGCGAGAGGGGATTCGGGAGCCGTTAAAGGGGCGGTTGAAGGTTGATACCGTTGGTCTGGGGGCTGAGGGTGATGATGAGGCGAAGGAAGGTGGTAAGGGTAAGAGTCGAGTGGTTAAAAGGCCGGCTAAGGTGCAGAAGTTGAATGCAAAGGAGGTAAGGAAGGGATACTTAGATGCTAGAAAGAGGGGGGAGAAGTTGCGGGAACAGTTTTTCCAAAGTGATGACGTTTTAAAGTATCTAGGGCAATAGCGGCTAGGATGGGTTTGGCGTTTGGCATGATTGTAAGATACCCCTTTTAGATGTATTTCTTTTCTTTACTTGGATGTGCTGGATTTTCGACATTGGAGAGTGTGTTTCAGATGGTACATGCATTAACTACGTACATGGACAGAAGATTATATCAAAGAGAAGATAGAATAGGATACAAGAAGATATCCATTTAGCGCCGTGGCGCCTTCGGTGCTCAAATAAAACCCGAGAGATTGGTATCACAGACGCTGTAGTAGAAAGACATAGGTATAGACTTCAAACGGCAATAGCCGTCGGTAATCAAGGAGAATGTTATTATCCTTGAAGAGATTCTGAGAGAAAGTGGAGGCACTAAGACCGCCTAAAGAAGTGATGCTTCTTTTCTTTCTTCTCCTTATGTGGCTTTGCGCTGCTTGGTGCAGGTGCTGCACCATTGGATCCTAGGGACATGGCGCCCATAGCTGCCGAAGGAGGCGCCGGAGGGTTGAGCTTCGGGGCTGGAGCCTTCTTGGGCACTGGCTGAGGCTGCGGTGGAGGATCTTTTTCAAACAAATGGGCCGGGGCCGTTGGCTTTGGCCGTTCGGCTGGGATGTCTAGACGCCTTCTGTCGGCACTGAGGTCTCCGAGCTGTTTTAAGAACAAACCAGGACTTAGCATATGCGACGTCGCAAGGAAAACATCCTTGTTGAATGCTTGGGAGACCTCGTAGCAGGAACGAGCTTCGCCATACGTTGCACCGCCAGCCATGAAGACGATGATGCGTTGCCGGGGTTGCTCTGTGGCTGAACGGGTCCGAGCCCAAGTCGGTTTGGCGCTCCGCAGAGAGGCTTGTGAGAGGGTATCCTGAGGCCCTCCCATGCCCTCTGCCTCGGTGTTTGGCCGGGTGGGGGGGAAAACCGTCGGGTCCAAAGTTCCTCGAACCAACTCCTCGAGCATCAACTTCAAGTTCAATTCGTATCTCGACAAACTAGTTTCGTCTGATTCTGCGGGCGATGGAGGTTTTCTGTGGAACAGCGGCTGGACAGGTGGTTTCTCGTCTTTGAGTTGTTTCTCTACTCTAGAACCAAGTAAATCGAGGTTGGAAATAACGTCTCCATCCTGCGGTGGGAGTTGAGCGTGCGCCATAAGCTTCCTGATATCTCCACCCAGGATGCCCCCTCTGTACATTATGTAGAGGAGTAGAAGCCGAAGTCTGTCTTGATGGTCCACTGCATCATCATCAAGTAGCTGGACAAGCTGTGAAGCCAAATTCTTTGCCTTTTTGTAGTTCTCGTCCAGCCCAGTGGATAGGCACTGTTCAACCGAGCTTACTTCTAATAGCTTGTGCTCCTGGAAGTGTTTCATGCATTCTTGTGCCATGTTAAGATGGAGCGTATATGCGTCCCTACCCTGTTGGAACTCTGTGAGACCAGCTAGCATGTCTTTGATTGTGTTCACGTTGGCTTTGTCGTTTCTATGGGAAACTTAGCAAAAAAAAAAAAAAAAAAAAGAAAAGAAAAAGAAAAAGGAGATCCACGACTAAGAGACCTTAGGGCAGCGAGGACTCACTCTTCAGCAAATTGAGGGTTGGCTGCTCTGAATTTGGCAAAGTCTTCACCCAATTTTCCGAGCACATCTTTCATATGAAGATGTCTGTAGTCAACCCAGACGTTATCATTTTCGGAGATTTCCATCTCCTTAAGTTCTTCATTGTGGCTACCTTCGTTTATAATCGTTTTGTAAGTGACTTTGTCGCCGTCCTTTATCGGTAGCAAGTCATGCACCATAGATTGGTACGTAAATTCGTGGATAAGGGGAGCAACAACGTCCATGGAGCGATCCACCACCATAAGAACGCCTCGAGGTCTCTGGGAAGGGGGAGGGAAATCCTTTTGAAAGTGGGCAAACTGATCTAGTTCACTCTGAATAAATCGGGCAAGGTGCGAGCACATAACACTGGCTTCATGCGTTGGCGCTCTAGGCTTATAGTATCGAATCACGGGATACTCTCCTAAACTCACACAAAGAGATACAATCTAGGTCCCCGGTCAGTGGTCGACGACTATGAACCCACATCAAAAATCAAATGTATCGTACCTTCTGTGCCAGTCCCTCCAGGTGCCCGCGAATCAAGTGGTTGCAGCCGGGGTGAAACAACACGGGGAAACTCCACGGATCTCGGAACGTGACAAGACGCGATTCCCTCGGAAAGTAGTCGGCACTCATAACTCGGAAGCCGGCAATTTGTTCTTGGGCCATTTGAGATCGTTCTAGTCTAGTGCGCTGTTGAGGGTCGAGGTCTGTAGACGAGATTAGGACTCAACTCGAGGGTGCCCTAAAGGAGATGTGACCGACATGACGTCCAAACCAACCAGGCCTTCTTGTATCGCTTTCGCTCAAAGTCGGCCATCAGGCAATCGACAATATGTGATTGGGGCGATAGGATATACAGCGCATCCATAGGGTTGGTTTTCCGCTTTTCCTCGATCTGCTCGACATCTTGCAAGAATGGTCATTAGCCGATGCGATTCATTATCAATCGAAATACCCGGCTTACTGGTAACATTAAGGTTGAGAATATCATCCTCGCTCACAGCATTATCGATTAATTTCCGACTGGTCTCGTCCACAACCAGGACTTTCCACTGCACGTCACCGCCATTAGTTCCGCGTCCATAAGGAGGAGGGGTCTTAGCACACCTCATTCCCTGCCGTATACCGGATTGTATTGAGAATGACTATGTGGTACAGTTCAGTTAGTACAAGGAACGGGTTATTTAACTGGATATATAACTAGAAGGACACACTTTCGCGTTGAATATTGAGTATGGAGGAGTTCATCTTGGCTGGCCGGCAGCCCTCTAGCTGTAGGTTAGGTTTGATGTCGCAGATTTGAAAACAATAAGACTGCAGCCTGAAAGCGACTGGTATAGGGAGAACAATGAGGAGAGGCAGGCGACAAGCAAGAGGGTCCAATCAGGGGGTGGAGGGGTTGGGAACGGAAGTGAGTTCTTTCTTTTTGAAACGTATCTGTTACTAGAGACCCTCTCCCAACTGTCCCCACCATTTAATCCATCATAGATTGCGGCGGATCGGCAGCATTCATGCGGTGTGGCGCCGGCACACTTTCGGCCTTCCCGTATCGGGATATTGCTCCCTGCTGCTTTAACAGTGATAGAAATACAAGGTATGATCAAGGGTGCAACTATGACTAAGGCGGCAGTGGCTAGATACTAAAACTGGAAGGTATTCTTTCATTTGGTTGAATACGATCAATTTGCCGATGTCATTGGTACTCCTGCAAAATGAGACTTTAAATTTTTCAGTCTACCTTGTCGTCGGTCGTTAAATGCATTGCACGGCCTTGGTCGCAGGTTCCCCTGCTAGCTCCATGCACCATTATATGCAGCTTTTCCGCGTTACAAAATCTGCAACAGCTTAAGTATTTCGGCCGCGAATCGTCCCCGGCGCCTTTCGAACGCGCTCCCCGTCTGAAACCCGCCTTCTCGCTTAAGGAATGCAGTCATGGGCGAACAGAGGCAGCCATTGCCTGTCATGCGCTATACAGCCTCTTTTCCGCTCGGGGATACGAACATTTTCCACCACACCAGCACTTCAGAGGTCAAAACGGCTGCAAAAGTCAAAGAAGGCACAAGAGGCCGCACAGACTAAACCTGACAATGTATTTACCCCTCTTGGCTCCTTTTTTGGTTACTCGTATAATAATAGCTTCTTTTCCTGAGTAGTCTCCGGCTAGACCTTCCCTCCGTTCCGCTACGAAGAATTTAAGGCAAAATGTCACCGCACCAGACTTCTCAATCATCGTGGCGACTCTGCTTAAAGAGCTCAAGAAAGAACTATCACAGAGCTCTGAGTCGGCGTTATCTGGATGGCAGAGGTTTGAACGATATGTGATGAACGCATGCAAGTTGGAGGACCGAGCAACTAGTGGGGGTTTTGGTACTCTACGGCAAGTGAAGACCACATTACAAAAGACGTACATTCAATCTGGCGTTCGGGGCCTAAAGAATGAGTTGGAGTATCTTCTATACGCTGAGGATGTCACTTCGAAATACTCAACGCCCAATTTAGAACAGCAGAAGAAAGTGGCGGATATGCGTTTTCCAGCAGAGTGGTATCCGCAAGCGCGATCTATACAGCGGACAATACACCTACACGTTGGGCCAACGAACTCGGGGAAAACGTATCAGGCATTAAAAAAGCTCGAGGCTAGTAAAAGTGGCTTCTATGCTGGGCCACTAAGGCTACTTGCGCAGGAAGTATACCATCGGTTTCAGGCCAACGGAACTACGTGCAGTCTTGTCACTGGCGATGATGTCAAAATCCCTGAGGGCCAGGCACCGACTATTGTGAGCAATACAGTTGAGATGGTTAATCTAGGACAACCGTACGATGTAGGGGTCATTGATGAAATTCAAATGATTGGGGACCCCAAACGTGGATGGGCCTGGACTCGTGCTGTACTTGGCGCACGTGCTAAGGAACTTCATCTCTGTGGTGAGCCAAGGGTTGTACCTCTGATACGAGAGCTGGCAGCTCTTACAGGAGATAAGCTCGAAATTCACCGATATGAGCGACTAAACCCTCTGAAGGTTATGGACCGAAGTCTGAGGGGCGACCTAAAGAACCTGCAAAAGGGAGATTGCCTAGTCGCCTTTTCTCGCGTCGGAATTCACGCGCTTAAAGCAGATATCGAAAAGGTCACTGGGAAACGGGCGGCAATTGTGTATGGGAGCTTACCAGCTGAAATTCGAACCCAGCAAGCCAGTCTTTTCAATGACCCAAATAACGAATACGACTACCTGGTCGCTAGCGATGCCATTGGTATGGGTCTAAATTTGTGAGTCTGCTGTCGCTATATTATCACACCATATATTCTGATCAATCTTTCTACAGGAGTTGCAAACGTATCATTTTCGAAACTCTCGTGAAGAGGGTGCCAGGTGGTCTTGTGAGGCTTTCCGTACCTGAAATCAAACAGATCGCAGGACGCGCTGGTCGTTACCGGTCGGCTGCACAACAACAGAAAAAAGGAAAACCTGCCGAGGATGACGGGACAAATGTCGGTTATGTAACATCCCTAGAAGAGGTAGATCTTCCCTACATTCACCAGGCCATGGGAATCGAGCCCCCTCCAATCACTGCGGCCGGTGTGTTCCCTCCAGAGCCTATTTTCCAGAGATTTGCCGCGTACTTCCCTCAGAGCGTTCCGTTGGAATACATCATTAAACGTCTTATCGATGTTTCCCAAGTCCATCCTTTGTTCTTCATGTGTGATCCTCGGGGTCAGTTGGATAACGCCGAGGTTATAGACACTGTGAGCGGCTTGCGATTTGAAGACCAAATGACTTTTATGGCTGCGCCCATGCATACCCGGGACATCTCCTCGCGCGATGTTGCCTGTGCATTTGCGCAGTGTGTCGCCGAGCACACAGGCGGTCGCTTGCTGGACATACCAGACTTGAATTTGGAGATTTTAGAAGAGCCCGTGTCTGGAAACAAGGAATACTTGCATGACTTGGAGATATTGCACAAGTCTGTAATATTGTACTCGTGGCTCAGTTTCCGATTCGGTGGAGTCTTCACAGACAGAACTCTTGCCGCACACGTGAAGGAGCTGGTTGAAGAGAGAATGGTTAGGGCACTGACTGAGTTCTCTGCCAATAAGAAGCTGAGAAAGGACGCCTCGCTTCGCCGCCAGATCGCTCTGCAGAAACAGATTCAGGACCATAAACGGTTACTTGCTGAAGCAGATCTTGACGCTTTCGAAGAAGAGGGTGAGGAAACGGTTCCAATTGATCTCTCGGCCGACAACGACTCTCTAGAAAGGGTCAGCCCGGAGGCACAGGCTGCGTAAGACTTCATGCCGTCCCAATATATCTACTGCGGATCTCATTGGAACGAAACAGCCCAATATCTTCTCCACTCTCTTCCTCACGCGTTGAAAGGGCTTTCAGCCAACCAGCTGAGATCTTCTCCAACCTGGATCCAGTTAGTCATTATTACCTACGGATTCCTTTCCCGTTTTCTCCCCATTCTGGCACTCGCCCCTCGTGATCCTAGCTATCGCGATGGTAGCGAGAACGATACAAGCCAAACTTTGCCTTATCCGGTTGAAGTTTGGCATTCGAATATCTTAGGGCACCAAATAATAGTCGGAAACTTCCATTATTTGGATAATAAGAATTAGGGGTTAGTGTAACATACAAATGTAAATCAAGTGTATATTATATCAGTAAATATATCTAGGTCTGGCCGATTGAGGGTAAAATACATACCATTCAGTTCTTTTTGCTGTCTGATATGACCCAGCTTGAATCTAATTCTATTTGCACGACATAAGGTAACCCTTTTCAAAAATGTTTTTGTAATGTTATATGTTTTCCAATTGCAGCAAATACTTACATAGTTTTTTCTATATAAATGTGCCATACTGACCAACTTCGCTTCCTACAGTAACTTCCCCAAACATTCAAGTGGTTTCACTTGTATTCACTCTCAATTTGATCATAAGTGACCCAGGCAATCCAGAACCTCTAACAATTTTTTTGCGTTGTAAATGTAAATATAAAAAAAAATATATGAATGGATTCAATAATGCTGAATACATTTGAGGTTGGCTTATCTTATCAGTGGCGAGTGGTCCGCAATACGCCAGAACGATTTTCCGCGACAGTGAGCTTTCCCGATTCAAACATTCAAAGACTTGCGAAACGCAACCTGCTGACCAGAGAGGTGCGTAGCACACTCTTCTGCGGACAATTCACATATTCAAGAATCTATTTGATTGGTCTCGATTGTTCGTTGGCTTGCGGTTACTTTCGAAGCGCTAGTCATGGATGACCTCCAGTCTCTGGAGCTCTTTTCGCTCGTTTCGCGAATTACGAGCGAAATCCAGAACCACTTGGGTATCAATGACAAGACATTAGCGGAGTTCGTGATTGACCAGCATCTAAAATGCGGTTCGTTTTCGAAATTCAAGGAGACACTAGACGAGATGGGCGCGGAGTTCCCTCAGAGTTTGATGGAGAGTATTGACCGTCTAGTGCTCACTATGCACCCGAAATACAAGACGAAGAAGACGGATGATGCCGACAAAGTGGAAGGGGGTGATGATATGGACGTACTCGATGCACTCGAAAAGAAAGCGCGCGTATTCAAAGGTCTAGCTGTTCCGGACAAGGCACCGCAGTGGGATGAGGATGACTACACGGATAGGAAAAATGCGGATGAAGGCGATGCCAAGGCCGATGCAATGGATGATACATTTGCGATGCTTGAAGGGCTAGCAGGAAAGGCCCGAGAAGAGAAGGGTCGCACGACAGGCGAGGACCGGAGTAGCAGGAAACGAAGCAGAAGCCCTGGTTACGATGACTACGATCGTGGACGTCGGCGCAAGGACAAATATCGTTCCCGATCGAGGTCACATAGCCCCCGTTATCGTAAGAGAGATGACGACGTTGACGAATTCGGCCGTACGCGAAGCAAGTATTCCAGCCGGGATGAACATCGCGATGGTCGCAGCGAGCGGCGACAGCGGCGGCATGACCGGAGCCAGGACGACCATTTTCGGAAACCACCCCCAGTTGAGCTGGATGATGCCCCGATACTGTACAAGGTCTACGATGGACGTGTCACTGGTGTGAAAGACTTCGGAGCTTTCGTGAATCTCTCAGGCGTCAAAGGCAAAGTGGATGGTCTAGTACACGTTTCTGCGATGCAAGAAGGAGCGCGAGTAAATCACCCTTCAGATTTGGTCTCCAGAGGTCAGCCGGTCAAAGTGAAGGTCATCAGTATACAAGGGTCTCGCATTGGACTTTCGATGAAGGAAGTTGACCAAGTGACTGGGCTTGATCTTATTCCTCAACGCCGACTGGCATCTGGCGCCAATATGGAACGCCTCGACGGGACTCCAGCGAATGACCGATATGGCAACTTGAGCTCGGACGTGCCTGTCATCGAGGATTCTAATGGAAGGCCTATGAAAAACCGAAAGCGTTTAACCTCACCGGAGCGGTGGGAAATTAGACAGCTGATCGCATCCGGTGTTGCGTCAGCGGCTGACTACCCCGATCTCGACGAGGAATACCATGCAACACTGACGGGCGAGGGCACCTTTGAGGAGGAAGAAGATATTGATATCGAAGTCCGAGATGAGGAGCCGCCCTTCTTGGCTGGTCAAACTAAGATGTCCCTGGAATTGTCTCCCATCAGAGTTGTCAAGGCGCCCGATGGGTCTATGAACAGAGCAGCTATGGCGGGTACGAACTTGGCTAAAGAACGAAGAGACCTTCGTCAACAAGAGGCTCAGGATAAGGCTGCGGAACAAGCTGCAGACGTTGATCTTAATGCACAATGGCAAGATCCAATGGCCGCGCCAGAAGACCGGAAATTTGCGGCTGATCTTCGAACGGCCCAACAACCTAAACCCGATGACGCTGTGCCTGAATGGAAAAGAGTTACAATGGGCAAGAATCAATCTCTCGGCAAGCGAACATCGATGTCCATTAAGCAACAACGCGAAAGTCTGCCGGTTTTCAAGTTCCGGAAGCAACTTCTTGATGCTGTTCGTGACAACCAATTGTTGATTGTTGTTGGAGATACTGGTTCCGGAAAGACCACACAATTGACACAGTACTTAGCTGAGGCTGGGTATGGAAATAATGGCATTATCGGATGTACCCAACCAAGACGTGTGGCCGCAATGTCAGTCGCAAAACGTGTAGCTGAAGAAGTTGGCTGCAAGCTCGGTGCAGAGGTTGGATACACGATTCGTTTTGAAGACTGCACCAGCCCTGAGACACGAATCAAATACATGACTGACGGAATGCTTCAAAGAGAAGTTCTTCTAGACCCAGACTTGAAGAGGTACTCTGTCATCATGCTTGATGAGGCCCACGAGCGGACAATTGCTACAGACGTCCTTTTCGGATTGCTAAAAAAGACAATAAAGCGGAGACCTGATCTTCGACTTATTGTCACTTCAGCTACGTTAGATGCAGAGAAGTTCTCCGAGTATTTCAACGGTTGCCCCATTTTCTCGATCCCTGGACGTACATTCCCAGTCGAGATTATGTATTCAAAGGAGCCCGAGTCTGACTACCTGGATGCGGCTTTAATCACTGTCATGCAGATTCACTTAACGGAGCCTTCTGGTGATATTCTTGTTTTTCTGACGGGACAAGAAGAAATTGATACCTCATGTGAGATTTTGTACGAGCGAATGAAAGCATTGGGTTCTTCTGTACCAGAGCTTGTTATCCTTCCTGTCTACTCTGCTCTTCCCAGTGAGATGCAGAGTAGGATTTTTGAACCTGCACCACCAGGAGGTAGGAAGGTAATTATTGCAACCAACATCGCCGAAACATCCATTACCATCGACAACATCTACTATGTCATTGATCCTGGCTTCGTGAAGCAAAATGCTTACGATCCGAAACTTGGTATGGATTCCTTAGTGGTCACTCCTATCTCGCAAGCGCAGGCCAAGCAACGAGCCGGTCGTGCTGGAAGAACAGGTCCAGGAAAGTGTTTCCGTCTGTATACCGAAGCAGCCTACCAATCGGAAATGTTGCCAACCACAATTCCCGAGATCCAGCGTCAAAATCTTTCACATACTATTCTTATGCTTAAAGCTATGGGTATCAATGATTTGCTCCACTTTGACTTCATGGACCCTCCTCCGACAAACACCATGCTTACTGCGCTAGAGGAACTTTATGCTTTGTCTGCACTCGATGATGAAGGCCTTCTGACTCGTTTGGGTAGGAAGATGGCAGACTTCCCCATGGAACCAGCACTTGCCAAGGTCCTCATTGCGTCAGTCGACATGGGATGTTCTGAGGAAATTCTTACGATCGTTGCCATGCTCTCTATCCAATCGGTCTTTTATAGACCTAAAGAAAAGCAGCAGCAGGCAGATCAAAAGAAAGCCAAGTTTCACGACCCACAAGGCGATCACTTGACCCTACTCAATGTGTACAACGGCTGGAAGAATTCAAAGTTCAACAATGCTTGGTGTTTCGAGAACTTCATACAGGCGCGTCAGATCCGCCGTGCTCAAGACGTGCGTCAGCAGCTTCTTGGTATCATGGACCGATACCATCACCGCATCGTCTCATGCGGAAGGAACACAACTAAAGTACGTCAAGCACTATGCACCGGGTTCTTCAGAAATGCAGCGCGCAAGGACCCCCAAGAAGGATACAAAACACTTGTTGAGGGTACGCCCGTCTATATGCATCCCAGTTCTGCGTTGTTTGGCAAGCCGGCTGAACACGTCATTTATCACACATTGGTCCTTACGACGAAGGAATACATGCACTGCACTACAGCTATTGAGCCTAAATGGCTGGTCGAGGCAGCTCCGACCTTCTTCAAGGTCGCTCCCACTGACCGCTTATCGAAGCGTAAGAAGGCTGAGCGTATCCAACCCTTGCACAATCGCTTTGCGGGCGAGGATGATTGGCGTCTATCCGCACAGAGGCGTCAAGGTAGAGGAGGTGGTGGAGGAACTTGGGGTTAACCTTGTACAACTTCTAATTTCATCATGTCATGTCCCCATTACCTGGGTAACTACCATACGTGCCTTTTTACAGCAATACCCCGATTGAAGTGTCTTTTTTTCTTGTTGATCGCTTCCTTACTGCCCTTTCTATTGAGAGCATACTAGGGGACGCTCAACAATTGTATTCACAATAACGTACGAGATAGACAGCAATGACGTCGTTCTTACAATTTCTTTTAGTAAATCTATAGTAGGATGTGGATGTAGTTCAATTGCAAAGTATACGATTTTCTGGGTCACTCCCCGTCAAGAATGCATTAGCAAACGACTCACCTTTGATCTTTCCTAATAAATATTGACTCCACATGATAAATCTACCCGCTTTTCCTCACATCAACACCAGGTCAGGTGAGGTCCACGGTCCTTCATGCAGCTCAACAACTAACCAAAATTGGGGGCCTCCAAAAACAAGTATGTGTGTTTTGATAGTGGAGAAAGTGTTAAATGACTAATCATGTAATCACAAGTATTACAAGGAATATTTAGATAGGTGTAAGAATCAGACACTCGTACTACCTGCGTATAACTTCTTATTATACTATGGCTAGTATAATACTAGCTAAGAAGAGGGAAGAACTTAGCTAATAGATATATAGCAAGAGAATAATGAGATAACTGTCCACTGGGGCGAGGTGTTCTGTTGCATGCCAGGGTGCTCGGTAGGCCATGTAAGATCTTCCAGATCTTTGATCTATAACTAGTTTGATACTAATTCATACCATAGAAGCAATGACCACATACCACTAATCTGCTCAAGCACCTAAAACTTCATAGGGGGGTAATTGTGGCCAAGCCATCAGGTGGCAGAACAAGCCAAATCGAGCAAGATCGGGCTGTTGGTAAATCTACTACATGACTTTTCTTGACTGGTATTGATTATTAACTTGTTTACTGAGTTCTACAAATCTTTGACAAATATTGGCGACAATGACAGGACTGTAAAGCAGTCTGAACCAGAAGATCCTTGTCCCGCTTCTTCATACCCTTCTGAGTTTGAGTTTGAGTCCGAGTAAATTCAATGTATTATAGTCCTCAATAGTACTTGGCTAATTATTTACTAGTTCAGATATCAATGAAGTAAGATATAAATGGAAGAGAGCATCCAAAAAGCCAATATTCTCAAAAAGGAATACGAAAAAGCACTATTGGCAAAGTTAAAGCGGTATAATAAGATGGATGATAGGTACCTGTCTAGTTGGTACGAAGGAGATAAAGAGGCCTTTGAAACTCAATATTCCAAAAAAAAATGAATTTGTAAAGGTATGTATACATAACTTAAGATAATAAGCTATTGACTAATTTTGGTCTAGGAAAAAGCCGGTTAGGTCCATCGATATCTCCTCTGGTGACGAGGACGTTCACAAGTGAGTCTAGTAGTACTGGTTACTAGCTGCTCTCTAACTGGGCATAGATCTCCAAGCTTCAAGTTCGCGCAAGCCAAAGGCCCAACATGAACTCGAAGCCAAGTCCAACAGATCAAGGAATGAATCAATCAAAAAAGAAGTCTAGTAAAGAGCCACCTCTTGGCCCAACTGATATGAAGAGGGCGATGATAGTTTTGCTGTACAGGGTTGTGAACGACTGGAGTACAATGACAGCGATGCTGGATATAACTCGAATTAGTAAAAAAATAAAAAAAATATAAGGATGTACGGAGTAAAAGAAACAGAATAGAAAATCCATCCTTTATCCTCATTACCTGCACCGTCCACATGCCATCCCCGCAGTCTAGACGAAAGTTCCATCTCGAACCGTCCAGAATGGTTTCCCTTTGTATCGGTGATCCGACAGCTAAAATTATTTTTAATCCAATGGCTCTCCTTCTCAAGCGGGAATATATGGGCCGCTTCCCAGCTGTTCCATACCTCGGTGAGCGCGAGGATTAACATGTCCAGAGAGGACACAATTTCTATCTCTAAGCCGCACCCCCTGTTTGGATGCCTAGCTGCCATAATACAGCACAACGCGCAATCTGTCTGTAACCCTAGTGATCTCTGCACACCATTCACACCATTGCATGATAAGTGACGGGGGCATGACAGGAAGAGGTTACCTGGAGGGATTTCCTTTCCTTCACTTATTGTCTTTGCTATAGATTGGTTATAATCTTCCCATATCTATAACAGCATGGTCAGCTCTTCTGTAATTAGTTTATTGAGTTAGCAGGTTCAAGCCAGTGTAGACCTTAAGCATTACAGCAATGGTCTCCCACGTCTTTCCTGGCCCGCGTGAAACCAGGGCCGCGGCGACTGTTACTGTGGGGAAGGATACGCCATAGAGACTGCTCATCACCGAGTTTAATAGAGTCTATCCAAGTTATCCGGGGTCATTTTTTCTTTTCTTCAATTATCATGAAACTTATAATTATCAGGGGCATATACATCGTAGTCTCTGGGGACTAGGCTTTTCCTTATTTTTGATCCTTGAAGGATTCTGTCTATGATAGGAACCCTGTTTAGAGTGCTGCTCGACATGGTAATGGAGATACTACTTTTTAAATGGGAATATGTAATCTGCGTCTAGGGTATGAATCCCCAGTCAAGTCATTCGCGTTGATTGGTCCCTAGGGTGATGTAGTATCCAAATACATAAAACATCTGGATGATTGATATCCAAAATGTTCAATAGATCTGATCTATAGTAAGCGTATAATTTGGAGGGCGAGATGATAGGAAAATGATATATACCTTGAAGTCTACCTATCTATAATCTACTTGGGTGTCTCTCTAATATAGATTTCCGCTGTTGCATTCCACTTTTATATATATATATATATGCTATATTTATAATATGTCCAGTAGACTGCACCTTCTCTGCCTAGTGTCTATTTAATATAGACTATTAGATCAACCTTATAAGGGGGTAGTATAAGGCTTAGGAAAGGGGAAGGAGTCTACTATGATTAATGTTTTCTTAGACCCCTTACAGCAACCTCAAAATACGTATATTATGTTACAATTGTTAATGAGAGCTGCTTAGTATACTAAACGGCCGCTGACGACCCGAGAAGGGCCCCGACTGGGAGCCGTATTTATAATGCAACTCTCTCTCCCTCTCTCTACAGTTCTAGCTATGAACTCGTTGAGAACAGAATCGGCTGAATGGAATTCATTATTTACATACACGCGTTTTAGGTGTGCAACTAAGACAACTGGATCCCTCACTATATTCGAGATAGTAGGTTAATGTATGATTACATATAATGTTGTATGGGAAGCGATGTTTTTCTAATTATATATAACTTTAACTTATTACTACAACGTTCTATATGAAATATATTCGTAGGGATTCTAGTATAGTATATTTTAGAAAATTGTTTATTACACTAGTCTGTAAAACAACCAGATTATTCGATCTCGCTGAAGATTTCCTATTTAAAGACATCAAGTTTTGGTGTAAACCAGGCATTCAACGGAAACTTTTGAAGGGGACTCGGAAACGGTTTGGAGTGCAAAGTTTCTTCACTCCTTCCGTGACTGGGGTCGCCGGCAGCCAATCAGGTACCGCAAAATTTTGACGGGAACTGAGCTTTACATAACTTCAATTTCATCTCTCTGCGTTTCAAATCTCCATATTCAATCAGGAGATCATCCACACACAAAATGTCTCCTCATGATGATCAGCTTCACAGGAGTAAGAGGAGAAAGGTAGATTCTGCGCAGGAAAATGATGCTTCTACGGTCATAACGTCTCACGGGCAACTACGCAATCTTTTAACCTTCCAACAGAATGTCAATGAGGTCAAACAAGGTCAGTACGCTATTCTTTTTCTTGTATGTTCTGTGTAGAACCATACTCACAGAGTAACACCAGGCATTAAGAAATTCAAAGAATTTCTTCTCGCAACTGGGCAGACTGAGAACGAGGGCGAGAAAGCAAAGAAATTCCGCATCCTCAAAGCCTATTGCGATTCGCAGATCTCGCATGAAGAAGAGCCTTCTTGCTTCCCAGATCTGATCCAAACTTGGAATTTTGCAGATAGTAACAATAATGAGTCGTTGCTGACTGTGGTTCCGTCGGTGTTGGCTCTTTTTATCAAGACGGTATCTACTAACTTGGATTTTCGGGACTTTGGATTGGCTCTATGCAAGTTTTTGTTGAAAAAGGAACAACTGAGGTTCTTCAACCGCGGCTTGACAGCTACGAAATCGAAGGAGCATCTGATATCGCCCTGTCTTCGTCTCCTTACTGAAATCGTCAGCTTCGACGGAGGTGCTGTTGCACGGCATGTCTACGCCGTGCGGTATATCACTTTTAAACGCATAGAAGTATTTCTAACTCCGAACAAGTCTCAATTAGAGGAGGCTTCGGATGACAGTCAGAAGTCGACTCTCCGACGGAATGCTCAACGGTATGTTCTGGCAAACTTGAGATTCCAGCATGCTAGTGCGAAGAGCGACATTATCGAACAGCACAAGGTCATCAGAGCATTCTTGGAGTACGTAAGAAAGGATCCCCGAGATACTGTTTTGGATATCATTAAGGCCATAGAGAGGGATATTGTGCAAGATACTTCCCTTTCCAGGAGTGCGAAGACGAAGTTTTTCAACCGAGGGAACTTGGAGAAGCTTGTGACGCTGTACGGCTATGACAGAGAGTCTGAGGAGCCGAATCCCACTGGCGTATCTATCGCCAGTGAGATCCATAAGATCCTGATGAATGTTTGCACTAACTCTAGTCATGGTGTCTTACTGTCGGAGACGAGCTGGTACCCTAACGGGAGTGACCCGGAGTCCTTGCCAGGCGAGGAAGACACATCGATCGACTTGGGGCTTGATTCTGCAGTATACGTCGACAAATATCGAGATTCTATACCAGTTCGTAACGGGATATTATCTTACCTCGCTCAGACTCTTCGCCCAGACGCAGACAGCCTGCAGATTGAGCTTCTGGTAGCTATCTTTAAAGAAGCACCGGAGCTTGTTGCCGATTTCTTCACAAAGAAAACAATGTTTGTTTCAGACCCGAAACCTACATCATCATGGATGGCAGAGTCCGCGCTTCTTTTCTCCACAGTCAGCTTGCCTGTTCCAACGAATTTTGGTTGGAAGGATAAATTGCCTTCTATGCCGCCTCCCGTATCGGTAGTAGTCGAGAACATCCTGCCTCGCCCGCTCACCCAGAAAACCCTAACCCGCTGTTTGAATCTAAACGCGGAGATAATTACTTTGTTCGCGGTTCGGATTTTGACAATCTCTTTCAACAAGCTGCGAAAGGTTCTTCGTATCTTTAATTTGGATCATGGTGTCAGCCAATCATTTTGGACTCAGGCCAAAGGCAAACTAATCGCGGAGTTCTGTCGTCGATGTCCCGCAATGAAAGATGTTGTATCGCTGTACAAGAAAACTGCTAAGGAGGATCTGCAGCAACAAGAAGCTGTGGCCGAACTGCTCTCTTGTTTCTATGAGATTGTGCCTGATGTGGCATTTGAAGAAACCTTCGATGTTTCTCTCGTTTTGGTTGATATCTTGAAACGCTTGGACGAGTCAAGTCCTAGCGAGGAAGACTCGGAATCATTGCTTGCTCAGTTGGGTAGCATCCTTAAAATCGCACAGCAGTCCGCATCAATGCGTTGGTGGCAACAACCTGGCAAGTACTCCGTAAAATCATCACTCTGGGCGTTATGCTAATGTTGCTATAGGATCTATGCAATTCTCTGCATTCACTTCGATTCTCAAGGTTGTAGTAGGGGCATCATCCCCTGATTCTCTCAGAAACATTGAGGTCCTGTTGAAGACTGTGCTTACGGAGAACTCGATTTTGCATGATTCAAGCTCCTTTCAGCCACTCCTATCCAGCTTTGGGACGTCCGACTCTGGAAGTCTCCGCCATCAACTGTCCTTTTTCGATAACTGTGTTTGTCGGGTAGCGAAAAAACCGGTTCACTACCAGGACTTGCTTGAGTCGCTGTGTGAGGACGTATCTAAACCGGTCAGCCCTATCGTAGCTGCTATCACTGAACAATGGCCATTTGTTGTTAAGTCTGGAGGTGATGCAGAAAGCGCTGTTGGTGCATGGATTGCTAAAACTCTTGGGAAGTTGAAAGGCTCCGGGGAAGACCCGAAAGCGTTAAAGGTTGTCCGGGATACTTTGGTAGCAGCCACTGAGAACAAGCGCACTAAGTCGACTCTGAAAAAGGCATTGAAAGATACCGAGGAGGAGACAAGTCAGGATAGCAACAGACGAGATTCTAGCACAACACAACCGACAACATCACGTTCGAGCAACGAGAAGTCAACCGTGGACTTGGAGGAGATATTCGGGACTTTACCCACGGAAGGCACAACTCACAATGCGTTGCATAGATGGGAGAAGGAGGACATCGAGATCTCCGTTGAGCAAGGCCGGGTGGCAGATCTGATGCTCTGCCTGTGCTCAGAACACGAAGAAGTCAGAAGACAGGCATTCGCTAACATAACTCGATTTATGTCTAAGATTCGAGTAAGTTGATACTCTTCCTATGATGGCTAAATGGAGAGTTTACATGACTCACAATACCAGGAATCTAAATATGTCGAGTGGAGGTCAGTGTTCCTCCTCACCGGTGAACTCCTAGAGACGGTGAAGCAGATTGGACTGGAGTCGCCCGTGCCATGGATTGTGGGAGAGTGTGCTTCCAACTGTCTCGCGGTTCTCGTCAACCCAATGCACAAGCTCTATGGAAAAGTCAACAAGTTCCTCCAAAAGGCACCTTCCTGGGAACCAGAGAAGATTCCATCATATTGGATTGACAAGATCCTGTTGCACGAACCCGAATTGGATGATGGTTACTTCGAGGAGACCAACTGGCTACTGGATCTACTTATTAAAGGCCTTCGTACAGAGACAGTAAGCTACCATGCCGTATACCATGCGAAACATTATTAACGAGCCCACAGGATATGGGGATATACCGCCGCGCGAATGTGTTTGAACGAGCACTTTCTTTCTACGAGTCACCCGGACCTAGCCTTCCATCCAAGCGAAAGATTTTACACCTGCTGTATCGCTCGACACAGGTCCAAGGTAGCACGACCTTGATTACTCGGGCTGGTATTGTTAGCTGGATCCAGAGCCAAATTCCAGCATTGGGTGGTAAGGAGGTGCCAACTTTCACGGCCATGGCGTTCTCTTTGTATGAATCCTCGGAACAGGATCGGGTTATGAAATGGAGTGGAGGATCTGTGGCACAGGCTGTTGAAAACATTGCTGTGTAGATGCTTAATTTTAGGAAAGAGCGTAGGTCTTTTTCTCCTATAGACATAATGCTAGAGATTTTTTCCAATTTTCTTCGTTTTTCTAAATCGTTTGGCCACTAGTCCCTTAATGAATACATATAGGCAATTCTGAGGAGAAAAATCATGGCTGTTGTGTATGAAAAATTGAGTGTCCGGAATACTAGTAGAATGTTTGGGCTTAATTTGATGATGCTGGTCGTTGTTGTCGAGGTCCAAAGCGACTTTCCCCATTGGGTAGTCGAGTCCAAGAGCCTGAGGCCGACGAAGGAAACAAACGTTTCGCGGCCACAAGTTCACATCGGGCGCTCTCCGTTGAAACCACTCACCACAACAACCCCCCATCATTTACTACTACCTACTTTCCATCAGCTGTGTCGCCCTCTATTTCCCACCTTCCATCCGGCTTCTGCAACGATAGTTAACTACATTCTCAAACTGCCAGAGAAATTCTTTTGATCTGACAACGGAATCCCCTTTGCCCCTCATCGAGTCCCCCGAGTTGACTGACCGATTGAAACTCCGCCAATCTTGCCACTAGCAAGTGGCTTTGCTTCACTGCTCCTCTCTACACCGCACCCTCCATTACACAAGGACCGTTACCCCGGACTACACACATACACGCTTTCTCCCTTCTCATCCAACGTTCCCTGCGACTGCTCCAGCTCCCGCTTCTAATCCTTGCGAACCAATGAGAACGTTCTGACGGTCTGCCGACAACATCACAAACACTTCAGCCATCCTCATGGCACGACGTTACCAGATTGACGAGCTGTTATGGCTACGATCGTCGCCCCTGGTCGCCAAGCCTGCGAACTTACCTCCGGTAGAAGAATGGATGGGGTAGGGGATTCTTGTGGTTGCACTTATGACCCGGAGACTGACTTGGCCGATGTTGAACTAGCCCGATACCCGACCCGACGACACAGAGAAAAACCACCGGCCCTCGCGATCCCAATAATCCAAATGAGACGACACCTCGACGACCTAGCATCTTTGAGACTCGCCATGTCTCCCGCAATTCGAATTCAGGTAAATATAAGAGCATTGTCTTATGGCTGTCCTTCATCGGTGCCGAGACGGACTGTTCTAAAGAGTTCATCGCTAACTGAGGATTTTGTTAATTCCCTGTAGAGGATATTATTCTTGGGCCACCGAAGACCGCATTTGCGTCCGCATCGCGCATACCGGGCAAAGGCTCGATAGATGCTACTGAACGGCCATCCAGGCAACCTGATTCTGACGACTTCAAGAATGACCGCTTAAATTTCCGCGGCAAGTTCTTCAAGGATAGGGAAGCTGGTGATAGTAATTTTGACCGACGTGACGGAAAGTCGGACCCTTTCACCCCTCGTCGTGGGGACAGAGATGACTGGAACGCCGGTCGTCCTCGTCGCACCTTTGGCCAGGATGAACAGGAAAGAAAGCCAAGGCGTAACGGGGAATTTGATCGGTGGGAATCTCGTGATATCAATCGTGACCGCGATCAACAGACTCCGAATCATGAACGAGGAGGGAAAGATAAGGATAGTCGATTCTTCCCTCGAAGAGACGGCCAGCCGGCGCGTGCCCGACATGAAGGAAGCTGGTTCCGCGAGGACGGCAATCAGGACGGGCCCGATGCTGAGGAAGAAAAGACCCCGATACGGAGCCGAGATTGGCGCCGAGACCGGCACGGTGCTGACCGGGATTGGACTCGAGGTGCTAAATTTGAACAGGATCCTGAATGGTTGGATTCCAATGAAAAGGAAGAGCCTCGAAGGGTGCACACTCAGGAAGATTTCGAACGTTGGAAAGAGAGGATGAAGGCGGGATCTTCTCAGGCTCCTGTAGAGGAGAAGAAAGAGACACCCGTGGACTCAACTCCGGCCCATGCTCAGAAGCCGGAGCCTAGACCAACAGACGGCGAAATCTTCAGCAGCAGCGGCACACCGTTTCAATCAGACACGGCAATGGAACGCTTTTTCGGACTTCTGGGTGACTCTAAATCTCCTCAGGAAATTGCTACCTCGTCACCTTTAGAGGCCCCAGTAGTCAGTCAGGCTACACCTAAGAAAGAAAATATTCCGGGAAAGCCTTTCAAATCTTCTCGTTTTGCTGGGTTGTTTAGCCCGCCTCCCGGCAGCCCAGCAAAAGAGACCGATTCGCAGCTGGGGAACAAGTCTCCTACTGTCCAGCCGTCAACTACTGATGCTGACCAGGAAGGGTTTCAGCGTATTTTACAGATGCTGGGAGGGAGCAAGTCGCGCAATGCTACTCCTCACAACGATACCGCGCAAGCCAATCGGCCTCCATCTCTTCCTCAAGCAGAATCTGTTCAAAGCGCTATCTCATCCCCCTCTCGCGAGCAGATCAAGCGGCCAGACCCCATGCTCATGCAGGAGAGTTCTATGCGGAGTGCTCCCCCTGCTATGGATCCTCAAGCCCGCGAACGGGAACATTTGCTTCGCCTGATGCAACAAGTCCGGGTCACTCCTGTTACAAACCAGGCTCCAGGTAACCATGGCCAACCACAAAGTGCCGGCGCCGTTTCTGGTATGATGAATATGCCAGAAATGCTCCCACCCCCTCCAGGGCTTGCATCTGCACCAAAGGCTCCTAACTTCATTGACGATCCGGCGATAGCTAATATGCAGAGAGCGGAGCCTGATCAGCTTCGCCGACGACCCGCGAATGGGCCTCCGATGGGTTACTTTGAGGATATGCCGTTCCCTCAAGGCGGTCAAGTTCCCATCACTCCGGGTGGAAGTCGGGCTCCTCAAGGTCAAGGTCTACCTGGCATGGGCGTGCAGAGACCGCCAGGCTTTGAACACTTGCCACCTCCTGGATGGGCTGGCCATCAGCTTCCTCCACAGCAGGGCGGCGGTCCCGGCCCTCTCGCTCCCCCACCGGGTATTCCTACTCCAACACGGGGCGTCAACCCTAACTTCATGGCTAATATGATGCCAATGCATGGCAATGTTCCACCGCTCGGTGAGCGTCAACCCTTCCCACGTGGTGCTGGCGGCAATGGATCAGCGGGATTCCCGCCTCCCCCGGGTATGATGCCTCCCCCGGGATACATGAACGGCCCTCCTCCGTCTGGCTTCCCGCCTATGCCACCCAATGCCGAAGCCTTGATGGGTCTTGGTCATGGTGGCCAGGGTCCTTTCGACGGTAACCCCGGTCCACAGGGGCCTCCACATTCCTCTCGGCACTTATTGGATATGTTTGGTCAAGTCGGCGCTGGAGACGCCCGGGGCGGCATGGTAGGTCCGGGCCAATTCAGATAAGCAGACATATGGATTAGGCGCGCTCCTTGCTTGATGCAAAACTCGCGTGGCATATGGCGGGATTATTGCTGGGCTTATCAGGCCACTTTTTTGCCAAATTTGATATGTATTCCAAGTCTATGTGTTGCTTTGTCTAGTGCCCACCGTCTGTGCGTAACAAGGACTGGCTTTGATCTATTTAAATCTCCTGCCATATGTCCCGAAAGTGTCGGAGGAGTGTGAATGGGGTTGCAGCAGCAGCTTCATTTCTAGGCTGATCGAAATGAAAGTAATAGGCGGATTGAACAATATCTAGTGAAGTATGTGATCTAAAAGGATAGATCATACAAACCCTACTTGCTTAACCAGATGACTGGATATTTGCAATCTATCTATTACTTGAATCGAGGTTTCTATCCGTAAAATGCTCGCTCACTGTATACTCATATCTTTGATTCTGTTAGGTCAATGTGCAGGTGATTGGCTGTGAATGCCATGTTCGAAGTAGTTCAGGTCAGTGAAGGAAACTTGCCAACTAGTGTTTCATCTTGTTCAGTGAATATGTAGTAGGGCAGGGCATTCCGCGATGCACTTTTGTACATATTTTGCAAACTATACAATTCTCTTCCACCTACTGCACAGTGTACATGCATCACTTTAATATTCCGCGATCAGGTTTTCACGATACAAAGTAACTCTAGGTTACCATGGCGCCCAATCCAAAGGCAAGTAAATTTTTTTTTCTAAACGTGTCTGCTGATCTTCAAACCCCCTTGCTCCATTCTCCCGTTTGGATACTTTTTTACTCCATACCTACAGCTTTCACCATAGCCATACATCCACCCAAGCGAACAAGGTAAGTCTTTCATCTATCCATCTATTCATCCTATCTACACTATCAGAGTACTTAATTTCTAACGAATTAAAAATCAGAAGCTACACAATAAGCCAGAGGACGCAGAGGCGTCGAAACCTCAACCTGTAATCGACGTCCATACTTTTCTGGATAGTGATGAAGAAGAGAAGTCCATCTGAGGCTTAAATGGGTTAATAGGAAAAGGGAAACAGCTAATAGATATCATCTACGCAGCTTGGCGATATGATGGACGAGGTCGACTTCGAGCTTTGCTTAGACATCGATCAATATGTGAGTAATTCCACTTCCTCGGTTTCATAATAGGTAGAAATCATACGAAACCCTGGAGGTAGACAAACCTATATCTTCATCAAGAATAACCAGAAGATAAAAACCAGGTAGCCGCCTCTCGCCGCGAGTCAAAGCGAGTATCCACCCAGTCCACCACAGACTCAATCAAGCACGACAACGTCCGAACTGAGACAATCCCCAACCCCAAAATTCGCAAGCATGGGGCACTAGACTCGGCCTCTGACATCGACGAAAAGCGCACCTTAGAGCCGGGTCACCACGCACGACCATGCAAAAAGCTCAAGGTCGCAAACCAGGCAGAGTCTGACCTCGAGGATGATCATGATCGCACCTATCTCGACATCGCGATCAAGCGCATCACTACCCACCACGATCAGGAAATACTCTCAGACGCCGACGACACAGACCCAGAAACCCGCAGCTCAACTAACGCCTCGACCATGGCCATCAACGAAGATACAATGGATCTAGACAGCGACACGGACACGGAAGTCCATGCCAACTCGAGCAGCGGCAGCATAACCACAAGCCCGTCTCACTCTTACATCGCTCGTCCATCCCATCTCTTCCAGATCTTCGAGGACCCGGATGACTCGCATCTGGAGAGCCATCCCGGCCTCATGTCTAGCTTTACTACTTACTCCTCCCCCGATGAAGATAAGGAGAACATCCGCAATGATGATGCCTACGAGCAGCGGGAGCATACCCAGGGAATGGGGGTTAATTCGCAGATGTGGACTCGTCAATCTAATAATCGGTTCTCGCATGCGGCCAGTTCCAGGTACCAGGGGGTTGACGGGGGAGTGGATACGGATGAGGCGGATACTGATGTTGAAGAGCTTTTGACCGAGGGTGGAGAGGGTGCGAGGGAGGTTGAGATGGAGGATGTGAGAGTGTCGTTTCATTCGTTGGGTGCTGGGGAGGCTTTGTTGCTTCCTCTGGCTTTTCCTTTGCCTTTAAGGATTCCTTCCCCCGAAGTCAGTCAGGGTGGAAGAGCTGGTGGTAGGCGTCGCTGCTTCGGCCCTAGACCTGTTGTGCACTTTGAGTGATTCATGATGAGTGAGATGACGCTTTCCCTGGGACCTTGTTGTTTTTTCTTTTCTAAATGGCCTGTGTGTCTCGGACTAGTTTACCGGGGGAAATACTCATGTCGGATGGATATCAGGTTTATTTGATCAAAGTGGTACTGTACAGTCTTGACTTCCGTACTGTATTTACAAGGTTGCCTATCTGATGCTAATACGTTCATAACGTGCTTCTCTTTTCGCTCAGTAATGACTACTAGTCAACTTAAAGATAGCTTCACAATGAATCAAGTGATATCCAATGAAGTAACGCCAATTGCATTCAAAGTCAATTTAGATGATAAGTATAGTATCAAAATGATGGCATTGAACTTCCAATCCAAGCAGTAAACAGCAGCTAGAACTAATTGTAAATCAATCAAGATCAGAACTAGCTGTCAAAAAGCCAAAATCTCAAAAGCATAATATCAGAACTAATAAAGATTGGATGAAAATGACAAGTAAATCAAGGCCAATTCAATCGAAAGGAAAGCCACGGCCATGCATCAACGTCTGCGTTGAATGAAAATCCCACCTGCTGGCTCTTCAATGACTGCTCCCCCAAACATGTTGATGAGATCAGTAATCGAATCTCGGTCCTTCAGAACTTCATCTCCCATAGTACCGGAAATATTGGCCGTTTTGCGAGTTTGCATCTTCAGTAGATACTCATCAATTGAGTCTTTGATGGTGATCTTGACAAATTCTACGTCCTTAGACTGGCCAATTCGGTAGAGGCGACAAAAGGCCTCGGAGAAAATGATTAGTTGAGCCTTACTCAAAAGTATACGAATGAATGGAATCGAACGTGTGTGTGTGTAGTACCTGCTCTTGAATAGCTTCATTCCACCACAGATCCACGAGGATACATTTGTTCGCCATGGACATGTCGAGTCCAATTCCTCCAGCCTTGAGACTCGCAATCAAGATCCGTACCTCTTTCTCGTCTCTGAAATTATCCATGCTCTGCTCACGAGCTTGTAAACTCATTTTCCCGTGCAACTGCATGCGATTAGTAGCGCTCCCTCCATGGATCAAAGGTAGGTTATGACGAAAATTAGAACTTACCAAAGTGGCCACCCAGTTTTCTTTATTGCACATAAGCCCGACCAGCCGAAGGAAGTCAAGAAATTGAGTAAATATGACGATTTTCACATCCGGGTTCTCGTCAATCCAACCCTTGATGATCTCTTGTATCTTGACTAGTTTGGCACTGGTCATTTCGCCACCACTTACAGAAATCCAATCTACCTCCTCGTCTTCATCTACTTCTTCATCCTCAGATTCATCTCGGCCGTGTGAGGCAACTGCCGGAAAACCACCCATAAAACCTCTTTGTGTCTTTTTCTTGTTCTTCTTAGATGGTTTCTTCTGTTTCTTCGTCTTTTCGACTATGAGAGTAGAAGGTGGCTCCCGGATCTCTCCATCGTCCGCGATAGGGCACATCGCAGCTGATTCAATGCCTGTATTGCAACTTGAGCAGATCCGTATCTCACCCTCCTTCATGAGAAGGTAATAACATTCCTCACAATACAAGTGCATGCAGGACGTGACCAACGGATTCATTGGCATGAATCCACAGGAAGCGCATTTCCCCCTCTCAAAACGCTCCAACCACTGCTCATTCTCGTGAAGCGTTGTCATGAAAGCTTTGAATTGTTTGGCAAGCTCTTCCTTATCGCCATGAAGCTCCTCTACACAAAGGCCCGTGAAGCCTTGAGTCTGTGGAGTTGCTGGTAATTCAATATCTTTTCTCATTGCTCTAATCCATTGTATGATATTGTAGGATGGACTTTCGGGGCTTCTCTCCACTTTCAATATCTCGATAAGCTCCCGAATCAATCCTTTGGAAAGAAGCTTCTTTATGATATCTTGCGCAGTAAGCATATGGCTGGAAAACATGCGCAGCTTCAAAATCATCGTTAGGAAGCATCGGTATTGCTTCAGTCCAGGATTTTCCACATGCGCGAAGCCTATATATATCGTTAGTGAATTGACGGCGGCTAAGCAACTTTCACGAACCATTGATTATCTCGAAGAATGCATCGATGATAGCATCGTACATTACCCTCTCAGCCTTACAGAATTCTGTCTGTACAACCCTTTCGTCAATATCGGGCAGCTTGATGATAGGTAACGAGAAAAGCCGACTAGAATGCGTTCGACGAAACATGAAAGATCGGAGGAGATTAACCAAGCACTTGTTAGCTTCCTCATCCTAGAAACAACGGTTAGAAATCTAGTTGATATACAGATGAATTGGAATCTTCACCTTGCAGTATAACTTCCAGAAATTCTCATAAGTTCCAGTGCGAGGAACACCGAGAAAATCAAAGAGCGGATAGAATTCCTCTACACGATTGTGCACAGGCGTTCCACTGAGGACCCATTTGTAATGGCCAGTGAGAGCTCGGACAGCAATAGATATTTGGGAAAGGTGATTCTTTATGACGTGAGCCTCTAAGAGTTATGTCAGCTTTATTCAGACCCATGTAACTGTGGAAGCACATATACCGTCTAAGATAATCCTCCTGAATTTGATCTGATGTAGAGGGCCCACATCATTCTGATAGGTCTCTTTCCACCATTCAATAAGTTTATCTTTGTCGGCAATCTGACTTGGGACATTGCACTGAGGGTAAGATCTCCGAACTTCATCGTACGTAGTTATTCTGTGGACTGATGAGTATGTTGCAACGCCCGAAGAGGGTATTTAAACGTACACGATGTTGTGCTTCTGGATACTCTTGGGAACGTCAAGTGTCAAGTATCTCGCGTTTGCACGATACACAAGAACTTCGCCTATTGCATCTATTTCACAATGCTTTTGGAGTTGCTCCATCCTACGATGTTTAGTTTGCTGAAAGGTTATATGCGAGGTTCTTTAGGCTTACCAGTGTGAGACAAGCTGCGATGGCACAACAATCAATGTCGTCCTCATAGGGTCAGTTGGGTCAGGAGGTCTCCCATCGACGATATTGGCTACGTATACATTAGCCACCACGGACCTTAACAGCGATCATGTTAGAAAGATACTCACCAAGAGTTTGAATCGTTTTCCCAAATCCCATGGTATCACACAGAAGACCTCCATATGGTGGCTGGGATGAGTTCTCTCGATCACGCATGAAACCAGCACCCAAGACCTGGTAATTGTAAAGGCTTGTCTTCATGCCCTTTACTTTCCAACCACCTTTGCCATCGCTTCTCGCACTATTGTTAAACTTCTTGGTTGCCTCCGAAATCTTTCGCTTATCGTCCTTCGCTTGTTCTTGCTCCTTAGTCGGGATTTCAGCGATCAATTGGAGGAGTGCTCTCTCTTTGTTTCTCTCAGTAAAGCCGGGGGCCGCAGGTAGCGCCGAATTAACATGTGCATCTTCGATGATATTGGAAGCCAGAAGAGACTCCAAGTCGAACTGGGGCTCTTTACCTTTTCTCGATCGTTTGGTTGGGCCAGATGGTCCGCTTCCGCTAGCCTTGCGCTTCTTTCCTGACTTTTTCTTGTCTACTTTGCCAAGAATAACGTCAAGTCCAAACTGCATGCTTCGTCGTTTTTCTTCAGCCGTTATCTTATTCTGCCTCTTCTTTCTCTTTGTTTTCTTCGGTTCTTCTGTGGGCTCTGCTGCGAGCTTAGACTCATTTTGTTCTGGTAGCTGCTCACGAGATGAACTTTCCTGGACGGGCTCAGGGGTAACGAATAAGCCGGGATTTTCCTCATCCCCTATAAATTCGTCGTACTCGTCGTCCTGCATTTGAAGTGCTTCTCTGTTTGATACCCTCGTTTCCCTTGCCTTTTCTTGTAATTTGGCGGCTTGATACTTAACTGTGTCTTCCATGGTAGGATTGACTAGGCCTTTAAACCAGGACTTAATCACATCAAACCTAAAACAGTCAGTCATCATACTACTCTGAATGGATATGAGCGTCTTACTCTGATGCATCGTTGTCATTCACGGAGTCCAACATCTCGTCTGGCCACTCCAAGGATTCTGGATCAGCTGGCCTAGTGGAGGGACCAGGCTCAGCATCTTCAATCTGCATCGACAACGATGAAGCAACTGGTAAGTCATTAACCGGAAGCTGGTGATCAGAGGCATTATTCTCAAGAAATCCCGAGAGAGCCTGTGCAATATCCATAGGTGGGTTGAGGTCATCATCCAGCTCATGAAATGAAATGTCGGGGACGTCCACAGTAAACGGATGGTCTGCCTGAGGATTATTTTGAGATTTTGGGCTCGTATCGGTAGCATCAAGCGCTGCTTCTGCGTCTCTGCTCTCAGGAGCCATTGTAGTTTCAGACATGTGGGTGGGTTTCGACGATGAGGGTAGCTGTGAGCTCCTGTTTTGGAGTGCTAGTAAGCCCCTGGCAAGGGCACTCTTTGCTCCCGCCTGCTCTCGGCGAGTTTCAACGGTTTCGGATAGGGAGGCAGAGATATCAAGTTCTTGGGGCGGATCCATGGTGTGCTTTTGTTGGATAGTGGAAGGTGATTGTAATGGATAAGATGTGGAAAGGGCTGAAAAGTAGAAATAAGTAGGGGATAATAAGATGACGGGATGTATGGATGAAGGAGGGATATAGGGTAGAAGGACTGGACGATGTATAAGAGTATGTATGATCGAGAGTCTGAGTGGAAGGAGAGTATGATGACCAGGGAAGAGGGCAAACTTAGGATGAGGGCTAAGGCTAAGTAAGGTATATGTGAGATTTAGATACTGGTCCGTGGTGCGAGAAGATGGAGAGGTCAAAGAGATCGTAGAGGAGTCGACCCGAAGGTGGTTTACATATCCCAAGGCTGTAAATGTTTAGAGGTACAGATTGGGTAAGAGGTGAAAGAAAGATATGAAAAAGATATATGAAAGGCAGAGACGTTATAGGATAGGAAGAAGAAGAAGAAGAAGAAGGGAAGGGCTATGAAAGTGAGTTCTAGGAGAGAGTGTATCTGATCTTTCAGACCAAGGGATATTGCTACGCCTTAGTACATAAACGAAGATAACAACGAGGATGATCAGCCAGGATGTATGAGTTGCATTAAACAGTGTATATTCTAGATGGATTTGAAAACAATGATTAAAAGCAGCTAATGAAGCGGCACAGTATCGTCTAAATAAAACATGTATAGTCAAGTGGGAATCTCTTCTAAGGCGAATCAAAAAAGGTGAACACAGAAATGTAAAGATACTGGAAACGGATAGGAAGAGAAAGAAAGCGTGTGAAGAAAGCGAGGCGACGCGGTAGGTGTTTGGAGATAGCCCATGGGCGTTACCAGGAGCACGACTGTGACGTTTCTCTTAGTATAATGCCGCAAGTCAGGTGTATGCGGGCAGTTTAGGGCAGTGCACATGTAGGAACTGCAGCGAAGTAGACGTACATGGCAGCTAAGCTTCCCTTTTAGTGGTCAAAATTAATCAGCGTTCGTTACGTCAACAGTCCGCCCAAGATCGCTGGTCAATGAGTACACGGACAGATCTGAGAAGCTCTCGTGGGTCGGAGCGGGTAAGTTTCTCTTGTTGATCGGCTGTGTGGCACGCTTTCCAACACAGCTGTCGGGTGGAAGATGGACAGGAGACATCAGATCGCGAGTTTGGCCAGGAAAAAGACCCTTGTCAAGGTCACTTTGCCACAGCCTGCGTGATGCATCGAATGCCTTGTTGACCAATCCTCGTCGAAGCTCTTCGTATTCTTCAAACAATGTGAGTAGCTCACAGTCGGGATTCTGCGCCAAGAGCTTGGAAAATATGATCGCATCCTCTACCGCATACGCGGCCGATTCATCGCGCGGGGGCATCTATATCTGCATTAGTCTTGTTACGACAAAATGCGTTGGGGATATGAAGGAACTTACTGCGTGCGCGGCATCTCCGAGTAACAGTATCCGATCTGTATGCCATTTCCCTCGTTGACGAACCTGATACACAGGGTATAACATCCAATCCTCGGTTCGATCGATGATCTCGCGGATGTACGGTAGACTTGACATGCCGAACTGCGCCCGGACCAGGTAACGCATTGACATCCTCATATTCTTCTGTGCCGCCAGGTCCGTTCCCGACATCGCCTGGTACTTCTCGATCAGGTGTTCGCTCACGCGGATGATTGCCGCTACAAAGAGCTTCTCGTGTTTTGGGTCGCAGTAGCTCGTCAGGAGCGAACTATGCCGGCCGAGGTGGACTGCGGTTTGAGTAAAGGGCATCGTTGCGGTAAAGTTCCGGGCGTTGGCCATGCTTTGTATGAAAGAGACACCGGTATATTCGGACCGGTTACCGGGATCTACGATTTTCGTCCGTGTCGCCGAGTGAACCCCATCGCATCCCAAGACCAAGTCCCCTGTGGCGGTTGAACCATCTTCGAAGTGCAATGTGACATTCTCCGCCGTTGTGCTTCCCCCGATCAGTTTTTTATCGTAGTGAACTGAGACGTTCGGCAGCCTGCGAGCCACTGCCAGCATGGCTTCTGACAAAGCGCTGCGCAACACCCGACGACCCTTATAGCCGCCATACCCGTGTCCGTTCTCGTCGGTAAATCGGAGGGGGCCCAAACGGCGACCGGTACGCACGGAAAATAGATCAATGGCATCCACTTCAATCCCAGCTTGATCGCCCATCTGGTTCAACTCGGATAAGACCCCTAATTCGTCGAGATACCTCTGAGCGACCGGCGTTAAACTGATGGCGCCACCCGACGTCGTGAGCTCCGATGCGCCATCATACACCGTGATTTTCAATCCGGGAACGACGGGGGCGAGCTCGTTGGAAAGGGCAATGGCGCTGGCGAGGCCAGCAATGCCGGCACCGACGACGAGAATATCGCGCGGCATTGTGGGGAACCCGTTGTGTTTCGTTCTTCACTCGGGGAGGCCGACAGACACACTGTCGTCGGAAAGTGGTAGGAAAGAGGGTCAGAGCGAGGATAAATCGGTTGGAGAGGTCACGCAGGGGCAGGTAATTGCCCTGCGGTTCGATTCATGATGTTCCGTTGTATGCACATCGTTGCACTCGTCAATGGTTTAGTGTCAATTTAATCTAAATTTTTTCTTTTCTTTTTTTTTTTTTTTTCCCCCTCCAGATTGGGGTGTCTCCGCGTCCGGCCGAAAGCTCTGTTAATTCGGGCGGTCGGTTAAACGATGCCGGCAAGCAGAGCCAATCAAGGACTCACATTGCCACCCCTCAAGTGTCATATCCAACGTGAAGAAGTTGGCGTTCCATGGATCCCCCGAAACCGCCTCTGATTGGCAGGCCTCGGCATAAGCTTATAGCGCCCGGGGGTGAAAAATAGACGGGTCTAGACATGAAATTTCCTTTCTTCACGGAACCAACCGATCATTTTGATCTATATCTCACCTGTTAAGCATCATCTGGTCTTAGTACCAGCAGGTGTCCGGAGAGCGAAGCATTAGGAACCGTGTCCGTTTGAATTAGGCATTATTCATCATGATCCAGGATCGATAACGTTAATACACTACAAGATATGTACAGAAAGTCACACTTGCCGAGGCACGAGTGTGTCAATAGTAAATGATTCCCCTGCGGAACCTGAAACGCTCGGCGAAATTTTAGTCATCGTTTAAGGTGTATCTCCATATTCCATTCGGTAGCAGCGCTTGCCGCAATGTCTCCAGCTTCTTTTTCAACATGACTGCCTCTGTCTCCAACTCCCCGATATAATTGACGGCGTCGGTCAGAACTGCCATCTTCTTAGAAGCATGCTTTCTTTGACAGTAGAAGCGGGGCCTGCCACTTCCAACCCCTCGCGTGTAATAGCCTTGCAGAGACGACTCAAGTGCAGCAAAGTTCTTACTGAGGTTCTCTCGGTAGCGTTTTTCAATTCTGTTATGTGCTGAGCGCCGGGATGAGGGATGCGTTGGACCTTCGTGAGGCGTGGAACTGGGCGAGCCAGATGGGGAAGATGGGGGCTGCGATAAAGAGGCGATGGTTGAGCTCGAGGCAGAGCAATGAGATTGCGGAGGCGATGCGCGGGTTCTAGAAGAAAGTTTCGATGTGCTCTGTATTGAATCTTGCTTGAGTGGCGGTAGCACGGGCGCGTCCTCAAACTGGTTGGGCGCGGCGAATGAGTGCCTCGGAGATGCCCAATTCTCGTACGCTTCCCACGGGAGAAGGTCTGCAGAAGATGGAGACCATTGTGGCAAGTAGCAGGGAGAATCGAGAATATCTTGAGAATTCGGCTGCATAATCATTAGATCATGGACTGACTAGGTGACGAGGTGTCTTTCCCCACAGGGTTCTTACTCGTCGATGAGAGTTGGCGGGCGGTGGCTCAATGATCGTATCAAAGGCAGACATCGGCGCTACGTCAGCATCTACGCCAATTAAATTATCCCATGCATAGGGAAGATCTTGGGACTGGAGTTTCCACGGATGTGCTGAAGTTGCGGGCATTTTGCGTTGGTTGGACCGGCGGAGTTGGGGGTACCGAACCGTTAGGAGAGGGTTCAACAGCTTTAAATAAACCCGAGTCGTTTCGGAATGGGTGCCACAGGTATCCAGGATGCAAAGGATTGTGCCATATGAATTAGACAGGTCAAGACCAGGATTGATCTCCGACATTAGGGACTTTTTTTTTTTTCTTTCTTTCTTTTTTTTCTTTTCCTGCGATCCTTGTAGAGAATGACCTCATGCAACGCTGTCTGGACCGCGAAACTTTGCGCTCGGCTCCGACTCGGCGTTTGCAGGGTTTCGGTGCTTAAGCCTCTTTTCGTCCCCGTTAACCCTAAGTCACAATTCAATTCGTGACATTGAAGCCTTGCACAAGACTGATCGCTCAGTAGCTGAATACTTGGTTCAGTAAGGAGAATGGTAGGCTGCTTTGCGGCGTTGTTATGCGAATCTCCAATTCTCCGATATGATATCCTACCTGGTCACTACTCTTAACCCCACTCTATCACAACAACGTGCTGGTGATCCTACCGAAGCTATGATTATTCTTCGGAAGTAGGTAGGACGAATGAGAGACATGATAATAATATGTAATAAGGATATAGATAAATAAATAGATAGATAAAAAAGTACGCTGTTCTGTGGGGGACTAGTAGTAGTGAAACGCTGCATTGCAACCATCCACTATGCCCATTAGCGCTGTCGCTGATAAGGGTGGCAAGATGACCCTTGTCGAAGATTCTTTTCTAGCGCGAGCGATTGTATATTCTAGATTGATGGCCAGATCAACGGGCGATCATCTCTGCAGCGGAAAAAGCATTATCATCTAGGCAAGCCCATCCATTGGCTGCAGATCGCCCATTTTGCTGGTCTGTGTGTTGACACTTTGCGGAGAACAGACCACGATGTCTGCTAACACGTTGCAGCACTTCTGTCGAATAACTCGGTGTTTGTACATCAAATCATGAATCCGTTCAGGGTACCGCGAAGAGGTTTCGAGTAACCGTCTGAGATTATGTCATGATGTCAACACACATTGTACGACAAGGCCGGAAGTTACTAGTAGGAGAGTAAGAGCGACAAGCTATCGATAGGCTCGGAATTGACTAAATGCTTATTTAGGGAGGGACACGATCCTTCGTCCCGTGCATGGCGTCATAAATCATCGCTATCAGTGAAGATCCTAATTATCAGTTAAAAGTGGTCGAAGAAAGACGAGTCAAAAAGAAATTGAGTTTGTCTGTTAGCGGTGTGCTTCGCCCACGTGCGCAGCTCACGAGAAATGAGGGGTTTCTTTTCTTTTTAGGCTACTGAACAACTAGACCTCAACAATACCCCTCGTCTTTTTTTATTTTTAATTTCCCTCCGTTAGAATTATTTCCAAGAAATCTTCGCACTCAATCTCAATTACACAACGACCGTCGCAATGAACGTCTTCCCAGAACAGCGAGGAACGATCTCTCTTTTTGCCTACGAAGGCCAAAGAGAGGGGGCCATTGTTGCCGTCATCCTCGAGGAACTCAAGTGGGTCCCCTGAACCATAGCAATCCCTATAAATCCTGACTAATTGCCTCTGTTTCAGACTCCCCTATCGCCTCCATCTGGTCAAAAAACCAGAAGATATTGATGCGAAAAGCCTCCCCGTGCTCAGAAACATCCAAAGCGACGGCGAGTCCGTCGATCTTTCCGGGTTACACGATATTGGGTCGTACCTGATTACGCGCTATGACACGGCGCACGAAGTGTCCTATAAGAAGGGCTCTAAGGAGGATGAGGAGGTCAACAGATTAGTCACATCCTTAACTGAGCCCAAGGCAGCCCATCCGGAAGAGCATCGCTACGATCTCGATGCAAAGGATGGCATCCCCTTCGCCAGAAAGGCTCTCAGTTTGTATCTTCACCTTGAGCAGCATCTGCAGAAGTCGCACAGTAACTACCTGGTGGGCAAGAAATGGTGCGCTATTTCATTATACACCCTCCTTGGTATTTAGTCTATATGAAAGCTAACCATGTGCAGCACTCTTGCTGATCTCCTCCACCTCCCCTACGTGGCTGCCGCAGGCTCAGCTGGCCTTGACCTAGAGAGGTTCCCGGAGCTGACAACATGGTACGATCGGGTTTACATGCGACCGGCAGTTCAGAAGGGCTTTGATGCTGTTCATCTGAAGATCCGCGGATAGAACTGCTCTCCTACCTGATTGACCACGCCATTAGCCAGGTCAGCTGGCAGAGATTGAAGTGATGTGTACTGGACTTTTCGCTCCTTTACTTTTCTTCATAATTGTACCCACTATTCACATTCTCTGTATAGAGCAGTGTACGCTATAGATATATACTAGGTTGTCATAGATCAAGGTCAGCGATTTGTACATTCCATTGGCTCCAACTCTAGACAACCGATGATTTCCGTCAACGAAAACGGACTGCTCAGCGAATCAATAAGTATTTTCTTAACACCCTGCAATATAATCGTACGTTGCAGATATGCTCGTGTGAGACGCACCTCCACCACCCAAGAGTCTAGAATCACACTGCATGCATGAATGATTGCGGAGCAATGATCCACCCTATAAAAATAGTAAACGCGGGGAGAAGGCATGTGACTTTCCGTTGCCTCTTTCTTAGCGTAAGGTAATCATGATGATGATATCACCGTCAGATTCGCTGGCTCCCGAGTAATTATGACCGATTTCACTTGGCTTTCCTGTGCGGCCAACTATGGTCAGCCAAAGACAATCTGCAACCGAATACCAGCCATGTGTCCAATCGCCTGACTCTCGCCTCACCGGTCGGGACACCCGTGCTTTCCCGCGTGGTCGTACGAGATCTTCCGTCCATCTCACTCTATAGATAAATGCAAGCCATAATCAGCTACAATGCTGGATAATACAGCCGCTCTACACTGAAAATCAACCTACAGCTACATATCCTTCACCATGTGTATCGCCTTTTTTTCCACCGCCCATCCCCAATATCGCCTCATCATCTGCAACAACCGAGATGTACGTATCCTACACGCTTCATAAACGTTCGCGATATGCAATGCTGACCGCATTACAGGAATTCCTCCACCGACCAACTTCCCGTGCAGACTGGTGGCCATCCCCTCATTCCCACGTCCTCAGCGCCCGAGATCTTGTGCGCCCCATCCACCCCACCTGGCTGGGTATCACAAAACAAGGTCGCATAGCCGTGCTAACAAACTACCACGAAGACACCTGCGCAAAAGCCGTCGGGAAATACAGCCGTGGCGAGGTGGTCAACAGCTGGCTCGCATTGTCGCCGGATAGCGCGCAAACCACCCAAGAGTTCGTGAACCAATGGACCACGAACGGAGAGTTGGCAAATATCGGCGGATTTAACCTCGTGTGTGGAAATGTTATGGAGCCGCTGGCAATTTTGGCCAGCCGGGCGTCGGAGACCGAACCAATCCTCTGGATCGCAGACAAACCGGGCCAAACGGTCGGGCTGAGCAATACGGACTACGATGATCGGTCTTGGCCTAAGGTTGAGAAGGGGGAAGACGCGATTGTTGATGCGATTGCGGGACATGTTCAGAACCAGGAGAACGAGGACAATTTGATTGAGAGGCTATTGGGCGTGCTTAGTGTGGATACGCTACCGCGATTGAGCAACGGTGCTGGAGTACAGGAATACATCCCGCACCTTCCGCAGAGTGTTTTTATTCCACCTATTGGCCGTGATAAACAGGCGCAGGATGAAGCAGAGTCAGCTAAGCAGGACAAGAGGGAGGAGAGCCCAGTTCTACCGTCTACTCCTGAGGGAACGCCCAATCGTGCATATCTGGAAGGGCTTTATGCGACACAGAAGCAGACAGTCATTTTGGTGGGTTTTGATGGGCGCGTCCGGTATTTTGAACGTACATTGTACGACGATGATGCTCAGCCAGTCTCTACAGAGGCTCGCGACCGGTCGTTTGAGTTCCGTATTGAAAAGTAGACGCCATACAGGAGGTTTCGGTTGCACGCTTTAGTTCATCCATGTATATTAAGAGGGCATTGCGGTGTTTGGGGGACATATCTCTCGAATCATAAAGTTTATTGATTGATCCGGTATATCGGTCATTGAATAGTTTCTACCGGAGCATTAACTTTTGGGCTCAATTCCCACGTCAATGGCATCACGCTGTTGGTCACGTTGTCTTCATTTCGGGAGACGGGAATCTATCGGCATCCCGATACCCCATGACGCGGCGAGCTTAGATTAGAGTCGCATGTTGTGTGGGTTCATTGTGGAGCACTACTGATTGATACCAACGGGCCATAGTCTATGCCCTATGGCTGAGTATTGTCGTTATCAAAGTACTGTGTAGAATCCGTCCAAGATTTTAGCGTTCTTCGGATCCCTTATTTGCCCGTATTATAGCGCCAACTTCTGTACTTTCGTCGCACACAGCCATCCTTAATAAGTCGAAGGATCAGTGCCCAGATCGAAGGGTCCAGACAAATAACATGGTTTTGTATGCCCAAAGGGTAAGACAAATGGGGTTCCGGGATGGTTCGGAGGTCCCCGTCCGCAGCTACTCCGCACACTAATGATCATCGTCCATGGAGCCACGCCGTTCCTGATCCCCTGTCATGTTGTTTTCTTTTTTCTTGATTTAGTGTGGCAAATTGCGTTGTGATCCCCACTCAGTATTAGCTTTGGTGAATGCGAACACTTGGGTGGTTCACTATCGAAAACATGACGGTGATTAGCTTAGGCATCTTTCATTCATTCACTTGTCACACGTCTGCGATTGCCCGAGTACCACATCGGACCATATCGGCCTGTCAGAACAAAGGGGCCATCAGCCCATCACGGGACGTGGTATAGTCTGTAGTATGCGGAGAATTCATGTCTTACCCTGCTTGCCCTCCTGATAAAATGAGTTATCCTGCTATTATTCCAAGGATCTGTTTGTTGTCCAATTTGTCTTATTACAACATCCTCGTACTAGTATCGACTTCACCCACACCTACCATTTCATTTGATCTTACACTAGATTCACACCATGACCAACACTATATTAGATACTTACTCTTCAAGACGCAAACCCCGCCGCATTGGCATCCTGACATCAGGAGGGGATGCTCCGGGAATGAATGGAGCGATCCGTGCAGTCGTCCGTACAGCAATCCAGAACGGCTGCGAGGCCTGGGCAATCCATGAAGGCTACGAGGGACTCATCCAGGGCGGCGCAATGATGCATCCTTTATATTGGGAAGACGTTCGAGGTTTCCTATCCCGTGGAGGGACACTCATTGGATCCGTGCGCTGTGACCGTTTTCGCGAACGAGAAGGTCGTCTTCAGGCGGCAAGAAATATGGTGCTTTTCGGCATTGACGCCCTAGTCGTCTGTGGTGGAGATGGAAGCTTGACTGGGGCAGACCTCTTTCGATCCGAATGGCCAGAGCTGCTCAATGAGCTGGTCTCAACAGGTGTTTTGACCGTGGCGCAAGTCGCACCTCATCGGAATCTGAATATTGTCGGACTGCTCGGCTCTATCGACAATGACTTTTCCGGCACAGACGCCACCATTGGATGCTATTCTGCGTTAACACGGATCTGCGAAGCAGTCGATGCAGTTTTTGATACGGCATCTTCTCATCGCCGAGGGTTTGTTGTTGAAGTCATGGGCCGGCACTGTGGCTGGCTAGCGTTGATGGCTGCTATCGCAACTGGGGCGGATTGGTTGTTTATCCCGGAGAGGCCTCCGCGCGACGGCTGGGAGGATGATATGTGTTCAATCATCACCAAGGTATTGTCGTCATTACCCTTTTTCCTGCTACACCCACTTTGAGAGGCCGACATATTAATATATCGATGCTAGAACCGCAACCGTGGCAAACGTCGCACTATCGTTATTCTGGCAGAAGGTGCCCAGGACAACAACTTGGATCGCATTTCATCGTCTGCCGTGAAAGATGTTCTGAGCAAGCGCTTAGGGCTCGATACCCGCGTCACTGTTCTAGGTCATATCCAACGAGGCGGATCCCCATGCGCATACGACCGCTGGCTATCAACCTTACAAGGCATCTACGCCGTCAAAGCGGTGCTGTCTATGACTCCTGACTCGCCCTCTCCGGTTGTGATTATCCAGGAAAATAGAATAAAAACATCGTCTCTGGCTGAAACTGTTGCCCTAACGAAGGAGGCTAATGCCAGTATGCACGCCAAAGAGTTCGAGAAAGCAGCAACACTTCGGGATCCCGAATTCATGGAATATCATAGCGCGTACCGACACCTGAACACAAGTGATCATCCCAAGATGGTCTTGCCCGAAGATAAGGTATGCTCCTTATAGGCCCGCTGCCCAATCAAGTACAATTGAGCCTAATATAAGTTACAGCGCATGCGGGTTGCTATCATTCACGTTGGCGCCCCAGCTGCAGGCATGAATCCAGCCACACGCGCAGTAGTCGCCTATTGCTTAACCAGAGGACACACCCCGATCGCCATCCACAACGGTTTCCCAGGTCTCTGCCGACACCATGATGATACCCCTGGCTCGGTTCGTGAAATGCATTGGTTGGAATCTGGTGACTGGATCAACGACGGCGGGTCTGACATTGGTACCAATGCGGGACTACCATTAGACGATATCGAAACGACAGCTCAATGCTTCGAACGGTATAAGTTTGATGCACTTTTCGTTATTGGAGGCTTCGAAGCGTTCACAGCCGTCAGTCAACTGCGCAAGGCGCGTGGGCAATATCTTGCCTTCCGGATTCCGCTCGTCCTTCTCCCAGCAAGTATGTCAAACAATGTCCCCGGCACGGAATACTCCCTTGGAAGCGACACCAGTCTTAACACCCTTGTTTATTTCTGCGATGTTGTTCGGCAATCTGCGTCCTCCTCCGGGCATAGCGTTTTCGTCGTGGAAGCGCAAGGGGCCGAGTACCAGGCGACAGCTGCTGCGCTGGCCGCGGGAGCAATGACTGTGTATACGCCTGATCGAGGAATAACTCTACAGAGCCTCTCTAACGATATTGAGTACCTCCGCCAACAGTTCTCGAAGGATCATGGTGCCAATCGGTCGGGCAAGCTGATTATCCGCAATGACCAGACATCCACCATCTACAGTACAACCGAGATTGCAAATATCATCAAACACGAGGCCAAGAATCGCTTTGATGCGCAGGGCGTAGTGCCTGGGCACTTCCAGCAAGGCGGCAAAGTCTCACCTATTGACCGCATTCGCGCGTTCCGGTTGGCCGTCAAGTGCATGGAACATTTGGAAACGTTTGCGGGCCAGTCTCCGGAGCAAATCATGAACGATGAGAACTCAGCTACGGTGATCAGCATCAAACAGTCTCGTATCCTTCTGCTGCCGATGGGAGGGCCTACCGGAGTTGAAGCGACCGATACTGATTGGAAGCGACAGCGGCCGAAGACTCGGAACTGGTTGGAGATCCAAGAAGCTGTGGACTCCTTGTCAGGACGCTCGTCTTTGTGTGCAATTCCGAACTGAAGGCATACACTGTCGTTTTTAGATAGTGTAATGTTTACGAAGAGATAGGCGATTACAATTCCGTTAATACGCCAATGATGATTCCCAATTTCCATATTGTCTTAACTCGAATGAATTAACATGTTATCAAGAGACTCATACAACGCAGCGCTTAATGCGAATAACGTTTTGATCATAGTTTTCCCGAAACTATAAAAATCACAATCCGATCCAGCCAGACGCCAACCCAAGAAACAGAGAACCCCTGAAAACCACACAAATGGAAAGAAAAACACACAACCATAACCTCATAACTCATAGCCATCTCATCATCAGAGCTACTAGACCCGCTCCTCCCTCAACCTCTTCGAGCTCCTCTTCCTCCGCCGTCCCCTTCCCTCCAACTCGCCCTCCCCGAAACACCTCGTCTCCACCACCTCCTCTTCTCTCCGGAGTACCCCCAATCCCCCAATCCCAGCTCCATTCCCCTTCACTCCGGAGGAAGTATTGGAAGAAGAAGAAAGTTTACTCCGCCCAGCAGCATACTTCGCCCTCCTCTCCGTCCGTAAAAGCTCCACCCCCCGCACCAGATTCTGATACATCTTATCCCCCGCGGCGCGATTCACCGACGCATACCCGACGACATGACGCAGGTCGGGCTCTGGCCGGGCAGACTCTTGCTTGATTTTGGATAAGGAAAGTCTGCTGAGTTGGTATTCGAGGGGCTCGTGCGTGGCGTAGGGGAAAGTGGTTGTGCTGCGTTGTTGTCGTAGGGGGGTGGTGTTTAGGGCTCGGGTTAGGTTTTTTGTGAAGCTCATTTTGCTTCTTACCACTTGGGTGGATGTGTGGTTGCGGTAGTGTAGTTGTTGTAGTGAAGTTATAGTGAAGTTGTGAAGTTGCAGTGAGGTTGTAGGGATGGGATGTATGTATTGTATCCAACACCCCAACTGAATAGATAATTCTTTGATGGGTAGCGTATAGTAAGTAGGACAGTAGATAGTATAGAAGTAAATGCAACTGCAACTGCTAACCAGAATACCCAAACCCAACTCCAACCCCCCGAACCAACCCATTTATGAACTCAAACCCCCCTTACACAGCAATCCACCGCCCATCCCCAAACCCAACCCAGTGACGAAAGTGACCTCCAGGAACACAATCATCCGGTGTGGCGATCCCGGTCCTGTGACCTGGGATCAGGCCACGGAAGCCCTAATTCGGGGGCGGTGTGAGCCAATCAGGGGGCCCGTGACCTAGGTGATCATCGGGTAGATCGTAAGGTATGATGCAACAGCCGTCATTGTTGAGGGTTTTTGGGGAGGGGGAGGGGGCTCAGGGGGCTTGTGATCTTCTTTTTCTTCTTTTTGGGTATTTGTGAGGGTATCTTGTGGTGAGTGGTTTTTTCTTGGGGTTGTGAGTGAGTTTGGGTTTTTGGGGTTTGGGAGGGACGGGTTGCGGGGTGGCCCGAATGGTATTTTGCTTTGCTTGGTTCATTCATATATTGATTGAGTTTTAGATATGTTCAATGAGAATGATGTTTTATTTTGTCTTTAAGGGTTTATAAAGTGGGTCTTTTATTCTGTGTGTACGTAACTGTCTATGGCACATATCCTGCAAATCTAATAACTTATAAGTATACTACATCAAGTCCTGACTCCTCAGAGGGAAAACACTATGCCAGAACTGAATCAACAACGACCCAGAAAAACAGGATCCACGGCTGCACGGCAGAAAAATCAATTCACCCGTTGGGCCAATTGCAGCCGTCGTATTACCGTGGCTTTGCTGGGGTCAGATCGCCTCCTGTGGGTATAGTGATATGGTCGGTTTCGGAATTGGTCCTGAACGGAAGGGACGTGGAACAGGTGGTCTTGCTCTTCGTTGTACCCCGCTTTGGCTTGTTCAGGGTCTCTTGTCCTGAGAGAGAAGGTAACAGTCCCTTGTTTCTGACGTGGGAGGTATAGGGTGACTTTGGGTTAGCTAGGGACTGGTTGAGGGTCTTGCTGGGATTTGGTTGGGTTGCACTGTGTAGGGCTAGGTAACGGTTTAATTATGCTTAGTGTGAGAGTCATTCTGTGCTTATGGGGGGTTGATGGGGTACTAATAAAGTAATTGTGGGTTGGAGATACACGTCATTGTATTCTTTTTGTGGGGATTTGCAATTCAGCGAGTGGGTTTCGTACATGATAGTGAAGTCCTGATAGGCAAAACTGACACTGCTTATATATGAAGTGCTCTCAAGACACCACGGCACCATCTATCGGATTACGAGATGGTTTAGCCCAAGGTCGGGAGAGTACGCTTTGATATACATGGCAGACCCGGGCTCCTTGTAGCCCAGCCACCCAGGCGGCGTCCCGTAGCAGCGACTCACATACGTGGAAACGACATCCGAGTACGACGTGCGGGGAGTTATGCCGGATCTATCGGAGGATGGGTCGAGATCGGACCAGGGATGGGAAGAGAACAATGGGCCATAGGTGACGATCTTATCTCCACACTTTCCAGGGCTAGTCAGCGATTTGGACTCGAGCACCGTGTCTTGATGACACAGGACTATCGACGACGCGACACGACAAAGATATACAAAGCCGGTTAGAAAGACCGTTATGAGGGTCGCAGGCGCCTAAGTGGTTGCCCGGTGACGCTGCATGCACACTGAACCGGATCGACAGTAGCTGGATAAGGCAGTAGCAGCAGTCATTATTGCAAGCCATTTAGTAAGAAAGAACGGCTATCCTGGTCGTGGTCAGTGCATTTGACCGGGCTGTGGACTGCTTGTCATTGGACGGCTGACCTGCGATGCTCGACCAGTGAACCCATACTGGTGGGATGGCAACAGCGTGTCACGTTGATATTGAATCCTTCTGTTTTGCTCGAGTCCTTTGTCCTGCACCCTGCCTAAGCTGGCAGGTCACGCCGCATTGTCAATCCTCCACTTACGGAGCCTCGATGGTTGCACAGCATATCGTGAAACGTCAGAGATTCTTGCCGACGTGCCCGGACAGAGGACTGAGCTCGAGCCGGCTGCCTTTGATTAGGTGAGCTATCAAGGCCAGGCAGATACTTACCTGGGTACCAGCTACCCTGAATCTAGACTTTCTGTTGTTTTGGCCGTTCACAAGGGAAATATAGATCCTCGCAAGCTCAAGGCGAACCACAGAGACGGATCGGTGCAATTTGAAACCCAGTATAAGATGCGTCGTTCCAGGTAGTCAGTCTTCAACGGACTATGTGGCCCCTGCTATTTTTATCCAATGGCGGAGGCGGATCTACCGCTGCAAAATCGTGGTATGGCTCATTTGGTCACTAAGGTATGGACTGACTCTCTGTATTGGTCTTTTTATTTTTCCTTATAGATTAAACGTCTTCCTCTCGTTGGTCTAACTCATCCCTAATGACCTTGGATTGGTGTTGCGTGGCCTGGGGACCCTACCGGTCTATGGAAGACTGAGGCCTAAGGTGATGAGTGTCAGCCTCGCCTATACATCACAGAGATACATAGGCAGCTTCAGATACTTCTGGCTCTGGTACACCTATCGTCACTTCCATCCTCACGACCACTGTGCCTCCTGCCTGAACTATTGGCCCTAGCTTGTCTGCGCTTCGTGCTCTGTTCATGCCATACGAAGGTCATCTTAACCATGTCATCGTGAGTACTTCCCCATAGTCAGTTCCTGCCTATCAAATAAGCTGACACCTCCTCATAGGGCCCGTACCATCTCCAAGAGGCCACCCAAGCTTCGTGCTGCCTGCAATGAGTGTCATGCCGCTAAGGTAAGCGGGAAAGCCCAGATATAATCGTATAGAAAATTAAGATATAACTCTCGTCTGAAGGTCCGCTGTTCAGGGGAAAAAACTGGCTGTCAACGCTGCGCTAATCTTGGCTCGGAATGTATCTTCTCGATCTCGAGGATTGGGAAGGTGCCTGGGAAACGAAGCAAGGCCAACCGTGCCGCCGCCGCGGCCGCCGTTACGGCTCCCCCATCATCCACATCGCTCACGTCGCCCTCACGCCTGGAGTCCACAAATGGGACAATCGCAGCTTTCCAGCCGTTTTCAAACACCATCAAGGATGAAGGCGGCTCAGGAGTGACTCCTTCGGCGCGCCATGTTCCGTCGAACTTCGCTGTAGATCCCATGATCACCCCGTTGATGGTACACGATTATTCAAGCGGCATGCCATTCTACCCAGGGGCCAGCTATGCACCGGATGGTCTGTCCCTCGCAGACACAGCACGCACCTCAACACACAACATATCCCATCCTCTGGGTTCCAATATCGACCTGAGCCTTCAAGAACCCGGCAACTTCTGCTGGGCCTCCGACCTGGAGCCCCTCAGCGCCAACAGCCTCCCAACACCGGGACTAGAAATGTCAGCGAGCAGAGACTCCCTAAGTCTGGACCGTCGACTCAGCCACGACTGGGAGATGGAGACGAACGTCGCCAACGGCAGCTGCGACCCCAGTCGATCTTGCACGACCTCGATCCGGCAACCCGCAACTCCACCAGAGTACCTAGCCGACGAAGGACTATACCCGGTCAGTGCTCTGGGAAATATGGGCCCCGAAGCAAGCTACACAGTTTATCTACAACTGCTGCACAGCATCGAACAGACGCTCCTCATGGGCCGACACCGCATAAAAGAGAACCATACGCTCGACGCCGTCCTGGCCGCCAACCAGCAGTATCTGACGACTCTCCTACAGCTAAGCGAGAGCCTCAGTTTCGAGCAGATGTACGACGGCCACCTGTTGTTCACCGTTGCTCTGAGCAAAATAATCACCCTCTTCAGCTTCGGATACCGCGACTTCACGCTGCGGTCTCAAGCACACCAGCATATGGGCCGTGCGGAGCGCCTAATCCGTTTCGGTGTGTTTGAGATCGACTTCGTCGAGCAGAAGGCTATCTGTGAAGGCATTTTCCTCAGGGAGCTGAAACGCGCGGGAGTGTGTCTGTCCAGATTGATGGACGCTTTGTGTCGGGAGAAACTCCCATATGCCCACGGCCGGCATGAACGGTTATGTGAGGAGATGAAGCAGCATTTAGACCAGTTAACGAGTGCATTGGAGGCGAGCGAGGCATGACATGACCCGTTTTCCCCTTTCCTTTCCCTAATAATATTCTATATCGATTAATACCGCTTTATACCGAGGGAGATTGGAATTGGTTCTCACAGATAGCTGGTTCAAAAGTCCTGATTCGTATACCCTGGAGGAATGATCCTATATAGGTAGTGTCGAGGATACACGTCACCACTCACGCATTGTCGTTGTGTTTTACTTTGGATTCTCTCCATGTTCAATTGATGGAATAATAATATGAGAATGCACCAGCCTGTTATATAAATCCCTCTCTTTAGGATTACCCTCCATAACCGAAAAGGCTTCTTTCATTTCATCCACGAGATCACTCTACCCATCGTAAGCTCACTCAATGAAGTAAAAAAAAATCTGTACTCTTACCAATCAATCCAGCACAAATAAGTGGTTTGGTTGATTCGGCTTCCGAGAACGGAGCCGTGTACTTGGATTTCCTTGTCGTCTTTTGACCGGAGATAATATTAGTCTCATTTCTATAGATATGGGATTGTGGACCCCGTATGAGGTATTTTATTTGTGTATTTGAGCTGGGTCAATGTAAGGGGTTGACTGTAATAATGCCGGGGGGTGGGGGGTAGAGTGGGCCTGGATCAAGATTGAAGTAAATTATGCGGAGACATGATTCTGCTCCGGAGGAAAAAATATATCACGAGACCATTCAGCTCATATTGGAGAAAGTGAAATCTATTGATCGAGATCTACGAGGGCCCTGTGAATCATCTTCTATCTCAGAAGTTTGATACTTCATTGTTCAAGCTCTACAGCTTCTAAAAGTAATTAGCTACTGGATAAGCCGCGAAAGTCACTGTTAGAAATAAAGCGAACCACAGATCATATTCAAGACATCAACTAATCAACATCACAGATCCTGTCAAAGCGTCCATCGTAATCGCAGCTCATATTAATTAAGTATTAACAGACCGGTTAGGGCCATAATATCTCAGGGTTGCTGCTGAGGAGACCAGCAACGGCCACGTGGGTATCAAACAGAAAGGAAAACATTCTTTCCGACATGTTCCAATTCAGCAGAACATGGATCAGAGTTCAAATGAGTGACTAGTAGTAGATCTTCTCTTCGTAGATAGGTGGAACACCCTTGTCCATGTCCCAGTGGATCTTGTTCTTCTCGTCCAACCACGCATCCTCGTCGGTGATGGCGATCACCCGCGAGGTATGCTTGATTTCCTGCTTACTCACGCCGATTTCATCACGAGGAATCCAAAGGAGGGGAGGCTGGGAGGTGATGGAAGGGTGGAAATACGCGTCGCGTTCAACTTCCGGGGTATAGGTGGTGATAGCCGAGGCGTTGGGGGCAAAACGCCGCAGCTGGGTGTAGCTATCGTACTTGTCCGGGCGCAACCACTTGGTCAGGAAGTTGACCTTAGGCTCCGGAGCTGGTCCAGTTAGGCCCTTTTCAGCCGAATCAACGCTGGTGACGCCATTGTCAATGCCCTCCTTTCCAGGGCCACTGGCGCCGGCGTCATCTGAGTGCTCGCCCCCAGATGGAGCAAGCTCACCCTTCTCCTGCATAAGAAGGGCCTCCTCCTCCGACTCCAGATTCTTTGGGATATAGTTGATGAGAGGATCCAGCGCCTGGTTCAGAGAAACATGGTAGATGACCATGACAACAAGGGAAATGATCATGAGAATGAGAGGGCCGAGGGCAATTCGACGAGCACCGGTTGCAATGGCGAAGAGACCAATGAGACAAACATTAAGCAGGTAGCAGCCGACGGTGATATGCTGCAAGGCGCGTGTATAGGCTTTGCCCTGAGTGTCAATGTCCGCATTGGACACATACAGCATGTTGTACCGGTAAGCGAAGTAGAACAGGTACAGACCAATGGTCGCGAAGCCAAGGACCAAGGGAGCGATACACGAGTAGGTGATGGCTATTGAAAATCAGGCGCCATTAGCAGCGTCCCATATCAGAAAGATGGATAGAGCACTTACCAACGACTACTAGGAAGGTGAATGCGGGGTATACTGTTCCCCAGCCTAGACCAGAGAGTGAGGACCAACGAGTGAACATCTTACGGGGTGTATTATCCAATAACGTGCCGAGAACCTTGCCCAGGATTAGACCAGAGATCTGAAGAAGCGCACCAGCGCTGAACGACAACCCCTGCAGGATGATATAAGAGATGTAGAAGTTGGAAGCTTGTGGGATCTTCTTAGCAAGAAGCGACGCAGCGGATGTAGGGTTGTTGATGATATCCGAGACCACACTAGAAGCGGAAGACGTAACAGTGACAACCAAAAATGTTTGGATGACTTGGAATGTGAAGTAGAAGTTCTGGGTGGTCAGCTCGACAGCCGCGGCAGTCGGCGCACCACCAAGCTTAGCCATCACTAGAATAACAATGAGCGACCATTCAGAAATGAACCTTTTGTGAAATTAACTCACGTCGCAGTATAATTGGCAACAGAGCCATCAACACGGACTGCAAAATAGTAGGGAGAAGGCCAGTAATGACACCTCGGATCCAGCTTGGGACATCGTTGATAAAGCGAAGAAAAGGGACCTTCTCCGTCAAGAAAGTGATGTTCGAGATGGAACCCACCACGGCCGTTGGAATTGCCCAAAAGATGATGAGAGCGACAACGAAGCCAATAGTTACAAAGTACCGGATAACACGTTCCCACCACCGAATACGGAGGTTAGACCAGATAACCTGAGTGGGTTCCAGGCCGATGTAGCGCGGTGCCATGTGAAGAGGCAGATTGTGAGCCACTGTAGTCGCACGTTAGACCAATCTTGCGACACCATCATGTCAGATATCAAATAGAGCACAGCAAATTAACGTACCAGACTGATAGGCAGACTGAGCATCTGCCTGATGATAGAATTCGACAAAAACCGATGAAACCAACTTTGCATCGCCAGCTCGGTGCTTGGCCTGCAGCTCCTCGATCTCGGGGTTCAGGCGCTCGATTTCGGATCGGGCCCAATTGATCGTATCAACCTTCTTTCCAATGAGTAATTTGAGTCTGTGCGTGGGCCTCTCGGACGGTTTGACCCAGCGGGCCGCGACTGAGCCCGACTCATCACTGGGTTCTTCGCTGGGGGTCGGGGGGCCTTCTTCAACATAGCCCTCTTTCTTCATGGCCTTGAGGCGTGCCTTGTTTGCGAGAGTGATGAGCTTCGTTTCCGCAGCCTCGAGCTTCATGGCAGCATCATCACGTTCTTTTACTTTGTCGTCCAATTCGGACGTATCCGTAGTAATCCAGACATTCTTCACTTTGTCGGTACCGAACATTTTGCGAATCTTGTCACGGTTAAGATAGTCCTCCGTAACAGCGGTAAATAGCACGGTCCGAGATGAAAGCCGGCTGGCGTAGGCTGGGGAAAGGGCGTAGGCGTGTCGCAAATTGATGTAGAAGATACTTTCACGTGTAACGGTATACATGACAAATCCTTGAAAGAGCGATATGTAAGACCAAATGCACATGGGTACCTGGAAAAGCCCACTCAAAACTTACCGATGAAGAGCCATGCAATAAAGGCGTGGGCGAAGTAACGCTCGTATTTGCTTTCTTCGACGTTGGACATGCTCAGAATATTCAATTGTATATTATCACCACCTCCAGTTGCATTGATGGGAAACAAGATAGGGAACGTCATGCACGCGCCCACGAAGCATATCATGGATACCAATTTAAGGAAGCGAATCAGAAGGTAAGCGTCCATCGAATGGTGCTGCAGCACGTATTCATCAGGCAATTTGTACATGTCAATGACCCAACCCCATGGGGTAGTAGAGGTGGGAGGTGTACGCTCCCAAGGTTTCAAAACTCCTAGGTATGTTCGTGGCATATACATCCGGCGCTGACTGCGACGAAGGATTAGGAAGATCAGAACCATCGCTCCGGCCGACACCAAGGCCGGCACAAGAGTAGTGACGAGCGCCGATGCGGTGGGCGGAGTGTCGGCTGGGTTATCACTGTCCTGCGTATTGTCAGATGTGCCCACGCCCAGAATCGGTCGTTAAACAGTCGCAACTCACCCGTCGGACGAGGTGATGGAGGCCCCTCAGGCCAACATCGGAGAACGCCATTGCGGCTGGGAATATTTTCTCGTTCCAATGCTGCCCTCGTCGAAGTGCCCCAAGATTGATGTTTATCTAGGGGATAGGGCAGTCAGGAAGATACGACAAGAAACTCGATGCGAGTTTTGACCGCAATCAAATGAGGGATGATAGAATGAGTATATTCGAGGAGGGGGAAGAAAACAAAAAAGAAGGTGAAAGATGTCTAGAAAAGATAAGCGAAAGAAAAGAGGGAAGAAAGCAGTGTATGAACTTCAGCCCAACTAGGGAGAATTAGAAAAGAATGATACAAGAGAACCAAGGGAGTGGAAGCTTCAGGGAGGGGCTGATTTGATTTTTTTTCGTTATTTTTTTTTTTTAAATCCTTGTTTTCTTTTCCTTTCCTGGTTACGGTGATCCTTCGTCAGAAAGTCAAAGAAGAGAAGACATGCCAATTGGACTCCCAAGAATGAGAAAATCAAACGGGTGGTTCTCCGGGAGGGGAGGAGACACTTACGTAGATGCCCCGGGCTGAAAATGCTCTTGTACCTTTAGCCGCTGAGCTTACCGGGGGGGATCGTTGGTAAACTAGTGACAAGAGTCGTGGGACCAATGCACAGCAGAGCCAGTCAGCACCATAACCTGTGACGAGTGAAACATGGATCTGAGATGCGATCGTGGGAATTTCACTGATCATAAGTAACCGATCAACTTCATTAGCGCTAATTTAAAATTAAATAATTTTAGACACTAAGAACTCTTTGTGGGTTTTACTCATGTTTCTGATTTGACCCTGCTGGCAACGCACTGTTCAGCCATAAATTTTGCTCTCAAAGTATGATTGTAAGAGTCAAAAGAAGAAAAAGAAAAGTTCAAATCAATTCAATCGGTCAATGTATAATATGACAGGTTATACATAGTAGCAATCAAACGACGCAGACTATGAGCATAATCGGGGACTCAGTGATGCCACCCTCGGGAACATTAAATTTGCAAAACCAGATAAGAGCAGCTAGACTAACGTTTTTTGGGTTACGAAGTGGATGACTTGGCTCAATAGATCCTTTTTAGCGTCAAAAAAAAAACTATGTGTAGGTATTCTTGTTTTGCGAACCATGAAGTACCGTTTCTCCTTCTCGTCAATCTATATTATTGTGGCAACCCCTCCTGACTCAGGATCCCAGGTACAGTTCAGTACCCCAAAGTACATCCATGGGTACCTCAACCACAGGAGGGCCGACCTTACGTACCCGTGTACCCGGTAGCTAGGAACGGCTACCTGTTCCTGTACCTTACCATACTGATACCGATACCTCTAAGCAGGAAGCCCTTGTAGTAGGCTTGTACATGTCCATACCATGGTATGTTACTGTAAATTAATCCAGGACCTGCAGTGAAAACATTTTGAAACACACCCATTAGATGAGTATTAAATCACTTCACTTTTTAAGTGTCTTTACCCCATTATGTCTGAAGGATTCCTTTTTCCGAAAATACTTCCCAAAGCCACGCTGTACTCCGTATGGAGTCTGTACACTGGTGTAATCTTGTGTAATAGAACTCGAAAGGCCTATGATGGTGTGGCTAGTGCTGCTGCTGCTGCCTACGGAGTATTTGCCTCTGTCAAAGTTTGCCACTGCCCTTAGGTGCGCAGATCCAATCAGACCTGTTGCCTGATCGGCACTTTCCCGTGTCCTCTGCACCAGCCACACGATCAAACCCTACCAGCATGAAGTCATTCTTCCCCGACCGAGTATCGCCGTCCTTAGGATTACGACCACCAACAGCTCAATCAAAATGATCAACCACTCTCCAACATAGACGATTGAGCCCAGAGTCTCACAAACTTTACAGCCCTATCACGGCATCATCATCACCATTAAAAAATTGTTCATCCAAATCCTTAGCGCGAACCACGAACGCCTTATGGATACAATGTTGCTCGCTACCCAGTAACGACAATGAACAGGTCCACAGCATGGCCCACGCTGCCTCTGACGCTTACACGTTCATGGCCTTACCGTGTGACCTATCGTGGCTCCACTGCCCTATCTGGCGCTGTTTCTCGGATGGACCAATCTTGGCTCGCTTGATCTGGTACCGATCGGTCAAGCCACACGTCCAGCCATGTATGCTTTTTAAGGTTGCTTTTGAAACGTCATCTGCCACAGCCACACGGCTTCCGTATGGTTTCGGCGTAGGAAGATCATCGTGATATCATATCGGGACGAAGATCTTGGAAGGAGTTTGGTTGTGGTTGCAGGGGCTCAGACGGTTCTTAGGGTTTGAAGAGGAGTTTGTTGAATGTTCACTGCTTTTGATTTGTTAGATATTAGTTGTTGCCTTCTACAGTAGTAGAGTCAGATAGCAGTTGGTTAAAATTAGTGGCTGTCTTCATCGACTGGTTGCTGGGCTCAGTACGGAGTAAAGCTCATGGAATACGCAAGAAGGTGACCTGATCCATGGAGACGAGTTGTAGGGAAGGCAAGTATCTGCTGCACATGGGGAAAGTTAGGACGGATATCATGTGAATGATGTCTGCCAAGGATTGGCAATGAGATGAATGAAACTGTATCACGATTGGCTGAAGATATATTTATTTATTTCCTTTACGAATCTGACTGGGAGGTAGCACCTTATGTGCTCTCGGAAATGAGGACTGTACGTTTATCTCCATCCCCGGAGGCCAGAGCTTCTCTAATGCACCTCTTAACGATCACGATTATTTCGTGCAGTCTGATGGCATTTGGTCTGCATACTAAGAGACCCGGTCGGTCACAATAGATGTCTCTGCAGCTAAATATCTCGGCCTCCATACCCGAACTCAAGAACTTGTTCTCTTCAGAAAGCACGGTATATCCTTAACGAAAGCATAGTGTACACAAGAGCCCTGCTGTTTTCTATTGCTTGCGAGATGAAGTCTAGTTCGTACTGGTTTCCGGTCGGCATGCGTAAGATAATACACGTCCCATAGTTATTAGGCACAGGGGATTGGGGCGCCATACTGAGAAACAGACAGCTTGGCACTTACCCCTGCATCAGTAGTATATACAAGAATTTAAATCCCAGAGTCAAAGTCTTAGACGAGATGGGCGAACGGCTGCCTGCAAACCGTCGAAGTGGTGTGTCGTCCTGAGAGGAGGTCAAGAGAGTAAATGTACATGAAAAAAAATAGTAACCCGGGTCGGGCGTAGCTTAGGGTTCTTCCTGGACCTCTGGCATAGAGCTATACAATTCTCTCTCGAATACATCGATCCCCCGGATCGGTGGAGTGAGCATCAGGAGACTGAAAAGAATCTCACTGAAAAGGAACTGGAGTTCCGGCTGGAGCTGTTTATATAATTTCAACAGCTCGCTCGTAGACCAGCTTCTCTCAGGTTCCTGCAGGTCGGCTTCATATCCTTCGAGGAGGAGGAGCCACACGAAGGACTCGCATGCGGGAAACCTGTCGAGCTCATGATTTTTCACAGTCGCGCGTAGATGGTCGAGAAACCGGCCGGTTTTGCTGGGAGAACCCTGGAAATCCCAGAGGGCGGCTGTGATGTATATCAGAGCCGCAGTCCGGGTGAGCTCCTGCGTCGGCGCAGTCTTCGTTATAATGTATATACGTGACTGAAGCGGGACATGGGAAGGACGAGGCCCGCTGGACAGCAACGGAAACAAAGGGCTGTCCATTTGAAACGTAGAGCGACGCTGGGGAACGGACGATAGATACGCATCGGAACTATGCTCGAGCATCAATTCTTCTGCTCCTCGAAGGAATGTGATCAACCATTGCTGGCCGTCCTCGGGAACTGCTGGATGAAGCGGCATCAACATGAACTGCACATAATGCAAGAAAGCTTCAGCAACACGATTAGATCCCGACCTGGAACGAAGGATTTGGACAGCCTGGTCTACGTATCCTCTAGCGTGCTGCTTACTGCCAAATCTTTCTTCTTGTATTGCCATCCCCGTCAAAGCCATGGCTAGGCTATCAGTGTCGATCTTCATGCCACCCTTCATCACCTGTTCAATACCATTTGTCGCTCTTCCTACGTGCTGTTCCACCTCGGGGTTCCACTTTAAACCGTATGCATGTGCCCTCCACCGAGAACAATATGCGAGGACAACCGACTGAAATGGCAGGGGATGATTGAGGACCGCCCGGAAGACTTGGTCTTTGATGAGTCTAGGCTGGCCTGACCAGTATGTCAATCTGTTGGTCCAACAGTCCATTAATATGAAATCCTCTCTCGTGCACGTTACCGGCAAGCTATCGAAAGGATCTTTTCCGGAGGCGTCGAGTAAAGTGACGGGCGAAACAGAATAGGAAGCAGTAGCAGAGCTGTTGGATTCGACTGGCATCTGAAGCACCCCTGAGTGTTAGTCAAGCACTAATTGAGTTGGACCTCCAATCACCTACTATGGAGACGTCTTTAGGGGCGATCTCATCCTCCGATCGCTTGTATTCAATGACTTCATTGCCATCACCATTTAGTAATAACTTCTTTTGCTGCCAAGAGAGATAGCGAAGAGGGCGATGAACTCTCTTATCAGAGTCGCTTCGAGGATGCGCGTGTTTTAGTTGTTTCCGTTTCTCTTGAACATGATGGCGCATAACATGTGCTCGCTTTTCTCGGGAAGAAGAGTTTGAATCGACAAAATAGAAAACTTGGTTCTTGGATGGATCTTCTGAGGCGGGTAGGTGCCTTCGTCTTTTGACCCTCACTGGATTTTGGCCGGCATTTTGCGGAGTCGCTGTTGCGAAACCTTGATCAGCTGATGAGCGATAGAAAGGAAATAGAAACTTGGAATGAGAGCGCCAACCTTGTTGTTCTGAGCCGGGAGAGATGTCTTGCGGCACTGAGTTTGGATCGGAATGTGCCAAATTAACCAAAGGGGGAGTGCCCACGGACATTGCGAGCCGCTTAGTGGCAGTGGACTCGGGCAATCTAAGTGACGGGACAGAAGCTAAACCTCCTTAGAGGTGCATACCGGACAAGAGCTTTACCAGAATACCCCCATAGAACGAATCAATCCGTCGAAGGAGTTCATTGCAAAAGTGCGGTCGGAGAGGAAATGACGATTGACGATCGAGATGCGCCGAAGGAATCTGTCATGGTCGTGCTTATCAACGGGATGACCCCGGCATCCCATTACGGTTCTTATTAGGGATGAGAAGCCAGTGGGGTCGGTAATGAGCACAAGGTCTCGTTGGTGCAGCCCCGAAAGTTAGATGTCTATAATCATTTTCCATTGGTCATGAGAAGCTTGGACCCTCCCAAAAAAGCACCCTCGTAGTTTCCCATTGGTAGGGGAAAGAAAATACTTTAGAAAGTCCTGGACCTAGCCGCTGTCGGCCACTGGCTTGGCAAGGATCCGCTTCCTCCTTGGCCAACAGGCATGAAGACCTTTCTCCTGAATTGGCTAGTCTGAGGATACTGACTCAAGAATTGTCCTCTTTGGGAAAAGGATGAGATAAGCATTCTGAAAACCACTTTACACGTCGGAACCGCAATAGGTTTTGTCCGACGCGTTCGCGTTCCCAACGCGTTTCTTGAAAAAGAAAGTTATTATTGATTCTTCGATCCACACACACTGCCAGGGCAACTTGAATATACCCCCCCCAATCCTGTCACCCACACCCATATCTACACAATTGGTCAACGAATTATCGTCCTGTCACGCAAGAAGGGGTACATTCATCTAATTCTCTCCACCCGACTGTATAGCGGCCTTGATTTGGCTGCCCTCCACCATGTCGACCCTTTTTGACGCCGTCCTTCAATCCGAGCTAGACTCGAACGCCGGCTCTCGCGACCATCGTCTGCACTCAGATCAACTTCCCAGCTCTCGGCCACACCCACCCTCGGAAAGCAATGGTCCTATGAGCGATATGCACGCATTCCCTGACGATCAGGTTGTGGAATCGAATTCGACCGTGACCCGCCGGCGAAACCCATATGTGAAGGCTCCTCCTCCCTTGGTCGACGTGGCGGGCGAGAAAGTACAGCAGGCTTTCGAAGAATTGCTTGAGACTTATAGGGAGGAACCCACTTGGTCTGCGCCGCCGCCATCTTCAGAAATCCTCAGCGACAAATACTACATTGCTCAAATCCATGGAATGAACAAGCATTCGCTGTCCACACTTTACGTGGATTTCACCCACCTGACATCACTTGACAGCCCGATCCTAGCAGACGCCATTGTCAACCAATTCTACCGATTCCACCCATTCCTCACTAAGGCGTTGCACAATCTTATTGCGAAATATGAGCCCGACTTTTATACGCACCATCGCAAAGTTGATAAAGTGCACTCAGATGCCGGCACGTCGATGATGGGTGGCAATTCAAGCGTTAGTATATCCGACAAACATGAGATGGGAGAGCACGTCCAAGAGAGGACACGTCACCAGCAGACGGATAAACTGTTCTCTCTCGCTTTTTATAACTTGCCTCTTGTCTCCCGTTTGCGCCAACTCCGAACCTCGCAGATCGGCAAATTACTCTCCATCTCTGGCACTGTCACACGGACGTCCGAGATTCGTCCTGAGTTATCCCTGGGTACTTTTATCTGTGAGAACTGCAAAACAGTTTGCCCCGATGTTGAACAGACTTTCAAGTATACTGAGCCTTCGGAATGCCCGAACCAGTCTTGCGGAAACCGCTCTGGTTGGCGTCTAGACATTGGGAAGAGCACTTTCGTTGATTGGCAGAAGGTGAAGCTACAGGAATCATCACATGAGATCCCCACTGGCAGCATGCCCCGTACTATGGATGTCATACTTCGCGGTGAGATGGTCGATCGTGCCAAGGCTGGTGAGCGGTGTATCTTCACCGGCACTTTGATCGTTGTTCCCGATGTCAGCCAACTAGGACTACCCGGTGTGCGACCTGAGGCTGTCCGTGATGACTCTGCATTCCGCAGCGGAGATGTTGGTGGTGGAGGACTCACTGGTCTGAAGGCTCTTGGTGCCCGGGATTTGACCTACCGTCTCGCCTTCCTCGCCTGTATGGTCACCCCAGACACCACTACTCCCGGCCAGCAAACCAATCAGCAATTGAATGGACAGTCTAATAACATTCTTGCTTCCCTCAACCAACTCACTGATCCTGAAGACAACGAGGACAAGGCCCAGGAGGCGTTTCTCCACACCTTAACACCTTACGAAGTTGAGGACCTAAAAGGACTCGTTCATTCGGACTACATCTATTCTCGGCTGGTGGACTCCATCGCTCCCATGATTTATGGCCACCGTCAGATCAAGAAAGGATTGCTTCTGCAACTAATTGGCGGAGTCAGCAAACATACAGCGCAGGAGAACATGCAGCTCCGTGGTGATATCAACGTATGCATTGTTGGCGATCCCTCGACAAGCAAGAGTCAATTCTTAAAGTAGGTGTCCAGGGTCTATTTTATATGAACGGGTAACTCACCGTGTATCTAGATACATCTGCTCTTTGCACCCTCGCGCCGTCTACACAAGTGGAAAGGCCTCGTCAGCTGCTGGTTTGACTGCTTCTGTTGTGAAGGATGCCGAGACCGGTGAATTCACTATTGAGGCCGGCGCACTGATGCTCGCGGTAGGCGTTCTCTCTGTCCTTCTTTTTCTCGAACGTAGCTAACGGTCCTTTGTTACATAGAATGGCGGTGGTATTTGTGCTATTGATGAATTTGACAAGATGGATATCAGCGACCAAGTTGCTATCCACGAAGCTATGGAACAGCAGACGATCTCGATTGCGAAGGCAGGAATTCACACGACTCTCAACGCACGTGCGTCTATCCTCGCTGCAGCCAATCCTATTGGTGGACGATACAACCCCAAGGCTACCCTCCGAGCCAACCTCAACTTCAGTGCTCCTATCATGAGTAGATTTGATTTGTTCTTCGTGATTCGGGATGAACCCAATGAAACTGTCGATCGCAACTTGGCTGATCATATCGTCAATGTACACATGAACCGCGACGAAGCCGTTCAGCCAGAGTTGAGTACCGAACAGTTACAGCGCTATATTCGATTCGCCCGAACATTCAGGCCGGTCTTTACGGATGAGGCTAAGGCTCTGTTAGTTGAGAAATACAAGGAGCTCCGTTCTAATGACTCTCAGGGCGGCAATGGCAGGTCTTCATACCGCATCACCGTGCGCCAGCTGGAGTCTTTGGTTCGTCTTTCCGAAGCTGTTGCTAAGGCTAACTGTGTGGAGGAGATCGTACCGAGATTCGTGCAAGAAGCGTATGATCTTCTCCGGCAGAGCATTGTCACGGTTGAAAAGGATGATGTCGAAGTCGATGACGATGAAGAACCTGCCAACGCGGCGGGGCATGATGAGGATCACGAAATGGGTGACGGCGAACGTGACCGCGAAGGCGACAGCCCTATGCGTGATGATGTGGAAGAACAGCCAGCACCATCGCGCACAAGGACTAAGATCACATTCGATAAGTACATGAAGATTTTGAACCTCGTTGTGCGCCGAGTCAACGAGGATGAGTCTACATCTGGCGAGGGTGTAGAAGAGGAGGATCTCATTGTCTGGTACTTGGAACAGATTGAATCTGAGCTGGAGAACGAGGAAGATCTGCAACGAGAGCGCAGTTTGGCAGTTAAGGTTTTGAAGAGAATGGTCAAGGTTTGTACCTCTACACAGCTCTGCCTGGTTGATTTGCATGACTAACGGCTTTTCTTAGGACAACATCCTCATGCCCATCCGAGGAGAAGGTCTGGTTGATGCCGCTGATGGTGACCAAGGGGCCTCCCTTCGCACCGTTTACGTTCTGCACCCCAACTGTGCGGTTGATGACATTGTGATCCCGGATCCTAATAGCAGGCGGTGATGAGAATGAGCATATAAGACGGAGTAATATCTATTACGAGTTATGAGGTGTGCTTGTGCATTGTTCTTTGGGTTAGATGTGGATTTCTGTGGATATCTCGGATTAGGTTAATAGGTTCGGCGTGTACGGTATGAGGTCACTTATCACAATCAGTGCAAACGAACAGCCGTGTTTTCAGTATCCCAATGGGTTCGCTTATTGAGTAATACATTCCATGACTCTGCCATTACTTTATATAAGCAGTAGTAATCATAGTCAACCGCGGTTTTTGGATGTGTAAAAAGCGTACACGTTTTCTTAACACGCAGAGAAGAGGTTTATTGCATTATGCATTGACTCCGGACTGCTAATAGAAGTATCAATTGCAAGTTGACGGCTATATGGCATTGGTGGCATAATTGGATATCACTTCTGGAAAAGGTAGACAGAGCCGACCTGCGTACACAGACCAGTACGGCGTAATAGATAATCTAATGATTATGTGACATTAGGTAAAGGGTCAGCGGCATCTGCCAAGAACTAATCTGGAATGGGAAAACAAGAAAATCATATACCATCTCAAAAACTAGAGGAAGCTACGGCCACTAGGGCAATAAGCGAAACTCTTTTAGGAAATTGGTATAGGCTCTGCAGAAATGGGCAATCATCTGTGCCCTAAGTTAGCTAGATCGGCCTCGGTCGAGGCCTTGTCTACACAGTCCCCATGAAGCTATACGCAAAGAGCTAACTCCGGCGGGACCGGATTTCAGTCTGTGCAGTCTTCTAATTGGAAGGTGTTCCTGTATAATGGTGGTGAATCTTAGCCAATGCTGACAGATTTCGCCTACTCTCGCTGTATACTCCGTTGCGGCTAGAAATATATCGAAATTGGCAGGGTATAAAAGAAGGCAACTGCCGCTTCCTAACAGCTTATGATCCGGTAGAGCAACAACCTCAAGAATTCACCTCGGAACCTCTCCACAAAATATTCATCCATCATGAAGTTTACAAGATATCTTTCTCTCCTCGCCCTCGTGCTCACGGCAAATGCCGCAGACTGCACCGCGCCAAATCAGCAATGGTTTAGCGATGCCGCAGTCCAAATGATGTGGTCCATCCGGGCTTGGTTATGTCCCAATGCATGGTCGCAATCTATTACCGCCGGACCAGATGGTGGTTGGTGTGATGCCGGTGGCGGTGTCATCAGTGCCTACTGGGGATCCTGGACGATATCTGGGATGCAATCCGAGCAACAGTGCTGGGTACGTGACTCTGCTCTTCGCTGTGGATAATGATAACACTAGATGGGCTTACAATGGGACAATAGGATATTACTGAGCAAATCATCAACCAGTGCATGTGGTATGATTATGCATCTACGAGCTACAACGGCGGAAGTTGGACCTATGGTAGCATCTATGCTGGCGGTTGGTTCTGGGCTGATACCAGCAAAAGTTGTTCACATGCGGTGAAAAGGGATGTCATGATCGAGAATGAGCCACATCTCAATTTCACCCTTGCAGATGGGAGCACTCAGACGGTGGAGAGGCAGGTCTGGCTGGATTTTACCCCGGAAGGCACGACAGTAGTGAGGGAGGAGACTTATGCTTGATTTTGATTGTTGGCAGCACAGCGGACTAGGTGCAAAGGAGCGGATATGATACGAGGATTCAATATGGAATAAATATGCAGTTCATCGTATTGCATGGATTTGTTTTTCTTGAATCAGTCACGGCTCCAATCGGCCATCATCTGTGTCTCATCGTTGGAGTGTCAAACACAAACAGTTAAGAATGTGTAATCGTTTAGTGGGATTCTCGATTCACGAATGAAAACATCCATCCGGCTTAAGGCAATGGAGCTAGTACTCGTAAAGAGATAGCATTCAGCTGTAACCCTTCCATTTCATAATGATTTCCTCATGCTTGGATAAGGGTACTGCAGGACGCTAAATAGCTTGGTATTGATGTCCTGACCAACCAGTCGATCACGCTAGAGTTCTTTCAGTATAGTCTGCCGGTCTTCCCCGTCGTTCATTGGTTATTCCTTTTGTAGAGTGAACAGCCTCAGCTGAGCATTCCTTGGCTTCCATGTCAGACGAATGTCCCTGCTTGGTACTAGACCGCTTGAAGATTCTATCGGAGGATTCAATCGTGATAGGTGGATGATGAAGATGCCCCGGGTGTTCTTGGTTCTCATTCAGCCTCTTTCCCTTGCTATATGTTTAGCCAGACTACCAATTTAGTAGCCACAATATCTTCAGATTCAACGTACCGCAAAATCAACCCCCCTGGTCCATCTTCTTTGCCTTCAAAAACTTGAAAACACAACCTGGTCAGTCTCAAACCCACACGACAGATAAACCTTGGAAACTAATCAGAGATGTAAACCAGAAACAGCCCAACATGAAGCTACCATCACTCATCAAGATCGCAACCCTCGCAGGCCTCGCCTGCCACTCCCTCCCCGTTAGCGCCCTGAAGGTGGGAGAAATTGTGGTGTTTAAGGGCTATCAGTGCGACTCCAATGGCCTAGTCCTCCAGCTTGACCAGAGTGCCAATAACCGCGTCTCCACCATCTCTCAATCGGGCGGAGCCGTCCTGAGATGGCTGAACCCCGGCTGTAAGGTGTATCTGTGCTTTGCCGGTTATGGGTGCGGGGATGGTGCATCTGTGGTGCAGGAATTGAAGCCCAATACGTGTTTGTTGTCGAAGGCAGGGGACGCCTGGAGAGTGTGGGATAAGTTGCTTTTTATTTGCGATTAGGAGGGGGGAGTAATGCATGCATACGATGTGTATGGACATTAATGACAACTTGTGTATCTCAACAACCTATCCAGAAGGTCATCCCATTTATTAGCCTTCCCGCTGTACTTCACTGGCTCATGTCTCAAAGCATATTTCTCGTTCTGATCCGTGATTATAATATAAGGTCATCTAACTGTTGACGAGGGCGACACGAAATCAGAAAATTGAGTATCAGTCCCTAAAATGACGAGTCGAAACCTCGTCAGGATGGAACCGCACATTTTCTGCTTTGATCGTTGGATCGCTGCAAGATGCGACAGTGTATCAATAGAAACAAGTCGCGTAATAGCGAGAAGGGGACGTTTGCGATGAACCCCTAGGTGAATAAAGAGGCCTGAGCTGGAGGGTATAGCTCTGATAGAACTATAGAAACACTTTGGGCAGAAATGGAAGCACTGGAGGAAATCCTGGGATACCCACTCCTGGATCTGTGCTTTTATCGCACGGTTACAAACTCCGAACCAGACCCTTCGAGCTGGCCGATTCGGGTCTAGACCCGGGGCAGTATCATTTGGTCAAGCTGTACCTGGTCAAGCCATAGTATCGAGCGTGTTCCACCCGCAGTGCCACTGCAGCAGCATCACTGGTAGGCACAAGTGGTGAGCAAGATCCTTTCCCGGATTGGGTTGTCTTCAGAAAGGGTAGAAGCGATTAATCAGGGAAGCGACCGCTGGAGGATGGGAATAAGCAAGCGAGAAAGCATCAACAGGAACTTATCAAATAGCATCGTTGGAATGATCAGACACGACTCGGTACCATGCATATCCCTCATTTCTTTTAACCCAGTAGGTACAATATAAGTTACTATAAAAGAGTAACGTACCTACTAATAGGAGTACTAAATGAACGACGCAGATAAATCCTCTACCTTCAAAATCACAAGGTTCTCGATCAAGATGTGTAACATGAAATATTTCTATATAACCGGCCAATCCTAAGTCAGCACACCCGATTCAATGACATTTACAACATTCTTCACATCTCCCTCATTTACCTTGCAAACTAGCCAGTTAAGAAGTAAGTCAAAAACCCCGGGAAAATAACCTAAAAAAGTAAATACTTCTTTGTGTTAAAATAACCAAACAATCAACAAACACCGGCCCCAACCCTCTCCTCCCAGATACAAATATATATATATATATATAAGATTTCCCTCCAATCACCACCAAGATCACAAATCTACACCTCCCCACAAAAACAAAACAAGATACTAACATAATCCCCCCACAAACAACACCCACGTGAGAAAATGGAAACACAGACAACCTCCAGCGGTAGCCGCGGTCCAATACTCTATTCCATTGATGGTGGGGGTTCGGGATTTAATTTTAGCCTTTTAAGTTGAGCGGGGGGGTGACAGTTAATTCTCGTGCTGTTCCTTTGGTTTGTTCAACAGTCAACTTATTGGGCTTGACTTAGTTGAGCTAATTTTGGCTAACTTGATAGAGGTAGTTTGACATTGTCAGATACTTTGAGTAGAGTTTTGTGTTGATTCATGACTGAGCATAATTACTCTGAACTTAGTAGGAAGTGTTTGTTGTCAAGGAGGGTATGAAATACGAGTACAGAGTAGAGGCTTATCCAGTGGTAGGTCTGGGCCTCAGGCTCCTACTCCATTAGTTAAGGATGGACTTCATGACTCGCTCGCATGAAGAAATCTAGGGTTGGGTAAGTAGGTAGGTAGGTACCCAACTCCCTCCCTTTCTTCATGAATCATTTTCCTGACTCGTACTCACCTCCATCTTCCACACAATAAAAGCCCTCATTCCACGATAACAAGAACCAAAAACCACATTCAAATTAATAGGAAACAAACCCCCAAACCCTAAATAGACTTCCAATAGACCACATCACCACCCCTTTGCCAAATCGCCACCTATCCGCAAACATCAACAGTCAGCTACACCAGATCCAGTAAGACTCGAACCTCGTAAGCGATCTCCACGAGCACGAGCACCCAATCCAATCTCGTAGGATTACACACAACAGCGCGTTATCCCTGGTTAGGAAGTCAGTACTTTTGCCTTGCATTAGTAGGTGACTTCCTATTTAGGTAAGGATCGGCTTCGGTTAATTAGTTTTCTGTTTCATTGGTGAAGGGGGTGCTGTTGTTGGGGATGGTATTTGATATTTGGATATGTGATTTGGGATGATGATCGTGGTATTTTCTATGTTTTTTAACCGAGGGTTCAACTTCTTCTTGGTGGTGGTGGTGGTGGTTTTGGGTTGTTTATATTTTATATTTTGTGTGTAGAGTAGGAATGGAAAGTACCGTGAGACGATGGAAATCGAACATGCCCGTGCCAATCATTCCCGAAAGAGGAGATCACTGTTTAATCTGTAAAAATGGCCGGGAAGAGATCCCCCCCGACGCTGGTCGACGAAAAGGGGGGGAAAGAGAGCCTATCACAGGCTTAAGCTTCATCCTGCGTAAAAACGTATGGTATCGTCAGGGTACATGCTCTTACACTGTCTGCTGCTTGGTATATCAACTACCGAATTCTACTGGAAATGATGCATGGATGCAGATGGTTATGATGTATGTACTTCTGATTTGGGACTATGCACATCAGATCAACAATATACTGCTCAAAGTAGAAAGGAAAGTAAAGGATGTCAAATGCCAATGCGAACGCCGCGCTCTCCAGAACGATATGCTAAACATGCTCGTCACGAACGAATGAATGTTAATGGTAGAGGTGATCAATCACTCGGGGAGACCAAGAGAGACCAAGCAAGATAAACAAATATACTAAGAAAAGAAAAGTAGAGAGTGATTCTCAATCTCAATGAACGGAGTGGTTAGGTATCATCGCTAAAACAACTCGAATTAAACATGCTGCTCCAAGGCACACTCTCCGGCGTAGTATCCACGGAGAAGAATTCCACCGCCACGTATTGGGTATGTCGCTTCTAAGCCCTCATCATCATTCGCCGGGCGCGGAAGGCAGACAGGTCGATGGATTCTTCGGATTCAGTCCCGTCGTCCACCTCGATCGCCCCAGTATCGGATGACGGTCCCTTGTTGCTCGCGGGGCCGACCGTCAACTGTATAGATTCCACTTGCGGAGCCTCCTTCTCCTTCGCGGCACGTTCTCTTTCCTGTTCCTCGGTGAGACGTCGCACTTCATCTGTGGCCAGTTCCAGGAGCGCCTTGAATTTATCCAGCACCCCCTGTAATTCTTCCGAGCAGTCACCGGTGCGGAGGAACTGGTAAGCCGCAGTCTCACACATACTATGAGCCAACTCCAACTGTCGATCTGCCATATCAAACGGGGAGTTCTTCGCCATCACGCGGGCCTGCGGCGGAGGCCCACGATTCCGGGTGCTGCGGATCTGGGACAGTAACTGGGCGTCAGCTGCATCCCCGGGAGGAGGGAGCGGCGGGCTGTTCATCCGAGTGGGCTTGTTAAGAGCACTACTACGCATCGCTCCCATCTGGGACATCTTTCCCCTGCGGATGTTGTTTCTAGCCGTCCCGATAATCCGCACCATTTCCTCCAGCGACTTCTGCGTCTCCCCGTCGTAATGGATGACTAGATTGTATCGCGTGCTGACAAAGGGGTTCTCCTCGGAGGCTACGGACGGGGCTTCGTCCGTGCCGCGCTTTCGAGGATTAGGGTTCGGGGTCGACGGGTCCTGGGAGGCGGGTTGGGGGGTCTCGGGGTCTTTTTGGCTCGGTGCTTCTGCCGGGGGCGGCGATTGTGTGACGGCATTCCGCAACTCGTCGGTCCGGATGGAGCACACGGAGCTGTTCTTGCGACGACGCGGTCTCCCTGGTGTGACGGCGAGCTTCTTGTACGCCTCGGCATATTCGGCCCGTTTGGCGGCGGTGTGGGCGGCCAGATCAGACATACGGTTAATCCATGTGGGTAAATTATCGGTGAGGTGGGAGAAGGCTCCCAGGGCGTCCATTGCAGCGGCGGGCATGGGGGAAATTGTTCACTCGAGTGTCGTCGGACGAGGGTATACGGTCGATTGATTATGTCGATGATACCCCAAACAGGGAAGAATACGGTGAATAGTGTAGTTGAAAAGAAAAATCGTGTGGTCGTTCAAGTCGTCAGTCGTCCTAAAGTGTGGATGATCTGGGGTATAGAAGTCGAGAATCCTGGCAGCCGTAGCGGCGTTGTCACCCGCTTTGGGTCCTAACTACAGTCCCATGGAATGAGGAAGCGTATCTATGAGCCAGGTAGACCGAGCGGGGGACCAAGTGACAGTAGGAAGCAAATTGAAGGAGGGGAATCGAGAGAAAAGCGGTAGAATTTGGATGGGGTTGAGGGAGAGACTAGCTAAAGAACATCAAGAAAAGGAATCGAAGGTAAAGGAAAGAAATGCGACCGGGCGGGAAGAGAGAGAGACTACAAGGGAGACCAAGTGGAGACTCCTCGAGTAAGTCGATAACTTAGGAAAAGGTACTATACACACGGTATCGTGATACGCACACATTACCGTATCGGCCACCAAAAATAACAGGTGACATCCCCGAAATAAATGAGTGAAGCCCGAGCGGGCCCCGCCCTCCATTCGATGTGCAGCAGCAAGCAATACTAATCCAGTCTGGAATGTTGAGATAAACCTATGATACCTGTCACTGATTACTCGTCTTCGACATTCTCCCACACTTTCCTGCTAGTGATTTGACCATGGACTGCAGGACAACCCTGATTCTTTCGTGGGTCGGTTGGCAGGGATCCACACTCGGTAAGTGATCGGGGATGGGGTCTGACCGTACCGTACCAAACCCTGCTAAGGCACGACGGTCCCTCCCGGTTTGCTATCGTCCAATGATGGAGGCCCGACCGGCGGGAGTAAGACTTAGTAGAGCTTCAGGCATCCACACCTTTTCCTCCTTGGCACGTCGTTCAGTCCATGGTTGACTTGAGCATTATTATGATTCTTTAATATCGTTCGATTTCCTGAACAGTCGGACCTGCCGCTGTTATCTTCACACCCTTGCAAATGTTACAGGGTCCATCGAAAGGAGCGGTGAAGAGCCCCTCGTGGACATCTAGGTTATGCATCTAGACAGTTCTCAAGAAAGACATGCAGATGGCGTCAGGATCGGTCCTACCGGGCTGGAGGGGCTGACAAGAATCGTCATACAAACTTGATTCCCCGGTTCCCTCCGTGCGACAGAGTCTTACTTCGCGATGCCCTGGAAAGGTCCCGGAAGATCGGAAGACTGTTTTGTGTTCTAGAAAACGGGTGTCACTGGAAAGCCACGGGAAATTAATTGAAAAAGGGGGCCAGAATCATCCCAAGTCTCCCGAAAGGTTCCTCTCCGCCATGAAACAAAGAATAGACACCTCAGGATAAAGAAGGCAGGTGACACCGGAGAACCCCAAACAATCAACAAGTGGTTCAGGTACAAAGTCCATAATATTATATCACCATGTGTTATGATCCACACCGAACGGGAAGCCCGTTAGACTAACTACAGTTGCATTCGGGAAGGTAACTAATTAGAATACGTAACTATAGTGTTCAGGTCGGGGGAAGAAGCCCGACGCAGCCAATTGAAGGATGCATTCCTTAACGGCTTCTTTACCCAAGTGAGCCCTGACACGTAACGGCTATTTTCATTGACGGCTACGAATGCCATCTTGGGCGTAAGTTCCCGACGCTTCCGTCTCCGCTCTTAAACGTCGCGTCGAGGGGCTGACAATCTCCGTGCAGTCATTAACATGGGGCAACGAATAAAGGCGACCAAGGCAAAGGGCCGTCCTTGTTATAATCGCAAATGATGGTCAGCAGTAAGATAAAACGTCTGTCCATGACTACGAGAAACAAAACATGCCGTTGCCGTTGCCAAGCGCACTTCTGATGTTGGCGCTAATTCCAAGGAAGTGGGTTGCACTTTTGCACTGCAGGCAATCCGACTCTTGCCCTAAATCGCCAGTTTGAGACGCACGCATGGCACGAGCCATTCCTGGTCGCAAGATTCTTAGTCCGTCTCTACTAATCAGCCAGGGAAAATGAACGAGAATCTAGTCTCGGCCCACGACACGAATACATCAGACAACGGTGGCCTTAGTGGCTCGGATTCATGTTGATCACTGCCAACGCATCATCCTCTGTCTGTCACCTGCCATGTAAGCAACGGTCCATTCGGAAACACCGATCCCTCGCTGCTGCATGCAAACGTAAATCTTGGATACGAGGCACGAAGGCTAGGCAAACCTGTTCTGTTCCCAGCAACTGGACTCCGGGTGCACATATACAAGAACCATAGGAATTGCCAGCATTGCCTAACGCAGCGGACGATTGAGTGTGTCTGTGGGTATGCCGATCAAGTCGGAAAATGCGTCTTCTGAAGAACATCCGTAGCCATTGGCTCTGCACTATCGTTTCGAAGTCCATCTGTGATCATGGACTGGAGACCTTTGCTTTTTGCCACCGTCGTGAATGCAATGCCCTACATGCTTAGCATCATTGCGTTGCATATTTAGCAGGGTTCATCATGGGCGAACATGATCGTACGTCCGTCCAACTGGTGGCTTGCCGCGGTTAATATATTTCTCTCGTGGTTCTGATGAGAGCGTAAGCAGCACCCTACTATTCAAGTCGACTACCTGACCTCTCAGAGTACAACCAGAACAGTTGACGGCTACAAGCTGTAGAAGAGTATATTATGCGGAACAATTTGATCAGTCAGATATATTGAAGTTGTAAAATGGCTTCATCCCTACGTGCTGTACACACGTAGATGTATATAATATTAGCATAGGTCTCTTAGCGTTGTGTATCCTGGTCAACAACACGAACAGACATGTGACTAAGAGATTCCCAACGAAAGCGAGTTAAATCCGCTGTCTACTGTGTCTAATGGTGGCGTACAGGGTAATCCTGGACTGGTACGTTCTGCAGATTGTGGCTGTGAATACGTGTCACGTTTGCCTGCATTCTGCAGATTGGGGTCCAGCACCTCTTCTTTTCTTTTTCTTCAGCCTTCGGAACCTTAATCCATGGCCCACATAGAAAACAATCTTCTACTCTTCTTGCTTAACTACTTCTAGCTCTTGCCCCGACTGCTGCTGAACAGGGTGCAAAACCAGGCTCATGTTTCTGGACTACCCCTACAGCATCTTCGCTTCATCGCCGTAATGCCTTCAACCCTTTGTCTACAAGGTGCAGACTTGTGATATCACAGTAAACAATCCTAACCTGGTTATTGTATGATTTTCATAATCTGACAGGTAGCTAACACTGCATGGCGCCTTGTGTACAGCTGGAGAATTTTATACACGACCGCTGCGTGCATACTATTCCACCAACCGGAAAGATGAACGGAAAATGTGGCTAGCTGAATTGAGGTTGATATCATGTGGAGGCTACAAGTCCGCAATTTATGAGCTGAACAGCAGTGAGACTTGTTGGAAGGATGTTCACAATCTCCCATGCAGGCCTTGCTTCAGCTCCTCTTTTGAAGGCGCTTACTAGTCTACACCAGATTGAGGGTCCACACCAGCTTCTAGCACATAGTACTTGGAATGTTGGCATCGATAGCCGTGATGTTGATAATATAAAGACGCCGCTTGTGGGCATGTTTACCCTCTCACTCCATCCTTCGGTTCATCTCTTGAGACTTGTCCTGTGAGAAATATTGGACTTGTGAGGACGATAAAGAACTACAGATGGTGTTCAGGAAAGACCCCTAGCTGACTGGCAATACCTAGATAGATAGGTGACTTTTGGCATTGCAGCGACTAAAGCCGTAAATGCCAACAGTAACGAAGGACTACTTATACGAGTGGAAAGCTCCATACCGCAAGGGAGTAGCTATTACAAAGAAAGATAACAACAAAAACAGAAATAACAAATAATAACAAATATACTCCTACGCGCATGCAACATACGGACAACTAGCCAAAGTAGCATGTCCACTCAACATCATCCTCTCTTCCCTTCCAAACACAATCGTCTGCTTCAACGCGTATGTCGTGGAATCTGATAGAATGCACCTTGAATGTGTGTCCACGATGGTCGCGCGGAATTGGATAGGAAAGCTGGTAGGTGCTTCTAACCGCATCAACTTTGTCTGTGTGTGAAGCCACGCCACCATTGGCACCAATCCAGGAGAATATGACATCGCCAGTGGTGATATCGCTGCCATGCGCCTTATCACCGCCAGTTATGAATTTCTGCACCTGATACGGCTGAATACTGGCATACATAGAGTTTGCATCGAAGTTCGCATTCAGGGTGACTTTGTACTCCCAACCTTTACGACCCCGCTTTATTTTGCTGTCATGTGCAGGCATGATGCTGTCCCTGAAGTATATAAAATGGTGGAGCGGTAAGATGCTCTTCAGTTCAGTTCAAGCGAGGTAAGGGCTTCAGTGTGGTGTGTTGAGTATGTATGCATAGTTTGGACTCAAGACAATAGTCTCTTTTTCAAGAAGGGAGAGTTATCTCTGGGCAGAGTTGGCTCGTTTTATGTTGATCTTTTACTATGCAGAATGCTGAAAAGGCTTTGTACGAGGTGAGCTCAGGTGACTCCCAGTTACCAAGCTATCCATGTATTATTTTCCAATTATACTGATTAAGCATCGAAAAATAGAAAATGCCGCTTGCAGTGACCAATGGAAAGGGTCCAGCCTTGTATGATGTAATAAAAGTCATATCTCCGACCGAGAGTCATTTATACACGAGTTAGTTTTATCCTCGCAATCGTGGTCGACCTTTGTCTCGCTCTGGACCTTCTTTTGAATACCAACTGGAGCATCATTTGTGGAATGGCTTGTCGTATGACTGCGTTCACGACCCAAGGACACAATTGATGTCGAGTTGCGTTGCAAAAGATCAACACTCATTGGCTCGGCGATAGTGAAGTTTAACAATAATGACCAAAGCCTGTACAATGGTTGCTGCTTCTTCTTTAATTGCCCACCTGACTTCAAATCTCAAATGTGAAATACTTTCCATGTCGTCCGCACGACAACCAGACCTTACTTAAATTCAAGGACCGTTTGTACATGCCGTCCGCGGAGCTCAGGAACATTCATCACTATCTTGAGAACTCATCAATCTTATAAAGATCTAAACACTAGAATGCGCCTTGGCACCATCTATATCCTGTGGGGTCTTTATGTCAACACGTTGACAGCACCCACAAACGACCCTTCGGCGCTTGGTGGTAGGTGTACCTTTCAGAAACAGATCTTCCCAGTTAATCTTCACGCAATCCACTAACATATATCCAACGAAGGATGCATAGGAAGCAGCATCAACTGCCTTCTCGCCGGTCAATGTGAGCTTGGTCCATGCTACCGATGCTGCTGCTGCTATTGCGAGGACCTCGGCGGCGGAGAGTTTTGCGGTGTAGGTTGGTGGTGGAAAGGCGACTGTTCTTGTGTGGCGCTTACAGCGGACAGTCAGAGTATTCTTTCTGACAACTCCCAGTTTTGTAGCTGTAATTAAGATATACCAATTCAAGGGGAACTATCTGTCTCGGTCATGATGATGACCAGCTTTGGCCCTTTTACTTGGGTTAGGCTGCTGGGGAACTTTCTTAGCATTGGAATGTGCTTGTAGCTCAGAGGTAACCTGAGAGTGTCGGATATCAATGGTTTAGCGATCAGTTGGTTAGCTATGCTGAAAAGACAGCAATACTGTCAGATTCTATGGCTCAAGCCAAGCCACTTGAACTCTGGTTTCGCAGACTACCAATATGAAACTCTTAAGAGAGACGCAGGCGACTTCTCAGCGGACAAGGTCGATGAGGTCATATATAGAAAGACATTATTGGACGTTGTGTCGGCAACCTTATCCGTTTAACCAGACAAATTTAAGGATATTGAGAAGGTTGCTTCGGTTCTACCACTATTTCCTCAACATCAGACCACCTCATCCACCACCTTACTACCAAGATCTGCCCCCGAGCTACGCCCGTCTTAATTACGAACTACGATCACACAGCACCCTTCCCAACAAAAAGGACCTCAATTAGTAAGCTTTGACCATATTCTAGCTAATTTCCGCTTGGTTCCGGCAGCGTGGAAGGTTTGAGATTGGATGTATTCATGGGACTGAAGTTTAGATTCATGAGACTTATGTGACTGGCCATCATTAGAGCAGATGGTTATAATTACCAAAAGAATCACTTACCATTTATTCGGAAAATTGACTGAAGAGTGTAGTTGTTGTGCCGAAGCTGCCAGCTATCAGTTAGTTTTTGTTGGATCACCAGTGCCTCGTTCCAACCAACTGGGAAGAAAAGACGGAGGCGAAGTGCCCTGTATAGGTAAACAGAGAAAGCAAAGATATGAAGGAGGTCACTATATTCCAGCAATAAATAACCTGTTACTTATTGCCGATCAGCCTTGCATACCAGATGCTGCACCAGCAAGGGGTGGACTGATATAGTGTCGGTATACTCTTATGTATGACACACATTGAGTTCACCTGTCATGTTTCCTTTGGATCAGATTGTGGGTCCTGCTTTTGCAGAAGCTTTCCTGCAAATAGAGTCGATCTGTGTTGATTGACTGGCATATACTCCAGTTCTTTTTACAATCAACCACTTAGATGTTAGACCCCCCTGCATAAGTGAGGGTCTTGGATTACTTATCGATAAGCAAGGGATATGGGTATGACGTAAATGGAGAGGGCAAATAGCGAGGGCAATCAAGGGATGGAAGAATATATTAGTTCTCAAACGATTTTGATTAAAAGAGATACAAAATTCGCGGCAGTAGGTCAACACCCCAACCAAGAACCGAACCCAGACACCGAAGCTCTAACCATTACAAAATGCGGCTACGACTCATCGCAGCAACGCTGCTACTCAGCACAACAGCACAAGCCACTCAAAGCTTTACCAACACCGGAACAACATCCGGCTGGAGCTGGAAGAACATCGAACACAACGGCACAGTAGAAGAAGTCACGGACATAGTCTACAAAGGCTCAACCGCACTCAAAATGACCCAAATATACGATCAAGACTACACCGATCGCTGGCGCAACAACGATGATGCAGACGACGACCTAGTCAAACCAGGCCGCTACCACTCAGAGGTGATCAAAAACGACGTATACAAACTCGGCGACGAGGGCTACTACGGTTTCATGTTTAGACTCCAGGACACCTGGCAGTTTTCCCCGGTTCAATCGTACAACATCGCCCAGTTCATGGGCGAGTTCCCTGATAGGGGCTGCGAGCAGTTCCACTGGATTCCCTCTAATATGGTCTATCTGTATGGTGATCAGTTGTATCTCCACCAGAGGACGGGGAAGGTCTGTGCGCCGAAGGAGACTATCTATAGTAATTTGGCTACTGTATCTGCGGGGGAGTGGCACAAGGTTGTTATCCATTCTGAGTGGAGGGCTGATGGTACTGGTTCTTATGCGCTGTGGTTTGATGGGGTGAAGGTCCTTGAGGAATATGATATTGATACTACGATTGATGATGGTGATGCGGCGTTTCAGTTCAGGATCGGGATCTATGCGAATGGTTGGCATGATAATGGTGGTATGAAGGGGACTCAGGGAACGCGGCAGGTTTGGTATGACCAGATTGCAATTGGAACGACCTTTGCGGATGCCGATCCTGATCAGTGGTAGATGACTGTCTGCTGATGGGCGGTGGAGTCAATGAGGGGCATCATAATCTTGCAGTGTTAGGGCCACCGATTACGACGAAATACCTGCAAACAGACTTCGAGGGCATATCTGCATATTCAGCGTTGATAGATGCGATAGCTACGTGCATGAAGTAGCGTCTCTAATATAGATTAGGTTAATTCCGACTCAAACCTAAACCGAAAGCTTCTCTTTTTGATATGAAAATTTACATAATATCGTAGTTCTTAGTGGTTGTCAATGAAAGTGTCAGATTGCTGTATATTAACCAAGGCTCCGAAAGCCCAACATGGAATATCTATGTGCAATACTGATGTGCAGAGGGTAAAAGGTGTTTTAAATGACCTACACTGCTGTGTGTAGTTGTAATACATACCAGAATAGAGAAATAGTGATATTATACGTGGTGGTTCTATTTTGTGCTAGGTAAACTATCCACGATCTTATTTTAACCCTCCAGACAACAAGAGACTCTGGCCCGACATATACCCAGTAGTAACCAACATCGTGACCACATTCGCCGTCTCTTCCGGCGTACCCAGCCGACCTAAAGGAATATTTGCCGCCGTATCTTGGATTGCCGAGGCATTGGGAACCATGCCCGTATCACCTATCATAGCAGGCGCAACATCATTGACACTGATATTGAATTCCGCCAGACGGGTAGAAAGATTCTTCATCATCCCCGTAAGCCCTCCCTTGGACGCTGCGTAATCTAAGGCACGACAATTAGACAGATTAGAAATGATCAGATATCAACAAGGATGAAGGTATTAACTAACGACATCCATTTATCCCTCCCCCGTATGCAGCAATCGAAGACATGAACACGATCCGCCCCCATCGCTGCGCCCTCATGTGCTCTACCACACCTTTGACCAGAACAAAGGATGCGCGAAGATTAACATTAAGCATATAATCAAATTCCTCAAGTGGGATGTCCCATATATTAGTTATTCGCTTCCCGTATCCGGCATTCGAGATCAGAATATCGGGTCTTTGGCTGTGTTGACATTCAATCTCCTGGAATAGATTCTCGATTTGGTCGGCGGATCCAACATCGACTTTGTGAGTGGAAATGCGCAGCTTGTTCTCGGCATATCTGGACTGTAAGTCTGTGACTAGTTCGTTTATCGATGTCAGGTTACTCGAGTAAGTCAGTGCAAGGTGGACTCCACGTTGAGCTAGCTGGTGAGAACATGCTGCTCCGATTCTAAAGTACAGAGTTCTGTCAGTAGCTGTCTCACTGAATATCAGCTTATCGTCAACCGGGGTAATTGTTACCCTCCTGATGCGCCTGTGATTAGGGCTAGTCGGCCGCGTATCTCGTTTAGTGTCATCCTCTCAAGAAAATCGAATGTACAACGTCGGTGGGTCGGCTGCCGCTCGCGGTGATCTCCGTGTGGTGAGAGTAATCGTCGAATGAGACCACCACTAACGCATTAGATAAACTGCCATCACTGATATATCATAACAAAGTTCACGGACTTGCTCCGTGTATTGATCATGTCTCCTGATAGGAATAGACGGAATCTAGTTCTTGTAGATCTCATCCATCTCCGACGGCGGAGCTCCTCCTAAGACCCACTTAATGCCTCCTCGCAGCTCCTCCTAGGCTAGCCACGCCACTAGTAGCTAACCTTAGCCGGTGTAAGATCCAATATCCAATAGCAAGTTACGATTTTTATTGCTCTTATCTGATAGCTTTGTATACACCGTCGCTATCAGGCTTCCCGAGTGAACAATGGATTTTGCTGTCGGCTATTGATTTGAACAAGGGGACAGGATATACCTCTATCGAGATATCAGACCCATGCGCTTATCAGATGATGTGGTTTGATCTTCATCCTATTGTCGCTAAGTCTTGAGTCTAAACGGTCTACTATATGAAATGGTGGGCCTCAGGCTCTATGATAAATGCTTTCCGCATATTTCTGCCACCGGGCTGAAAATGAATAGTATAACTGTTGGGAACTTTCGGCGTATATGGCACGGATTCTGCCTCATCGGCGAGAGCGCCTGCATAGCTAGACGTACAAATACTTACGCTCTAACATATTAATACAATCTTGATTGGTTGATTGACGGACTCTCTTCACAAGAAGTTATGCGTATTCATGTTATGCCTCCAGCATATATTCACGAAGAGGTCCCGTCACTTAAGCAGTGAACCATCCAAATATTACATCCTACGCAGCTGTATTTAGATGGGTTAGTAGGGGCCTAATCAATATGGCAAGGGAATGCACGGTATGATTCAATTTAGCGTGAAACCACGTATGCCTTTGACGTAGAACGGTGGGAACTCCGCATGAGAGCGACCCTAATGATGCGACTGTGGATGCCATTATATAAACAGTTCTTGCTCGAGGCCCAGCCTAACCCATCTCTGTTACAAGACCGCATAATCGCCACCAGTCATTCTCAGAACCACCAGAAGTTTCTGAAACTCTCAATAAAATTTTGTATTGGGGGGCAGCCCCTCAGCTTGGTCCTCTCTCTGTATTCCTCGGTAAGCACGCCAACTACTTCCAAGATAAGCAGCAGCAGAGCCCTTACCAGCAGATCCCCAAGTCCCTTCACAAGCGCAATTTCATGGTCACAGAGGGCCTGCTGTTCAGGTCCAAGATCGGTAAATGTCGTTGCAACGTCAAAGTCACTCCAGACCAGCCTATCAGGATTCCCACGAACAAGGAGAATGTTTCTGGGGTAGATGTCTTGGTGGTGAACGCCTGCTTTGTGTATCTCCTTCATGCCCTCAATAGCTTGGGAATAGAGCGTATCCGAGTAGTTCACGCAGTTCAAACTCTCTGCATTTGGGAGGTATTCTAGCAATATCCCTCTTGGCTTGAACTTGTCTTGGGCGAAATGTCGGAGAGCAGGATGGAATGCAGCTGGATCCAGTCCATTGATACAGCCGTGGAATTTTGGAACAATGCTGCGCTCACAGACACCAGAGGTCAGGAGTTTCTCATATGCATTAGATTCGCAGCGAAATCGGTTCAGATCACGACCTTTTTTGGTATATCCTGGGTCGCCGTTGTCGTGGAAAAGCTTTAATGCGTACTTTTGGCCATCTACATCTACCTCAAATATCGAAGATGCATCGGAGTGCGAAATCGCATTGATAATGTTGATTTTGGAGGGATCAATTTCCGCTAAGGGAGTATTTGGATTCATCGTTGTCCTGGTCGAGGTTATATTTCGACAGAGGATGGAGCAGCCCGTCTGTTAATATACACAAACAGATCTTGGTTGATACGCCGATCCACACGTGACCGTGAGTACAGCGCATTTCTCGATGGCAAATAAAGAATTGATCATTCTAAATAACTTATTCCTTTTCGCGGGGGATTCTGTAGAAGTGCGGGTTTACTGGGTCAGCAATAACGTATTATACATCATTGAGACAGTTTACTTTGGCAGTCGCCTCTTGAGGATATTGCTCAGTGATAGACTACTCGCTCATTGAGTCGAACATAGGTACTTCAAGCGGATAAAACTTCGGAGAGTGTCTATAGGACATCCTGGCACTGGAATTGCCATGATACTGGTAACAAACTAAGCTTTATTACCCAGACAAGCAGGTGGCCTTCAATAGGAGTGGGTTTCAGCTCTGAAGCAGCAACAAATGCCCTTTATATATTACAAAGCAAGACCCTTATAAACCTCCGTCTCCACATCTTGCGACAATTGGAACAACTGCTCATCACCATACGGTAATACCTGCGAACAAATAAAGCCCGCTACGCCTTTTTCACGGTCGCACCACCACCGAAGATTCGCTATGCCTGACCACTGTGCAGTCCCAATGGATCGTCCCGTGGAGCCTCCGCTAAGCAGGAAGGTGAGTCCCCAGCCCTGTCGATCTCCCTCCACAGTTGGGTGAAGGCCAAGACCAGGATGTGACAGGTCTGCTTTCGCGTCTGGGAGATACTTTTCAGCGAGAGGGGGCAGGCTCTCGAGTTGGTCCCGGAACATCTCGTCTACGGTCTCCTTCTTGAGCAGCTGTTTGCCGGTTGTCGGCGAGGTTCCGTTGTTCAACAGGACGGCGAGAATTTCTGAATATGTGTTAGTCCATTGCCGGTAGTGTTGGTTCGATAGGGAGTCCTACGGGTGTAATCCTGTGCAGTCGAGAAACATCCGGCTCCACCACTTTTAAAGTAGGACTTAATGTCGCTCTCATTCTTCACGGTCAAGGCACGTCGAAGCAGGTGGTCGCGGACAGAGATCTGGCCATCAGCCGCTCGCTGGTGCATGTACGCGAGGTTCGCCTTCATTTCTCCTGTGGGGAGCATTGAAATATGCTTGAGGCCGAGGGGCTCGAAGATGTGTTGATGGAAATAGTCATTCAACGACTGTCCCGTCACACGCTCAAGCACAACACCTGCCCAGTCAATGCCAATCTATCGCGGTTCCCTGCATGTCAACAGCCATCGCTTGCTTCCGGTGAATCGGTGATCACTTACGCCATACTCCCAAGCTTCCCCTGGCTGATGAACCAGCGGCTGGTTGAATTCCTCGGCATATCCCGAGAATTCATCGAAACCAGCGGGTCGGCCATAATCCCGCAACTTCTCATTATAGAATGTGTAGCCAAAACCGGCTATAATATTTCAACATCAGCACCCAATTTGACTGCGTAGTTTCAGGGATACTAACAAGTATGAGTCAAAAGCATTCTCAAAGTAATCCCCTTATTCTTCTCCACCAAGCTTCCATCTTCCTGGAGCACCCGGAGATCATCAAACTCAGGGCAGATACGGTGAATTTGTGCAGCATCGTCCAAAGAAAGCCTTCCCTGTTCGACCAACTGCATGCACGCAATACCAGTAATCATCTTCGTGCACGACGCAATCCAGAAAACCGAGTCCACAGACATGGGCTCGGAGCTTCCATGGCCCCGTTTCCCCGTAGCATGACTGAATAGCTGCTTGCCGTCCCGTCCAACTACAGCGACGGAAACCCCGGGAAGTCCCTTTTCGGGATCGCTGCACACGGATTGCATCCGGCGCTTGAGCGCCTCGATATTCGTGGGATTAAGCTCGCTCATTGTCTGGATTCGTAGAGACTGTGACGTGGAGGTCTGAGGAGGGGTTGGTCGTCAATGTCAATTATTTATAATGAGGGGTTTGGTGGGGGCCGTGGGGCTTCTTTTCTCTCCTCTCGGACCTGTTCGGAATTGAAGCAGGTCCTTCCTAGCTGGGAGCCTTAGGCATTGAGCTATACTGGACACGCTAAATTCTTCTGACTTTTTGAGAGGGGAGATACTTAGCTATAACTTGGGTCGCTCTGATTTTCATATTTATGTAAGAATCTCTATTTCTACTACCAATTGGAAACTTCAAAGTCTAAAGGTAATTTACTTACAAACGTACAAAAAGCATTATACTTTTAACTTCATAAGCTGCTGCTGGTTCTCTCTTTTTTTCTAAAAAAAATTCATTTTTTAAGAAGAATTCTTCTTGTATCACCTGTCGCAGTTATGACATCTTCAATTGTATCGTATCTACCTAAGTCTGCTTTCTGCGTAACTAAGCCCTTCTAAATATGCATGAGATTCCCTGACCTGTAGAGCCAAGAGACCGGTAGCGATATCCCCGATCTAGAATTGCCATTGCTTAATCCAATTCTCCATGATAGCCCCGTCGATTGGCCCGAGATCACTCATTGCCTTGCTAGCTGCTTGAGTCTTCATAGTCTCCATCTTGCTGGCAAAGGTACCATGGTTGCTGGCCAGCCCCCTATAGAAATCTATGATCTTGATTGCCGGCTTGTCTTGCAAATCGCCATCCGTTGGATTACTGAAAGCCTCCAAGGTGGCCATCCAATCATGCATATCAACAACCTCAGCTTTATAATACTTTTGGATGGCCGGGATAAGTGACTCCCAGCTTGACGTTTGAGGGTTGACGAGGTGGAAAGCGGCCGTTCTGGTGAGATCCTCGGTGGCGCGTCGGGAATTGGTAATATCGACCACGATTTTGGCCATAATATCCTATAAATATTGTTAACTCCCAGACCCAAGGGAACTCTAATTGAATAGGATGGGATGGAAACGTACTATAGGAATCCAATCAACCGCCATGGTACCAAGGGTATTCGGAAGTTTTCCGAGCGTCTTGGATGTCGCAACCAGAGAAGGTAACCATTCCTGTCGATTCCACAGCCCCTTTTCCATCGTTGGGCCAGCGATCTGTCCCACTCGATGGATACTGGTCGGTACCCCTGCAATAGACGACGCGATAGCACAGATACGCTCGCCGACAAACTTAGATTCTCCATACCCTTGGCGCAAGGCGACATCAGGATCTTCCAGAGGAATTTCAGGAACGGATGGACCGTGCTGAGGACCCCATGCACTGACTGTAGAAATAGAGGAGATGAAGTGGATATGTGGCGAGTGGGCACTGCGTAGACTGAAGTCCACCAGGCTACGTATACCTCGAATATGAGGATCCTCGAATGCCTCAACCCTGTGGTTGAAGTTGACCTTCCATGCATTGTGGATAATCAGATCTACGGACTCTGTGAGTTCGTTGTATTTGTCAACGGACAACCCAAGGTTTAGAGCTCCAAAATGAGTATGGATGAACTCAACCCGTTCATCGAAGTCGTGCGGAGTTGTAAGCCCTTTTTCCTTGAAGCTTGCAATCTGCTTTTGTCTTGCATCTTCCGCCCGATTAAGACAGTAGATCATAGGGATCTCGCGATCATTGAGCAACTCATTCAGGATATAGTTGCCCAGTGATCCAGTAGAGCCGGTCAGAATAACTGCGTTCTTGGTTGACCTGCTGAAGCTCGTGATCGTTCTCTGCGATAAATCATTGGTGTACTTATTGATTAACTCTGCAATTCTCCCGGGTCTGGTAGCTGCCTCATCCTCTGCATTTTCTTCCGTACTCTCGCCCTTTATCAGCCGGTAAATATACTGTGACAGTTGATCAAGAGTCGGATAAGCATAAAGCTTCTGGCTTGTGATCGGCTCAGAGTTCTTATCAGAAGAAAGGTGCCGGATAGCGGTTTGCAGGATTTTGCTCAATTGCAAAGTTTGGAGCGAATCCATACCCAGTGAAAATATGTCGCTAGTATCACTGATTCGCTCAACAGAAAGTAGCTGCGACACCACTGTGCGGATATATTGCTTGATATCCTCAAGATCTGTGCTCTGTGGTAAATCATCAGTGCACTCCTCATCTTCATCTGCGTATAAAGCGTTGATTTCAGTCTCATAGTCTTCAGATATCTGTCTTCTCTGGACTGAACCCTTCGGAGTTAGCGCGAATGGTATATCCTGCTTAGCGAGAGCAACCTTTGTACGCAAGACACGGGCATGACCAGGAGCAATGCCATTCGCTTTTTCCACCGTAGGCCATATCCTGTCGATAAAGTCCTCCTTGTCTTGATCCTCACTCCACTGGGCCCAGTTTGGCTGTACGAACAATGAAGCCTGGAATCGTCCTTGACCAATAACGATGGCTTTTGAAACCAAGGGATGACTCTCCACTATATTCTCCATGTCGGTAGGGTTAAACTTCTCACCGTTGCTGAGCACAATAACGTCGTCAAGCCGACCATGATATTTCCACAGTCCTGGCCTGGTCGGATGTGGCGTGAACAAATCTTTTGTTCGATATTCAGTAATATCAGGATAGGTATGAAATATACAGAGGAACTCGTGATGTTCGTCCTTCCGTATGACAGCCTCAAATACTCCATCACCAACCGACTCCATGTGTATACCACTATATGGGTTCCACTCAAAGTATGCCCAATCTTCACGGTGCGTGCAAATCAATGCTCCCATGAACCCAGCTTCACTGGACCCAATGATGGAGTGGAGAGCCACTTTTTCATTTAGCTTGTTGCCCACCTCCGGTGAAAGAGGTGCGCCACCGAAAAGTATTGCTTCGAACTTTTGTAACCCCTCCATGCCTTCTTCAAAAGCGGACAACTCTTGTATGACAGATGGTGTGAGCATAGCTACTTCCGGACGGGCAGTCTCTAGAATTTGACTAAGGAGTCCCGGGGTCATTGGTCTTTCGGGGCTCAAAACGACGGGCGTATTATGAAAGATGGCTCCCGAGAGAACTACAAGCCCCATTAAATGGAACATCGGAGCCATGGTGAACAGCCGTCTGCCTTGCGCTACTGACGTGATTGATTTGTTCAGTCTGCGCGGTGGCGTTGGCGTCCTGGGAAAATTGTCAATGACGCTGAAGAATCCGTTTGTCAGATATACCGGCTTAGGGAGACCTGAAGAAGGAGGGTTAGTAGCGAGCAGGGGTTATCGCAACTGTCAAGGCTTACCGGTGGTCCCTGAACTGTGGATGATAATGCATGGTTTATTTTGCAAATCATAGAAATCTGCGTTGAAAGCGTAAGGTTCAGCCCGGGCACCGAATACTTCCCAGAGGCTTGGTATCTCGAACAATCGCACGTTTTGTACACTATCCCCTATTTCTTCGGCAATTTTGTGTCTCTCAGCACTGTGAACAACCTTTGAACATTTGGTGGTAGTCAGAACATGCGATGTGGCCACGATTGAGTTTCTTGTAGAAGGTAACAATGCCTATATTTTGGTTAGATAGAGTTTCATTTTGTTGCTGAGAAACCCGTATGAGTATTTACCGCATAGCCAGTCTTCATGCAAGCCAAATAGAAAGCCACATAGCGAATATCATTGGCTCCAATGTAAGCCAGTGGCTCAACGTCAGAGCCTTTCCCCATTGCCATCTCAATCCATCGGGCGGTATAATCCACGGCGCCCGCGAGATCCCTCATGGATACATTCCGCCAACCTTGGGATAAATCGGAGGAAATAGGTTGCACACAGAAGAGCTGTTCCGGTTTACTTTCCGCCAGCTCGTCGACAATGCAGCACATTAGTCGCTGATCGAAGATTGTGGAGCCCATAACTACTTGCTGGGAGAGCGTTGTAATGGGAAACGATACGAAGTGAAGTTAATCAAGGTATTGTCTAAGCCGTCAGACTTTCGTGAGATGATATTGTACGAGCGGCATTCATCCAGCCATTGACATGGGAATATATATACTAAAGTTCGGTTGATCCTTTCCGATTTGATAGTAGAGGCATAGTGGTCCTGTGTAGACAAGATTGTGTACAAGCCTTTTGTATACCTGGGGTGAGACACTTCGCGCTGTACGATTGCCGTTCTGCCGGGTTTCAAGCGATGGGGTTCGGTGGATACGGTATCGGGATCGTAGTCGAGGAACATATCAAACATGGTACAACTTTTTAATCCTAGAACAATGCAACATAGTGAGTCTTGCTCGCGTCAGTCTCCTCACCGCAACAAGGGTGAGACTCACCGCACCTGGTAGCACATAGTCATGTTTCCACAACATAAAGCTGCCATATGGTCTTATACAGGCATAATGTATTAAGTTCGTTCGTTACACAGGGTAATATCCGGTGGAGTCGTAAAACATTTTGGAACAGATAAGGTGGCCAGGACACTAGAGGATGGGTCGATTAGACTGAAGAAGAAATTAGTGGCTAATCATCTGCCTTCCACAGACGTAGCGCAGGAGTAAGCCCGGGAAATACGGATCGGCGGTCATAAAGGCCTCTAATGACAAGGCCAAAACCCTTCTGGGAATTACTGTCCACACGCTACAGGAGACTGTAAAGGACACTGCATATAGCTTGTTAGCTCTGGAGGAAGCATTTAAGGGACAATAGGCCGTATTGTAGCAAGTTCATTTGGTGGTGCATTGCAGCTCAGCTATGACAGCGGCACAATCCTTTTGTGTTCTTGTATAACTAGGAACGAATACAGATCTATTCCAATAGAAATATATACACAATTGGTAAAGGTGGCACACTGTGATGAATAAAGACACTTATTGGTGCTCTATTTAGTTGTGTACAGCTTACGTCTTGATGTCATCAAAAGAATGATAGCCTTGACATCAAGTGCCTATGAGAGAGCCCGACAATATAGATGATGAGTATTTGATACGCCGAGGCATTGAGCTGTGGACCCATCTCCCATCCTGCACCGACTTCACGGCCTCCAATACAAGCATTTTTTAGGGTTACCTTATTATGCAGGGATTGTAATGTTACGGAAAGATCTCCCCGATGTGATGTCCGGTGTCCCCACAGAAAGGTGGGCCCTCGGCCATGAGCACAAATCCCTATGACATGCGAATGGTGCACAACGGACCATTAGAGTTATGCCCTGGCTCAACTTTTTCGTCCTCAGCCTTCTGTCCCTCTAACCAGTCCACGCCACCATCTTGGCGAGCCGATATTATTATCTAATTTCTTCCAGTTTGAACAATGGACCTTTCAGTGCAGGGGGACCGAAGTGCAAACGAAACGTCAAATACTACCAGCGAACGAACAACGGGCCAACGACAAGTAGTAAGGTACCCCGGCTAATGTGCCATACGCTCTAACCGAAATATATAGGCCTGCGAGCTTTGTCGGAGGTGGAAAGTAAAATGCGAGACAGCACACGACCATTCTACGTGTTCTGTTTGTGAACGCCGAGGTGCGGTTTGCGTTCGGACGGTTCGACCGCGTGTATCTCGGCGTCTTGGTATCAAGTAAGGAATCCGGGTCCCACGACCAGAATGCCCCATGTGGATCACTAACGTGTCGCTACAGGAATCGGAATAAACAGAGACCGCAATCTTCGGTTGTGCGACTAAGCGACTCCTTCCATGCGCAACGGAAAGAGAGCAGCCGTAGCCAAACTAAGGTTGGGGCAGGGCTGGTTAATGAGTTTATCGCGTATAAGCAATGGACAAAGACATTTCTCCATGATTGGCTTAGCTTGCTCTGTGAGACTTTCCTATCAACTCATTGCTTCTCATCACTAATGGTTCTCAGCGTGTAAAACGCCATTGTACTCTTTGTCGGCTCAATGGGAAGAATGGTTACAGTGTGAGATGGGTTGTCAACTCGGACCCCTTCGAGACAATATCGATGACTCCCTGTCATCAAAAGAAAATCGTCCAAACACTTACTTTAGTAACGGTCGACTGCCGGTATTCACCGCACTACCTCCACAACGAGAGGCTGTTGAAGTCCTAAACACGTTCTTCACCTACACGACAGACATATTTCCGCTATTCCATCCTGATACTTTCACAGACCTTCTGAATAACAGCTACGAGCGAAGGCGACCGCGCGATCCATCGTGGTGGGCTGGCCTTAACATAGTATTGGCAATTGGCTATCGCTACCGATCCCTGCATCAAGCTAGCCAGAGTGGCGCTAGGACCAAGTCGAATGTGTACTACAAGAATGCAATGGCCGCTGTGCCAGACCTTCTATTACGCAAGCCCGATCTGATGGCTGTTCAAGCACTAATGGGCATCGTGCGTGTGATACGGTATTCTGTCTTGCCTTGTTCAGACGGTTGCTAATGTTATCCCGGCAGGTCTTTCTTTCCTGCAATGGGTTTGAAACACCCATGTATCAGAACCTATTGACTATCGCAATGCGCTCATGTGCCCAGTTTGGAATCCATGGTGCTTGTGCAATCCCACGATCTACATGCAGAGAACAGGATCAACCAATGTTCATTCTGTCTCTTGGTTACATGATGGAAGAGCTGTAGGTCCTAGCTAGAGACCACATTAAATCAGCCTAACTAACTCTCACAGATACCGTCCGTGGCAAGGACTGCCACCCAGCGATGCCTCAGCCGATCTCGGTACAGACAGCCCTCATCCAGACTGGGTATACGAGTCTATCGCTCAGAGTTCCGGTCTTTTTGACATGGATTGCTTTACTTGGTTTCGTCGCCTAAGCATCATCCGACACAATATATATACGTCTCTCTACAACACAAAGGCCATGAAGACGCTCCCGCATGAACAGTATTCCACCATACAGGCATTGCAACTAGAACTCACAAGTTTCCAACGAACCTTACCAGTTGAGCCTTCCTATGCCATGGAATTTGTGACCAAACTACCAGGCCATCTCAAGTCTCCCTTCGTGTCACTCCTATGTGCATATCACAATACAGTTATTTTATTACATCAGACACAAATCTTCTTTCGGGCCCCCAAGACCTTTACGCCGTCCAGAGCTACGCAGTTCTCTCAGACGGCATGTGTAGGCGCTGCCCGCCAGACGGCGCTTCTGCTGAAGGCCCTTCCTCCCGGGTGGTGGCCGTATGGGATCCGGTACATGAAAATTCCCTATTCTCCCTATCCACTACATGACACGCAAAACTAACATGTACCAGACTTGTAACCCTCTACATCTTCGCTGCATTCAACATCCTGTTCGCGAGTGTGCTCGACAATCCTAATAATAATGCAGCTCAAAGCAATCTCGAATTAATGGAAACAATGATCTCCCGCCTTTCTACATATGCAACCGGGAATGGGCTGTCACAAAGCCCGGGTTTGGCCGAGCTTACCTTTTTTCTTCACACGTCGCGAGAGTGTCTTGGGATGGCTTATTCCATGGTTCACAAAGCACAGTCTTAGAAGTCGATCGAGATATTTGGGTAATGAGTGACATGATCTTTGTTTATGATATTGTGGTATAACCGTCAGAACGTCCATCCCTCCGGCATCGCGCCTTTTGTTCCAGTTACCGCCATCAAATCATCATGACTCCCATAAACTTATATTGCAGACCTGGCTTTTCAACCACTGCAAAGAATTTGTAGGAACAGAGGAGAGAACGAGCGAACCACGGGGAAGACTGAGCCCATTATATGCAGTGCATCACCAAAAACGCACTTAATAAACATGTTAACGAAGCGCTTTTGTTGAGTTCTATCTTACCATGCCTGCCCAACGATGAAGGTGCCTGTTCTTATTTGACCCATTGATTCAAGGGAAACGTCCGCCCGTACCTACGTAGTATACGACAAGGCCATTCAATATGGGGGAAAAGAGTATAATAGTATTTAGAATAAATCTCTGCGATCGGCGAGTTCAAAGCTCCAAGTCTGTTTATCTCAAGACAGGCGTGCATTCTCTGGTAGACTTCAGAAGAGGGTACAATACGCTCTACTACTGGTTATTTATGGTTCCCTTGGTACGTGGTACGTATATAATCAAATATTTTTTCGATTTACTTCACCAAGTGATTATTGTTCGAGAAATAATTGAGTCCAGCTCTTGCGTTATAACTCATTTATACTCTCCCTATATTCTGATCGTTTCCGCTGGGCTGTCATGCCGTCGACGCCTAATAAGTGATCAAACCTGACAATGTCTCTCTCTACGGCAATCTGCTTGCATGACTCAGAGACAATGACCAATGCATGGTTGGTTCAATTGCTTGTTAAGCATCAAACAGAATATCATGGCATCTCTAAATACGGCATCATGTGCATTGGACTCTAAGGTGCGGCAATTGTTTTTGAATGGCAGTCCCTGGCATGATATTTTATGTTTTCCCGACGAATACTGAGCTGTTTCTGGGCTGAATGAAATGAAATCATTCATTGCCAGAAATTTAAGTCAGGTGGAGGCCGAGACCCCGGTTGGGTAACCGCACCATTTTGGTGCCGCAGTGGGTGCAAGGTTGTCGCCTGAGCACATACCAAATAATTCCAGGGATTAGCGCCGCTTCATAGAGAGAAACAAGAGCTTCTCACTTAATCAGAACATCATATAGACTCGCTTAATATGAGGCGAGGGTCCATATAGATAGGAACCTCTCATAAGTGGGTCTGCCGTACTGAAATGGGGTCGTAAATGCCCTTGACCCTATGACTAACATACTCTTGTAATCATCCGAAAAACCCCTGTTCCTGGTGAAGTAACGAGATAGAGCTCTACTAATCTTAGATAGTTCGGAATATGTACTATCACTGGTTATACTCCGGTCCAATGAACAACAACAAGAATAATTTAATGGATATAGGATGCTATTTTATCTAAAACTATTGGTATGTAACGTGTAATTGAAGAACAGACAGCATATGTTAAACTCATACACACTACCCTCAAAATCTGCCTAGCTTTAGGTTAGTGTAAATAGTGGATAATGACTTATTAAAAGCTCTTAGCTTTCAGTCCAAACAGTGCCCAGTTGCACTTTGCAGCAAACGAATGCTTCAATGTTTTCAAATATGAGTGATGCATTTCTATCTTAGCGCCGTTAGATATACAGTACATAACAAATATTACTCCACAGCGCTTGCATCCACGGCTGCGGGCCGACATTTCTTGTTTCGTAGTATATTACAAGCAAACACTACTTTATCTAAGGTACCGTGGGCCAACTGTTACAGTCAGCCAAATGGCTAAACAAGAGCGAAGCGGAGGATGGAATGAATAAATGACAAGAAAAGAGTCAGATCGCTAATTTTCAAACAAATATTCACATTGATTTCACCTAGCTCCTGCCTACAAGTTCCTCCCTGCAGATGAATGGGTACTCGGGATTTCATAGTAGTTGAGACAACATTAATAGAACACCATTGAGGAACAACACCGAAGTTGAGATTACAAGTAGTGGTATGCTATGAGAGGTAGCTCTAGGCAGCCTCGCATCGCAATTGCTCGTTACCATATTCCTTATCGGCTGGTTAACAGTTGCTTTCAGCAGCCGCAGCATTGGTTGAATTAAAGGTTGACCGATTGCTTGGTAAATGTGATGACTTTGGCTTACTAGCGTGTTGGTCCATTACTTTATGCCATGGACTGGGGCCTGCAGCGGCCTCCTACTGGTTGAAATCCTGGCCCGGGTTAACCGTCTTATAGTGGAATATGCTGACGAAACTATAAAATCTATATATAAGGAGGGACTCTAGTAATGGTTCTATCCAGTAGATCCACTGGTATCTTGGGAAGCTGCGGTTGATTATATTAGGGCCAAGGGCACAGGCAGGGTTAAAAGCACAGCCGGTATAGTAGGTTCCTAGTTTTATAATCAGTATATACGTATGCTTATTTGCATAATTTAGGCGCACAAACCGACTAATTGGTTTACAAAGAGAACGAGGCCAATTCCAATAGGAGCCAGAAACGTTGACTCTTGGTTGACCACAGCCAATATAACAACGACAAATACTAGATAAGCCGTTAGAAATATTTTAATAAAAGGCCCTGGGAGATTGAGGTGCCACTGCCCAGCCTAGTTTAAATGGCTAGAGATTCTGGTAATAAGTAACTGACGACACCTGCTAATATAATCCCCGCCAATATTTGAGAAGCGAAGACCAATACACCCCGAATAGAATATATACCTCTACAGAGACAGAGAGCCAATATAATCTAGGTGGTATTAATATTAGTATCAATGTTATTTTACTAGCCAGGGATCTTAATCGGAACATACCACTGGATTAAATAAACCACCCGTCAGGCGGTAAAATGTCCAAACATTTACAAGGAGGGAAAACCCGAAAGACAGTAATAGATAGAGTAGATTCGAGGTATTTAGTGGCGCTTTTTCAGCCGGCTTAAAAAGACCTAACTACCAGCAAATACAAAGAAGAGAAATATAAAAGTTCTAATAAATTCTCCCACTACCGCAACAAGGTTATTTTAGAATATATAAGATACGTGTAGCATAGGTAATTAGTCTTTCTCTAAGCGGACAATGGGGGCCGTGTTCCCCCTAGGCTGGTGCTGTATACGAGCTGTTAAGCTCTGTATTATTGGGGTGTTCGACGTAGTTGAATGGCTTGTTGAGGCTGTGTTATTGGCTGTCTCATTTCGTCTCTGATGAATCCAGCTTGGCATGTTCCCGTGTGTGGAGTAATGTGTCTGTAAAATGGTGAGATAACAAGTTGAAAAACAACTGCTAAATGGTTTACCAAACACGATTTGGCAACTTTCTACCGGGAAGCTACGGCTCTTGGATATAGATGATATCATGACTGCTCTATGTGGGACAGTGTTTTAATCGGTTGTAAAATATATGGATTCTGCTACATCATAAGGTAAAATAGTGGCAAGGTGAACGGTTTGAAAACGTCGGAGAGCCAATGAATGGACGAATATGGCATTCAAGTAAGTACTGTACTCGATATATCACATCAGCAGTTTGATTAAGGACCAATGCTGAAGGCCGATAGCCTTTAAGTGGGCCTGCTGAACTGAGCCGCTTCTGTGCGTGATGCGAGCAATTTTAGATCTGAAAGCTTGTTCAATAGATGTAAGTGTGCAATACAGTTATACGGCTATAACTAAATCTCGAAATTATGCTTTAGGAAAGACTACCTGGCCAATCACTCCAAGTTCCGTTTGGACCCACAACGGGACCCATGGCTGCGGAGGTTCTCAACGATCCCACCTTTCCGAAGCCATACCTTAATTGCACCTAATGGGGAAAACTCGTAGGTAGCACCGAAAGAAGAAAAAAAGCTACGACAGTAAAACCTCGATATAAGGAATGAATTAAGCTGGCTTCTAAAATTGCTTATATCGAGGGATTGCTTATATTAAAACCACTGTATAAATCCTTCTGAAAGATAGATATAGTATAATAAATACTATTATATAGTATTCTTAATAGTTCTTTTCTAAATTCTTTATACAAAAGGCTTAAGATGAGATAAAATAATAGAATTATTATAATTTGCTGGTTATATATATTTTATTTTTTTAATTGGTTAGTTAGACTCACCATGCCTTGCTATAAGGAATTTTGTATGGGAGGCTGAACAAGTTATTGAAAGTTCCCTATATCGAGGTTTCCTGCAATTTTGTATGGGAAATGATAGGAGACAGCCTAGTAGATTGCTTATATCGGGTATATTGCCTATATTGGAGTTGCTTATAAAGAGGTTCTGCTGTACTTTATTTTATAATCAAGGTGTCATCTGAGTATCGGTCTAGACATGGCCCATGATGTCAATGAAATATGCTTGCATGCAATAGTAGAATGACGCATACCCTGAATGCAATAATAAACATACGTGTCTAGTTGGCCGATGAGCATTGTGTCTGGAGCATAAATAGGAAGCATTTCCGTTGCTGAAGAGCTCCATTAGCTTTGAGTACTATCACTAGTTTTAGACTTATAACTTCAACATGGATCAACGTTATTACACCCTTGCCGAAGGTATTGATGCTAAATCGTGACATTTGGTGCTTATACATACTCTTGGCTAATTCTTTTGAAGGTTGTCCTTACGCCAGTAACGCCACCTCAGTTCAGTTGCGTAACGGAGGCGGCGGTGGTCTTGTACTTCTTCAGGACACTCAGCTTATTGAAACGTTAGCCCACTTCTCCAGAGAAAGAATTCCAGAAAGGTAAGTTCAAACAGCCAATCAAAAGTTATTGATTCTGACAGTATTATGCCTTGGGCTTTAGGGTGGTTCATGCCAAAGCTGCTGGGTAGGTCAACTGCTGTTCAAGCGTGATAGCTTTTAGGGACTCTGTCTGACACTCACCAGGGCTTATGGTGAATTTACTGTCACCGATGATTGCTCAGATATTACCTCGGCCAGTTTCCTCAATCAAGTGGGCAAGAAAACTCCAGTCTTATGGCGCGTATCCACAGTTGGGCCTGAAGCTGGTTCAGCTGACACTTCACGCGATGTGCATGGATGGGCAATGAAGCTGTATACTGACGAAGGAAATCTCGACTGGGTGTTCAATAACACCGTATGTTAGTATTCTAGCTCGGTGGGCCATGCATACTAACGGAAATACTAGCCTGTGTTTTTCGTTCGCGACCCGATCAAATTCCCTTCCATGAACCGATCCCACAAGAGGCATCCGCAGACTCACCTTCCGGATCCAAATATGGTAAGTAAATGCTCTTGAGATCCCCCCCCGCGTGCATGAAATTATGTACTGACTGTAACTAGTTCTGGGAGTAGGTGATCTTGTAATGCCATATTTTCATGCCGAACACTAACTCCAAAACAGCTTCCATGTTGGCAATCCTGAGGGCTTCCACGAGTTACTCCATCTTTTCAGCGATCGGGGAACACCCGCGTCCCTCCGTCACATGAATGCTTACAGTGGACACACATACAAATTTACAAAAGAGGTACGGGGATCCTGTTCCCATTGGTGTAAGGGTACTAAACATCGTGTTCCTCAGGATGGCTCTTTCAAATATGTGAAGATCCACATTAAAACAAACCAGGGAGTTCAGAACTTAACCAAAGAAGAAGCCGTGCGAATTGCAGGGGAAAATCCTGATTTTCTCATCAAGGATATGTTCGAGGCGATTGAAAAAGGGGATTACCCAACCTGGAATGTTTACGTGCAAGTAATGGATCCTGCACAGGCGGAGAATTATCGGTGGAATATATTCGACATGACTAAAGTTTGGTCACATCATGACTTTCCTCTTAGACAGATTGGAAGGCTGACCCTGAATCGTAACGTGAGTGGAGTATCATTTATACCGGGACATGGACAGAGGCTAATTTTAAAAAGCCCAACAACTATTTCACTGATATTGAGCAGGCGGCATTCTCACCGTCTAATATGGTCCCAGGGTTTGCACCATCTGCTGATCCAAGTACGTATCTCTTTGATTACTTTTAAATGCTGGCACAGTTATTTACCTGGTGAAAGAACGCTAACCTGTTCACATTCCAGTGCTTCAAGCTAGATTGTTTGCCTACCCAGATGCTGCTCGATATAGGCTGGGCACGAACTACCAGCAACTTCCCACAAATGCTGCTAAAGCGCCGGTTTACTGCCCGTTCCAACGAGACGGCTTTATGAACTTCTCAGACAATTATGGAGCTGATCCAAACTATGTAGGCTCCTCGCTTCAGCCTACTAAGTTTTATCAAGAGGTGAAGGGTGTTGGAGCAAAGTCTCTCAGCGTCTTGACCGAACATGAGAAGTGGGTCGGAGAAGTTACCAATTTCACAACGCATGTTACGGACGATGATTTCGTTCAGCCTGCTGCTCTCTGGAATGTGATAAAGAAGGAGCCAGGACACCAAGATCGATTTTTCGGCAATGTCGCTGTGCATCTTAGTCAAGTCAAGAACCAGAAGCTCAGACATAATGCTTACGGTATGTACACACACAATCCTACTCCCTATACTAATCGTGGGGGGATAATTATGAGTTGTTTTCAAGCTAACGGTTCATGTAGCGTTGTTCTCCCGTATTAGTCCTGACTTGGGCGCCGGTGTCAAGAAAGCAACGGAAGCTCTCTGTAATGTCAGCCCTGTAGGTGCGGGCAAGCAGTGAGAGTAGCTATGACTTTTTTACAAAGTCATAGAACTTGCCCAACACCTTTCAATCTACCATAGATGGGCATCAAAGGACCAAAAAGACCCCCACTGTTCATACCTACCATATCATGGAACAGAATCCACGGGATTATATAAACATGTCAGAACAAGATATGAGAAAATGATGAAGGATATGGAAAGTGTTAACAACGCTACTTTATGTACCGAAAAGTTTTCGCGAAATACTTTTGTTTTGATATATGTTTTTAGTGAATTGCCATAACGATTTGAACATACAAAGAACTGCTCTTGAGTTACTCTTTGTAGGTAAGAAACGCTGGCCAAGTAGATCGTTCTATATAATTACCACTGGGTTCATTTGAACAAACATTACGCACACTACCACAAGGTATATTAATATTTTAGTATATACCAATTAAAAGAATTACTTAATAGACATTAATCGGATTATTAGTCACTGAAGTAATTAAAACCTATAACATAATTGACAAGCGGCCCGTACCCCCAACCACGTTTTCAATACACCTCAACTTCTTAGATAATTAAAGCATTAACTAGACTGCCGAAAATGCCTAAATAATTAAAATTACATGTGGGCCAGCTCACCCGCACTCACCCTGTGACTTAGCGGCGCTCACCCCTAAAGCAGCAACTCCTAAAGGGCTCATTTTCCAGTCGGCCGCGTTCAACATGTGGCTTGAACGCGGCCGAAAGGCGGGTGGCTGAGCAATTGGGTGAGGCCGCTTTTAGTCGCGCGACCAGGGGTGATTTTAGGGTGAGTGCACAATAGACAGGGTGAGCAATCACCCGCGTCGCGCGAGCTCACCCATTGATATCACACCTGTCCCCACAATAATTTTGAGTTTTGTATTTCATTGGATGATGATTGTATTTTGAGACACCGGAGCTTTTGGCAAAGTACACAGCAACGCTGATCATTCTAGACAGCATTATTTGTTGTATCTTTAAGTGAACAATGACTACAGGGATAAGTGTTTTTTTCGGAGATATTACCTCATCTCGACTGCGCTGACAGGGCAGGGCAAGGCGGGGGGGAGTCTTCGTAACGGAACTTGTTTCAGCATGCCTCCCCGCCTTGTCATTTCTTAGCTTCATCCGGCCTCGGCAGCCTCGTATGATGCCTTTGTATGTTGCAATCGCGATGGACAGGGTCCCGGGAATACTTACGTGAAGCGAATTGTTCGGTTGAGGGATCAGAATATGTTGGAGAGAGCATTCTTTGAGAAGCAAAGCCTGGCGGTAGCCGAGTCGTTAAAGAAATCTGTTCCCTGGTGTTGCAACAAACGGCCGATCGCTTGTGACTGAGGCTGAGTTACGTGACAGGCAAGGCTGAACTCAATATTTTTTTTTAAGAATACAGCATGGCCTTTCTCAGATGCTCAGTATCTCGCTCTTTACGACACACACACCTGGACGGGAAATGAATACCGAAGAACATGAGCAAGTCGGTCCTCCGACGGAGTCGTTGCTGGACTCACCTCTATCCGGCGATGACGCCAATCGCGATCAGCAAAATAGCAAAAAGAAGCCTTCGTGGTCTATTCCAAAATCTTCGCTACGGCTCCTGCGACGATTGACATACTCCAAAATATGTGATGCTTGCTCGCCTAAAGGAAAACCATTTATTGAGCGTTTACGAACATTTGCCTCCCTCGATAACATCCCATTACTCAGAGATACAAGCTTTGAGCCCGGCGAAGAGTGGATTAAGGGCGCCTTGTTATGCGCCTGGGGAGCCGGAGCTATCCTAGCTGTCAACATCATCCTCACCGTTATTGCAGTAGGGATATCGTATACAAAGCCTTCCAATCGGCTGAACGTTGAGAGCCTAGTGCTTTATCAAGGCAGCTGCTCTCGAACCGAGGGTTGGAAGACGGGTCTTCATCTTCTCATTAATATCCTCAGCACTGGGCTACTGGCTGCTAGTAACTATGTCATGCAGTGCCTGTGTGCACCGTCACGAGCAGCTACCGACCTCGTCCACGCAACGCACGGCTGGCTAGACATTGGCACCATGAGCCTAAGAAACTTCGCAAGGATGGACAACAGACGGAAGATACTCTGGGTAACGTTGCTTATGAGCTCATTGCCCATACATATGCTGTTAGTGGACACCACATAATGATCCTCGAAGTATAGCCATAACAGCGTAAATCTAGGTTCAATTCCGCGGTCTTTTCTTCCATCGCTACCACATCATTTGATAAGGTCATCATCCCGACGGATCTTGCCTCAAATGAGTCGCTTGTCGCCAGTCGCGATGCCGAAAAATTTCTCAATCATACAGGATTCGGAGCAGAGGATATACGAAAAGATCTTTCCAACGGCGCCCTCCACAATATCAGCCTGGCTGACTGCTACAGTAAACTCCGACGCGAGTTCAACACGGAGATTGGATTACTCCTCCTTGCAACAAACAGAGATTACACGTATGGTCTCTCGCGGGGACCCGCCAATGATACAAACACTGAGGACTTGAACGATATTTGGAGATATCGGTATACGGGGTCAATGGAAGTTCCAAGAATGAGGTTCTACCCGCAAGATTGGCATGTTAGTGGTCTCAAGCATTGGACCTATCCCGTCTGGTCTTTTCGGGACCCAGATTGCACAGGCACACACGATCTGTCAGACGACTGGCAGAGATACGATGAATACTATGTGCAACGAGCAAACCAATATTACGATGGGCGCATGCCAAAGGAGTCATACATTGACCTCGACAGCTTATTCAACTATGTTTTCATTTACAACCCGGATGAGTCAGACCTTCGAAGCTATCTCAACACTACCCTCGCCTGGTATAACCAAACGTGGGCCAGTCAACTTGCCGTCCGAATAGATAAGCCCATCGGGTCTGACGACTGGGGAAGCTATGCGTCCCTCGACCCCCAGGTATATGCTTCTTACTGCTTGATCAAAAGGGCCGACCAGCATTGTGGGCTCTACTTAAATCTGCCAATCTGCCTTGCGGTAATTTCTGCCAATATCATCAAGATTACCTGCATGTATATGGCTGCTCGAACACGACACAAGGATATTCTCCTCACCGTCGGCGACGCGTTGGCCTCTTTCCTAGACCGACCTGACGTCACTGCAAAGGACAAATGTCTCATATCGTGGTCTGATCTTAAGGGCAGATCAGCCCGGGAATCCCATCCCATTGAGCGGATTGTTGCGACTAGCACAAGTATCCCCCTAATGATTATGCAAGCAGAGCGGGCCACCCCTGGAGGCGCGTACTCTACAATCCTCCCGCGAGATAAGAGATGGTACCACGCGGTGGGTTGGCGGCGCTGGACTGTCGCGATTGTCTTGTATGAATCTCCTTTTCCTCTTGTCGGGACTCTAGAACAAGTCTTCTGACCTCGTCAGCTTCTTAACTTGCCTTGCAGCGTCAATATTTCTCTACGTCCTAGGGATCACATATTCCGACTTTTCAGACCCATTTGGCTCGGATCGGGGCATCGGCCAACCCAGCGTCTCCACAATGATGTTCCACTATCATAGCGTAACGGCCCTCGTCCTTATAGCCAACTCCCCGCAACTCGTCTTCTCAATTCTCTACTACCTCTGCAACAGCATCCTATCCTGCATGCTCGTAGCCGCTGAATACAACGGCTTTGCCTCGCAGCGCAAAACTTTACGCGTGTCATGGCCCCGTGGTCTCCAGCGCTCAACATACTACCTCAGCATCCCCTGGCGGTACGGCATACCTTTGCTTGGCATCTCTGTCTCCCTGCACTGGATGCTCTCGCAAAGTATCTTCCTGGTCGTCATTCACGGACTGGACGCAGGCAATGCCACGGTAGATTGGACCGAATCCGATTATCAGGCGTGCGGATATTCACCCCTCGCAATGTTTCTGACTCTCATCATCTTGGTTGTGGCTATGGCCGTGCTTGGTGGATTGGCAATGCGACCGCTGCGCTCGTATATGCCGCTGGCGGCGCACTGTAGCTTCGCTATTGCTGCGGCTTGTCATCCTCCAGGAGATGATCATGAGGCATCGTTGAAGCCGGTAATGTGGGGTGAGGTACCTCAAGCGAGGAGACACGATGATACCTCTGATGATTTATCGAATGGATCATCTAGTGAATCAAATAGAGATGGGCATGGACTGAGGTATGCACACTGCACGTTCACATCCAAGGAGGTCATTTCACCCTGTTTGAACCGTTTTTATCGGTAGACTTGTCTTGTTCGCTTATATATATATATCTATATATATTTTCCACTGTGGCCTCAATGGAGAGATTAACAATCTAATCTGGGACAAAATTTACTAAACTAGTGGGTCAAAAGTCTGATTACACCCGAAAAAATCAGAAAAACGCAACGAATTCAAACTCGATTTTCTCAATCAATTCAAAAGATATCGATCTACAAAATAGTTCTATAGAATCCCCATATTAATACTTTGTATACCAGCCACGTGCCTGATATACAGCCTGAAGTCTACGAGGCATAGATAGAATTAGGCGATCTATAACCTCTTGTGGGATAGCCCACCAGGCCTCCCTAATATACCTTTTAAATAGGGTCCAGTCAATTTCTGACCTTCCCCCTAGAAAGAGCATAGAGTAGAGCTCTAAAAGTTTACATTCTAATAGGGCCCAGATGTACTCTATAGGGTTTAAATCAGGCGAATGGGGCGGCCATTCTAGAACCCAGATCCCGTGGGATTCAAACCATGCCTGCGCCTTGTAGAAAACATAAATTTTTGCATTATCTTGCTGAAATATAATTCCAGGCTCGTAAATCAGTAGAAGACCTTTTTCTAGGCAGGCAAGATAGGATTTCGTTGAATAACCGCCTCATTATAATAATTTATCCCGTTCTATAACCACTAAATCTAATCGACCACCTAGCCATATAGAACCCCATACTATCTAGATTATATCTTTTCTATAGTTTATTAGACTCACTAGATCGCGTCTATAGGCCTCATTTAAAAAACGAAAGATATATTAAGTAGAGAAATTGGACTTTCGCTACACGGAACATTTATTGGAAAATCAGATATCCTTCCAGTTAGGATAATTCAACCACGCACGCGCAAATCTAAGCCAATTTTTAACTACTTCAGGTGTTAAAGTAATCCGCTTCTTACTTTTCCACTTTTTTAAATAAAAAGTCTTTAAAACACGCTTAACTGTGGAGGGAGAGACCCTAGAACCACTACCTACGCCGAGAGCTCTGTAGCTCAGTCTAGGCATCCGGCGCGCTAAAAGATATATATAGCGCTTAGTAGAATAACTGAGCTTTATAGGCCTTCCATTTCTAGGGAGCGATTTCAAGGTGTGGTTGCGCAGGAAACGTTTTTTAGTTAAATAAATTGTATTTTAACTGACACCAAATTACTTAGCTAGTTAAGTTGGCAATACCTGGTTATCTAGACCAGATAATATAGCCGCACGGGTTTCAGTAGAAAGCTCAGAATTAGGCCTTCGATTTCCACTAATTTCGGTTCCAAAAGACCTCATTTTGATGGAATGGTAGGTGGTTGAAAAAGTTGCGATTTTTTGACGCGTCGCGGAAACGCGTTAGTGTAATCAGACTTTTGACCCACCTTGTATGTCTACCCTCTGCATCCAATCCGCCTAGGCGCCTGGCCCGTAACATAACCCAGCACGCTGCAGGTTCTTAATTCGGCTTGACAGCTTACACACCATTCGATATAAGCACCAGCTTCCTGAGATACCTTCATTCTCAAAACATTTTGAGATAAGCATTTTAAAATAGGGTTCGGTCAAAAAGATCGTCCCGCGGTCTGACGTACAGTAGAGAACCGACAATCAACAACCTTGACCTTCTGTTCGAAGCGGCCCCAAGAGCGTCTGCTGAGATGGGAATTGGGCCGAACTTTGGTATTCTATTAGATAAGATTAAATATTAAGGAGTTTAGGGTTATACTGACTTCGCGCTCTTTGATAACACTGGCTATAATTAAAGATTCTAAGGTAATAATAGAGAGGGACTAAGTTTATAGATAAGAGAATTATTTAGGGATAAGTATAAATATAAAAAGGAATAAAGGGAAAAGATATAAAAAAGAGATAATAGAAGAAACTTAGAGGAAATTCTACAAAGTAAAAACAAGGGATAATAGTAGGATTTAAATAGCAGAGTAAATATATTGTTATTCAGTCAGTATTACTATATCTATAATTCTTATCAATCTGCTGATTTAGGGATCTTAGATCTTAGGCTTTCTCCTAGGTAATCCTATATTATAATATTCTATATTATATTACCAGCATCCTAAATCTTCTAGTATTATTTTGTTCGGATATTTTCAAGATCTATATTAAACTAGTCAATATTCTCAAGATTTTTGTTTTATAAGGCCTGGTATCTTTTGTATATAAGTATTCAATCCTTCCTTTTGCTTTAGAAAAAAAAATTTTTTACAAGGCTCGAGGAATTCACATTCAGTCAGTTTGACCCAGGTAGCCTTGTGTTACCAACCCTTGACAATTTTTCAAGTTGATTATGTTATTACACGTCTCACCTGTTGACATTAGCCTTTATATGGTTATTTAAACTGGTACGCCTTTGGTGGAAACACGAAGATATTATGAGGGGTTAGATTTATAAAGGGAAGAAGGAGATAGAATAGATCCATAATTCCTTTATTGTTCTAATAATCTTTTCAATCTCTTATATATTTCCCAAAAGGCTTTGGTATGGAGGCTCTATGCTGATCCAAAGCTAGTGCAAAGTACTAAGGTTGAGTATGTGGGTGAAGTAGTAAACAAGCGTTAATTTACGTTGCGAGAAGTTGCTTAAGAACGATGCAACTTGGTAAGTGTCTCATCACTGTCCCTTTGAGAATTGTCTGAGAGATTTCAATTTGACTTTGGCATCTTCTGGCTACTCGTCTAATGTAGTGACATCAGACAGCTGCGCGGTATTCAGCGCATTGCAACCGATAGCGAGATGAGCTGTGTCTCCCCTGAAAACACATATGTGACGATTGCTTACAAGCTGTGAGCATGTACGTCTATACCGTTGTTTGATATTTCAGAATTTCGATGTATTTGATGCTGTGACCTTTGCTGCGCCTGTTAGACAACATCATATTTGGTAGTAGAGTGGATCGGGTTCCCCGCTAGACCCGTCCCGACCCGGTTCCAGATTTAGAACCTAACCCTAGATCGATGGCATATCCTCTCCCCTCCATCGTTCCAGCTACACTGGTACACTCTAGGGGTGTATTTCAAGGCCACCACGATGAGCTTCATGCACCACTGTCCGAAACCAGCGGTGAGCGGAAGGTAAAAGTTCCGCTTGGTTGCTCCAACAGGACTACACATTTATTCCTTCAAATACCCTCAGCCCCTTCGATTCCTTCCTCCATCGTCAACCCATAGGTTTGAGTTCCTTCTTTCTGAGACCTTGAAAGTCCTCTTCACCAATGGCGCGCATAATTCTAGGTAAGGTCTTAGGCCTTGTTATCTTGAACATAGAGTCCGACATCAAGTCCCCACCATAGTACCGTCCTTTTGAACGGAGAATGTACCCCATTTCACCGCTATCAGGAGTCTGCATAAGTACCAGATTGAAGTCGGTCAGCCCGTAGTACCGGGCGATCTCCCACCCCGTAGTTCCGGGGATAAAATGCCGCTGCAGGTCGTCCGGGTCACAGGTCCATCCCTCTGGGACTCTGGTGGCCTGGACACGCACACCATCAGTTAGACCGAATAAAGGTAGAATACATGGTTGTGCATTGTTATGACTTACGTGGCTTTCCATAAGTCTTGATTGCTTTTTCAAGAGAGCTATAGTCCGTCGACTTTGGTCAAACTGGAGCTTAAATGCCGTCAAGACACGATTTCCAGATAATAGAAAGGACTGGAGGATGAGAGAGGCTAAGGTACAACGAACTATTTAGCTACAGGGTCCGGGTGAGTCAGCCATGAGTGAAGAGTGACATATTTAGGCTTAGTCCACCGTCACTATGTTCTCAGTATGGCTAATGGTTTCTTCAGATATGATTCAATGGTTCATTGAATTAACGTAGCCTACAGACAGGGTCCGTCATGAGCCGCCTGGCTGGTGGGGAATTAGCGACCACTTATCAATGAAGAACTTTCACTGTGCTTTATATATTGTGGAAGTTCACCTTTCACTGAACGACTAATTTAAGGTTTGATACTACAACGTCAGGCCAATGTAGGGTCGGAGATTGAAGAAGTAACCGTACAACTAGCCGTTTGTAGACTAGCTGCGCATTGGCGAAGGAGTTTCGGTCAGCCTAAACGCACCGATCGCAATATCCACCTGGATTGAACAGGGTCTCTCTATGAAGATCCCAAGTTTCACGGCGAATGGAAATCATGACTGCCGACACAGCCGCACGATCGGCAGCCGACTTAACCAACAGACCCTTTTTGGCCCCAGCAGGAAACAATTCTGCAAACCCCTCCAGCCTCGTCCTATTTGTTCCTTAATTTAACTTAACACGGTCGCAATCCTTTGCGTTGTTGTCTTTTTAGCTCTAGTCATGTCAGACGAAGACCGAGAAAAGGAGAACATCCCTTCTGCTTTGCTCCCTCCCCTACCTTTCTCGCTCGTCCGTTGTATGGAACTCCGGGGTTCTGGATTTGAACGATAACACTATTACTTCTTGTGATCCAGAAAGAAATATTTGAAAAACAATGAGATCATCGTTGATTCTCGGAGTCTCTCGCCTAATACTCCTCATACCATTATTATCAAGCACGGCGTCAGCAGCGGATAACCGAACATGTTATATGGTCGACGAAAAGACAGTCGCCGTCGACGATGTTCCCTGCAGTACAAAAGAGACGACCCACTGCTGTAACAAAAATGACATCTGCATGTCAAACGGTCTTTGTTGGGTCCAAAGTACCGGCGATATGGTTCTATCACGAGGCAGTTGCACCGACATAAACTGGGGTGGTGATTGTGTAGCTGCAAGACCATGTGGTACGCCTCAACCTGTTACGAGCTAACCTCATCCTAAAAGACGTACCATGCTGAAACCAATGATCGAACATAGCCCGCGCAAATCCGACATCCGGATACCCCGTTGTCAACGCCGATATCGCCAACCACCAGTTTTGCTGCGGCTCTGTTGTAAACTCCTCCTCGGCGGACGGAATCAAGTGCTCAGGTGATGGACCGTTCCCTGTCCCAACTGGCACCGTTATTCCGGGTGTCGCTGCATTGGCATCCGTGGCCTCGACATCCTCCCCTAGCTCCAGCGCAACTCATCCCGCTGGTAATAGTAACGACACATCATCAGAGAAACCGGAGAAATCCGACGACCAGTCAACGAAGCTTGCTATCGGGTTGGGACTCGGTCTCCCGTTGGGTATCATTGCAGGCACTGCGTTGATGTGGGGTGCCTGGGAGAGAAAGAAGTCGGTCTCTGCCAGAAGAGAGATGGATCAATTGAAGGCTACGATGTCATATCAGTACGCTCCGGTACCACAAATGCAGGCTGCGCCCCCGGTCGAGATAGGCCATAACGAGTACCGTGTTGCGGAGTTGCCACCTGGGGGCTACAACAAGTGATGAGAGTGGAACGCCTGGGTTCAGGCATATTCGTAACTGGAGTTTATGATAGCGAGCCTTTTTCTTTTATCATCTGTCATGGCTTCGATATATGCGGAACGCGTTGGCGGATATACGGCGTATGTATAATGGGTATAATTAGGATTGACCACGCGTACTTTGACTGGAATATACATTTTTTCGATATTCATGGTCAAGTTAGGAGTCTATATCGGACTTCTGGAATGGTAGCGGGGTACATACTCGGTCAATCATCCACCAGCCGTCGTGACGTCGAAGAATGTGTAACATTGCCATGATCCCTCGACGCTAATATAAATGTCATGTGGACTTGAGGTTTTTGTTGTGGGATACGCCGTACAGACCTTGTTCTGGAACTTTCACTTGATAGACAAAGTCTGCCTGCTGCACTTACTATTGACAGGACAAAATAAAAGGACAATTCCAATACAAGGTGCCGCAGTAGGCTTTGAGATATATTCTATTATGTCTGTCTTATCCAGCGAGTGCTGGGATTTACAACACTACGTGAAGATGGCCTCACCAGGGTATGTTAATGACAACAGCGTCTGCAATCAGCCTTCGAATTGCGTCTGCTACTTGGGTTGATATTAGACTCGGAGCGACTGTATGCTCCCCTTCTAAGTTAGCGATAACCTCAGTGAGAGCAGCCTCAAGATCCGAAGCGATAGATTTGTGGACAGGCATTCGCTCTCGTGCCATACAAACCTGTCCGGACTGAACAATAGCTTGCTTGGTAAGAAGAGGTAGCCGCAATCCAACAACCTTGACTCCGACCATGGGGCCATCGGGCGTCATCTCTACCGACGATACCCGCTTGCCTTCCTATAGATATTGTTCAGAACGGTTACCCTAGTATCGCAATACGATATCTGCTGCCTACAGAAAGGGGAAGTTGCAGACTAACTTTGATGTTAACATACTGGGACCACAGCCTTTTAGTTTTCTTAATATTCAGTCGGAATACTCCCGGGAACGGTATATTCACCAGCGTTTCCTTATTTTGACCATCGCTGAGAACGATTGCTTCCTCCGGGCCTTTGTCTTCTTTCAAAAACCAGGAGGGGACCGGAGTGCACTTGTGCAGCCTTGCCAAAATTTCTGAAGGTAGCAACTCTTCAAGGTTTAGTCGCAACTATGAGATGGTCACTCCCCACGATCGTTCTCGCTCGAGCTGATGCTCCAGAATCACATAAGATATACACCTCTTTGTAAGTCCCAAGGCAATCGCAAGGCCAGTAAGACCTGAAAGATTCAAACGTCAGTGGTAGAAGTAGAGCGAGCCACGACAAAATGACACCCACCTGCGCCAACAATGACCACGTGCATCGCGTTTCTGCTCTTTAGTGGTGTTTGGACAAAAGTACGTCTTGGCCCATGTGGGAGTCTAGCTTTTTGAATTAAGAAGACTAAGTAGTCTCAAAGGCAACTACCGAGAATGATCGTCCTGTGGATCTCCAAAAACGGACGAAGCCGGCACTCGTAGCCATCTGCTGTTGACTGACTTATATAATATATAAAAGCGGCACTTCTTATCAACCACAGCATGTTAATTCAGGGGGAAGAATGCCAGGCTCATAACCTGGAAGTCGCTTGATAAACCAGCACATGCTACTTTTTTTTTCTTTATTTTTTTCTGAATTTCTTTAGGTCATTCTGGTGTGGATTTGAAGTGGATTCGAAGGTGGGGCCTTCGTGGATTTCCATGGGTTAAATCGCGGAAGCTATAGGCGATAAGAGCACATGCGAACCCGCCTCCAGCTCCAGTCGTTGTTATCGCTGGTGCTGCTCGACATCAATGAACCGAGACTTTGTGCAGTGCAAGGTGCCATCTGCAAAGAAGGCGGGAAAGCGGAATACAGGGCTTGCGATATCATTGACCAACAAGCTGTACATAGAGTAGTACAATCTGTGATCACCAAATTCCACAAGATTCATATCCCGGTCAACTTTGCTATATGCTGGAGAATTACCCTCTCGAGGCACTGCCTTACGATGCAGGCCCTGAAAGTTACAGCTCCGGCGACCAGAAATCATATGATGCCGGCTGGGCTAGGCAGAACTCACTGACGGGATTGAGTGGGAGCCTTGGTTCCACTGAGGTTTTCTCGTTAGCAAGACAACTGAAAGGCGGGTTATGTCAATATGACAGAAAATAAGCCCAGGGGTCAGCTCTCTCTTAGTCAGCCTACAGCGTATTCATACCCCTCATACCAAATCTTTTACCTACTGTCTAGTGTCCACGGAAAATCTACTACAAAGACCAGTACGACTTGAGAATGAAGGGGATTGCCGCAGTACCTATGATACCGGAACAAAAAGATGTCGACCAACGCTCGGGCGTGATACACTCCGAATCAGCTCAGGGCGATGGATACGACGAGGTTCCTCACGGTTCGGACGACGAGCCTATGGTCTACGTGACTCCCCGGGACTACGCAACTTCGGCACGCCAGGAGCGCGACCGCCTCATCGCCGAGGGAGCCGATCCTGATTCCGTCCTCTTGCAGAGCGAAGTACGCAATCATGTCCCACGACGAGAAGGGGAGTCCTCTGCCGACTATGGGAAGCGCTACTGCGAGACGATGAACGCCATGATTCGTCGCGGCGTTTCTATTCTGAATGATATGTGTACTGCTGATGTGGTTCCATCTGGATTCGAAACCGAAGATGGAAGGTTCTTCGATTTGGGCCCGGGATCGGGTGTGACGAAGGGGGAGTTCCGGGAATTTAGTCGGTGGTTCTCGGAAGTGATGGAAGCAGGACAGACGTATGAGGTGCCGGAGAAGTGGCTGAAGTTTGAGACGTCTAACCCGAGGGATATTTGACCTGTAAGAGCGGAGACTGGCTATGATCATGGATTTCATATTTCCTTTGTCCCGCGAGCCCGATTCCTACCATGGATTTCCCAGGACAGTCTGGTATACAAATATATATCAAGCGGTCCTGTCAATAGAACCGCTCATGCAGCTCTAGCTGTAGTCACAATGTAGAATGCTTCACACGCCCCATTCTCTCGTCTTCCTTAACCATTTAATAGTCTAAGGGCCATACTCGACACCCATAGGACGACTGGTATCACTGAACTCGGTGCCATGCGTCAAATGCTTCAGTGCTGCCCTGTAGTTTTGCTCTGTATGCCGCTTGTAGTCGTGTTCACAGAGCCATTCTCCCGGTATGGGAACGAAACTTATACTATGGATTCTACTCTACTTAGTGTAACACCTCAGCGGTTACGGGATGGTCCCGAGTATTCTCATACCACGTTGCACCGAACGATTTAAGGTTCTCCAGGTAAACGCCATGCTTGCAAGTGTCAATAAATTGGAGAAGTCAAGTCGGCTGCAAGGCCAATTTCGGTTGCGACCAAATCACTTACGTCTGTCGTAACTGGTAAACTCGTTGTACCGGTCTCAAGCTTCCCCCTCTTGGAGCTCTAGAACCCACACCCCCTCTCCCTCCCAGGCGAACATAGTAGGGATCGCCGTGCTTGTACAGGACTTGCTAGCGATCCCGTCCGATCGAGCAATATTAGAGTTCTCTACACAATATTCTGTCAGCCACAGGAGCCGCATTTATCTGGTATCCATCACCAGTGATGAGGCGCGTATAGGTTGACGTGCCTATTGGCAGGACAGCTTGCAATTATAGTTGAATATATCCATACACAAGCCTTAGCTCATGGTGATCTCCACTCTGGTAACGTTCTTATTCAGCTGCCCTCTGGATTCAATAAGATATTGGATGAAGAATTATACAAGATATATTGTGAGCCGGAGTTTGAGGCTGTCACTGGCTTCGATGGGGAAGAGCTTTCACCATGGATACCATCACGCGCTATTATACCAGTCTGGCTCGGAGAAGCAAGTGAGGAACTTCAGCCTTCGGATGCCAAGATTATACTCTCTGACTTTGGCGAGGCTTTCTCTCCTGCCAAGCAAGACAAGTTTGAGTCTTGTACTCCTCTTGTGAACCAGGCAGCGGAGATTCGCTTCGAATCCACGAAGCCTCTCTCTTTTCCTTCAGAGATCTGGTCGCTTGCCTGCTTGATATGGGATATCATTGCGCAAAGTCCACTGTTTGGAGGGTTTCTTGCAAAAGAGGACGACATGACCTGCGAGCATGTTGATGCGCTTGGTATTCTGCCCCCTGAGTGGTGGAACAAATGGAATGCGCGGCACAAAAGGTTCAGCGAGGACGGAAAGCCGATAAATCGGGAGTCGTATCGATCATTGGAGGACCGTTTCGAAGACAGTGTACAGCAGCCTCGACGGGCAGAAAAGATGCCACCGTGTGAGCCAGCTGAGCGAGACGCCCTTCTTTCGATGCTAAGGTCAATTCTCTCTTTTAGGCCTGAAAGTCGGCCTTCTGCTAAGAAGGTCCTTGCGTCTGAATGGATGGTGAACTGGGCATTGCCTGAGTATGAAAAGGCTCAGAAGTCTTAACTCATGGCAGGTTATGTTCTGTATCTAGAAAATGCGCTTGTCTTTGCTAAATGGACAGGAAGAAGTTAAAAGACTAAAAGAAAATAAATTGATATTGACTACCGTATTAGACTCCGCCTTGCAGTACATCTCTTACTGTTAAGAGCTCCAGGTTTAGTTTTTGACACTAATCTCTCGTACACATGTTTAGCTAAATGCTAAACGCGCTATTTGTATATCTAACTACACCACTACTTCGACGACTGCGTGCTATCGGGCGCTCTCTACTTAAGATTAGAAAAATAACTTCAACTCAACCATTCACCTCTTAAGAAACTAGTCAAAAATTCCGTTACCTAGACCGGAAATGTAAAGACAATGTATATGATGCAGACAATTAACATGGATCAGAAAAGCTTTATGTCTTCCTTTATGCAACGCATCATATGGGAGACGTTTACTCATCATACTGTTCATCGGGCACCAGACAGGATTGTATAAATATGTAACTCGGGCCAGATAGATTGGAATGCGCAAAGGAATGTTGAAACGAACATGCCATCAAGCCCTATCCTACCGAAACCACATATACCTATTACAGAGCTTCTTTAAGCATTTCGTGGCACCGTGATCCTACCTTGTCCTTAGAAGTGTCAAATATATCAGGTATGTAGAAACTATTATCGACTGGAAAGTTTTGGATACGTATAATCTGTGCTCGTAAATGGCTATGAATTTGCGGAATAGGCTCAGAAATCTTTGAGTTGAGTGTGAAGAAATTGTGCATCACAAACAGTATTGAGATTTATAACCCATTATCGACTCAACTGGAAATAAAGAAGATCTCCCTCAACCAAGTCCTAAGTTCTGGTTTCCATTCTGCTCCCCGCCAGGGTGTGGATATGACTCCATTATCACACCCTTAGGCTATAGGTCCCTCATTATTAAGTCTTGACTCATAGCACATCAACAACTAACACTGATCGACGCAGTACACCACATAAATGAATCCTCAGGAACTGGCCTTCATCAGCTCATCAGTCCCTCACTCCCGCGAACGACAAAAGGGACTATCTCATACCTTTGAAAAAGGAACAACTAAGACTAAACACCTATGCAGACGTAGTAGTCCACCCACAAATTGGTACAGGCCGCATCAATCATCGTATTCCACGAGCGGAACTGAGCTAGCGTGATGCCCGCGGCCGTATCGATAGAGTAACAATCGTCACCCTTCTTGACCAGGTAATACTTCTTACAGTTGCTCACGATGCCGGGCATTCGCGGCTCGGGAGCGTCCGTGGGGCCGGGTGGTTTACTCGTTGTTGTTGTCGTCGTCGTGTCATCTGGGACGTGGACACAGACGTAGTAGTCTAGCCAGAGGTTGGTGCATCCTAGTGTCAAGGAAATTAAGAGTTAATTGTAGCAAGCCATGGGTTAGATCGAAAAAGAAACCATACCGGAGTTGATACTGGGATTCCAGGCTTTGAATTGGGCATCGGTGATGCCGTACTTAGCTTCGATAGTATCGCATTGATCTCCGGCCGCGACGAGATGGAACTTGTCACATTTGGACGGTATCCCTGGTTGGGTTGGCTCGTATTTTGATGAGGATGTGGTAGTTGTGGCGAGCGTTGTGCCAGCGCTGACAGAGAGCAGCTGCAGGAGAAACCCGAGGACGAGAGTGGTCTGGTAAATCATGCTTTTAGGGATGTACTTAGTTTCTTGTATCGTGAAACGGAATTTGCTATGTTGACCATGGCTGTTGGTCCTGCAGTGACTGGCATGCTTTTATACCAATACCTTCACCACCTCCTACAGGATTTTTAGAAGCAACGAATAACGTAACCGCTACACCGAAAGGCCGGCTATTCAAGGATTCGAGCACATTCTGGGTATACGTGAGTATGACAATTCTGGAGGAATGTCTCACTTGAGTACCAGGATCCCCGCTCCGACTATATCAGGTATGCCGCAGCCGGATGGGCATCTTTCTACAGCCGGTACCACTTGGTGTGAATAATGGCTTTCACTGTCTCGATGTATTGGCGATGTCTCTGATTTAAATGCGGGGTTAGGGTTACATGAAGACAATCTACCGCAGCCACATCCGTATGCAAACCCGGCCACTGCTGCCGGATTAACCGGGACTTTAACGATTGGATGTCAGACGGCTTCCGGCATAGTGACATCGCGCCAGTCTTCCTTTCTGCCAAGAACGACTAAGTATGCACCAATATGCAGCTTACAGGTCAAGAGTTACATACAACAGCCTGTAGTGGCAAATTTCACTCACCTACAGCTAGTTGATTGGCGCCCAATGGAAGGGCATCACTTGATTGTGAGCCCCTAGAAGAGCTTAGAAACTGGTCACACAAAAGGGATGGAGGCGAGCAATGCAAAAGTTGCCGGCGCCCGTGCTCCTTAAACCGGTGGTACTTGCGCTCCCGGGATTTCGCTCTTGGGAAGTGGGCTGATATTGGGAGACGCCTAAGCGCAAATACTACTGGTCATGACCGCCGAAAGCCTTTCTGCAGCGGATAGAACGGTCTTGCCCTTGCAAGCATTTGCAGTAGGTGTTGTGGAGGTTACAAATACACGGGAGAGACCACCACGGTAGGGCTTCCTCAGTGGGACATGCAGAAGATGTGAGACATTGAATGCCTGAGTGCGCGATTGATGGCACATGTCATCATCTCTCACAGCCACAAACTGGGCTGCGAAGTGCCATACTTGGTAAAATCAGTAAGGCTAACACCAGGGTTCACTATAGGTACCAATTGCCACCGTACCAATCTCCGGGTTTGCGGAGCAGTTATAGTAGTTGAGGGTCTGGGTAAACTGTAAGAACCCCTCATTGTCTTGGCAGATGGTGTTGATATGTAGGTAATATGGGCCGCTACTCGAGTAAATGATGTCTGTACAAGGCCACCAGGATTAATGCCCTTATTGAGATTGGTAATTTGTTGGTCGATGTTCCACGACTCGGATTGATGTTCTATATGAGGCCAGGCTCTTGATAGTAACTATGATGGTGGCCTACGCCGAGGATGAGTAAGTGTTACTGTGTGGAAGGATTCAGCCCACTTCTATTTGTGACCCTAGAAATGCTATGTGCCTGAGGTAGTCTGTGGGATGGTAGCAGAGGAAACTAACTCAGGGAAGAAAGTCCATGCTCGAAGGCAATGAGAGGACCTTGCAAGATAGCAAGCTGATGGCCCCTGGAAAGACGGCCAAAGAGACCGATCCTTTTCGCTGGTCGAGGCCCTGAATGGGGTGTTGAAAGCTTGAATACCATCGCAGAAACCGGTATACCATGGATGCAGCTAGTAAACACCCAAGTGCTCAATCTCAGGTAAGGTGACGTCCGCCAAACTATGCCAGTTTAATCAAAGAAACATAGGATAGAAGCGTTTATGCGCCTACCCGATCATCTAAAGGAGGGCTAAACGGAGCTCTATGTAACGTAACCTGTGGAACATCCACGGATGGTGGACTGATCAATTGCCTACCGGGGGTTGTTCGGAGAGCGCGATCACTTCCAGGTCACGAGCGAGGAACTGAGGCCCCATAACTTGCGATTACAAAGCTAATATTATATCAGTATGGCTGTAGATATCTGGTTGCCTACCGACTGGTAATTGAGAGGATCGTACAAATGCCGTACAAGACCACCATGATGTATAAGAAAACACATCTTTCGCTCCACTGGCCTTCCTACATCATCATTTTCCTTCTAATACCCGGGACCGCTTAAGCGATATTACGGGGCTCGCCCTCTGCCTGCTGAATTCATGTTGGAATGTTTGGGGCCAGTCTCAGCTTTTTCCCCCCTCAAGAACAGGGGCCATGCAGTCATCCTAAGAAAACGTTGATGAACCGCCCACGGCGAAGTTTACCTATTCTTTTCTCCACAGAACCCATATAACTACACATGGAGAAAATCTAGGGTGGCTTTGGGATCCTGCCAAAGAACCTTCAACATGATGTATAAACCCAGTTTTGTAAACAATCGCTTTTTTTCTAAGCTAATACACACAGGGCCATATTTACAGCTCCCAGACCAACACTCTATCGTAGCCTAGAATTTTAGAGATCGTGCCAAGTTTAGAAAGATATAAATATCTAATATATATACTATGGAGAAGATCTGTAATCTAATAAATAAATATTTTAAAAATAACTACTTTAGATTATTTTAGAATAGCTATATGCTCTTGTATATTTTGGACTAGATTCCGTAAGACAATCCCTGTAGGGATCTCGTAAACTATCGATGCTGGTATGTCCTGCTCCTTGTTTCCTTTCTTGTTTCCTGGCTTGTGGAGCTCATTTGGCTAATCCTACGCTGTCAGACCCTCCCAGAGAAGCAGAATAGTAGGTGGCCTGTGCTCTATCTCTTAAAGTTCCACTGCTCTCAAATGAGTTTACCAAGCCAAAGGTATGGCAGGCTAAATTAATACATTAAAATGTTGTGCGTGGTAGTGCGTGTGTATAACCGAGATAGTACTAACCGTTTTGTAGATTTAGGCTGCCGTACGTTTTAGGCTGCCGTACAAACGGACTTCCATTCTGTGGGCCGTGGTTATATAGCGCGTGACCCCATCACTCTACCAGTCTCTCCTACCAGCAATCGCACAATGCCACAGCTCATTCATCTACCCGGTGAACTTGTCGCGCGAGCCATCTCACATGTCGATCGATCGGCCCTAAAACAGCTGCGCCAGACATGTCGCACGCTGTCGCAATTTGCCTCGCGGGAACTCTTCCGCGCCGTGCGCCTGTTCCCCGACGAAGAAAGCTATGAAAGAGTTCGTAACATCTCAAACGACGCGGTATTACGGAGGGTGGTAAGGAAAATTTACATCAACACTTGTTGCGAAGACTATGTAGGTTGACTGGCTCATATATTTTTGATGAGTCGCAAACAAGAGAACTAACAATACAAGGAATGGGGGGATCCAGATTGCACCCTCACTGAACCATTCAAAGACGCCATCATGCAGCTTAAACACTTCCCGAATGTGCAAAGCACCGTTCTACGCTTTGATAAGAACTGTTGCGTTGATGATGATGGGGTAGAAATGTGGCGTAGCGAATGGCCCCAACCGCCCACCTACCGCGAGGAAGTTCTCCGCGTGTTCTTCTCCTGGCTGACGTCCTTGGATGTACCCATCAAAGAGCTGGGGATCCGTAACCTGCAAGGCCGCAATATCAAAGATGCGGAGGTGCGCGCCATGATGGCTAAGATGCTGCCTAGCCTTCAATCGCTCCGGCTGAACATAGCGACTGAGCACCACGAAGCAAGTCCAGAGGAGGATCTAGAGTTCCCCGAGCCCCACGAGTTCTTCGCAGAGATGCCCTCCGCCTGGCTGAAGCCCACCATGGGATCGCTGGAGCATTTGACGATCTATTGCGATAACTACTGGGGGTTCTTCCCGAAGCTGGACCTTAATGGGATTCACTTCCCTCGGCTCAAGACCCTTGCGCTTGGCAATTTCGGATTTGTGCAGGACTCACAGGTGGAATGGGTTATTTCACATGCAGCGACTCTCATAGAGCTGTACCTGGATGACTGCACGATCTTGTACGACGTCGGTATTACAAATGAGAATATAGAACGCTGTTCTTTCGAGAAAAGCCAGATGGAGGTCCGAATCCGCAAGGATTGTCCTCAGTTGAGCAAACACTGCCGTTCATACGAGAAACGATGGCATGATCTCTTTGACGCCTTTCGGACAGGCTTGCCGCTTCTTCGACACTTTCGCATGGGAACAACGTGTTGGTCGGAAGGGATGCCGTTTGAGAAAGAGACAAAAATAAACATTGGTCTCATGAATGATCGGTATATGGCGTGCTATGACGGATATGGCCCGAGCCCGTACATCACCGGTCACCATACCTATGCGGATGATGAGAAAGCGGCGCCGGAATGTGATGAGGAGGATAGGAACGCTCTGCGGCTCTTGTTACAGAGTATAGGCCAAACCGCATCGAATTCCTGGTCGATTGGCTATAGAGAGGTTGAGGACCTACTCGATACGGACTATCGATAACGAAGTGTGAGGCATGTGGTGGTACATTTAGATGGAGCATCCGGAAGCACCACGCACCTTGCACAAGATCTACAAGTGCGAATTAACAGAGATCTAAATATTTTCGAAGCAGCAGTCTCGTGTTTAAAAGTTCCTAGTTCCTCGGTTTCATTGGTACGTGGAGTCTTGGGTGGCGACGTGGTAAGCCCGGTCTATACAGCCCTTCAGGTTTTGCACAGTAAATATCTTGTTCCACTACGACGACTCCATCCCGCAACGAGGTCGGGCATGGATGTTGCCACGCGAAGTAACATATAGATCAGCGCGACGTCTAACAGTTTTCGTGAAATCTTGCAATGAACCCGGTATGATTACACTATAAATGAATTAAAGCTTGGAAAGGGCTTCAACAGTCAACGTTCCAGTCTTGGAGATCAGGTACTCCTCTATCGCGACATCTTTGCCCGCCTCCTTTCCATACCCGGAAGCCTTAATACCTCCAAAAGGAGACTCAGCTGCAGAAGCGTTTCCTATTGTATTGTGAGTAAGACCAGTACAAAACAGTTGATCATGGCGGCATTACCTGTATTCATCCCCACCATTCCGGCTTCAAGGCTCTCAAGCAATCTCCATGTGCGACTTGTATCTTTGGTGAAGAAGTATGCTGCAAGACCCATACTAGTGTCATTCGCCTTCCGGACGGCTTCCTGCTCCGTCTCAAAGCGATATAATCCAAGTAGCGGGCCAAAGATCTCCTCTTGACTCGTCAGCATGGAGGATGTCATTCCAGACATGATTGTCGGCGCGAAAAAGTTTCCAGACAAATTCGTTAATCTCTTCCCGCCACAGACAACCTTTCCACCCTTAGAAATAGCGTCAGCAATGTGCCGTTCCATCTTATCCAAGCCGCGAGTTGTTGTCAATGCTCCCATTGTGGTGCCAGGAGCTGCGCCGTGGCCAACTTGGATTTTCTTTGTGGCGTTGACTAGCATAGACAGGAACTTGTCATAAACGCCACTTTGCACGTAGACTCGGTTGGCGTGTGTGCATGCCTGTCCGGCGGTACGCCATTTTAAGATCATTAGTGCAGCCAAGGCTTGGTCAAGATCACCGTCGTCGAAAATTAGGAATGGACAGTTACCACCTAGCTCGAGAGTGACCTGTATAATTGTGAGCTAAGTTCGGTATATATGAATGTTGGATCGACGTGGCCGATGTCAGGAGACTTGTCTATGTGGTCAACAAATTGACACATACCTTTTTCAGCCCATCACTGCAGTGTTTCGCGATGATCGAACCAACAGCTGTGCTACCAGTAAACGTGACTTTGCGCACGAGCGGATGCTTGCACAATCGCTCACTGACCACTGGGGTATTCTCATTATCTGTGGTGATGATATTCAAAGTACCCGGTGGGAACCCAGCTCTTAAGGCCAGGTCTGCAAGTGCCAGTATGCTGAGCGGAGTCTCAGGTGAGGGCTTGATGATCATCGTGCAGCCCGCAGCTAAAGCCGCCGCAGCCTTACGGATCGTCATCGCAACAGGGAAATTCCAGGGCACCAACGCAACGCAGACACCGATTGGCTGCTTAATTACCAGCGTGCGTCTGTTAGAGACGGATGGCTGAGCCACTGAGCCGCGGACACGCTCAGCCTCACCGGAGAACCACCATGCAAAGCCGAGTGCGTAGTCGACTTCGCCCAGAGCTTCCGTCATTGGCTTGCCTGTCTCGTGGACTATGAGCTTTGCGATATCGCTTCGTGCGTTGTTGATGAGGTTGTGCCAGTTTAGAAGTAACTTGGCTCGCTCTCTGGGGTTTACCTCTCTGTATTTGAGGAAAGCGGCTTGTGCAGACTCGACGTATTGATCGACATCGGGGAGGCGGTTGTTGGGACAGTGGGCGAACACTTGACCAGATCCTGGGTCTATTTGCTTCTGTTAAAGAGTGTTCTTGCCGGTGATTGGTAGGTAAGACTGACCTTCTATGGCGAAAGTTTGCCGCTGCTGGGCTTGGACCCATTTTCCATCTAGTAAAGATGCCTCATGAAGAAGGCTCGGGTCGTCTAGCTAGAAGAATGTTAATGTCTTCTAACATAAAGGGTATTCAAGGTAAACCAACCGTGAATGGAAGTGTGTTCGGCATGGCTGTGGCATAGGATCACTTGATAGAAGTTCGATCAAGTATATTGATTAATGAGGACAGCAATGGCCTACCCAGTGGGGGGGCCTTCTTTATAGGCAGCATATCAAATTGCTGCACGAGATGGCTCGGTACAAATTATTTCTTGGGGTACATCTGAGTTTCTCGGAGTGATCGAGCCTCTTGTCTCTGACCAGGTAATTCTGTGTCATAAAGCTTTTCGCTATGTATTGAACACTTAGGAACATAATCTTTTGCTAATCAGTTCCGATTAGGGCCAGAAGGAAGGGGCTTCTGGTTAAGGTATGACTCGGCTGCACTTATACCTTAGCGAATATGCCGCATGCACTCGGCCGTTATCGTAACAAATAATAGTATATCTTGAAGGAGATCGCGTCTAAACTTGCTGTTAGGGTTGAATTGAACCTTATGTCGGTTTCCCCACACGGAAGTTCCGGTTTCGCCGGGATTTGGAACGGGTCGGTCTTGCCCTTTGCAGTCGACCGGTTAATCCTTACCTTCACGGAAGTGGAGTTGTCAAATCTATACCCACATCTAAATCCTCATGCAATGCTTTCGCGTAAAACTGACCTTTGGGGATATCCAGTTCTTGTCAATTGCCACTCTCAGGACACCAATGTTGACTACTTAAAAAATGATATCGCCCATAACTCTAGTGTCGCACAAAAGCAGGAAACATTCTTCACACGACGGTCACGATTCCAAGTTTGTCGCAACCATGTCGCTCAATCACCCCTTTGACCCTTTGACTCCGAAGGAGATCACAAAGGTATGTAAAACTGCGAGATGATCCTTAGTGATAAAAAATAACAATATCGCCTAGGCTGCAGCTATTGTGCGCCGTGAATTTCCAGAACAAACCCCCAACTTCCGAGTCATTACTCTGAAAGAGCCCTCAAAATGTGAGATGGTGCCATTCTTGGAGCACGAGCATCGGGGAGAGGCTGCTTGCAAGAGACCCACCAGAATTGCCCGTGTCCAGGTAGTTCTTCCTGGTGATTTGGCGTCCAAGTTCATTGAACTCTGGGTCGACCTCGACCAAGCTGCGATCCTTAGAAAGCAGCATCTTGTCGGAAAGCATCCTTACATCGACTCCGACTATATGCAAGCTGTTGAGAAGGCCTGTCTGGCCGATCCAAGAGTTCAGGAACAAATTGCGCACCTCCAACTACCTGACGGTGCTTCGGTTATTGTCGAGGCATGGGCGTACGCTACAGATGGTCTCAATAATATGTCACAGAGGACCACTATGGTGAGTGATTATTCTCAATTTTATCTATTTAGGTGCTAATTGGTTGCATAGTGCTGGTTCTACATGCGCTTGGTAGACAATGCCGATGCCAACTACTACGCGTATCCACTAGATCTCTGTGCGGAGGTATCCGAGCAACTGACAGTCACTAAAATCTATCAATTGCCTTCGGGCCCAGAGGAGCGTATCCACGATAAGCCAAAGCCATTTGACCGCCGCAAGATTCACGGAGCAGAAGCTGAATACTTCACTGGCTTGCGACCTTCTCCCCGAACGACAACGAAGCCGTATCAAGTGGTGCAACCTGAAGGTCCGTCCTTTAAGGTACAAGGCAACTTCCTAGAGTGGGAAAAGTGGTCCATGCACATTGGTTTCAACTACCGAGAAGGTCTCACTCTTCATGACATTCGCTACGATAACCGCAGCCTGTTTTACCGCTTGTCCCTTGCGGAAATGTTTGTACCATATGGCGACCCTCGAGCCCCATACCCGCGCAAAGCCGCATTTGATCTTGGCAATGATGGAGCCGGGATTAATGCCAATAATCTACAACTAGGTTGCGACTGCCTGGGCCATATCAAGTACTTTGATGGCTGGCACACTACTACTACCGGAGACCCAGTGAAGCTTCCGAACGTGATATGCTGTCATGAACAGGATGACGGGATCTTGTGGAAGCATACGAACTTCCGGACCAAAAATGCAGTTGTGACGCGTTCGCGAATTCTAGTCTTGCAAACGATTATTACAGTGAGTAACTACGAGTATATCTTCGCTTTCCAGTTTGGTCAGGATGCATCGATTCATTACGAGGTTCGCGCTACGGGCATCCTCTCGACTACTCCGATAGACATTGGAGACAAGGTGCCTTATGGTACCATCGTCGCGCCAGGCGTCTTGGCCCCTTATCATCAGCATTTGTTCTCTCTACGTATCGATCCTGCAATCGATGGCCATAGCAATTCCTTACAGGTGGAGGAATCATATACTATGCCTGTTGACGCTCCGAACTTTGACCACGACGGCAAACCGCAAGCCCAGGTCGACTCTTATACCAATCCCTTTGGCGTCGGATACGTCACGCGCTCTTCCATCGTCGACAAAGAGGGAGGACTAGACCTCGATTTCACGAAGAACCGCACATTCAAAATCGTCAATGAGAACGTCATTAATCCCGTGACCGGAACCCCTGTCGGCTTCAAGCTTCTACCAGCCTACAGCCAGATGCTCCTAGCACACCCGGACTCATACCATGCCAAGCGCTCTGAATTCGGAAAGCATGCTGTCTGGGTCACCCGTTACCAGGATGAGGAGCATTTCCCAGCTGGCCGCCATACCATGCAGTCAACCGGTGGCGACGGCATCGCTACTGCCATTGCAACCCGCGCTGGGTCTGAGGAATCATCGGTGCGAAACAAGGATATCGTTATCTGGCACACTTTTGGGTCGACTCACAACCCGAGAATTGAAGATTGGCCGGTTATGCCGTCGGATAAGATGGTGGTCGGCCTTAAGCCCGCTAATTTCTTCACTGGGAACCCTGGTCTGGATGTTGCTGTGTCGACTCAGGAGAAAAACCGGAGCGTGTTGGTTGATGGAGGGGATGATGTAAATTCCAAGTCGGGGTGTTGCAGACTGTAGAACTTAATAAATGAATCAAAATTGCTTTGGGCGATTCAGCCAAGCAGATTTGACGGGTAGATAGATCTTGGTCCTTGGATTAATCGGCAACGTTTATATCCCATTGGTTCTATGGAAGAAGGGCTAGATATATAAGAGCCATAAGTTAGTCACTATGTGTCTTGAACAAGATAGAGCCAAGTTGGATGTCTTTCAATGAAGTCATCATAAGAATTAACTTAGAGTATTCATTAGATCGTTGATATCTATACTAAAAATACAGAAGTATTCTCTGAACAAATAAAAGACATGATACCGAAATTGTATCGACGATTCCTCGAATGGGGAGTACTAGCATATTTTTCCAATCGATTACTCCTCGACATGGACATCATAGACCTATTCCGCAGACAATTCCATTGGCTTGCGAAGAATCCACCAAACATGACTTTGCAGGCTTTGAATTATATGGACTACCACAAACAGCAGGAAGATAAACGGAAAATGCAAAATGGCTAGTGGATGCAATATACTATGTATAGTCTGTTACGGGAACATGAAGTCAGACACAAAATAACTTAGGGATCTTGTTTCCTTTTCGCTCTGTGCACCCTCATAGTGTTTATATATATCCCGCTTTCGTAAACGCCCCATCAAGATCACATTCTCTACTTGCCAGTCTTCTTCAACTCCACATTATGACACGAAAATTGCGAACATCGCCTACAATTGAATTATACACGGTGCAGATAGTTATCACTTCCTGCTCTGGGGGATATTAAAAGGGGAGACCACCTAGTGCAGAGAGTACTATCTGGAGTGGTTTTCGGGCCGAGTTCGGGTTCGAAATCTCAAACCCGCTACGGATCAGAGCAGCCTAATCTAACCAGCCAGGGGATTGGCGTTATATAATATTGCATAAGAATTCGACCTTATAATATAGTAAATTAGAAACTATTATGTACGAAGATTTCAATCTGCCGGTGAAAAAGCCTTGTTAAGCCCTATATCGCTGGTGATGGACCTCCGGTCACGGAACTTTCGGCATCTGCAGACTTTATGGCGCACGAGCTCTACCGTGCGGTGTGGGATTGTTGCAACTTTTATTCGTTTAAATTTCACTCCACGATCCTGAGGCTTGAGAAATAGTCTATCTTATCGGCAACTGGTTTTTGTTACGCGATAAAAATCTCAAATAGTAAATATCCACTGTGGAGAACCTGGGGTTGCGGACGGAGGAAGTTCATTACTCCGGAGTATGGGGCTGTAAGAAAGAAAAGAAAATACTGATAATCTTCTCTCGTCTACTTTTCGTCACTTCCTATCCTATTCAATCTTGTCGAAAGCATGGATATTATACATAGGAAGAAAGAAGATGTTGACAGCCCGGCCAATATAACTCCCCTGGTGGACGAAGGGGATCTTAAACCGCCTGTGACCGAAGATGCCGTATTCGGGGTTATTGAAGGGGACGGCCCTAATTATCGCAATGTATACTTGTATCTTGCGGATTCTTATTCTCTGTTGAGACTGATAGTTCTTAGTTAGGATGGGTAGGGACATCAGTCCTAATGATGAAAACCCAGATCGGCTTGGGTGTACTCTCTATCCCATCTGCATTTGATACATTGGGCCTGGTGCCTGGAGTGCTTTGCCTGGTCGCAATAGCCGTTATCAACTGCTGGTGCAGTTACATGGTCGGCAGCTTTAAGCTCAACCACCGTGAAGTGTATGGTATTGACGACGCGGCCGGGCTCATGTTTGGCCCGGTTGGACGGGAGATCCTCGGAGCGGGATTCATCCTTTGTGAGTTAGCTATGTGCGAGCTCTTATAATAAAACTAACAAAATACGTATATAGATCTAACATTTGTTGCTGCTTCCGGTATACTTGGTATTTCGATCGCTCTGAATGCGATCTCAACCCATGGAGCTTGCACAGCTATCTTCGTTGCTGTCGCCACCATTGGGGTATTTTGTCTTGCAATTGTCCGTACTCTGAGCCGCGTAACGGTTATTGCGTGGGGTGGGTTGGCATGCATTCTCATTGCCAGTAAGAATTTCTTCCCTTGAATGTCATGATTTCCCACATGATTTCCAACACTTCTAGTTTTAATCGTCACAATCGGGGTCGGTGTAGAGGACCGGCCTTATGCTGCACCGCCAGGCCCGTGGGTTTCAGACTATCAGATAATCAACAACCCCAGCTTTGCGGATGGAATCTCAGCAATCTGTACACTTATCTTTGCCTACGGCGGTGTACCTTTTTTCTTCCCGATCATAGCCGAAATGCGTGATCCTCGCCATTACACAAAGTCCTTGGTCGCATGCCAAACCGTCGTCACAGTGATCTACGTGACAATTGGGATCGTCGTGTACTATTACTGCGGATCCTACGTCGCCTCGCCTGCGCTTGGGTCTGCGGGAAAGTTGATTAAACAGATTGCCTATGGTATTTCTCTTCCGGGATTGTTGGCCAGTGCAACGATCTGTACGCATGTAAGGAAATAGCTCCCCCCCAATCTTCCCCCATCCCCCTGGAGGCGAAGTGAAGGATTTCTCACATATTCATAGCTTGCAAGCAAGCATTTCTTCGTCCGAATGCTACGAGGGTCGAAGCACCTTGTCGCGAATACACTTGTGCACTGGGGAACCTGGATTGGCTGTGTCCTTGGTGTTGCTGTCGTTGCGTATATTATTGCGAGTGCAATTCCTAATTTTGATAGCCTCATCTCTTTTATAGGGGCTTTGCTTGGAACGTTACAGAGTTTCCAGCCGAGTGGTTGCATGTGGTTGTATGATAATTGGAGCAGAGGGAGAGAACAGCGATCACATAGGTGGACCCTCGGAGTATGCTGGAGCGTCTTCGTTGTTGTCTGCGGCACATTTTTGATGGTCGCTGGCACGTATGGGTCCGTAGTTGGGATTATCGACTCCTTCAAGACTAATGGTGGATCGGGTGTTTGGTCTTGCGCTGACAACTCCAACTCGGTGTGAATGTAGAGAACTACGAATACGTATCATGGAATGATGATGAACACTTTATGCCCGTCCAGCAGATACATTTTTATCAATCAAGATGTCTAGCTACACAGGATATCCATTGAGCACCTAGTACTCACTAAAATCGTATTCTACTTCGTAATCTTCAGCATCAATTTCACCGTCGGAAAGCTCAACATCCTGAAGATTCTCGCCTTCATCTTCCTCATCGCTAGTAAAACCATACTGCTCTTTCCTGATTTTCTTCCAGGCAGCGATGGTTTGCTTTCGGGTTATATGGAATGGTAGTTTTGACAAGGAAACACATCCATCCTTGGTAACCTCGACTGTTTGCCCAATAGAGCTGGCGGTATCCGTCGCTCTATCCATCAAAATAATGTGGATGAAAAAGACCATTCCTGGCTGCGCGACAACGTTCTGACCCCTGACAAACATAGGATAGTCCATCCAGGTAGGAGCAAATGTGGCACCCATGCTATATCCGCAAGCATTGAACCGCTGTTCTTTAAATCCGTTCTCGTCTGCAACTCGAGCGTAGGCCTCAAACACGTCACCAATCTCCTTGCCTGGTTTGAGAGCCTCCATTGCTGCCTTCATCTGCAGGATGTTGACCTCGAACATACGGCGAGCGAGCTTGGTGACTCCACCAATGTGGATAGTCCGCATCAAACAAGCATGATAGTGCTTGTAGACACCGGCGTGTTCCAGAGTAACTTGGCGATCAATCTTGGATTTGCCGGTTGAGTACCGGGTCAGAACGGCCTTGTTTCCGGACACAAGAATGTTTTCATTGGCAGGATCATCCCCGCCACCTTCGTACACGGTCCCAACAATCTCTCGCCACAGATCGCCCTCGTATGCGCCAGGCTTGGCTAGTTTTAACGCTCGGACAAGGGCAAAATCAGCCAAATACGCGGCCTTGCGAATTTTGCGAAGCTCGGATTCCGATTTGATAATCCTCAGTTCGCGAGTAAAAAGGTTACTGTGGTTAATCAAAGTACACAGCCCGCTCGTTGTTTCCTCTAGCAATTTACCGATCTCGAGGTTTAATGTGGCGGAATTAGGTTCGTAGCCGATTCGCTTGGACGGGGAATTGATGCCAAACTCCCTCAGGACATCAGCGACCAGAGCAACCGGGTTGCTGCCCACGTCGTCGGGGCGAATCAGAATATCCTCCTCCTTGAGGATCGACGTGTATAGAGCCTGTCGGAGGTCAGGCGTGCGAGTGATAAGCCGCAGCGAGCCGTCATTGTGAAAATACATGGCTTGGAAGAACACATATCCAAAAGTATCGAACCCGGTGAAGTAGTACAAGGACTCTTGTTTTGTCATCAGGAATCCATCTAGGTTCTCTCGTTTCATGAGCTCGAGGGCGCGCTGCCGGCGCTGCCGGAATTCCTCCTCGGAGAAGTGCAAAGCCCTTTGGAATGGCTGGGGTTTCTTAACAAGCACCATGATGGTTAAGTCTGGAAAGAGAGCAGAGAAGGTAGAGGTATATGATACTGAAGGCGTTAATTGAGGTTGCAATTGTTGGTATAAAGGTGAGGCGACAGGCTTGGTCTTATAGTTGTCTTGCAGGGACTCATGTGTAGTTCATTTAGTGTCCCCTTGCTCCATATGGGGAACTTGGAGGTTGAACCTCGAACCGATTATTCATAGAATCACTCTCCATATCTCCGGGTCTTTCAATTATCATGAACTGGGAAAGAGCGACCGTGGTATCTCGGTGATTCCTGCTCCGTGAAGCTTATCTCGGCGTGGGGTTAGCGCAGGAAGCCCCAACAAGTATGATCCACTGTGGCTGAATTGAATCCGGCAGGACCGACCGGCCGGTCATAGCGTTCAACCAAGGTTATTGGCTTACCTTATCTCCATAGTACATCATCTGGGGCACATGCGGGGAGCGCAACTATCTCCCCCTAGGTATAACCCTGGCCTCAATTCATGTCGGTCGTAAAGATCCCCGTTCTATTTGCAAAAAGCTTACATCTCCCCATGACACCCTATCGAAACAAGATGAAGAAAGTTGAAGGAAATGATACGGAGATGCCAGGTACGGCCGACATGGAAACCATCAACAGTGGCACGACGCACCGTGGCCTGAAGCCTCGTCATAGTCAAATGATAGCCTTAGGGGGCTGCGTCGGAACAGGCCTGTTTGTCGGTACTGGAGCAACCCTAGCAACAGGCGGTCCGGCGTTTATCCTCGTGGCCTTCATCGTGATGAGTATCCTGGTATATAGTGTCGTCACGACAATCATCGAGATCACGGCATACCTTCCAATCAATGGAGCGTCAATGTCTTACTACGCTTCTCGTTATGTCTCCCCAAGTCTGGGGGTTGCACTGGGGTGGCTCTATGTCTATTCCTTGGGGATTCTAGTCCCGTATGAAATTACTGCGGGAGCTTTGGTGATCGACTACTGGGATAGGTGAGCCTCTCCAAATCTTTGCCGCTGGGTCACTCCATGGACTGATCATGGGAATTGTAGCCCGGTGAACATTGGCGTGTGGATCACAATATTTATCTTCGTCATCGTCGGTCTGAACTTTCTACCGGTGACATATTACGGTGAATCGGAGTTCTGGTTCGCTGCTATCAAGGTCATTACGATCGCGGGACTCTTAATCCTGGCCGTTGTTATATTCTGGGGCGGCGGTCCGAATCAGAATGGCATCCTAGGGTTTCATTACTGGAAGGAACCGGGTGCGACCGCCACCTACCTTGTTGACGGACCGACGGGAAAATTTGTCGCCTTCGTGGAGACGCTCGTCCTGAGCGCCTTCCCCTTCGTCTTTGCGCCCGAGCTTCTGCTCTTCACTAGTGGAGAGATGCATAACCCCCAAAAGGACCTCCCAAAGGCTGGTCGCCGCTTCACTCTCCGCCTTGTCGTGTTCTACATTGGTTCAGTCTTGGCCATAGGTGTCATGTGTCCTTACAATGAAGATGCACTGATCAACGGTGGCGAGGGGGCAAAGTCTTCACCCTTCGTGGTGGGTATCCAACATGCGGGGATCCATGGCCTCGGAAGTGTCGTTAATGCTGTGATCTTAATAACGGCGTGGTCAGCCGGAAGTGCCTATTTGTACATGAGTTCCCGAGCTCTGTATTCTTTGGCAGTTGCAGAACAGACGCCTGCCATATTCAAGAAGTGTACCAAAGATGGGGTGCCGTATGTGGCGGTGATGGCCTGTTCCTTATTTTCGTTGCTTGCCTATCTGAATTGCGGGGCAAACAGCTCGACAGTCTTTCAGTGGTTTGTCAACATCACTAATACATCGGGCTTTCTCTCTTGGGTTTGTTGCTGCATTGTGTACTTGCGTTTTCGCGCGGCTTGGAACGCTCAGGGAAGACCAGCATTGCCCTACCGAAGCTGGATTCAGCCCTACGGTGCGTGGGGTGCCATATTTTTCTTCATTGTCTTAGCTTTGATCAATGGCTTCAACGTCTTCTTCCCTGGTCAATTCTCGGCCGCGACCTTTGTGACGACCTATATCGGGATTCCGGCATTCTTTGGGCTCTATCTCGTCCACAAAGTATGGAGAGGACGCTCGGATCCTTGGCTTTATCCGGCGATTGAGATTGACATCCATGAAGGCTTGGAACATGTACATGGTGAGGAGAGGGCGGCTTCAGAAGAAGAACCTGACCCGACCAAATCAATGTAAAATCGTATCTGCCCATATATTTACTATTTTAACTGAGCTGAATGTTGTTGCTTTAATGACACGATACACGTATAGTAAAGCATAATAGGATAAGAACTCCTCCGTACCTGCCACCAAATTATGCTGAAATACTTAAGACACAATTCCAGTTAATGATTTCTTGGGTTGTGTTATTCAATTTCCGCTTTCTAGTTCTTTCATTAATATTAATAATAAGAATGTTATTTTAGTACTACTACTATTAACACTATCATTTTCTTGTAAGTAAAAAACATGTTATCATTCTAACCAGGTCTGTATCCTTATCTTCAGATAGTATCTCCATGTCCCCGAGACTAAAGTAGTAGCGAAAAGCGGAGTCCGTCCAAACGGGAAGGCGCCTCCAGAGTTTCGGGCGGAATTTCCGAATACTAGCGTAAAAGCCCTAACTCTGGAACACAGTACTGCTGCTGTTTCTATTACGTACGACGATTCGCTTTCTGACTCTATTAACATTTTATCGGCAGATATTTATTCAGAATAACGTTGCCGGTCTTGTCCCCGCAAAACAAACGAAAAACAAATCACTAAACAAAACATGTCGAACCTTTTGGCACACCCGGTCGTCGAGCTCCACCGAGGAATATGTCAGGTTGAATCCATCACGGGTAACGAGAGACCCGTTGCGGAAGCGATTGTGGCTTATTTGGAACAAAAGGGGTTCACCGTGGAGAAACAGACTGTTCCATCTCCTTATCCGGAAGAGCGGTATAACATCCTCGCCTATCTTGGGGCGGAACGGGATACCAAGGTTTGTTTTTCGAGTCATATTGATGTGGTATGTATACCCGCATGAATATTCCATGTTCGTGTTGGATTGATGTGGTGAATAAACTAGGTGCCGCCATACTGGCCTTACGAGCTTGTCAACAACGACACGGAGATTCGGGGAAGGGGCGTGGTGGATGCCAAAGCGTGCGTTGCTGCGCAGATCATCGCCGCGGAAGAGCTGGTAGCCGCGTCACTAATCAAACCTGGAGATCTCTCGTTGTTGTACGTTGTCGGGGAGGAAACCGAAGGTGATGGCATGATCCATGCCAATCAGCTTGGGTTGAGTTGGGATGCGGTGATCTTTGGAGAGCCGACGGAGGGGACTTTGCCCAAGGGGCATAAGGGAGTGCTTAATATGCGGTTAGCGGCTACAGGGAAAGCGGCGCATTCAGGATATCCAGCGCTAGGGGAGTCGGCCATCGATAAGTTGCTCGTTGGGCTACATGAACTGCGCCAGTTGCGGCTTCCTTCCAGTGATCGGTTTGGGGAGACGACTATGAATATAGGTTGTATTCGGGGTGGTGTTGCGCCTAACGTTATTCCGTTCTCCGCTGAGGCGGAGATTATGTTTCGGGTTGCTGGTTGTACGATTGGGGAGCTGAAGGGGATGGCCGAGGGGGCTTTGGATCGGGTTGGGAATCCTTGTACGATCACGTATGGGCCGGATGCTTGTGAGCCTGTTCAGATTGAAAGTGATGTGCCTGGCTTTGATACCATGGTGGTCAGCTATGGTACTGATATTCCCAATCTGAAAGGTAATCATAAGAATTATCTCTATGGGCCAGGGTCAATTCATGTTGCTCATACTGAAGAGGAGGTACTCAAGGTGGCTGACCTGGTGGGTGCTGTCGATGCTTATCGAACACTGGCACTGCACGCGTTGAAGATGTAGTTTGAATATATGAGCGCCCCAGGCAGGTATTTTGTCACTGGCAAAAGCACATGATCGGCATAAGTAGATGTCACGCTGATATTTCTATTCTTTAATGCTACCAACGCCCAAGTCATTTGGTCAAAGAAAAATATAGATACATATATGCATAAATTGCCCGTGTATCCGAGCGCGCCTTGTGGCTATAGATGGATCCCAACTTCATTTCATACCAATGATAGGGCAATCAGTTGGAGAAATGCGAAGTGTCAGACAGGTATTATTCGTATATTTAATATTTCAAGCGCCTTCCTCCAATCTAGAGACGTTTGGCTGCGGTCAACAATTGCCCAAACCTGGTGGATGGTAGCGTGTTGTTTGGAGAAGCTTTTCAATCCGTATGTTTGTACCCGAATCCACCATTTCTCCCATTCTTCGCGCATAGCACCTACAGCTTCGCACGATGCGATATACGCGGGCCACGATATCGGTGCAGGACTTGAAGTGCGGTCGAAAAAACAGGCTTTCAGATCTTCAGCTTCGTTCATTGCAGCTAGTGTGGCTTCTTGCTCCACCGAGAGGCTACTGGCATCGCAGCTCTGCACTGAGCGATAATAGTAGATCAGTGATGCGTAATGAAAGGCTTTTGCTTGCGCGTGTGCCACTTGTAGGGTTTGTTTTTCTTCAGAGCCTACTGCTGAGAAGCTTTCAGAACCGATTGTCCAGGAGGATAATTCATCTCCTAAAGATTCGCAGGCTTCCATGAGGCCTTGGGGGTATGACCGATTCTTGTAGTAAGACAGGTGCTGGGTAGCCAGATATATCTTGTCGATTGACCGGGCAATGGTGGAGGTAATTCCGTAGAGATACTCGATACTCGGATTCGAGTAATCACAGGCCCTGGCTTCGAACCAAGGTTTCTTGGAGGTCCATGGTAAAGGTTCGGGTGTCGGCTGCGCGGTCTGAGCGAAAAGGCGAAGCATTGTGCATATTGCGTTCAGTTGGCCCGTTTCCCGGCTTATCAAGGGAGAGTGATGACGTGAAGCCTGGAGGCGAAATCCTGCCTCTAAATGAATCCAATGGTCATGGATACCACCATCGAGGATCTTCATCACGTACAATTGTCAGAAGGGTGTCTCAGGAAGCCGACAGTGGGAGGTACTTACATCTACAGAAACTAGAGACAAAACACCGATCATCAACTCTTTGTATGTACTCCTTTTCTTCGAAAGGGCACACCGAAGGGCTACCAGGGCTTGTTGCTTGTGGTGGAAAGCTAGACGCTCTAGATCTTGGTTCTTGAGACCTAGCCCCAGCAGATGGAACGCAGCGGTAGTTAACAGACTGTGAAATACTGCTGCTCTGGCCGACGTATTGCCGCCCAAATCTCGATACCCCTGCAGATAGAACGATCCTTCAATCGCGAGTGGTAGATATAGGGAACGAAAGGGATTATTGTGGTGTGCCACAGGTTGCATAAGGTGAGCCACGTGCTCTGCGTAATGATTGATCAGCCTTGCCACCGAGTAATTAGAAGTCCCAGGACTGGGAATATTGTGATGTGGTGAATAAAGAGCTGTGTTCAGAAGCGCGAATTGCGCGTCGTGAATCCCCTGTAAACCTGATCCACGCTTGAATTTGTTTAGAAAGCTCTCGCGTCGCTCATCGACTGGGCCATGCGGCGACATTGTAAAAGCCAGATCTTGATCATAGGAAGGGATTATATTCGAAGGTTGTAACACCTCACCATGGCCGATAGTAGTATGATGATGATAGGTTAGGTCATCCAAAGGCAGTTGTAAATTATCATTGGAATAGTGCTCCTCTTCAGCGGTGACGTCGAGATTAGGCAAATATATTGAGCTCTCGTCTTGAGATGGAAGGTCCGATTCTTTCGTGGGGAAAGAAAGGCCATCGGAGCCAGGCGTATCAGGTGGTGTTCCGACCGCATGTTCGGTGGTTTTCTGTAGGCTAGACACGATGTCATCCTCGGGTCTGGGCCAACTATCACCGCACTCAGTACTCTCTGGTGGTGAAATTGAGTGGTTATGGTGACTATGATAAACAGGCTGGAGGCGAAAGACTGAGAATGGGCCAGCCTTAGCATCAGCATTGGGCTCTCTATCCAGCACAGAGAGAGCACCGGCAAGCTCCTCGTCCGTCATATACCAATCGATACATATCTCTTTGGGGCTAGAGCTCAGCGACTTCCCGGTAGAAATTGAATGGGAACCCGAGACTCACCTGGATTGATCCTCATCCGACTCCCACCGCGCTCAGGGGCTGTTTTATCCATATCCATGCCCCATTGCAGACGAACACCATACCCAGCGCAAGCTAGATTGTCTTCCTCGCATCTTCGGCACGAATGGGGTCTTTCGTCACATTTAATGCGTCGCTTTCGACATGTCCAGCAGCTTAACAAAGATTAGACTTTGGCTCCGAGGAAGGGGGTCATGCCGACATTACCCGCTATAGGAGATGGTTCTAGTGCGTGACCTTCGGGATCCCTTGGAATGATGCATTGCGATTAGAGGGTATGTGCATTAGCTTTACTCAAGACTGACACTCAAAAAGAGAGAGAGATTCAAATCTAAATTGCTCGGGGGGGTTTCCTTATCTGCGGGGTAAGCTGCCTTTCCCCGGATTGGTTAAAACATGGTTATCTCCAATCTAGTGACCTGACTAACTAAACCCAGTTAGATCTGGTTTAGTCTACCGTTCGTTGATCCGGAGTATACGCGGCGTATTGAAGTTTCAGCGGCGAATAATCATAAGAGTTGCGAAAGTCGGCGCTACAGGGCTAGTTACTACCACTGGTTATTTGCTATCGTATAGGGATTATCTCGCCCACACGGGACCTACCAGCGTATAGAAAATAGATTACATATAGTTCATTAATATTTGTCTCACTGATAAATCTAAAAAAAACTAGAATCTTATAGTACTAGTAGTGAAACAATGTATAAAGGCGATTGATGTAGTAGTAATCATATAAGCTTAGATATCCTAGTGCCGAAATTTGGGGGCTACACACTGGCACTTTTTAGGAGTAAATTACTGCAGGATTAGAATTATAGAAGCGGTAAATATGTTCCGCACAGAACTAGCCCCCAATGCAATCATTTACTCTAGAGGCCAATATACTTGATAGAAAATGTAGAGGAACTTGTTAATAGATTTAACTGGCAGAAATATGTTGCGTTGAGCGTTGGTGAGGGTGGTGATAGGTAGCATTGTTCAGAACCTGGTAGTTCTAGGATTTTAGTCCCTGCAAAGAATCGAGCGTGAAACGCCGATGTTCAAATCCTTCCATGATGATTCAACACCAATATCAGCTTTATGGCTGCCACTCGACTTCAATGAACCACGTTGTGCTCTTCGGGGGTTTCCAGGCATTCAGGAACTTAAATCGGGGATTGGCCGTTTTGAATAGATCTCTACAGTCATCCAAAGCCCTTTCACCAGCATTGCTCACTGACAAACACAAAAGATCCATATTCTTGGATCAACCAAGAAATTTAGATACAGAGGGCTCGGGTTGATTAACTAGTGGGATGTTTTACCCATATGCATGCCCCATTGCAGACGAATTCCATACCCAGCACAGGCTATATTGTCTTCTTTGTATCTTCTCTATAAATAGGATCTTTTATTATATTAATACGGCGTTTTTCGACAGGTCCAGCAGCTTAAGAAAGATTAGCTTTCGGCTCCGAGGAAGGGGGTTATGCGACATTACCGCTGTAGGAGATGGTTCTAGTGCGTAATCTTCGGGGCCCTTTCAGATAAAGCTTTGCGATCAGATGATGTGTGCAATAGCTTGACTGGAGAATGACCCTTAAAAGTTGGGGTGCGCCAGAGAGAGAATGATTCCAATATAAAATACGGGATAAGCTGCCATCGCCCGGATTCCAGTTAACATCCTCCGAAAGCGGTTAGCGACAGTCTCGTGGCCAGACTAGCTAAATCTAGTTAAAGGCTAGTATATCATGGGGATGATACCTATCTAATAGTCACAGCAGTGCTATATTGCTACTAGTACCTACTACGCAACCCGTCGATGTCGAACTGACCACGGCTGGTGAGCAAGTCAATAGTTCATTCGCGCGATCTTGACCGAGACCCATCTGTCACAATCAATTATCCAACATGTGTTACCTCGGCTTCTGAAGGCTTCGTAAAACCCCCTGCAATATTAAGAATAGGTAGATAATATGGCGATTCTCCTTAGTATCCAAAAAGTACTAAATCTTGCCGTGCTCCGGGCTTCTTCGGCAAAACTCAAAGCTTACTTGAGACATCCCACTAGTGCTTATCCTGAATCACCAGACAGCATTTGCTTGGACCCTGCAGTAGCAAGAGTAATCACACTAGTTCTAGAGAGCAAACAACTCTCGACCTTGAAATATTCTGTTACATCCTCTGTGGCCAATCAGTAACTCGAGTGGAGGGCGGGGCGGCCCGAATTCATTCGGCGTGGGCCTACAAGCCACGTGCTCCATAAATACACTACGCCGTATATTCTATCAATGTCAAATTTGGTGATTAATTAGTAAATATATAATGAGGATTGCATTACTGGTAGGAGTGGTGATAGTGGTAGTTGTTGTATATATAAATTAAGATAGTTCAATACCTACATCTACGGGTTATAGTATCTAAAGATACAGATTCCTCGAGGCCGTAAAGTACAGGGGGACTCAAATCATGAAAGCGGCAAATATACCCAGATCGACCAGACTAGAAAAATTTAAATAAATGTAATTGGCTGAAATATGTTGCGCTGGTGTTGGTAAAATTGGTAATATTTAACATTGTTCGGAACCTCGATTTCGGCCTCATACCACAGTCACCTGACAACGGGGACCTTTGTTCCTTGCAGCTCACGTTGGAAAATAAAAAGTGCGGGATCCCGGAAGTAAAATCAGTGATCCTGGCAAGAAACCTTGCAACTTTATGTCTGAAGCAGTCCAGAATAATGAGTGCCAATACAGGGCTAGGCCTTACGCGCCGTGATAAACAATGTTCCTACTGCGCCCGTGCATTCGCCCGATCGGAACATCTTTCCAGACATGAGCGCTCACGTATGTTGACCCACCATGGCGGGAGCAACCAGATTAATCAGATCTCTAGATCGTAATGAGCGCCCGTTTAGATGTACACTTTGTCATGCGACCTTTACTCGACAGGATGTTTTCAGAAGGCACCACGCAAGGTACCATATGGGACCCTTCCCGCAACATCATACTCAAGGGAACGACGTTGAACAGCAGTCGATGTCTATGCATCCCAGGTCCAGGCGAACACCTAGCCCGATCACTTCATCGACCACGGCACCAAATGATACTCAGTCCTTGACCTCTATGACGCACCCTCCTGCCATCGACCCTGTAACCTTCGTGGATACCCCGACAATAAGCTCTTCAACCCCATCTCTCAACTTCCCAAAGGATCAGATATCTTCTATACCGAGCAATCTGGAAGAGAGGTCACAAGAAGACTTGGGTGCCAACCTGGCATTGAGGTGCTTCACACCTCCCTTGGGCAACCATACCAGCACAGCATCCTCATCGCAGGTGGTAAATTCACCGGCGTGGAAAGGCTCCTTCGCCATATCAGAACAACAATGGCATCAGCTAGCTTCAGAGCAACAATGGCATCATCTTGCTTCCACACTCAATATTGTTAGACCGGTAAGCTTTGACTTGATGCCTGTGATAACGGCGACCACCCACTTTCGCTACTTGGTGCCTGACCATTGACATATTAGGTCGAAAATTTGAATGACCTCAAAATTCCGAGCCGCTTGACGCTGGAGAGATTACTGAGGGCTTTTTCCGAGTGCTTTCTCATTTACATTCCATGTATTCATATGCCGACCTGGAAAGCAGAGTTCGCTCCTCCTTGTATGATCTTTGCGATGGCATCCATTGGCGCAAGTTACTACGACGATGATGCAACTGCAACTTCACTTCATTGCATTGCCCAGATGTGCATCAAAAATCATGTAAGCGAAGTACAACCAGTTTTAGGCACGCTCCCTAATGTGAAAAAGATTGAATTGAGCCCACTCACTATCGCAGACGAGCCGCTATGGGTGTTGCAGTGTCTGCTGTTGATCATGGCAAACGGGACGAAAAACAGCGATTTTCGGACCTTTCAAGAGTCTGCATCATTAGCATCCCTTTTGATCGAAGTATGTCTAAACAGTCCAGAGAATTGACTGTTTGGAAGCTACACTTGTGCAGCCTTCTAGTCTGCCGCTCTCTGGCATTCTTACATCCCGGCGTCTACTCAAAATGAGGCCACTAATACATGATTTACTTCACAGGGCATTCAGTATAGAAAGGTCTCACCATACATGCCGGAATCAGACGGTGGAAAAGATGATATTCTACAGCAGTGGCAGAAGTGGATTGATTCGGAAATGACTGTAAGGTGCGTGGAGGTATCCTATCTTAGAAATGGGAAGCGTGTCTAACCCTACTTATAAGAACAATTTGCGCAGTATACGTCTACCTGGGTGCCCTAGGAGCCACCTTTCACACAGCAAGTTACTCCTGGAGCCTGGACATTAATGATTGTTTTCTGCCTTGCGAAGAATCTGAATGGACAAGTATATCTCCACAAGCTTGGTTGGAAAAACGAAAGTCCATATCTAAACCCCCTATTCAATTCTCAACCGCCCTAGCCAATATTATGTCTGGCCAGGGTGCATCACCGCTTCGCCTGAGCATTTTTGGATCCTATCTGACATTACATGGAATTGTCAAACACCTCACGAGTCTCTACCAGGACAACTGGCTTATAGATTCATTACCAGCGCACGTACAACGGATTGAGGAATCTTTAACTAGGTGGCGGATGTGCGCCGAGCAGAACCCCGAGTTTCATTGTTCTCCCAGGTACCCTAGTGGGGTGATTGCGGCAAATGCTCTTTCGTTGTATCGTCAGGCTCATGTGCGACTGTGTGGAAACTTCAGGCCCCTCCGGGCGGCCCTGACGACCCGAAACGTGCAAGGTATTACTTCCAGGTTAAATAATATCCAAATTAACATATCAAGCTCGAGGACATGTGTGAAGGCTGCTTGGTGTGCTATTGAAGCACTTCAGATATCCATAGTAATGGGAATGGCCCAGGCAGGATCCATTTCTGGATGGCACTCTAAATTATTATTCAACACCTATTCCTTGGAATGCTGTGAGTAATTCCATTGGTTCCAACCCCCTTTCCTCCTTACTCACTCATCCGCCCCTTCACTGGTAATAACGACAATTAACCGAAAGCATTGCAAAGGTCTGTTTCTAAGCATTTGGACGAGGGAGCAGTTGAGTCGCGCTATATCAGATCGATCTTCCGAGGAAAATGACATACTAAAAACAATACAAGAAACGCTGGCGGAAATAGACCTAGATCCAGCTATTGCGTCCAAGCCATATTCGATACAACTGGTCTATGCCTGGTCCTTGATCTTCAAAAATAGCGCTACAATTGGATTGTACGGCATTATTGCCGAGGTTTTGAAAAGCTACGCGGATAACCTCAGAGGCTAACCTTGAAAGCCAATTTTCTTCAAGTTCCAGGTTTGTATAGACTCATAGTCAGTGAACCTGGTTGAATTTCCATAGAATTGATTGAGCTGCTTTGATCTATCAACATGACCGTGTGGGAAGAAATCGCTTAGGAAATCTACTAATTTACATATTTGAATATCTTGTGACCAGTACCGTGTCAAGCTTTTGAGGTGCTACCTAGTGAGTTCTAGTCTTCGATGCTTTAGACGTAGTAGCGCTTTCCTGTGGTAGTGTTACTTCATATCATGGTGTTCTCAGGTACCATCGGTCATAGAATGAAATCTTTTATCTTTCTGTATAAGCCAACGTTTCCTTGCTATTCTAAAATCTTGAAACCCATGCTATCCAAGACATCTGAGCAGCGAGCGAGAATCTTATGGATATACATGCACGTATGTATAAGCCATGAAATTCAATTTCCGAGAACTGGCATTCAACCTGTTTGTAGTTCTATGATTTCATTTGAGGCAAAGACTTGGGCGTGAAACACCGATGTTGAGAACTTGCCGGGACGATATGAACAGTTCGGGCGCCTTACAATAACCTCAGCTTCACGGCTGCCACTCTGCTTCAATGAACCAAATTGTGCTCTTCGGGGGCTTCCAGGCATTCAGAAACTTAAATCGTGGATCAGCCGCTTCAAACAGACCTATCCAGTCATCCAAAGCCCTTTCACCGGTATTGTTCACTGCCATGCCCAAAAGATCCATGCATCTAATGCTTCGATATTCCATCCATGGGACGGTACCGGGCTCGGGGATCACGCCGTCGTTGATGACAACCTTCGCTCCTTTCTTAAGCACCGGAATTAAAGCCCGCAAAACCTGGATAGCATACTTTTCGGCAAATCCATGAAAGACCCAACGGAAGAAGTAGACGTCTGCTACTACGGTCTGTGGTTTCAACAGGTCATGCACTTCAAGCCTAACTCTGGACTTGAGATGTTGTGGCACCGCAGCCTTTGTCTCTTCCGTGATTGTGTGCTCTTGATCTTGAACGACAAAGTGCAGCTTGGGGTGTGCTTCTGCAATCGCCATCGAGGCAAAACCTCCACTTCCTCCACACTAAAACACGGCAAGATTTAGGAAATCAGAAACAAATCCAATTTATTGCTCACATGGCTATTAGGAGAATGGTACTCACGTCAACAACCGTCCCCTCACCAATATCCGCCCATGGATAACCGGTCACGGTGTGCGAGACATCAAATCCAACACCACCCCCGTGTGCCTTCATACTCTTGCTATATCTGTCGGCGACAACGTCATTGCGGGAAGTGTGATCGAACCAATTGAGATTATGGCTATAGGCCACGTTGATACCCGTCTCATTCGGTTCCCCACTCCCGGGCCATCTCCTCATGGCTTCAACGGTGTAGACAAAGCCAGGCCACATGTCATTACAGAACAGACCCACCCAGGCATCCAAGGTTTCCTCTTCGAGAAGAACTCGGGATGCGCGGTTGTGAGCAACAAACCCAAGTTCTGGCTCACAGAAGAAGCGGTTCGTTATAGCATGGCGGATGATCCGTCGGAAGGTGAACAGTGGTACGAAAATTCCACTCAATTGATGGCACTTTTCAGCCAGGTCTTCGTATGATATTTTGCTATTCAGTGGGACAGCTTGTGGGACCCGGAAGGTCCAAATAGCATGTAGGGACAATGGATCCATAGCCTGCACATCTACATCAGTGATGTTCCCTGTTATGGGTGCCCTGCAAGTGAAAATTGCCCAAACCTACATCCCAACAAAGGTTTCGAATATGATCCTTCGGACCATGGGAAAGCGCATAGAGTTCCTTTGATGCTGCAATCAACTCCAGGCGAGCCTCATAGGCCTCTTTGTCGTCGGCCGAAATTGCATAGTCAGCCTGCCCGTCGACATCGAAAGAGGGAGGCTCAAGTCCCTTGGAGGCCAGGAAATCCGAGATTACTTTCGTCTTCTCCGTGATAACATTGGATAAGACAGTCAGTCGATTTGGAGACGCCATCTTGTGTTGTTAGGGCTGGAAATAAACAGAAGGATATTCTCCCTTGTATGTCGTGAAGGTAGGTACAAAGGTGATATAATCTGGTTCTTGTAGCTACATTGGGGTTTCTATGGGACATTTATATTGTAAGATCTTAGAGGACCACGTCCCATGGCACTACATCCTGTAGTATGCTGGGATTCTACTTGCATGCCCTTTCCCCAATTTCTTCCACTTCCACGATCATACATCCACGCTCATATTATTCATGTTGTATTTTAAAGGTTTGTCCCATTTGGTAAATTACCCCCAAACCCCATCTATCTAAACCAGGCAGACCGATTACCTTCCGACTTCAAGTTCTCTACTGGTCAAAACGTATCCTACCATAACCATACAATGCAACACGTTCCTTCAATATCGCACAAATTCTCACGTCAGAAATAAGTCTCTCTACAAAAGCACTAGATACATCGGACTTTTTTCTACCTCCGCGTTACCCCACCAGCATAGGTGACTCAGCCAATGACCCAGAAGAGGATTCAGAGATGGGGCTCCTGGAGGAAGAGGGGGCACGGAGAAAGAGATGGGTAGCCGGTACGAACCTTCCCGGAGGTTATTGTTCGGCCGTGATGGCGCATCGCATCTTCGTCGTATACTAGTAGGCTTACCCAATACCCAGAATGTATGGATGTACAGTACTTTTGTTCCACATGAAGCTCCCAAATCCTCCCCTCCCCCACCACCTTATCATTCCTGCTTCCCCACCACCGACCCCATGGGTGAACAAGTTGGATATAGAGTAAGGCCTCGATGCTACCATATGAGAACGTGAATTAAATCGTCTTATCTGGTCGTGTCACAACTAGTCTTAGCGCTCACGTTAACCAAGTGATCCTTGTAACTGGATGATAGGGATACCATCTAAAGTCAATTGCATGTACCGAGGTCATGGTGCCGGATTCCGCTCAAAGAATCGCTATAGAAACTAGCGGTAATAGAAGGTAATGTTGCGATGTACACTTTGGGCTTGAAGCTGAAGTCAGGTGACCTAACCGAGGCATCATGTTAATATCTCTAATTCCGCAAAGTAAATGATAGTTGAATTGAGATGGCTGTAATTATTACTCAGTAAATATAAAGTTACCACACCATCTTTTAGAAAGGTATATATATTTTTTTGGTGTATCTACTTATACACCGGATTTATTAATACAGTTTTAATATAGTTATCAAAAGGTGTTGTGTGTCACAGTGTCCAAATTGACTATGCAGATATTACAGTAACTGGAAACTACCAAGTTTTCTTATGGTCTACGGTTCAGGAAGATGAGAAGGTATGTGGTACATACTTTCCTTAAGTCTACTCTAGTTAGACTCCGGAAGGGTCTAAGACTATGAGTCTATGTCTCAGGCTGGAAAATGTGCAAGGCGAGTCGCATAGCACTCAATGGAAGCATTATAATATTATTAAATCTCTTATAACAGTCTATCAGCGCAAACGTGAACATAGATTGAAGCAGAGAAATCCAATATAGTCTATGGTACAGAGATATCTGAGCTTTTTCAACCACACGCGAGGATTGCTGGAGTACTGTAGACACCAAGTCACAAGATTTGAGCTGAAACACCAAACTGTGGATCTAAGCAGCAGCCATGGCATTCTTTACAGCTTCCCCCCCAATTCTTGCCCGCCGAGCGAAAAAGGCCAAGATGAAAGCCACCCCCATCGAAGCACATGCGAATGCGAATGTTACTTTGATTCCATCCATGTAAGCGAGGCGGATTCCTTCCAAGCTGGAGCCAAAGGACTTTAGCTCTGTTGCTCCCGCAGCCACTACAGCTGAAGGATCAACCTCTGGCGCCGTTCGGGGAAGTTCAATGAGGAGGCGATTGGCGAATGCGGCTTGGGCACCGGATTGCATAAAGGCCCCACCGACAGTTTGGAAGCCTATACAGATGACCGAGTTAGATCTCGAACAGTACACGGGATGAGAAAAACAACTTACACATTAGGATCGCAGTTGTCGCCGCCATGTCTTTTGGCTCTGTATTTCCCTGTGCCATGATCATCGGAACTTGGACTCCAAATCCATTCCCGACACCGGCTAGGATTTGGTAGCCAATCCACTTACCGGTACTGGTACCGATATTGAATGTATATAAAAGGCCACATCCGATCGTGCCGACTGCGGCCCCTGATATAACAAACGGTGCGGGATAGCCAGTCATGGAAATCAAAATGCCACTCAGCACCGTGAAAATGGACACCGCGAGGATAAAAGGCAGGTTGTGAACACCCGAGCCAATGGCGGAAGTGCCATCAATACTCTGGAAGTAAATTGGTAGATAATAAATAACCACGATGTATGAACCGAAGAAGAAGAAGCCCACTGCCGAGGGAATTGCATGCTTTTTGACCAAGCGAGGACAGGACATGGCCATCTCGCCCATGTATACTTCCCACCCACAGAGAACGGCTAAGATTGCCACGAAGCCGACGATTAAGCCAATGACAACGGAACTGTTCCAAGGATGAGTCAATCCGCCATATTGCATTGCGAGGATATAGCAGGTCACTGAGGCCATCATCAAGAAAGTTCCAATGGGGTCCATCTGCATCACTTTTGACCACAAGGATGAGGTGTCCGTAGACTTCGAGGCTTGAGGGCTTTGAAAAAAGATAATAATGAAGATCGCTGACACAGCACCTACTGGTAGATTGATGTAGAAACACCATCTCCATGTGGCCTTTTCCGTAAAGACACCCCCAAGGAGTGGTCCCACGACCGATGCAATTCCTATAGACTAAATCAGCTCGGTCGGCAAGTCAGTAAGTGTTATGCTTGAGCGCACCATAGGAAAGACCAATTAATCCTGTGAAGATAGGTCTTTTCTGGGGTGGTGCGCAAAACGCAGCCAGGGTGAAGGATCCTGTATTCACGCCTGCAGCGCCCAAGCCAGCAATCGCACGGCCGACAATCAGGGCTACCGAGGACGGCGCGACTCCACAGATCAAACTTCCCACTTCAAAAAGAAAGATCGCCAGCAGAAATGTGATCTTCAGGCTAAAGAAGAGATATGCCTTGCCCCCTTTTGGTTGTTGTTAGTGGGAACAAGACGATAAAAGGGATATCAAGCTTACAGGCTGTTTGAAAGCCAGCCGTAACCAGAAAAAAGGCCGACCCGTACCAAGCCACATCTCCGAGACTATGAAAGTCATCGGTGATACGTGGAATAGCTGTCGCAATAATAGTCTAAGGGAAAAGATCTATGTAAGTGTTGCCAAACCCTGTCGGATTGTCCAAAAGAAAACGTCGAACTCACGAAGTCTAAAGAAGTTAAGAAAATCGCCAAGATCAAAGCAACAACAACGAAAGTTAGTCGTAAGCCGGTCGGATATTCACCCTCGTTGCTCGGCGAGGTTGAGGATTGCCGGTCAAGGTTTGTATCCTGGAGTCCGGGGAATTTCTTTTCATGAAGCGAGTGCTGCTCTGGAGCATGTTCAGCACTTGCGTCAACTATCATCTTGAATCGTAGTAGCGTGGAGACAAATCCGGCGCTCAGAGAATCATTTCGGTTCAGTAAAGAGTTTTATTCTAGAATAAGCTAGGCTCGCACACTTTAATTCTAGCAGTTGTCAAACATACTCCAGTGACCGGAGTTAGGGGATAATCGAGAGGGAAAAGAAAATACCATTCATTGTCCCCGGAGATAGCAAGCTCCGGGCGTGACAAAATCCGTGAGAAAAAAAGAAGAAAAAGAAAAATTATGAACTGAACCGTACAGTAACCCAAGTACAGGGGTATGCTTAATAGAACTTGGTATCACGGTCGTTTGGTTTTTAAATCAATTCCGTCATCTACTAACTTGTCCACCTAGAAAAGGTTGTATGATTATTCTAATAAAAGAGATCACAGCTTAATACAGTACGTACAGAGTATATGTAACCTCTTAAGACACAAGAAAAGTACTACAGAAGCACCCGTCTAGCGATATATATAAAATAACAAACCCGCCTCGGTTAAGTTCCTATAAATAGCCAGCAGGTCGGTATATTGACAAATGAAAGGCACCAGATCATAACTCTAGGTTGATCCATGCAATTAATGTCACAGAGACCCTTGTTTAGTTGTCGGAGTTAGGGGTCAAGAGAGAGAGACGAGGCAGTTGCAAGTGTGAAAAGACTTGAAGGCGATAAGCTTATCGCGGGTCCTTCCCGGTTAATCTGTGGATCATGACCCCACCGACCCCACCGGTGGGGTAAAAGGGGAATCACCTTAACGCCGTGCAATGTCCGGCCTGTATTGGCGGTCAATCCTGCCATACATTCAGCCCCTTGGACGTGGTCCAATGGGGAGTCACTGGGCAGTGCAGAGGGGATCCCTATTGGCTAATCATCACGTGCTATACACTAGCGTGGTTGGATAACTATTGTCTCCGTATCTGGTCTCGACTTTCTAAACCTGCCCCACAATCCCTCCGATCGTCAACTGCTCATTCTCGCGGAATGGGTGACACTAGTCCTCCTGGTTCGCTCGTACAAGATTTATCTAATGTGACAAGAAACAGTCACGGTGATAATCATGGCTTAGAATCGGACAAATGCGGCCGAAACCAGGGTTTTGATTGGAGAAATGGAGTGGCGGGAGGTGTTGCAGGCTGCGCAGTGAGTTTTCCCTTCTCACTATTCAGGGTCTATCACTGAAGCAAGGTGTATCTAGGCAAAGACGATTGTTGCCCCGATGGAGAGAATCAAGATTCTCTTTCAAACGTCGAATCCGCATTTCCTGCCGTATTCAACCCGGTGGAATGGTTTCATCGAGGCTATCAGTCATATTCGGACGAGCCATGGGGTACCTGCACTTTTCAAAGGCCACGCGGCGAGTCTGATCCGCGTTTTTCCATATGCTGGTATTAACTTTCTGGCATACGAACAACTCCAACGTGTAATCATCATATCACCCAAGAGAGACACACCGTTTCATCGATTCTTCTGCGGGAGTACGGCGGGTGCCATCTCCACCGCCTTTACATATCCTCTTGAGTTGATCCGTATCCGTCTTGCCTTTGAAACAGAACAGCACAGACATTCCTCTTGGTTCAGGATCAGTCGAAAAATTTACTTTGAAAGCGGCGGTAAAGGTAGTTTATTAAATCTTTATCAAGGAATTGGCCCGACTATGCTAGGCATACTTCCCTATGCGGGCACCTCATTCGTAACCCACGATTTAATGAGAGACCAGCTGCGCTCACCTTTGTTTGCGCCTTATACTCTTGAAAGGGGATCGTCAACTCGACTGACCGCAGTTGCGCAGCTTTGTTGCGGAGCAATCGCTGGCATTGTTGCTCAAACAGTTGCTTACCCCATTGATATCCTTCGGCGACGAATGCAAGTCGGAAGTGTGGTTGGCAGCAGATCAGGAATCTTAGAGACAGCTCGTCGCGTACTTATGGAGAGAGGAGTCAAGGGCTTCTATGTTGGCCTGACAATTGGTTACGTGAAAATGGCTCCCATGGTGGCGACGAGTTTCTACGTCTATGATCGAATGAAACGACTATTGGGCCTTATCGAGTAAAGATACCATTGTTTCTCCCTGACTCAACAAAATATTTATATTCAATAAGCACTCTCTTTGTTTTTATTTTTATTTTTTCTTTCATACCTTGACGCCAATATCTGGACTTTCCTTGTGCCTATTACCCCATTTCTCGTCCTCGAAATCCGTTGCACGGTGGTTGGAACCTTCGTACGGTATGTTCCTTGGCGTATACTCGCACCCAGTAAGAACTGAATTAGCTGCAGTTTCGAACTCTTCATATGCGTAAGCTTGGGGGTCATGGTTGAGGAGCCAATTAGGTCTAGGTTGCGCAAGAAGCTGCGGGTCTTTTCTCACTGCTTCCCAATCTGTTTTAACCCAAATATCCCGGGTTTCTAGACCCATCAACTGCCCAATCTTGCAACGTTCATATCTAAATTCTCATGTTTAATGTTTCCACCGGATATGCGTGCTGACATGACTTACCTCATTTTCTCCATAGTACGCAAAGCGAGTGGAACCTGCGATTTCCCAGCGAGCTCCAACATGATCGCGATTGTGGCGGCATCCTCAACAGCTTGAGTTGCTCCTTGAGCAGAGGTAGGAACGTATGAATGCGCGGCATCGCCTATCAAAATTACACGGCCTTTAGAAGAGACCCAGGTTGGAAGAGGATCTCGGTAGATAATCTTGTGATCGAACAACTGATCGGGGGGTGTGATTTTGTAAACCTCCGCTATTCTTGGATCCCAACCTTCCACCACCTTGAGAGCATCCTCGAGCTTGGCAGGGTGGGTCCATGATTCCTCGATATCATACTCATCGGGATGTGTCAGCACCCAAGTAATGCCCGTATTGCGCTTGACTGTTGCAATAAGAGTGTGCACATTGGGACCAATGAAGTTCATCACCGTGTCCTCGCCACCGGGAAGCGGAATCCAAGACGTTGCTGGGTTTTCACGTAGCGACGGCTCTGGAACAAACCAGGCTCGATAGATGGCATACCCACTAGGGCGTGGAAGATCTTCCTTACCCAGCACATAATGACGCCCTGCAGAATGAACGCCATCTGCACAGATCACCGCGTCCGCTTCCCACCGCTGGCTGTTAACGATAACTCCAGCAGAGTCATCTGTCTCAAAAAACTCCTTGACGTTGGCATTCAGATGTAACTCAATCTCGAGCTTTTGAAAATATTCAAACATGCATAACAACAGATCGCCTCGTCGCCCAGTGTACCCTGATCCGGCAGAATAGCCCTTCATCGGATGACTCAACAGCAGTTCTCCCTTGCTGGTATGGATCTTGTGCGTTGCGTAGTTGCAACAGATTTCAGCGGCTTTCTGCTGAACCATTCCATTGTCCCATTTATAGATTGGGAGAGTGCCATTTTGCGAGATTCCTAGAGTATCCCCTGCGACCTGTTAGATATACGTTGTAATGCATCATCATCTGCAGTAACCCACCCAGTCCTCCTATTTCAGAGTTCTTCTCGAATACAACTACTTCATGACCTTTGTGGTAGCATTCTATAGCCGTTGCTATTCCGCCAAACCCACAGCCAATGACAAGGACCTTGATCCCTGAGCTTCCTGGAGCTGCGATACCATCGGCACCCGTCCCAGTTGTGACAGCAATTGCCATGGTTGGTCGATCTTTATGCGCGGGTGCTTCGAGGTCGACTGAGGGGAGTGTACACAGCAGCGGGGAATGTTTTGGATGAACGGATGCTGAAATATAGACCTCGGATTCTCGGCTAATCATGACCAGGTAAGCACTTCGGTATGTCATTGATTCAATCAGCCGACATCCGCAACAATGCTAATTTCTGATTTGCCCTTTCCTTTCACGTGGGAATGATGTCGAACGTTTCCCGATACCTGTAGCTCGTTTGTATTACCTCTTTAGTTGATGTCTTGTGCAGGCCAGGGCCTCTAGGCACGCCAACCGGTAGGTAAATGATTGACCAGACTGGTCTTCATGGGCACGACTGCGCACGTGGAAAGAACTATAGACGCATCTAGTGGCAAGGGTTACCCCTCGAACGTTACCCCACCGTCTGAGAGCAAAAGCACATTGATGCCAGAAAGACCGGAAGGATTTGAGACGATGTAGCGTGATGGCGATGTCAAATTTAGCGGCGGGGCAGATAGTTACATGACCGAAGGATTTGCAGCATCAGCTTACGTGTGATGGCAGACCCACCAGCCTTTCTAGTTTGTCTGGGTTGTATACAAGAGGAGACATCTGAGAGCCTCAGGGTTGGTTTAACATGCTCCTTCTGTCATGATGCCTTCTGAATGACAACTTGTATCTGCTATCCAAACTTCTTCTTATTCTTGTTTTGAATCCACGACAGCCATGCAGGGCACTTCATTTCTTTTCGGCACACTCACGCCTGAGCATAACTTGAACTCGATTCGAGACCTAAAATGCTATTTCGACCAAAACCAAGACACGGAGTGGATTCTTGCTGCAGTTTCCGAGCTTCCCGACTACTGGGATCTCTTAGTAAAGAAATTGCCATCCATCGATGGCTCGTTCCCAGGTCGGCAGGTACTGGAGGATTTCCACCGCTGGCTTCGACAAGGATTCAATGCGGATGAGACCTCATCTCAATTGGGAAATACTCTTCTGCTACCCATTGTGGTAATTATTGGCTTGATTGAGTACTGGTGTTTTGTTGAAGCGAAGAACCCAGGATGTGATGATCCACTCCAAGAATTTATTTCCAAGCTTCAAGAAGGCGAAATGTGTGATTCTGAGGCCATTGGCCTGTGTGCAGGGCAGTTGACCGCATACGCTGTTGCCAGCAGTCGCACTCGCTCTGAGTTTGAACGTTATGGCTCCGTTTCAATTCGCTTGGCAATGATGATCGGAGCAGCTACGGATGCGCTGGACGCACGCCACGGGAAGGCAAAATCTTATGTTGCAGCGTGGCGTAATCCCGAACAATGTGAACAAATGAAGCGGGCCATCAGTCTAGTACACCCACAAGCATACATTTCTGTTTGGCTTGATGAGAGACGAGTGACAATCACCACAACTGCCCAATGGATTCGGTCCAGTCTTCTACGTCAATTTCAGGGAGCGGGACTGACAGTCGCCGAGTCGACCATCCAAGGGCCCATTCATTCTCCTAGCAGTGAGAACAAATCCCTTGCCCAGGGCATTCGTGAGATTTGCCAAGTCACTCCCGCTTTACAGCTAGGGGATATCTCGAACCTCGCCCTTCGGACCTACACGAACGACGGCCATGGGATTCCAGTTGACCGGGGTAGTCTTCACGACCTAGCTGTGCAAAGCACACTTGTTGCAGAGTGTAACTGGTATGGGACCTTTGCATCGCTACCTCTATCTCATAGGAACTCGACTCAAGGTGTTGTCGCATTCGGCCCTGACCGGTGTGTCCCTCAATCCTTGACAACATCGTTGGGTGGAAGATTTATTCATGTCTCACGCCTGGGTCATTACGATGCTCTTCCAAATGGTATCGATACATCAACGTTTTCTGCTACCTCAACCACTACTGCCGCTATCCCTGCTGCTGTGATACCTGCGCTCACCACACCTGTGTCTCCTTCCCTTGTTCCACCTGCCTCTCACACCCCAACGCAACAAACAGAGTATGTCCAGAATACGCCCGTGAAGCAGCTCCCAGCAGTAGATATGGCGAATCCCGAGAATGAGATTCGAGGGAAGCAGCACCAACAGGCCGAGCCTTCACTCTCGACCGAAAGTACGATTGCCATAGTGGGCATGTCCATCAAAACAGCTGGTGCAGACGACGTAGACGAGTTCTCGCGCATGATACAAACTGGTACCTCCCAGCACGAGTTAGTTGGACCTGATCGAGTTAAATTTCATACGCTGTGGCGTGAGGGTGACTGGGATCCCTCTTACAAATGGTATGCCAATTGGATGCGCAACATAGACAGCTTTGACCATCAATTCTTCAAGAAGAGCCCTCGAGAAGCCGCCAACATGGATCCAGCGCAAAGACTCTCTCTGCAGGCTGCTTACCAAGCCGTTGAAAGCTCTGGCTACTATTGTGGCGATCGAAATCCCACCACAGCAATGGATCGGGATGAGGCTGATGCAAATCATACTGGTGTATATTTGGGAATAACGTTGGATGATTATCAAAATCACGTTAGATCCCATCGCGCAAATGCCTTTTCCATCACGGGAACTATGCGAAGTCTCATTGCCGGCAAGATAGCTCATCATTTTGGCTGGACAGGCCCCGCCATGACTCTCGATACTGCCTGCTCCTCATCTGGTGTTGCCATTCATACAGCCTGTCGAGCCATTTTGGCTGGTGACTGCAATGCTGCCCTTGCCGGCGGGGTCAACGTCATTACTGACCCTCTTGCCTTCCAGGATTTAGCAGCTGCCGGCTTTCTCAGTCCCTCAGGCCAATGTAAACCATTTGATAACAGTGCAGATGGGTACTGCCGGGGGGAAGCTGTGGGCTTTGTCTTCTTGAAACGACTCTCCGATGCATTGGCGGATGGCAATCAGATCTTTGGATGTATTGCCAAGTCATCAGTCTATCAGAATGAGAACCACACACCCATCTTCGTTCCTAACTCACCTTCTTTATATAACCTTTTCAATTCTGTTATAAAGAAATCCCAGGTAGATCTATCAGACATATCAGTCGTGGAATGTCACGGGACAGGTACGCCAGTGGGAGATCCTGCTGAGTGGGAAAGTGTTCGTCAGGCCCTGGAAGGGTCTGAAAGGCCTGAGCCAGTGTATATCGGGTCTGCGAAAGGTCACATAGGCCACACAGAGGGTGCTTCTGGCTTAGTTGCGCTCATAAAGGTCTTGGCTACAATTCAAAGCGGGTACATTCCACCTCAGGCAAGTCATTCCAGGCTGAATCACCTCATACAACCAACCGACACGATGCAGATTGCGAAGGCTCTACAGCCCTGGCGAGCTACACGCAAGGCAGCATTGATCAACAACTACGGTGCCAGTGGATGTAATGTGGCAATGGTTGTCACCGAATCTCCAGTCTCCCAGCCGTCACATGGCCAGAGTATTTCAGAAGAGTTGTTGAACGTTCCCATCTGCATTTCCGGGCGAACGATAAACACAGTCAAGGCCAACTGCGCACGGCTTCTTAAATACCTTGACATTCACACCGGTATTAGCCTCGTCGACCTTTCATTCAACATTAACCGTCAATGCAGCCGTCTGCTGCCCTACAGATTATCCTGCACATGTGGTTCTCTAGATGAATTGAAAATGTCGTTATCGCAAATAGTGGCTCTGTCTCCTGGCCCAGAGGCGGATACAATGATTACTCCCTGCCAGCCCGAGCGACAAACTATTCTCTGTTTTGGTGGCCAGATATCAAGAGCCATCGGGCTAGATCGTAGCCTGTACGATCGTACGAAGGTTTTACAATATCATCTGAATGAATGCGACCGAGCAGTTCAGTCACTAGGGGCTGAAAGTATCTTCCCTGATATTTTCTCCCATGAACCAGTAGAAGATCAGCAACATTTGCAAACAATGCTATTTGCAATGCAATATTCTTGCGCAATGTCCTGGTTACAATCTGGGTTATCAAAGCGAGTCGCTACACTTGTTGGTCACAGCTTTGGGGAGATTACTGCGATGTGTATATCTGGAGTGCTGTCTTTGCTGGATACTGTGAAGCTGGTGGTAGGAAGAGCACAGCTGGTCCGAGACTCGTGGGGGTCTGAGCCCGGTGCCATGCTTGCGGTCGAAACGGACGAGATCGCTGTGCAAACACTATTATCTCAGGCCAACCGGGTATACACTGGCTCCCATCCGGCAAGTATTGCTTGCTACAACGGTCCTAGGAGTTTCACTTTGGCGGGTTCTGAAGAGGCCATTGGCATCGTGACTGATATTCTGTCTGAAACCTCTCCTCCCATTCGCAGTAAGACACTGCGAGTGACGAACGCCTTCCACTCAAGTCTCGTCGACTCGATTGCCTCTGGGCTTAAAGTCGTGGGAGAAAGTATCACCTTCAAGAAGCCAAAGATTCCTCTTGAGAGAACAACAGAGGCTAGATCATCCGCTGAACTTCTAGGCCCGCAGTATGTGGCGGAACAGATGAGACAACCAGTCTTCTTTCACCATGCTGTGCAACGCATCGCGAAGGACCATCCCAACTGTGTTTGGTTAGAGGCAGGGTCTAGCTCTACAATCACTGTCATGGCCCAGCGAGTGTTGGATTCCACTCAACGGACGTCCTCTCATTTCCAGCCTGTCAATATTGATGATTCTGATGCTTTCAACAATCTCGCCGAGACAACAGCCTCTTTGTGGAAAGAGGGGCTGTCTTTGTCGTTCTGGCCACATAACGGCATCCAGACGGCTGAATACGCTACCATTGTCTTGCCCCCATACCAGTTTGAAAGAGAAAAGCATTGGGTGGAACTTCGATCTCCGGTTGAGCTTATTGAACAAATAAAGGATCGTGTGCGGGCAGAGAGCACTATTCCAGCTTCGGAGTCTACAGTTGATCCAAACCAAAAATGGTTGTTTACTGGGTATAAGGACTCGCACGTCAAGGGCAAGAGGCAACCTTGTTTCAACATCATCACGGCATCCAAGGAATACCAATCCCTAATATCCAGTCATATCGTGGCGCAGAAAGCTGGAATCTGCTCTGGCATGTTGCAGGCGGATTTGGCTATCGGCGCATTATTCAGTCTTCACCCTGACTGGGTTACGAAGGGAATTTCCGCCACCGTCCATGACGCGATCAACCACGCACCAATCTGTCTAGATTCTTCACGTGTTCTGTCTATCGAATTTGAAGATCAAGAGAATGGATTCTGGGACTGGAAAATTGTTGGTTCATCTATGGTTGCGCCTCGCGTTGTCCACACTGCCGGACGCCTGCAAATGCGAGACCCGAAGGACGTTTCATACCAGGCGGAATTCCGTCGGCTCAGCCGCATGGTGGATCATGAGAGATGCTTGGCCGTTCTGAACGCTAGACCAAGGGACAATGACGTGGAAATATTGCAGGGACGCAGTATATACAGGGCGTTCAGCGACATCGTTGACTTTGGAGAGCAGTACCGCAGTCTGCGTTGGCTGGTCGGTCGGGGTAACGAGAGTGCCGGTCGGTTTTCTAAAACACCGCAAAACGATGCGTGGTTTGACCAGCTTCGAGGCGAGCATATCAGCCAGGTGGGCGGGATCTGGGTCAATTGCATGAGTAATCATAGCCGAGATGATATTTTCTTGGGATCAGAAATCGAGACCTATATGGTTTCACCCGACTGGGTAAACCGGCCACTGCCTGACCAATGTGATGTTCTGGCCCGCCATCTAAAGCACAGGGATACGGGTGACTATACAAGTGATAGCTTTGTATATGACCCTGACAGTGGAGACTTGGTACAGGTCTTGCTGGGAGTAAGATTCACCCGGACACCTAGGGCCTCTTTCGTCCGGGCATTGCAACGCATGACACCAGGTCTGGAAACTGGCCATCCCGGGTCGATGTTGCCCACAACTCTGCAACCTATTCCTATGCCGACTCCCACACCTGTGGCCGTAGCCGAAGCTCCAAAGACAGTTTCCCCGAAGGCGAATATTCATGAGACACCGACGAGAAACCTGCTCACGGAGATGACCGAGCTCATCGCCAACATAGTCGGCGTGGATGTGGCTGAAATTGGACCGGATGCCAACCTCGTCGACTTTGGCGTCGACTCTCTGCTTGCGCTGGAATTGCAAGGTGAGATCAAGACCGCCTTTTCCTGCGCGCCAGACGTGGTCGCAATACTTGAAGCCACTACCATACGTGATTTGGTAGCATGCCTTCCTATCCCTCGAGATATGCTACAGCACGAGACCATCAACAACGCTGAATCAACGGATGACCTTTTTCACGAGGTCTCCTCTCTGTCCCAGGCTTCAGATCCGTATTTGAGTACCCCATGTGAGTCCAGTACGTCAGGCTCATTCATCCCCCTTGACTTGCTATGGAGAGCGTCGGACATCCTGGAGTCGTTCTCTGCCATTAAGGGTCGTGGTGACCAGATGATTCTTGAGCATGGCCTGGGGAATTTTGAAAGCAATATCGTTCCAGATACCAATCGGCTGTGCACTGCACTTGTGGTGGAATGCTTCGAGGAGCTCGGCTGTCCATTACGGAGCGCAAATCCTGGTGATGTCTTGAGCCGCATATCTTTCAAGCCTCAGCACACGATCTTCGTGAACTATATTTATCATTTTCTAGAGAAAACTGCGCAGCTTGTCAGCCTTGATCAAACCGGGCGACTCACACGTACTGAAACACCTACCCCTACAATGAGCAGTAAAGACATGCTGCCTGAGCTGCTAAAGAAATACCCTGATCATGCTGATTTTACACAATTGACGTATCACGCAGGCATTCAGCTCGCTAGCGCATTATCGGGACTCACAGATGGTAATCGAGTGCTGATGAGCAATCCCGAAGGCCGCAAGCTCTGCGAATCTGTGTATCACAACTACCCACTCAATAGAATCGGATTTGAAACAATCCGCGACGTGATCATTCAAGCACTTAAACACATTCACATAGACAAAACACCCCTGAAGATTCTTGAATTGGGAGCGGGAACAGGAAGCCTGACTAGTGTATTGTTACCACTTCTTGGCTCGTTGGACATTCCCGTTGAATATACTTTCACGGATCTATCCTCGTCGCTAGTGGCACAGGCACGTCGCACACTTGGAAGGCAATACAAATTCATGAAGTTTGCCGTGCAAGACATAGAAAAGCCCCCAAGTAAGGAGATAGCAGGACAGCAGCACATTATCGTCGCGAGCAATGCAGTCCATGCCACGCGAAGCTTGGAGGACTCGACAAGAAACATTCGACAGGCATTGCGACCAGATGGTTTCCTCATGGTGCTTGAAATGAGAGAAGCATGGCCTGCACTTGATCTTACATTTGGACTGTACGAGGGCTGGTGGCTTTTCGAAGATGGACGTACCCACGTCTATACCTCCCCCGAGGTCTGGAAGCGTAGCTTGACAGCTGCTGGATATGAGGCTGTTGACTGGACCGATGGGAAGCTTCCGGAGCACAAATATTACATGGTCGTTATAGCTCTCGCATCCGGGCTATAAGACAAGGGAATACTATAGAAATGAGTGTCCAGATTGTGTCTCCTTACTTTCGTTGGATAACCTTGCAGATAAATCAATGTGAAAGTTATATGGGTCGCCATTTCTACATTCCCTACCCATAAATACATGATCTCAACCTATTTTCACCAAGAAGTATTCGTAAGGAGTTTTAAATTACATATGTATGTATCCTTGTGCGCAAGTGGGGTGTGGGGGAGAGGCTTGATAATTCTTTATTAAGTGCCTGTCGCCCATCTCAACTTAGGATGATCCAGTGTTTCCTAATTTACCAAAGGAAATTTCAAACTTCCCTAGGATGTCAGACCCTCCATTGCCGACGCAGTTCAACACGCTTGATCCGGCATCTTCCTGCCCCAGGATTCTTTGCCTCCATGGCGGCGGCTCAAACTCTCAGATTTTTCGTATTGGGTGCCGCGTGCTCGAGGCTCAGTTGTCCAACGATGCTAGACTAGTATATGCAGAGGGCCCTTTCTTTGCACCACCTGGTCCACTCATAACAGGTGTCTTCACTGAATGGGGTCCCTTCCGGTCCTGGCTTCCACCAGACCTCGGAATTGGACCAGGCAAAGGACAAGGCGTGAAGCTTATATACGAAGATCCTACGGATGCCGACATGGTCATTGAACAGATCCACCAGAGCTTGCAGAAAGCAATGGAGGATGATGATCGAAATGGAGCAACGGGCCCTTGGGTTGGACTTCTGGGATTCAGTCAAGGGGCTAAGATCGCAGCGAGTCTACTTTTCAGGCAGCAGACCGATCCCGAGCGGTTTACATCCCTTCCTTTCTTTCAGTTTGGTACGCTTGTTGCAGGGCCAGCACCGCTTGTTTGGCTAGGTTCAAGAGAGAGTCATCAAGTGGGAGGCAAATCGTCGCTTGACCCTCTGCTTCAAATTCCTACCCTTCACATCTATGGGACGCGTGATCACCTCATTCAATCTTCAGCGGATTGGCTATATCAATGTTGCTCACCTGACTCAGCAAGACTATTTGTTTGGGAGGGTGAACATGTCATGCCTACTAGAACTAGAGATGTTTCGGCAATTGCGGAAATGATCACTGAGGTGCTACGGGGACTGGCAAACTGACTTCTCTAACGGGCCCTGTCCATGATCCCAAATAATTAGCCATGTATGGCTCAATTTCTTTCCTATGTAAAGCCAGATTTGTTATACTCAATTGATTTATCTCAAGACTCTCTGCGTAACATTCCGATAAGACAGCGCCGAGCCTCAACCTAAGCTGTGAGTATTGCGTACTACAAAAGAAGCATAAGCAAATACAGCAATATACTTGTTCAAGGGCTACTTGATCACATACTTGTGATTGTGCCAATGCACACTTGCTCGAGGCAACGTACTTTGTTATTTACACATGTGTATATTTAATGTCTGTGAAATGGAGGCTTAGAACCCTCGTTTTCATTGGCCTCTCTCCTTGGGCACAATCAACGGAAGTTCTGGAGCCACGGGATCTACGGAATCAGGCGTCTGCGACTCCTCAATTCAACCTCATCTCAGAAATCCTTCCGCCACACCACTAGAGCAGAGATGCTTCTGGCCCGGATAAGTAGGATTCGTGATAACCTAAGCACTATCGGCGGGGTACATTAGTGGCAAGCTGTCGGGGCCTTGTTTGCTCCGTGGATTGGAGTGGACCCACCTACTTGGTGTCATTCATCCTGAAGGATCTACTATAGTGGACCTTGGCTTTAGCCAGGTCTAAGACTCGCATCCATGTGTATTACTGAATACAATGGACATTGATTTTCAGTATTGTGCGTCCACGGGTCTCCCCGGTGGGACTCAAGAACATAAGCAAGAGCATTCTTAAGAACCTACTTTGTGTTCATCTCAATAGGTTCATCACACTTAAGTGTAAAGTCATTGTGTACAATGCCTTCTATTGTTACGGTTCCTCATTGCCCGGCCGAACGGCCATGCGCAATGCCCATTGCAATTTGCGGAATGGGCATGCGGCTACCCGGGGGCATTCGAGACTCTGAGGCTCTCTATGACTTTTTGTTGAACAAACGAGATGCTCGACGAACTGTTCCACCAACTCGGTTCAATGTTGATGGCTTTTACGATCCCGAGGGCAAGCCAGGCAGCCTCTCCTCAAAGCAGGGCTATTGGCTGGAAGATGTTGAGCTGTCCAACTTCGACTCATCTTTATTCTCCATGGGACGAAAAGAGATCGAAAACCTTGACCCGCATCAAAGATTATTGCTGGAAGTTGTGCGTGAGGCTTTCGAGAGTGCTGCTGAGACCGGCTGGAGAGGCAAAAATATCGGATGTTATGCTGCCAGCTTTGGTGAAGAATGGAGCAATCTCCATGCCAAGGATGCACAGAATAGAGGATTTAACGTGATTACTGGCTATATGGATCTTATGCAAGCGAACCGTATCTCATACGAGTTCGATTTAAGAGGGCCGAGGTTTGTCCACCACTGATGTATGAGATGTAATGTTGACTGTCAGCAGTATGACACTTCGTGTTGGATGCTCGGGGAGTGGATTAGGCATTCACCTTGCATGTCAGTCGATTCAGCTGGGCGAGTGCTCCTCTGCGATTGTGGCCGGTGCCAATATCATTCTGTCGCCCGAAACTACCATGCTGATGGCAGATGGCGGGGCAATCTCCCCGGACGCCTCATCCAAAACGTTTGATGCCACTGCAAATGGTTATGTCCGCGCTGATGGTGTCAACTGTCTCTATATCAAGCGTCTGGACGAGGCCATCCGCGATGGTAACCCAATCCGAGCTGTAATTCGAGGAACTAGCACCAATGCAGGTGGAAAGTCATCTGCCCTCACGGCGCCAAATATCAACGCAGAGGAAACTCTTATCAGGGCAGCTTATCGCAATGCAGGCGTTGACCCCGCGCGAACAGCCATGGTGGAGTGCCACGGAACAGGCACAGCGATGGGCGACGCCATTGAGGCAGCTGCAGTAGCCCGCGTCTTTGGGGACAAGGGAATATATATTGGAGCGGTATGTAGCGATAAAACTCTCATCTGCTGCTACTCATATGCTTATAGTCAAAATTTGAAGGTAAAACCAAACCTAGGGCATTCGGAAGGGGCTTCGGCCATCAGCAGCATTCTAAAAGCAATCGTGGAGTTGGAAAATCGCACTATTTTACCCAATATCAAATTCAATACCCCGAGCCCTAGGAGTAGGTATATGACCTACCCACAAATGAGCTACTGAAGGCTAAGAATCCGCAGTTCAATGGGATGAAGACCGGCTAACAGTTCCAATTGAGCCGATGCATTGGCCAGAGGATCGAGAGGAGCGCATAAGCATCAATAGTTATGGAATCGGCGGAACCAATGTCCACGTAGGCTACACAGGTTTTCTATACTTTTGCATACAGAGCTGACAGCTCAGATTATCCTGGATTCCCCTGCCTCCTTCGGCCTATCCAATACCGAGTCGCCGGCCGAACGGGCACCAGATTTTAAACTTCTGCTGTTGTCAGCAGGCCACTCGGATTCATTGACAAAGATGCAAAATAACTACCAGGACTACATCGCTAAACATCCAGATAGGCTGACCGATCTAGAATATACCCTGGCGGAGCGCCGGGAGCATCTTCCTGTCCGTGGCTTTTGCATTAGCAATGGGAATCACGATGAGACTTTCGTCTCACCTTCTTTTACAAGCCAGCTTCAGAAAAAGGTTGCATTTGTTTTCACCGGCCAAGGTGCACAGTGGGCTGGGATGGGAAGGGAGCTGCTTAAAACATATCCTGAATTTGTTCATGATATCAGGCAGATGGACAAGCTTTTGCAAAAGCAAAAGGACCCACCCGAATGGGGGATAGAGGAGCAACTATTGATGCCGCCGGAAACGAGTCTGCTCTCCAAAGCAGAGGTTGCGCAGCCTGTTTGTACTGCCCTTCAAATTGCACTTTGCAACCATCTAGCCCGGTGGGAAATCTTTCCTTCCGCAGTCGTCGGTCATTCCAGTGGAGAAATTGCCGCCGCGTATGCCGCAGGCTCTGTGAGCATGCACGATGCAGTCCTTCTCGCATATTATCGAGGTGCCGCATCTAAGGAGCAGACTCGTGAAGGAGCCATGGCGGCTGTGGGGCTCGGATATGATGACGTTGTTCACTGGCTTCGACCAGGTGTTGTAATTGCCTGCGAAAATAGCCCCTCGAGTGTTACCTTGTCAGGAGATGCAGATGTCATTGAATCAGTCCTCTCAGCTATTCAAAATGACCGTCCAGATGCCTTTCAACGGCTCTTGAAGGTGAACAAGGCATATCACTCACGTCAGTAATCCCATTCGTCTACCTTAAGGACATGGCTAAACCTTTATAGATCACATGCAGGACGTGGGACACCTATACGACAGTCTCATGGCCAATCAACCAGCGATCAAGCGCCCAAACGTTCCATTTCACTCTACAGTGTTCTCTAGACAACTGCATGAAGCAGAGGACTTTGGATCCAGTTATTGGCGTCTGAACATGGAAAGCCCCGTTTGGTTCTATCAAGGGTTTAACTCTCTTCTTCAGTCAGAGGTTGGAGCAAATGCCCTATATTTGGAGATTGGACCGCATTCGGCACTGGCTGGCCCGGTCAAACAAATATACCGAGCTCAAAATGTGTCTAATCCGTATCTTTCTGTACTTTCACGTGGCTCAAATGCAGTTGTGACATTTTTGTCTTGCGTTGGTGAGCTCTGGTCTCGAGGCGTGAACATAAAATATCCCCTCCCAGAAACAATTCCCAAAGCCTTGCATGATCTGCCGTTGTATCCATGGCACTATGCAGAGCGTTGGTGGTCAGAGTCCCGATCCATGAAGTCTTCTCGGTTCCAAAGGTTTCCGCACCATGAGTTACTTGGTGTTCGGACAATTGAAAGCAGTGATCTCGAACCCGTTTGGCGAAACGTCCTGCGACTTGGAGATGTATCTTGGCTACGTGATCACTGTGTGGGTTCTGATATTGTTTTTCCAGCTGCGGCCTATATTGCAATGGCTGGCCATGCCGTTTGGCAGATAACGAATCTGAAGGACTTTACAGTGCGAGATATTTCCTTTAAGACCGCGATGGTGCTTGACGACAAGGTACCGACGGAGATCATTACCAGGCTTCAACCTCATCATCTTACCGACAGTCTGAATTCCAAATTCTTTGAATTTTCTATTTTGTCCCACACTGGTTCCGTGTGGACACAGCATTGCGTTGGACTGGTCGCAGGCGGCGAGAGCTCACCTGGACGAATACCTACAGTGACCTCTTTTTCGAGAATAGTGGACCCAAAACGGTGGTATCGAGCGATGAGCAGGGCTGGCCTTAAGTACGGCCCTCATTTTGCTGGTTTGCAGCAAATCACTGCAAGCGTTAGTGAAAGTACCGCATCTGCCATCATCCAGGATAGCAGACCGTCCGGATCGTCATATACCTTGCACCCAACAACGACCGACTTGATTCTACAGTCCGCTTTCGTAGCCATGTATCAAGGCCAGCCACGCTTCTTGGAAAAGTCCCGCTTGCCTACATTCATCGAGGAGATGTATATACGAGGGGGAGTGGGCGAGCATGATATCCATTTGAATACCACTGCCCGGAAGCAGACAATCCAATCCCACGGTGTCGTCAAGGATACCCTTCTCTTTTTTGTGAATGGTCTGGAGCTTTCGGCGCCAGAAGCAGACGGAAACGAACAGGAGCAGCAATCTGAATCGGCCCAGCTGGTCTGGAAGCCGGACATCCACTTTGTGGATTCTACAACTCTTGTCCAACCAGCCCAGCAGGCCGAGCTACTTTCAGCAAATCCTCTTATTGAGCGAATATTTTTGCTTTGTGCCATAGACCTGATGGACGATATTGATGGCATTCCTACAACTCAACCACATCTCCAATTGTATCGGACATGGATGTCTGAACAGCTTTCGAAAGCGCAGAACGAAGGCTCCCCTCTAGTGCCCGACGCAAAAGATCTATTCAATCTTAGTGCTAGCGATAGGAAAGAATTGATCCACAGTCTAGTCACAAGTCATACTGATGGAACAATGATTCCAGGATCTCGCATCTTGTTCCTTTGTTATAGGCACATGTTGGACATTTTCAGGGGCAGGACTAACCCGCTTGAGTTGATGCGACGAGATGGCCTGTTAGCCCGTTACTACGACTGCTTACAGGACAAGCATGATTACAAAGGCTTTCTGCAACTCTTGGGTCATCTACGGCCTCGAATGACTGTGCTAGAAATTGGCGCCGGTACCGGAGGACTGACTGCAAAGATACTCGAGTTATTGCGATCTGAGGCTGGAGAAGATACTTACCAGGAATATATGTATACCGATATCTCGTCGGGCTTTTTTGTCGATGCGCAGGAAAGGTTCCACGATCGACCTCGAATTCACTACGACGTGCTGGACATTTCTAAGGATCCTATTGAGCAGGGCTTCCCTGAGGCCCATTATGATTTGATTATTGCCTCTAATATCCTACACGCAACTCCTAAGTTGACCGAGACTCTAAAGCATACTAGGAAGTTGCTCAAGCAAGACGGTCGTCTCTTGTTACAAGAATTATGCCCTGTTTCAAAATGGACAAATTTCATCTTCGGATTGTTCCCCGGCTGGTGGCTCGGTAAAGATGATGGACGCCCCAGTGAGCCCTACATCAGCCCTACGGAATGGAATTGCAGACTGCGTGCCGCTGGATTCACCGGTATAGATGCCTCAGCTCTTGATGCCGAACACCCATACCAGCTCAACACTATGCTGGTTGCAACACCTGCGCCGCTATCATATGTGAAGAGGGTCACTGTGCTTTACACAGGCACGTCTCATCCTGTAGTCCATGATTTACGCCAACAGCTTAGCTCAGATGGATACAAAGTTGACCTGGTGAGCTGGGGAGACGACCTACCAGCCGACCAGGACATTGTCTTTCTGCTCGACCTTGAGGCACCATTTTTCGATAATCTCACAAAAGAGAACCTCGATACTTTCCTGCAGATATTCAACCATCATTCCTCATCTAGACTCTTGTGGATAACCCATGCCGCACAGATCCTACCACAAGATCCGCGGTTCTCTCAGGTGCTGGGTATGGCACGGACGCTGAGGTCTGAACTTGGTGTCTCCTTTTCTACCCTTGAATTGGAAAATTTCGGTCCGGGTTCCATGGAGGCAATCTCCCTTCTTTTGCAACACATACAGCAGAGGACAGCTGAGAACACCGGGGAGTCTGAATTTGACCCAGACCAAGAATATGCGTGGGTCAATGGTACCATTCATGTTAGCCGCATGCACTGGCTCTCAGTTCCTGAGGCCCTGGCTCAGAGCAGCGGGGGAAGTGAGAAAGCTACCCTGGAGATAGGTCGACCTGGATTACTCAATACGTTGCGTTGGGTATCTCAGCGATTGAAACTGGTAGGCGCCAATGAAGTGAGAATCAAGACGATGACAATCAGCATGAACTTCAAAGAACTTCTTCTTGCCATGGGAGTTGTCCCCATTGATTGTGGCCAGGAGTTGGTAGGTACAGATAGTACAGGTATTGTCACAGCGGTTGGGTCCAATGTCAAGAACGTATCTGTCGGTGATCGAGTGATGGCCCTCACTGTTGAGAGCACGAGCTATACAACGGTACTGCAGCTATCTAGCCACCTCTGTATTCGGATTCCAGATGACTGCAGCTTTGAGGAGGCTAGTACGCTGCCGACTGTCTACCTGACTGTGCTCAGAACGTTACGGGAAAAAGCGAACCTTCGACGGGACCAAAGCATTCTTATTCATAGTGCTGCAGGAGGAGTTGGTATCGCGGCCATCCACTATGCAAAGTGGATTGGTGCGAAGGTCTACGCGACAGTAAGCTCACCGAACAAGATTAGATTCCTGGTGGATGAGATGGGTGTAGAGAGAGAAGACATATTCTACTCACGTGATACCACCTTCCTTGATGGAGTTATGAGAGCAACCTGTGGCCGGGGAGTTGACGTAGTGCTTAACTCACTATCAGGCGAGCAGTTACATGCGTCCTGGAAATGTGTTGCAGAGGGAGGAAGTATGATTGAAATTGGTAAACGCGATCTTCTTGGTCGTGGAAAACTGGCCATGAGCCCGTTCTTGGCCAACCGATCGTATATCGGAGCTGACATTGCAACTCTATCCGTGCTTGAGCCCGAATGGGTTCAAGAACAACTAGCCACCATTATTAGTCTTTACAAGCAGGGAGCTATACATCCCATCCGCCCGGTCAAGACATTTCCCGTCACTGAGGTTGAAGATGCCTTCCGGTACCTACAAACGGGGCAACACATCGGCAAGCTTATTCTGCAGTTTTCCGACTCGCCTGACCTTCCCATGACCACTAGGGCTCCAGTGTTGGACCTTCGAGGAGACAGGGCCTACCTTTTGGTAGGTGGAATGCGGGGCATCGGTGCATCCCTCGCAAGGTGGATGGTCTACCACGGGGCCAAGAGTCTAGTTTTCCTCTCTCGCTCAGCAGGAGAAAGGGATGAGGATAAAACACTTATACAAGAATTGCGTGATATGGGATGTCAGGTCTTCACATTTGCAGGTGATGTTACTGATCTGGCAACCGTTAAACGTGTTATAGAAAGTGTTCCAACTCCTATTGCAGGAGTCATTCAATTAGCCATGGTTCTTGCGGACACTGGAGTCATGGATATGAATTTGGAAACTTGGAATACGGCTCTGAAGCCCAAGGTTGATGGAACATGGAATCTACACAAGGCACTACCAACAAATATGGATTTCTTCGTCATGGCCTCTTCCCTATCCGGAACATTTGGAAACTACGGCCAGTCGAACTACGCGGCCGCCAACACTTTCCTTGATGCCTTTGCCCAATTCCGTCAATCCCAAGGACTCGCTGCATCGGTGGTGGACTTGGGCGTAGTGGACGAGATCGGATTCGTCAGTCGAAATGCATCTCTTCACCGATCGATAGTGCAGCAGATGGGTGCCCCCATATCAGAAAATAGCCTATTGAGCTGCTTCCATTTGGCCATTATTCGATCTCATCCGCGACATGACTATTCATCAGTATTTAATCCGCTAGATGGGTTCCGATCCCCCTATCAGCTGCTCCACGGTCTACAGTCCAAAATCGGCATTGCAAAGAATCAGTTCATGTGGCAACGAGATCCTCGTACCGCTTTTAATCGCACTCATATGCAGAAAGATGCATCCACCCATGATGGTAATGAACGCGAAGACGGTGGCCTCAGGTCGTTCCTTGCGGCTATCCATGATAACCCGGGCATATTGCAAGAGCAGTCTAGTGCTGAAAGAGCAGCTACAGAGATCGCTCGCCAGGCTTCCGCGTATACGACGCGACGTGCCGATGAAGCAACAAATTTGGGGTTGTCGTTACACGATTTTGGTGTGGACTCTCTCGTGTCAATCGAACTTCGCAATTGGTGGAAACAGTCATTTGGCGTCGATGTGACGGTGTTGCAGCTGATGAATGGTGGCAGCTTCATGGATCTTGGCCAGAAGGCTGTGGACCAGCTGAAGCAAAGACATTTGAAAGTATAATAGGAGCCTGTAGTTTTAGAACACTAGAATGGATCGACTTGGACTCATAATGTAACATTCGACTATAAATTAAATTGAAAATTTTATAACGTCAGAATTAGGGCACGAATCCTCCGATCTAGGGCTCTTCGGAGCTACTTGGGGATGAGGCAATGAGCTACATTCTCCAGTGTATTATTGATCCATTCTGAGCGATTGAGGATAATCCGTGATAGTGCGCGTTTGAGGGCCAACGAGACTTGCTTGATCAATGCCTTTGGCTAACACCATAGTATAGTTAAGATGCTATCAATGCTTTTCGTGGTGTCTTGGCAAGGGAGGGGTCGACTAGTTATTGGGGCATACCTCACTTGTTCCTTAAGAATACAAGGGTTTTTATCAAGCCATAACCATAGGCTTTACTACCGGCTTAAGTTGGGAACCATTGCAGTCTAGTACTTTGCCCATCTGTCCAGCTGTCGAAAGAAGGTCTGAATTTCCGAGTTGGTCTTGCGCAGATGGAAGAGCTCAGTTCGCTACTGCCATAATGATGCGGACTACTCGTCACGGTCCGATAGTACTGATAGTCAATTGTGCCGAAGAAGCTACTGTTGCAAAAGGTACTTTTTCCTGACAGTTTGGTTGAGAAATGTCTGAAGTGTGTACCACTTGAGCAATACTACAAGAAATTAAGGGAGGCTCAGATGCTACCAGAAATTTCACCACAATTAATCATCGAGTCGAGGGTTATACGGGCACCAATAGTACTGAAAAAAAATTACGAATATTGTCGGCCGCCTGGATATTATCTGCGTATCGGTAAAAAGAATCCACTGCTCCTATTCTACTGTGCAAGGAACCTTTACAGGAAGACACTGAGCATCCATTACTGATCCCAAAGTGTAACAGAAACCTCCTTTCTTGCACAGGATACAATACTACAACAGAGCTCAAAAGGAAGATCCTGGTTTTTAAATGTGTGGTATTTTCACTCCCTTCCCGTAGGAAATAGGTACTACACCATGTTTCGAGACTCCTGGTGGTAGCATTTAGCTACCTTGTAGATTGACTGTTTCAAGAGCTCCCTCTCTGTGCGTGTCATACAGCTCGCCACTAGATAGTGGATAGATTTCATAGGATAGTTAGAAGACTACATGTGAATCCAGGCGTCTGTAAATAATTTTAGCCCAAAACAAGGACTCATTAAGATCATGATTCTAAGCCCTCAGGGCTCTCAATAACTTTTAAGGTGACAATCTACAAGATATCTTCCATGGTAATGTGATTCATCCGTGTCAAAAGGTATCACTACCATCTCAAAGCCCTATACCCTGAGCAAGGCCTGGTTTCCTAGCTTCTAAAATCTTCAGTGTCTGATCAAACACCTTTTCCTGCGCTTGGCGTCCGATATCAGTGTAGATCCAGGACTCAACATCTTGATTCGCTCCGTCGCTTTGAAACTCGCCATGCGAGCTTGCCGGAGCAGCAGCAGCGAGTACAAGTGTTCGCCCGCCAACTTCAGTGGTACGGTCAAGAATGCGACGCATAATCCGCACGGCCAGGGAAGGCTCGCTACCACTACGGTCGAGGTTCGAGGAACAGAGGCCTGGGTTCACAATATTGATGATGACGAAAGGAGCAGAGGCTGTTTTGGATTTGAGGCGGGCGACAAGTTCACGCGTGAAGAGAACTTCGATGAGCTTGGTAACTTGATACCTTTTCTCCTGTATTAACATATAGGCACTTTATTTCAGGAAGATAGACAGTTAGTTACCTGGGTTGCTGGCTAAAAGCTTCCCTTTCGTTTAACTTGGCGTAGAGATCCGGGGCATTAATCTCGGGGAAATTCGTGAGACGGTGTGCCTCGGAGCTGACGATGACAAGATGTGGATGCGATTCTGGAAAGGCCTCCTTTGTCTCGTTAAGTTTCGGTAATAGTGACAATGCCAGCAGAAATGTATTTCGAACATTCACTTGTATAGCCTGTTCGTAGCCCTCGGTCACTACCCAGTTGCTGTGATTGATACCGGCATTCTCGACTAGCACGTCTAATCGTGGAAGCTCTGTCTTCACGCGGTCTGCGAATGCAAGCGTAGGTGCAGTGCTGGATTGATCAAGTTCCCAGATTTCGATTGCATCGGCGTCGGAACGGTGCTTCACACTCTTGACGATTTCCTCCTTTGCGGTTTGGCCTTTTGTGACTGTGCGGACGGCGAGAATTAGACGTGCGCAGTTGAGACGATAGAAATGGCGCGCGGCTTCGAGGCCGAGACCTGTGTTCGACCCAGTGACGATGACGGTCTGGTCTGCAAACGAGCTTTCGGGATACGATGGCGTGACGAACAGTTGTGAGTAGAAGAACGTGCGTAAGCCTACAATTAGGTTGGGGGTAATGGGGAATTCAGGCTGTTGGGGAGCCATGATGGAGAATTGGTGGCAGGTTATATCAGGATGTGGAAATGCTAGTCGGGGATCAAGCCCCTATATAGGAAAATTATCGTATAGATGCATTACGACCGATATCTGGCCGAATGTGACGGGACATGGCTGGTATTTCGGGGATATTTTGAGCGAACGGCATATCGCTGAATTAGCCCCCAACTTGGTTTGATTATGCATGCTTATTGATCGGTACTTTTGTTCCAGAAGCCTCGTTCTACTGGTCAGATATGAGCCAAGATGTGCCGTCGATTAGGTTTGTTCTATTTTTCTCTTTATTCCCTATCTATTTACCTTTCTCATACCGCGATGCTAGGCTTGTAATCCAATCTACCACCTTTTCAGGTGCACTAGGTATAGGAAAATGTCCCGTTTGAATCACGGTCACGTCAACCTCCCTACCAGTCTCTCTCTCAATCATATCGATCCCCTTCTGCTGCTCCCGAGCTGGGATCACCTTGTCATCCGCACAGAGCAAATATGAAACTGGAACGTCCTTATACCCAGCGTACGTCAGTGGATTTGTGAAGCTGGCAGCCGAATGTCGAGCGAATCGTTTCATCCATGCCTCGCCTTCCTCGACTGGGAGGTCTGAGAAGCATAGTGAAGCAGACGCGGTAGGATTGGCCATGACCAAGTATCCGTCATCCTATGTCTTTCATTAACAATCATCCACAATACGATGGAAAGTTCCAACAGTCAAAGCAAGGATAGGGTGAGAGAACACAGAGAGCAAGACCAACCTCAAGCTGTAACTCAACACGATTGTCACTCGGAATATCAGCCAACACATCCGCCGAAGATGCGCCCAATTCTGGCACCACCGCCGTCAGATACGCCAGGTTTACAATACCACCGACCTTCCTGGAACCCTCTGTCTTGGCTAGTCCTTTGATGCTCTCGCTGGCAGGCACCCCGCCATACGAGTGAGCCACTAAGATCACCTCCTTTCCTTGGTCCACTAGCGCCGCGACCTCGCTGGCAATCGCAGCCGCATCGTCGTACATGGTTGCAGGTTGTTGAAGTTTCTCAGTGCTGCGGAGACGAATGGCTTTGATCTCGTAGCCTTTGGATGCTACTCTATCTGTAACCGCGTCATAGAACTCGGGCAGGCTGAACGAGCCGGGGACAATGACAATCGCGGGTTTTGATTGGGACATGGTATATTGTGGGTAGGTATTGTAGCAATGAGAGGAGTCTGACTTCTGAGGCTTGATCCAGCTAAGGGGGAGAACATAGAATTTATAATAAAAATCTCGTCTTCCAAAGTGTGCGCTGAATGGCTATAATAACAGCTGCTTAACATGTATCTGCATCGCGCTACCGATGCGTTGGTGATTTGAAATCCAACCGGATGCATTATAAATACAAGCTTACGGCTAGTTAGTTAGAGAGCACGCCATTAATAATACGAATATCGAGCCAGTCAGAATCCTTCTAGATACCTATAGCAGCAGAGCTAGGACAGTAGTCGGTTAGATCTTGGGGCCGCGATAAACCTGCGTCATCGAGAAGCATCAACAGTGGGCATAATTGGAAGGGCCTGTGGTTACTGGAGGTAATAATCGTGCATCCGAGAGACAAGCATAGCGATAAGCACGTCAAGACAGAAGACGCTTGTATGCCACTAATCTGGATAGGACACGTAGTAGAGAGGCCAAAAAGCAAGACCACGCGAACATGCCCTATTTCCAACTCGATATTTGTGTTCCATTCACTGTTTACTACGATTTCGGGATGTCAGATGATCTACGTAGTTCGAATTGTGGACAATTTAAATCGTTGAGTGCTGTACCCTGATTGACAGAAATATATATGTTCGGCTATTTGCACATATTTACAGGTCAATCGGTAGTTCGGCATGACCCAGGAAGACAACATAGGAGTGATATGGAGTATATAGAGATCAATTGCCAAGATAAGGTGAGCGATCCAAGTAGCTTAGAATAAACAAGCAATGCAATCCAACGCGATGCAACCCTGAGTGGAAATAAGTCTAACTTGCGTGGCCGGTTGTTCTATGCCAAGATGTCGGTAAAATAGGGATTGATACGCCATACCTAATCAGGCCTAGTCAACGAGGATGGATCCACTTTTGTTCATCAGCGTGATATATACGACTCTGCGAGTCTTCATAATTACTCTTCGCAAGGCTTAACATCATACTCTACGTCAGTCCTAATAATATACTTCGCACCCTTACGTACCCCAGTCCCCTCGTGTAGCAAGGCCCCATTGGCCTCTCCGTGCGGGAAGATCGCAACGGCTCCCATGACAGGTCGTACCGGGTAAGCATTGAGGGTTCCCTCCCGCGCAGCAGGCATGAAGAAGGTCGTCTCTCCGCCCTCGAACTCATCATTCAGATATAGTAGGAAGGTGTACATAGAGCTCTGCCTCTTATCCTCCGGCGAGGCATCATATACATATGTGTCATCCGGGAGTATGCCAGACGGCGGCCAAGCACCGTCAATGTGGCACCGGTACTCAGCACCGGGCACGTATCGGTATACACGGAACCGCCGATTGATGCCTCGGGCTAGACGGCCGTTGATCGACTGAGGTACGTAACTGGAGATTCGTGCCCAGAGCATGTCGTGGAAAGTAGTGTCAACAACCCAGTAGAAGTTGTGGGCTAGGATGCTCATGTCGCCATCTTCGCGGAGAGGCGCGTCCGGTAGGAAATTGACGGATTCACCTGCCGCAATGATTGCTTTGCATTCGGCCGGGGAGAGGACATTTAGGGCTAGGCCAAGACCTGGCACGGCGGGGTGTGGGTGGTATGTTATGGTTGGGCCGACGGGGGCCAGTGGGACGGCGTTCGGGGCGGAGGTATAGAGGATGGCGGGATGGTGGTTTGGAGGTTTGCGGAGTGGGCCGGGGGTAGTCTCGATGACGCGGAGGGCCGATGGCGACTTGGGCGCGTCGGCTAGAATGGATTTGTCAAGCACTGAGGCGTAGACGGAGAGGGGCGCGGACGAGGGGCGGAGGTCCCAGATGGACTGGAAGGCGATGGGAGAGGTGGAGTCGACGGCATCCGGGTTGGTGTCAATGGGGGTGCTGACGCGCAGGATAGCATCGAGGACGCGGAGGAGTTCCAGTTCCTTTGCGCTGCGTTCAAGGGGGACACGATCAATTGCATCGGGTTGCGTTGAGAGACCGCTGACGACATCTAGATCCCGGACCCAGCGACACAAGGCTCCAATCTTGGGTTGTTCGCCCCGAATTCTCATCTCAGCGAGTAGGATCTTGGCATCGATGTATTTCTCGTCGGCTAGAGCACCGGTGATTCGTGCCGTTAAGTTTGCGCCCTCTATCGAATGATTAGCTGCTGCTATTAATTAGTGATATCGCAGTCGCGTACCAGCAGCGTTGACGCCCGTAGTGCAGGCCTGACGGAAGTCATAGACTGCAGCTCGCAGGTCCTTACATGCCTTCGACTTGGTCAGGCCCGGGTATTGTGCGAGAGCCGTGAGCGTCTCGATCGTGATCTCGAGATCCTCGTCTGGGACGACCGTCTTGAGGTGCTTGGGCTCGCCATCAGGGGGCGGTGTCAGTGTGGGAGCCGCCTTTGCGACTTTTTGTGGAAGCTCGACTTGCGCGTTGCGCTTGCGCTTGGCGGCTTTGGATTTGGCCATAGTTATCTGTGGTTGATTGACAGATAATTACTTGATACGAGTGGGGGTTTGGAGGTTAGACCTAACTTTTGTGGCCGCTTTCCGCCCTGCAAAATTCCCGGTTCGCCCCACACAATTTTCCTCTCCCCTAAAGTATCGTACACTAGGTTGAATGAGGACTAGTGACCTGTGCCAAATCGGTAAGACGTCGTGTCCTTAGTTGTGATTGCCTTCAAGCCCTAACCTGCGTTATGGACATGCTTCTCTTTACTACGAGCAAATCTACGACTGGAAATGTACAAGACGACCGTTGCATGCAAGCTATACCAAAATCTCTTTCTATAGCGTCTTTGTCGTTGTCCATCCAAATAGGCGTAACTCCTATGAAGCCAGTCCTCTCACAAGTTGTACATTGGTTAATTTTCTACCCAATGGTGTCTGCTTCACCTACAGGAAAGGGGTAAGCTAGAAACCAAGTACCCAGATGTTACACTCTATTGAGAGGGTGGAATAGTAATTGATACCCAATACCATGACCTTCCATGGCCTCGCACACCATACTAGTTCACATCTCCTTCATTACCTCCATGCAAGGTTTTGGTGGGGGTACGAACATCAACAAAGACGTTTACATGGCCAAGAATCTATCACCTATTTTATTTCTAGATGGACAAGATGTCTAAGACTTGGAATGAATTGAGTAATTTCCGGTTTTCTCTAAGAAGCAGTGTAGCGGAGTTGGGGTTGTCGGTGCCTCAGGCAATCACAGCGACACCCGAAGAAGCCCTCTTTAGTTACCCTTGGCGGCTTCTTTCGCACTTATAGCTTGTTCCTCACCCATTGCTGAGAGAACGGTAATGACTAATGATATACAGGCAGTTAGAAATCACCCAATTGATAGATCTGACTTATAGCCTCGAAGGCAGTATACTATCGACTTACGCAGGTCTTTTCCAGCTTCAAAATCCTGCTGAATCTGGTCTCCTAACACACCGTCGGGGACTTTTACATCGTCTTTCGCCGTCCCATCTTGGGTCATTAGATTGAGGAAGCCCTCATCAATATTAACCTACCTGTCTTAGTATACCTACAGTGAATATTGGTAATTGTTTAGAATACTTACCAACGAATAATCATTTCTGTATACATTCGGAACCTCCACAGACTGAGTAGGTTCGATATCGTCCGACAGAGTTCTACCCGTAAAAATGTCTTCGGCGACCAGATGGAAATGGGTTCCAATTTTGCTGATCTCGGAAATTTTACAGGGCCTCCCACGGATTATAACATGGCCGTTTTTTCTTAAGGTCAAAACCCGCGCTGCATAGGTCTGTGAGACATGTTGCTGGTATTTTTCATCGTCCTGTATAGTATCAGTTATTGTTACCTTATCATAAGTGGATCGAATTTGCAAAGTGCGAGGCCCTTAAGTAGGACTTAAAGGAGACCGTAAGACGTGGAAGTAAATCCATCACAAAAGCGGAGGAATAAGGATGAGGAGACATACACTCATGGTGGAATAGCGTAGACTTGATAACAGCTTTACTCAAAAGAAGGTCTGCTTAGAGATATGAGAGAAAGGAAATCGTCCAAGCATTATAGTTATATTTACCGAGGTCTACTTCGATCTACGGGGATGCCCAATTTGCGCTTAGAACCTGCTGCGGGGCTGGGGGGTCTCGTTATGGGGGTTGTTTTGACGATCATGCCGATGTGGGTGCCACTGTTTGTTGACCGGGATCCCAATTAGCCCTAGCGCCGATGCGTGCCTTTTGTCAGATCGTCACGTAGTGATACTATGTAGTTATGCCCGGCCACCTTTCGTTCCATATCGGTGTGTATGTTAACCAGCTACGATAGTGGGGGAAGTGGGTATTTAGATTCCGGCCACCCAATTCCATACATGGCTCATCTGCCGAACAACCCACACTGGATATAGCCTCGCATTGAAGGACTGCTGACTTCATGTCTAGACACGTTTGCTCCGCTTTTTCGGAGGGGAAGGGTTTAGCTGTGCCACAAGCCTGTATACCCGAGCAAAACTCCTAGGCCACTTCATACCGATTGGGGATTAGATGAATTATAGTTTGCCTTTAGAATAAAGGCGATAGTTATAGCATCATGCACTTTATGCAGGTATCATGTCCATTTCTAGTTACATTCGTAGGCAGCCCATTGCAAAAAAGAAACGGCAGTGGCCGATATTCCTCTCTTTAGACAATACTAGGTGTATCTTACAACCTTAAAAGGGCCATGGCATGAATCAGACTCTAAAATAAACATCAAGACCTGAAACTCAAATATGACTTATATCTCCCATACAACTCCTTGGTTTCAAAACAACCCCAAAAGGTCCCACCTCGCTGTGTGAACTTCCATGACCTTTCGCCCCTCGCCGTTTGGTCCTTCATACAGGTAAGACAACTTTGACCCCCATGTACTCCCGCTGATGCATGACCTTGCCATCGATGAGCACTTGATGAGCACCTACTCTGTTATTGACGGTATCTGTTGGATCTGTACACGTCGCAATTTGGATCTCGCGCCACTGGCGGTTGGTAGGGACAAGTTGGCCCTGCGACGTGAGTTTCTTGAATTCCTTATAAACTCCCTGTTCCTCGACACAGCCCTCTCGTTGAATAAGTTTCGAGTCTAAAAGGAGTCATTAGTCTAGATCGCTCCAGGAATAGTCTGCCTTAGGTTGCCAATTACTCACCGTGTGCAGGAGCCATACGCAAATCACCAATGGAACTATTAAACAGCACCAGCGAAAGTCGCTCCTCGTGCAGCTGATCGGCAGGCGGCCTGAAGACGCGGTGACGGGTTGCCTTGAAATGCCCTCCCGAGACAATCTCCAGTGTATCACCAATATTAATAACAAGCGCACCAGGCTTGTAGGGTACGTAGTACCATTGTTCGTCGCGGCCCCAGATCTGGAGACACGAGATGGGAACAGAGAACAGCAGTGTCGTCAGACCAAAGTCTGTGTGGCCGTGCATGCGAAGGCCCTTGGATGCTTCTTGTGTTTGCTTCTGGACGGGTCGGAAGAGCGCATGGCGGAAGTAGCCTTCGCCGGTTGGGCTGCCGTGTGATTGAACATTGTCCCAGAGATAGTCGTCTGGTAATTCTAGGACCCGTGACAAGACGGTGAGGAGTCGTCGGTTCACAGACTTGGTGAGGTAATTGCTGAAAGCCTCGATCTCGTCCATGAACGGGTGCAGGCAGGTTGGAACGCGGTTGATGTCTTCCCAGTCGGGCTTGTACCAGTTGAATTGTTCGATGCCGTCGGGCGCTCCACGGTGGCGCTGAAGAATAAGAAAACGGAGTTAATATCCAGTTGAGTACTTTACACGGGCAGGAGTAAGATTTTCTTACCTTAAATCCATACGGATGTTTGTAACCAGACCACTTTCCGCTATCGGGGTGGAAGAGAAGGCGCTCTTTGTCCTCCTCGCTGATGTTGTTATATAGGTATTGTGCCAGGGCGAACTGGCGATGCAGCTATTATACGGATGAGGGTCAATGCTGTTTCTATTCTCTTCGTAACTTGTAGTACTTACCTGCTCTAAAGAAACTCCATAGTTCTCGAGGAACAAAAATCCGTCATCGCGGATAGCTACTTTGACCTGTTGGACAAGGTCATCGACAACAGCTGGGTCCTCTGAATCAAGGAGCGAAAGATCAATCGACTTGAGCTCGGCAAAGTTGTGCTTTTCCCTGGTGACAGGAGGGGGAACCCATTCTGGCACGAAAGGCTTGCCGGGAAGGTCGGCGGACGGTGGGTTGAAGGGGGCTGCGGGTGCCATGACTTGGTATGTGTAGTGATATCTATGTGGTGATAGATGTTGGATAGAGTGGCTAATGAGGCCTTGCGATTGAGGTTTTATAATTCCTTGAATGATATATGATAACGGAGGTCTACATGTAATACCTGAAGTCATACAATGTGCATAGGCAAGCTGCTAGGAGGAGCGCAGGCATGGGTCTTGGCTGACCCGCTATGGGCTTGTGCAGTGCCTCCACCAGCATAATTGATAGAACCTGTGCTTCTTGCAACATTTCCGATAGTTCCAAACCCGATAAGCTCGGTCCTCCATCTTATCGAGCTCCTCCCCGAAGTTAATTTACTAGATTGTTGCCAAGAATAAGCTCAACTGTTAGGCTGTGGGGCGAGCTGCGGGAGGAGCTCCTCCCAACTAGGGCTGGAGGAGCTGGAGGAGCTTCGGCGGAATATCCACTCGGTCTTATCGCGATGGAGAGTAAGAGGAGAAGGCGATATGAAATTTAAAACAGCGATTTGCACCATTGACTTCTCTATCATCGCATCTCAGAAGTCGTAACAGAATTACCTATACATCCACTTCTCATTATCCTACACACAATCTCGGTCTCTCCTTATCCCGTGATCCTCAGCAACATGTCCCGTCAACTCATCTCCAGCGAAAAGTTCCCTCCCAAGCCTCATAACTGTAAGTGGTATTCTATCACCTTGACGAAATATTATGCTGTTTGCTAATCAAGCTGGTATCTCACAGGCCCCGCCGTCAAGGTCCCTGGTCTTGTCTTCTGCGCAGGCCAAACAGCCACCGGCGAGATTAAACAAGCAACGGTGGGTCTCCTTTGTACAAAAGACATCTATTACTTGTAACAAATAACTAAATCCACCATGATGCCTTACAGAGAACTGTTCTGCAGAATCTTAAAGAAGTCCTTGAGCTTTCTGGATCATCCCTTGAACAGGTTGTCAAGTACAATGTCTATCTCGCCGATATGAAGGACTTTGCTGCAATGAACGAGGTGTACATCGATTTCCTACCCAAGCCGATGCCATCTCGCTCATGTCTCCAGGCGCTGCCTCCGGGTGATGGAACGGTTATTGAGATTGAGTGCATTGCGCAGGCTTGAGACAGTATATATAGAGGGCTTCAATAGAATACATAATAAAATTATTTAAATTAGCCTTTTCCTACCGGTCATCTCTTTGGCATTATGTTTCTTAAATGTCGCATTTCCTTATTTTTTCTTATAGGAAGTACGAGAATATATAGTTTAGTTGAACATACGGAACAAAGCCAAGATGATAGAAATATACTGAAGTGGGCTGCCGGCCGTCGCAGCAATGTTTCGAACGAATATATTTGTGGTCTCTATGTATCACTTAGTAAAGTGTGCGCCTGCTTATAGCATATACAAATGACAAATATGCCGTTGTTGCGACCCTCAATCTTATTGTTTTGAGGTGGTACTTAGACCGTCCCATAGGGAAGATACCCTGCGCAGAGTGGCCGAAACAAGGAGACAGTTGAGCAAGAACTTGGCATGATAACTGCAACTACCATTTATCGTTATTTATCTTAAGTGCCTATGTCCAACAAAAGAGAATCTGATATTGAACGCATAATACGTCCAAAGACGGTGGTTTTCACCCTGAGGCAATATTATGGAGCAAAAATGGGTATGGGTAAAAGGTTAGATTCGCTATCTAGTCTATAAGCCCTGAACAATTATATATATCCATGTACTATCCAGTCTCTCATGACCGAGCAACCTCAAACTCCGCAATATACCAATTCTGAATCGCCTTGGTATCACCAGTAATCGCGACCGTGTCATATCGCTCTCTAGCCTCCTTGGCCATGGTACCATTATTCACCATCCGCCCAGCCCACTTTCCATGCTTGCGCGCCGCCGCGATAATCTTATCTACAGCAGCGACAAACTCCGGCTCATCTCCACGGGCAGGCACATATCCAAGAAGCGACTGCGCAAGGTCATTAGGACCGATGAAGACAAGGTCCACTCCGGGCACAGCACAGATGGCATCGACGTTCTCGACGCCCTCACGCGTCTCTATTTGGATCATAGTCAATATTGTCTCGTTGGCGGAGATCATATACTCCGGGGTTGTGAGCCCATGGCCGATAGCCGGGAATGCTGAACCTTGGCCACGAACACCCTGTGGAGGGAACTTGGAGGAGGCGACGATTTGTTGTGCTTCTTCGGCGTTGTTGATCTGCGGAACCATGATGCCGTGTGCACCTGTGTCTAGAGCGCGCTTGATAATGTCATGGGCGGGCCCACGAATGCGAATAATTGGCGATACTCCCAGCGCCGAAATGGCAGAGACGGAGTTGTGCATGGAGTCGTCGCTAATGTGGCCGTGCTCGCAGTCGATGATGATACCGTCGACACCAGTCAAGGCAACAATTTGGGCCATGCGGACTGAGGGAATGGCCATGAATGTCATCAATGGGTATTCTCCCGCTCTGATTTTGTTCAGGAGCCTCAGACGAGAGTTCACGATCTCTGTCGTCTGAGGGGTGGGGTAGGTCTTTGTTGGCGCGGGCATTGTGTTGCGTGTTTGTGCGGAGGTGTTGATGATAGTGATAATGGGAATAGTAGCTGGCGTCAATGTGTCTTTAATAAGTGTTTCTTCTCTGTCCTTGTGGTATCAAGAATTGCTTACACTGAAGTATGTGCTCGGCTCATCTCCGACAGCGGATAAATGGGAGGAGCTCCTCAAGTGCCTCTTTTTTCACTCCTCCCGATAAGACCCACTCGGCTTTATGCACCCCGGATTTCAACCAAACGTCTAATTGTCTAGGCAAGATTTCCAATTGGAGTGATATCTGTGGTGCTATTCCCCTCTTTCCTTATCTATGCTGCCCCACTATCGATCCGCCCGCGAATCATTGACTCTCAGATACTTGAACATCCGTCCTGTTCAATAGCCGCTGGATTGCCTTGACCAAAGCACACTGATAACAACCCTTCCTGCCTGAAGCCTTTATTATGGAGGCGAGCCTTGGGAGGAGCCCTCTCTTGGAATCTATTCTCACTCAAGCAAAGACAGACTACTCACAACCGGTTCAAAACATCAGAATCTGCTGTTGTTGAGCAAAAGGACTTGTTGACCTTGATAACTATCGCACCGATGGCTACAGTCATGGATACCAAAAAAGTGACGCTGTCAGTTCATAGCGATGACAACATCTCCGCTGCAGAGGGCCAAGTCTATGTCCCAGATGCAGCATACCGCCGGATGCCAGAGAGCCTTCGCAACCTCAGCGAGGATGAACTCAATACTCTCAACAAGAAAATTGTCCGAAAGGTTGACTTCCTTGTACTTCCCACCATTGGAATATTGTACATTTTGAACTATGTCGATCGTCAGAATCTAGCCGCAGCCAAGCTACAGGGGATCATGGAAGATCTGAACATGACCACCCAACAGTTTGCCACCGCAGTTTCCATCCTCTTCGTCGGCTACTTGCCCTTCCAGATTCCGAGCAATCTCCTCATAACCAGGATCTCCCGGCCGGGCATGTACATCTGTGTTGCTGTCGTGATCTGGGGCTGCATCTCCGCAGCAACAGCAGCAGTTAAGACGTACAGCCAGCTGCTTGCTGTACGAGCCATTCTTGGAGTGGCCGAGGCAGTCTTCTTCCCCGGTGCGATCTACTACCTCTCTGCCTGGTACACAAAGAAGGAACTCGGGAAGCGCATTGCAGGCCTCTACATCGCACAGCAAGTTGGCAATGCCTTCGGCGGGCTGTTCGCAGCAGCCATCCTCCAGCTCGATGGTGCCCACAACATCGCCGGCTGGGAATGGCTCTTCATCATCGAGGGCAGCGCAACAGTCGGCATCGGGATGGTGTGCGCCTGCATCATGCCCGAATTCCCACACAACAGCCGCATCCTATCCCAAATTGAACGTGACTTCGCTGTATGGCGCATCGAGTCAGAGGCCGGCGCCGCAGAAGGCACAGAGAACGAAAGGGTACTAAGTGGTTTCACTAAAGCCCTCTCAGACCCCAAGCTACTGCTCCTCATCTTCGCAAACATGCTCTCCCAAACACAAGGCTCTATTGCCAATTACTTCCCCACTCTCGTCGCGTCCCTCAACTTCAACAACACCGTCAGTCTGCTACTCACAGCACCGCCCTACATCCTCGCTGGTGCAGTCTACTACGTCCTCATGTACTACTCCGATCGCAAGAATACCGTGTACCCAATCATCCAACTCTGCGTCGCCATCGCAATCGTCATGTACATTATCCCCATGGCAACACTCAATGTGGGTGCCCGCTACTTCTCCATGGTCATTTTACCCTTTGCGTCAGTCGGCCCCCAACTCCTTCTCTACAAGACTATCAATCTGCACCTGGCACGTCCAGTGTCCAAGCGTGCAGCTGCTTCTGCCCTGGTGAGTGCTATCGGTGGAACCTCTAATATTTGGGCTTCGTATCTATACTACGAGCCGCCACATTTTTATGCCGCGTTCGGGGCATTGATGGCGAGTGCTGTTTTGCTGGCAGTCACTATGACGGTTTACAGGTGGTTGGTCTTGCGAGAGAATAAACGGTTGGATTCGGGTGACCCGGAGGAGATTGCAAAGGTAGTTCGGGGTGGTGTTACGGAGGAGATGGTGCAGCTGAATTGGCGTTATGAGATGTATTGATTTGCGGTGATGTTCATGACCTATGCAAACTCTTTCGGTGGCAAGTCCAGTACCAATAATTTAACCTTATAGCACAATCGGAATATAAGTCATGATATGCTAATGATGACAGTACCTACAATATTAACCCTACGTAGCCTTAACAATAAAGAAAGAATACAAGAGTAAACCACGTCAACCCCCCAACCCATCCAAACAAGTCAATACAAGTCTCCCAAGCTGCCACCTCTGCCTCCTCCTAAAGACTTTCCTCGCCCACCCTAGCGCCCCCTCCACATCCCCATCCGCGATTCCAGCAACAAGCATCGCATTCGGAATACCTCCCCGTACAAGCTGCCAAGCAATCAAAAACGCCTTATACGCATACACCGCCACCCAAGGCGCCTCCATATCCGGTTCCAGCGTCGTATCCAGATACCGCAGAAACCAATCAATATGTGGCTGAATAGCCTTCGCCGTATCGGCCTCCCACAGGAATTCATAGGAAGGCGCGAGAGAGGTCGACTGATTTACCACAGCATCCAGACTGGAAGCCACGATACCGCCCGTATGAGCTGGTGACCAGAGATGAAGCTCGATCATGGCTGTCTCCCATGTTGCCGTCGCGTGCATTACCCTTGGGGTCTCGGGTTGCGGACGGATAAAGGGGCCCAGGGCGATTAGTGATGATCGGAGAGCGTCGAGTCGGTCCATGCTTAGCATTCCGGTCATGGTGGACCAGCCTGATACCTCTCTTGCGCTGGAGATGAGGAATTGTGCGATGTTAATGGCGCCGTAGGGGTCGAATGTGGGGATAGAGTCTGGGCCGGCGTCAGAAGAGAGAAACCGGCGGACTGCGTCTGGGTACGGGACTGCTGGTCCGGGGTTTCTGGCGACGAGATGTCGATGTGCCCATTCTGCGGCGGAGGGGGCTGTCCATTGGTCTTCAGGGCAGGGGAGGTCGTGCTTGACTTCTAAATGGGAGATGGAGCGGGGGATAGATAGGAATTGGTACCAGAGCGCATCGATCTGGTGTACGGCGAAGGATGTTCGTTTATGGGATTCGGATTTGATGAATTCTCGCCATAGTGCTTCTAGATCTTCGGTTGTTGACGACTCAGTTGGCATTGGTTGCATGAGGCCTCCTGCTCTCGCGAGGGATATCATGTTCGAATGCATTTTGAGGCCCCTTGCTGAGTCGTCTCCGCAGAGGTACATCATGGCGCATATTTGTAGGAGCAGGTATGACTGGATCAGGGTGGTGGTTTGTCTTGAGTTCTCTGTTCTACTTTCCTCGGCGGTGGTAAGGGCACGAGCTTGGTGAAAGCAGCGGGTGGATAGGCTTGCGCCTGAACCGGGTTGGTTTCCGCATTCTGGATCTTCGCCATGTTGATAGCCTAGTGAAAGAATACTGAGAAGTAGGTGTAGAGGTACATGTGTGGCGTCAAATGTCGGTTGGTGCAGAAAAGGGAGGAAATGTGAAACATGTTTGAAGAATAGGTCACAGCCTTGTGTAATCTGGGTGGGTGAGGGTGACCAGTCGCCCTGGTCATTTGTTGTGGATAAGCCAGGGCTCCCTTGGTTAAATCCGCAGCCGGCGAGGTTTGAATCAAACGCAGCAGGTTGTGTTATAACGGCTGATTGCAATTGGTCGTCAAGTTCGTAGGTCGGTTTGAGAAACGAGGTTCCCAGGAGTAGGCTCCTTTCCAATTCTATCGCATCTTGAACCATGCGGCCCATACAATCGGACTCATTCATCGAGAGCTCTTGTACGGATGAACCTGATACTACTTCGCCACTATGCTTTTCAGCTGTCACTGGCCCGCTAATCCGAGTAGTTGAGCTTTCTCCGTCGTGGCGATGGAAGAGTGCATGCTGCTCATGCGGTAACGGCGTATTCCAAACCTCACCATCCACCTCGAGCTCACGCTCATCACCCGAATTCTGTAGTTGAAAACTGTCCTGGCTATCAGGAGACGATTCAGAAGGCAAATACACATCATGTCGTTGCGATCTCCTTCCATCAACCCCTTGCTTAGAAGCAAGAGGCTTACGCAGCGATCGTTTAGTCGCCCGCCTCTGCTCATACTCCGGATGCTTCCTCTTCATATGTCTATGCCGCAGATCAGGCCGTGAGAAAGTAGTCTGGCAAAAATCGCAGAGTAGCAATGCCTCCTCCTGTGAGCGGGAGTGGAGCTTGGCATGTCGCTTGAGGTTCTCATGTCGGGTAAAGCGGCTTTGGCAGACATGACATTGATACGGTTGGTACAACCGGATCTGTCTGTTGACGTGGGAAACCGACATTATAATAAGCAATAGAGCCCTGCTTATGGCGTGACTGCTTCAGTTGTTGAGATGTACTGGCAGCGAAAATCCCCACATACTAGTATCGTTTTCCCCGCACGGCCAAGCATCGGCTACTGGCCGGTTATCTATTCGTTGTCCTTCTTGCATATCTGTCGTATCGGGATTGATAAGGTCTTGGGGGTCTTTTATCTCTTATCAGTCATGGTTGTTATCTCTGTGCATTGATATGTGATGCCGCGATGGAGATTGATCTAAGCAACGGCTGGGGCGCAACACAAATTCTCCGTAAGAACTAAATTATATAAAATACATAGAGAGTCGACTACCTGTGATTTGTACGATGATATCGATTTGACTAGTAGTATGTATGAATTGACGAGACTGAGTAGTTTAATGCGCGAATTACAAGTGATATATATTGCGGCGATTGTACCCAAATAGGGGGGATAGGGCTAGGACACGCCACACCCTAGTGAGTGCTCAGTAACAAGCGCCATGCTTAAATTTATCTCTACTGTCAATCCACATAGACGCAGCCATTGCTAGTATTGAATCTCAGTGGTATTGTGAGCCTTGGTACGATCTAGAATGAGAAGAGGTATTTCAGGAGGGAGTGGGGCGCGCGGCGGAGCTTTCCTGCTCCGAAAGGAGACTCTGAAAATGTGGGCCGGGTCAACAATTCACCCGACTCGCAAAGCATGCCAATGATTTGGGGAAACGGATGATGATCTCGAAGTTTATTTAGAGTAGTGGCTCAATATTGAAGAATCCACTTGATGGAGAAATCCCGCAAGATCTTCACCGTTAGAATTAGAACCGGACAGAACATTTGCCACACTTAAATATATATAGGATGTGGGAGGTCAAGTTGTCCGTGAAGAAATCTACCAACATATATTTCAAACCACTAATACGACGTTGAGGCAACGCCTGTTTTCGTTTCCATCCAAACTTTATCCCAGACTTAATACTATCACAAAACCTGATTACTTTGAGACATGGCAGCATTCATAGGAGCAAATCTGAATCCTTGCAATTATATTGGAGGTGTGAGCTTCAATCCTGATCGAGACATCCCTGATCTATCTGGAAAGGTAGCGTTGGTGACCGGAGGTATGGCATTCTTCACTTAGGTGGAATAAAAAGTATACTAATAATCTGTAGGAAATGCTGGACTGGGCAAAGAAACCATCCTGCAGTTGGCCAAACATCGACCGCAAAGGATATATCTCGCTGCACGGTCAGAGACGAAAGCACAGGCAGCCATCAGCTCTCTAAAAGGGTCGCTCTCAAATAATGTTGAGATCACCTGGCTTCCACTGGACTTGATGTCCATTAAATCAATCCAGACTGCGGCACAGACATTCAATGCAGAATCATCACGGCTCGACATCTTGATACTCAATGCTGGTGTAATGTCGCTTCCGCCAGGAGAAACCGAGATGGGCCACGAGATCCAACTGGGTACCAACCATACCGGTCATTTTCTCCTCACAAAGCTGTTGCTGCCCACATTACTCAAGACAGCAGAAGAGCCCAATTCAGATGTGCGGGTTGTGTCACTCTCATCCATCGGACATAATCTGGCTCCGTCATTCGAGACTATCCTGGATCAGGACCGACTGAAGAAGGTGAACACTAATACTCGATATGGTGCTTCTAAGGCAGCAAACATTCTTTTCGCAGCTGAGCTTGCACGGCGGTACCCTTCCATTACTTCAGTTTCGGTCCATCCCGGGATTATTCTCACGGATCTATACAGCTCAGTGAGTGATCGTTCTGCCCTCGCTGCGTTAGGCTCAAAGACACTGGGCCTTTTTGGGACACCGGTCCCCCAAGGAGCCTACAATGAACTTTGGGCTGCTGCTGGTGCAAAAAAGCAAGACCTTGTCAATGGAAGCTATTATATTCCTGTGGGCCACTTGAAGCCATATAACCAGTATGCCAGAAGTGAAGACATGGGAAGACGTTTATGGGACTGGACTGAGTCTGAGCTACGAAAGTTCAATGCCTTGCCATGAGTTGTCCAATTTCTGTTTTGGGATTTTCTTGTATAGGTTTGTTTCGAGCTCCAAATGTACATATATTTGTCCTTTGTAATACAAACGATTCGCCGCGGTGGCTTCTTGGCAGAACGAAATTCGGAATTTCAGTAAATCCGATGTTCAGGCCTCTTGGGAATTTGTGGATCAGACTAACCAGATGTAGACCAGCTTGCGAGCGCACTGATCTTTGACTTTCGTACCTGAATTTGTTCTCCGAACAAGATGCTGACGAGTTCTACTTTGAACATTGGCTTAAGAGTCAGGCTGACCGCCCATCTGTTGAATCAATATACCCTGCAGATTGGCATGCTTATTGTATGAAACAAGGCAGCGGAATCCCTTTCTAGTTTGGCGTGGTTCTCGAACATGTATGGGACTAAAGTGTGCAACGTGGTGTGAAATATCCTCTGACAGGTATCCATTTGGCAATGTGCAGGCTATGTGCGGGTTATATCAAATCCTTCGACATGTTCTTCCCATGTACGATGTTTGTCTTGAATCCATGGTCGTGCAGAAGCCTAGTGAGGGTTGGGGATGCCTTTTGAGATCGCGATACGCCATAGGTGGTCATGTGGGCTACTCTAATTAGGGCTCCTCGTAGGAATTACATGGTATACGAGTTACGATCATTCCAGTTAATCACCTGCTACCATCAAAAGACCGCGTTAGTAACCACGGCGATCTCATCTTCTCCATACCTTGCATGGAAATATCTAAACAAGCAGCCTGCAATCAGCTGTTTCTCAGATTGATAGATGGAAAATGGGTTTTTTACCCTGCCACATACTATCTGAGACTCATGCCCAGGTCTCTCTTCGCCTCCACCTCCATGACTATCGGACCAAATAGGCATTACAGAAGCTGCAAACGGTGATGATATGAGCTACGATGGGTTGGGTAATTGCAAAACGCTCGGTCATGGAACATTACAAAAAGCGCACACGAGGTTCTTTGGGGCGGAAAACCCGCTATTGCGATGCGCTGGTCATACTTTTTGAAGTCCAACTTTACCCAAATGCTAAAGGGTGACTAGAATCTTCTTAGCGCTCTGCAACGCCAGTTCCTCTTGATTCTTCAGCATAACCGGTCATCACAGACAAAAGGACTCAGAAATATTTGTCATGGCGATCCTCTCTTGGGTTCCTGCATCAACTGTAGTCACGGTGCCATTGTGGATGTGGTTAAAATGAGGTTGTATGGTGATGTAGCTTCTGGTAGCGTACGGCAGTTGCTACATTGTTCGGCATGGACGGATATCTGCGGATATTCATGTTGAACTCCGCGTAGTGCTAAATACTCCTGAACTAGTTCGTTCAAAAAGAATATGGAGTTCGTAGCATTTATCTGGAATTTCTTCCCGTCCTCGATATTGAAGTCGATATCCGGGAGCCACCCATGAGTTACATGATGGATCGACTTAACATATCGAGGACACTGGATCGACCCATACAATGCCGCTAGACCCGGGAAATGAGTTCAGTTTCATGTTCTGAAGGCGACCCACTCGGGCATTGTCCGGATCGCCCATAAAACACTCTAATTTTATAGGGTTACATTCTACTCGTGCCAAGAGATTCTCAAATCTTTTTGCACGCTCTATCTTCCATCGTTCTCATAATGGATTGTTCTTTAGTCCAATTAGAGGGGCACCTGACTTTACGCGTTGAAATGAGTTTTCATGCAGGACATAAGGTGATGCGACAGCCAGGGCTTAGCCTGCTCGTCGACGATGTACCTAAACAGAAGGTGGACATGTCTTCAGGAACCAAACCATTAATCCTGGCGCCGATGTAACGTGCCGAAACTGTGATTGCTGCAAGTTCTTCTGAAGCTCATTTCTCTAATCAACGTTTTACGTACTTGGAATTGATAGGTATCGAGCACCGATTTGCGCTGTGCGCTACTTTGGTGACGGTTGATAGTCACATCGTCGGCATTTCGCGTATGATTATCTTCTCTACGCGCTGTATTAGCCTGCTTTTGTGGTGATCATATCCAAATTGAGATGTCTTTATATTATACATAACTCTAAGCGCCGTTAGATGTCACCGTCGAACGACCTCAACTTAATGTATGGAACGGTCAATTTCCATGAATGGGGTTGCAGTATCCACACATCATGGTATCGAGTATCATACCTCACATTTAATTAAACAAGGTAGCATCGGCGGATCATGAGGTACCGGTGAGGAGCGAAACGAAATGAGTTGAGATATCACTGCATCAAAATGCGAACATATAAGAACACGACTCACTACCCAGACATTGGCATCTCAGAACCTGCCTGCATCTCTAACAACCTCCTTTGTCCAACAAGTACAGCAAGCCAACAAACCACCCAAAATGCATTTCAAAGCCTACATCCTCGCTGCAATCGCAACCGCCAGCACAGCTCTGGCCCATATGGAAATGATCCGTCCTTTCCCTTTGAAAAGTCAATTCGATCCCAACAACGACTGGTCTAACATCGACTACGACAACACCTCCCCTCTTGAACCAAGCGGTAAGAGCCATAGCCCCATCTAACCCCATAATACGTTAACAGCCCAACCCAATCTAACAATTGTCCTCATACACAGGATCCAACTTCCCCTGCAGAGGCCACCACAAGACCACCCATTGGCGCACAGTGGCCAACTACACCGCAGGCCAAGCCGACTACATGAAGCTTGCACCAGGAAACAACCACCGCGGAGGCTCATGCCAGATCTCGCTCAGTTATGATAATGGCGAGACCTTCCGCGTGATCGAGTCGTACATGGGCGGCTGCCCGCTCAAGCTTGAATGGGACTTCGAGATCCCCTCTTTTGCGCCTAGCGGCAAGGCGCTGTTCGCGTGGAGCTGGTTTAACATCGAGGGAAACCGCGAGATGTATATGAACTGTGCTCAAGTTGAGATCGAGGGCGGTTCTGATTCCGCCCAGTTCGATCAGCTGCCTGAAATCTTCACGGCGAATGTGGGGAATGGTTGCAGGACTGTTGAGGGCAAGGAGACTGTCTTTGCTCATCCTGGTGATAGTGTTGGATATGCTGGGAAGGTGTCTCCGGGTGACGCTCCTTTCCCTAAGTGCGGTGGAAATGCGGAATAAGGGGAGAGACGGAACCGAGAGAAAGAGAAAGGGAGAGTGGAGAGAGAGGGACAGGTGTTTCTGATGACGGGTTCATCCTATTGATTCATCTTAGTTGTTGTCTTCTATTCTTTACAACGGGTTGATCCTGTAACTACTTTTGTTCTGGAAACGAGAACTATTTGATTTCCTGTGCTTGTGAATAAACGTCAAATGACGTTGTAGAGTGGTCTGTAAGACTCTATGAAGTACATAAGTCGTATGTCACTGTTGACTTATTGTACTGTTGATTTTGCACATAGACTACTGTCTGACGGTCAATGACTGCGCAGCAAACTCCATAATATACTCATAATGCTAACACTTTGAGTATGCAGGTCCTTGTATTATATTCGTCTCTGAAAAGACGGACATAAGAGACAAGAACCGGGAATGGTCAGAAACCCTTCCTGTGACACGACAAAAAGTTTAGTTGAAATTGTACAATTTCAGTCGGTGCCCACTCGCCTGCCCTCCGCACCGTTCCGCTGAATGATGGCCATAAGTTCTAGATAGCTGGAGTTGTCTGCCCCGTTTAGAAAGGCAGCTTGGTTGACTATGCCGTTACAATATCTCACGCCATACTTGTCATCTACCTCACAGTACGCAAATACCTTTGCGTCGGGCTCTCTATCAAGCTTCTCGCGTACCCGCTGAACCACCCTATGATCGGCCCACTTATCATCAAGGTCCAGCAATTGCAGTGGACTATCACTCCAAACGGTTTCAAACTCTGTAAGCCGAGGGAAAGACTCTTGTGCGAGAGTAGTAAATAGCTCTCGCCAATCAATCCGTTCTCCGTACACCCATGCCTGTTCGTCACATGCGAAACAGTCTCGCAATGTGATAGACTCCAGGGTGGCCTTATGTCGAACAAGAAAGTCGCGTAGCTCGAGACAGATGATAATGTTGTTCAGTGCGAGCTTCCGAAGTCTGGGCAATGTAGTGTTTCGTAGACCTATGTCCTCGCAATACGGTTGCCCTCCGTTCCCGAGTGTTCCTGTTTCTCGGGGATCGAAAGAGAATTCTTCCACAGTGGCGAGGTGGTCGAAGAAAAAAGGGCCTAGGTAGTGGGTAAATTCGCGGAAGATACGTTGGGTAATCATGGTCCAGCCAACGCCGTTATCCCAACGTCTTAGGGAGAGATCGAAACTCTTCAGTTGTGACAGGAAAGACTGGAATGGTTCGGTTGCGTAAACCGACACCATGAAGATGTTCAGATCACGGAATTCGATGTTTAAAGGCAGTCGACGATTAGACGAGGCGTGGCTGTAATTGGATACGATTGCACGAAAGGTTGCTGCCATCAACCCTCGCCAGGTATTTTCGACCTCCTCCGATGGAGCATTTTCCGGGTAAAAAATATCATCTTGAAGGTACTCGAACAATAGATCAGACTCGTAGTCAAAGGGAAATTCAATCGTGAGTTTGTCAAGGCCGCTGAGCACGTGTAGATTGGACAGAACCTGGTCAACCTCTGGGGGGTACACCTCCTCCAGGGGCGAGCTTTGCTGATCTGCCGACAATAGTTAGATTTCCTTCAGTTTGGTGTTGTGATTCTGTGCCACATACCCGTCTCACAGATACCAATGTACCGCAGCGTCTTGACGCACGCAGCATGCCTCCCCTTGCCGATAGTGGTGATTGACCGGGCGCTTTTGGCCGTATTGTTTAATTCGAGGTTGACGAATATGCTGGGAGCAAGCATATCTCGAAACCATGTGCACGTACTACTCAGGCTGATCAGGTCGGGAAGGTAAGGGAGTCTCCGGGCTACACTTTTGGGTTTCCAGGCGCTATCAGGGTCTTCTTCCTCTTCCTCCTCCTCATAATCGTTCAGGTAGACTTCCTCACGAAGGAGGTCAAGCACAATATACCACACATCGATCCCGAGCGAGAAAAGCGGGAGCAAATGCTGCTTCTCTGAGTGAGCCGTTCGTACCATCATAAGACGGGTTGCCTATGGTGGAAATTGATCGTATTTTTGTAGAAATGTCTTGAACGGTTGTATATGTATGGACCTTCAATGACTCCAGGCAACCCGTTGTGATAGAAAACAAAACATCATTTTGTTGTTGGTGCCTAAGCCAAGACCGTAGTGCTTACATGCCTGCCTGCGGAGATCGATTACCGAGGCTGCCGCATTTAGCTCACCTTTTCACCGACTACTACGTACTCTTGCGCTACCTAGGAACTTAGCGAATAGCTTCAATCTTGTATTGCGAGATGTATTATGACGCCTGATTGCATTGCAGAATGATGAGCGATGTAACTCTCCGAACTGCTTCGCAAGGCCATTTTTCGGCCACTATGTGAAAGCCAGAATGGTCTCTCCTAGATTAGCCCAGGTCATATACACGAATGCTTTCCAGAGTACTTTAGGCTTCATACTAATCCTTACCGTGATTTCCAATAACAAGGTTTGTCATGAGAAGTTTAACTCTAGTCATACAGTCTGGTTCAATTAATAATAATCCCATAAAACCTAGAGAATGTCCATTAAAAAACACAGAGACCGCCCGAAGGCACGGGTGGGAGCAAAGAGGAGTCGTCAATGAACCTGAGATAATCCCCGGCGAACATGGCTTAACCATGCAGAGCAACTAGTCAAGGGTGCCGAGCGCGAGGAATGTAACCACGATGGCAAAGGTATGTACGTATTCTATTCCGCACTTCGAGTCCAATGACGCTTCTCAACCGTATTCGGATCCGTTCAACAGGAAGGGGGAAGGAACCGCCAAATATCTTCAGCCGAAAATCGCGGTCAAGAAATGGATTTCTCAGATTCTGCCGGAAAGTTCCTTCGCTGCTGACACGGGTAGCAGAGTCAATTTCAAACTCCCAGATGGGATATCGAGGCGGGTGCTTGCGCTCTGCGCTCCAGATATACATGTGCACCGTCAAATCCCCAACAATATTGACCTCGTTCTGCTGGTGCCAATCCATGACAGCTTGAACTAAACTGAGCTTCCTAGCCTTGCCCCCAATCTCGGTTTCAGTAAGGCCCCAGGGGTATCCTCTGGATGTCTCACGCCCCTCCTCGTAGATCTTCAGAAGAATTACTACCTGAGTTTCACCCGCGGATATGTCTAAGGCTTCTCGTGCATTGCTGAACAGCACCTCAAGGGGCTCGCTAAACCCGACCTCGACCATAATTATTGGAAATTCTGACCCATCGCGACCAAGAATACCATCAGGAACCTTATGAAACCCGGTGAAGCCTAGTATAGCGTTAGTTTGTGTCCAAATATAGCACGCTACACGCATTTACCCTGTTCTTCAATGGCAAACAATGGTTGTTCAGGAGTCGAGTCCTGGATTTCTTGAAGCCAGGATATGAGAACCTCTTGGCACGACGAATGAAGGGCCGATGCTCCTCGTGAGTTAAGTATGACAGTACCGGTCTTCGGATTATACTCCATAGTAATGCCCGTTATCTCACTATACTCCTCGTCGCACCAGTCGAGCCCATTTCTGTACTCCAATTCGCTGACCTGGATCTGTGTCAGATATAACGATTCACGTAGGCCCTGTAGTTAGATAGAACAGCGTACCTTCAGATATTTGAACTCGATTATCTCCATACAGAAGAGTTGAAGCTTGTCAACAAGGTCTTTGGTGACCATTTCAAGAGAGGTGACACCTGAAATGACCTTTTCAAGCTCAGCTTCTACCGTTGGGTCAGAGTCAGGAGTCGTCTTCATGTTGGTGGAGGACCTGACTTGGGCGCGGGTATGAATGCGAGTCAAAGTGGCATCCTTCGTGGTGGGTTTGGGGGTAGTTAGCTCACAGGCAGCCTTAGGCCGCATGACCCACGAAAAGCTAGTAGGTTCCGTACCAAGGATCAGTGCCATGCTGGGTCGTCATACAACGGAAATGTTGAGATAATAAGAGAAGAGTGGAGGTATCAAGAGAAATAGAGACATGGAATGGTGGAAAGAAGAGATAGCCTTGAGGATACTGTTAGAATGTCTTCTGAATGGACATTGCAATAGGGAAAGCACAAAGGAGCAACCACTTCCTTTCCGCAAGAACGAGAACAGGTACTCACAGAAACAGGTTCATACTGGCGGTTGCCAATTTAGTGTAAATATTGAAGGCAAAAAGGTTTAGTATCAAGAACTGGAAAATATAGGAAGGGAACGAAATCCATGGCAGTAGTGTTGAAAGACCTGAAAGTAGGATCTTGTAAAGCTAGATACATATTTTTTTTTTTTTATACTTTTCTCCAGTTTTCACCGAAAGCGAAGTTACCAAGTACCTTCGCACATCACCAATCTGGGGGCCCCACAGGATAAGGGGATTCTTTCTCCTGATCGTTGCCATCCACAGTGGGTAGCTCTGCTGGACCTGGGCATTCGTTCTCGTCCCGATCGTTGTTATCCACTGTGGGGAGTTCCGCGGGACAATCAACAATGAGGCGGTTATTTAATAGATATTGCCAATGCACGAGAATCTCTGGGGGTACCTCCATGGGCTTCACTTCACTGAGTCTGTCGTTGTCGATAATGCGGCCATTGGCGACAACTATCAAACAAGTGCGCGCTCTAGTTATGGCGACATTCGCCCGACGATTGTCTGACGCAAATCCAAGGTCAGACTTTGTTCCAGAATCAACCACCCAATCAAGGATGATCATGTCTTTCTCATGACCTTGCATCCTATCTACGCTCACAACTTCGACCATGTCCTGCCGAATGATATTCAACTTTTCAGAAAGCTCAAGCATCTTGGTGATATAGCATTTCTTTTGTTCCGAGTAGGTCGTAATTATCGAGCAGGTCACGTTGGAGAGTACATTTTGGTTAATCAGGAACTCAACGAGGTCCATGACTACGGAAACATTCTCAGCGTTCGACCTAGAATGATTCCTGTCATTGACCATCGTCTGGCCATTTGAGACGTTAAGACCGATTAGTTCTAACCCATTGTTAAACTTAGCACCTGGCTCCTTGGTCCTGATCCATGTGAGGAGAGCATCCGCCAGCTCACTATTAATGATGATAGACGCCACGCTCGGGTCGTCTGTCATTCTTCCAAAGTACGTGAATTCGGACGGAAACTTTCGTAGCTGGGGGCACATACGACACTGCTGGGAAACGGTTGTGACTGGGAACCGAGCACGGCGTAATCGATCGAAAAATGACCTGGCAAGCTGAGAACCAAACTCATTGTAGCCAGGGACCTCGCTTGCAGTAATAGCCAAAGGAGGGAGCTGGTGGCTGTCACCTCCTCTGATTGTACCCACAACGAGCTGTGCCATATCTAGGGAGACAAGGGGGATTATCACGTCCGGTTCCAATGCCTGTCCATCTTCGTCAGCAATGACGATGATTGGTTTGCCATTTGCGCCAAAGTTTCTCCGGACTATATGGGAACCAGCCAGGTTGTTAGTACAGGCGACGATGGACGTATTCTTCACCACAAGGTCGGCGACGGTGTCGTAACACTTCTTGAAGATGCTTTGTCTATCTAGCCACTTCTCAAACTCGTCCGTCGAAGATGGATCTGGACGTGGACAGCTAAGTATTAATCGGTGGTGATATGTCGTACCCATATAGCGCGCCCGTCAAGAAGCGGAGAGGTTTGTGGAGAAGAAGGATTTCATATGCAAGTTTCTCAAATGCCCCCTAATAATGCTCTACGGAATGCCTCTTCATTCACGATCAGGACCGCGAAGAGGAATTAGCAAATGTTTAGATATATTTTGTCTAATAGGCTATAGCAAACGCTATGACAATTTTGTTCTCGTTTTAACTGTTTCTGTTGAACCAAATACTATTCGAATCTCATTAGAAGGGAAAGTATATTGGCTCGAGACGATTCTATATATGCATGAGGGCTTCCTGGTTTATTATGCTGATTCCTCAAGCTCGCCAGTTAATGACTAGTGCTGGTCAGTTATTAGGGAATGGCTTCGGTCTCTTAGCGCTGAAAAGTATGAAAAGCGGCCATAATTATAAATTGTTGAGTAGACGATTCAAGATTATAATAAAACACAAAGAAAAAAAGATAAATTTACCAGAGAGGTCTTATATAGTATCTGTTCTTTTAGCTCTTAATTTTTAAATTTGTTGCTTAGATCTACTTAGTATACTACTAAACTCTTTATTTATAGCTCATAGATCGTTTAATCTTCTTCATTAGGACTAGGTAGGACAAAATATTACGCTATTGGCTATTTTTCACATTTTAGGGCGGGGAGATTGCGGGGAATATTTCCCTCGGGAAAGAAGGAAATCCCCCCCGAAGGGAACCGGAGATTTCCTACCATTTACGGAGCTGTGGGGGTAGATTATTTCGATGGCATCATCTGCGGAGTGGATTTATGAGCGACTACTATTCCTATGATGAAAACTATCTCTGGAGATTTCGAGTCACAATGATCATCCGGGAATATATATCTAACCTATATATTGGGTTCCCTCCTCTCCATGATCTTCCAAATTGGAGATCCAACATTATTTTCTTAAATCCCTACGGTTCAAGCAGCAGTTTCACTCACTTTCACCCACTTTCATATTAAATAAATATAAATCATGGCATCCGTTTTGCGTTTCCGCACTTCTTGGGGTATCGACCCTGGTACCGACTACGAGAACTGGGCCAAGTGGTTTCCGACTCTGAAGGCCCAAGGCTACGGTACGGAGTCCTGGAATTTGAAACTCATCCTGGCTAATAATCCTTTTCGTGGCTCTTAGATGGCGTCGAAGTGGACATCACTGACCTCAACGATCTCCCTTCAATCCGTCGCATTGCCGATGACGCTGGACTGGAACTAAACGTCCTGTGAGTGTTTATGCTCCATAATATACAATGGAATCGACCCAGAAGATGTGTATTTTACTCATACAAACTCAGAATTCATAGCCAGTGGCCAAGTTACGCAGGCCCCACACCTGAGGGCCCAACACCCCAGGATCTCCTTAGAGGTTATCGCACACAACTCGAGATTGCCAAAACCGTGAAACCATACAAGATCAACGCCCACTCCGGGTAGTACGTCTCAGCGGCATCTACAAAACTCGCGAATATGACACTGACTGAGATTAGTGAGGGATGGACCGTGGATGAGGCGGTTGAATTCTACAGCGGCACGTTCGCTATCGATGCGGAATTAGGCCTTACAGGCAAGGTGTCCCACGAAACGCACAGAAACACGGCGCTGTTCAACCCGTACTCTACGGTGGCAGTATTACGTAGAGTGCCAAAACTGCGCATTACGGCGGATTTCTCTCACTGGGTGGTGGTCTGTGAACGTCTCTTAGATACACACGAGGAGGATAAGCAGATGCTCAGCGCCGTCATTCCTCACGTGACCCATATCCACGCAAGAATGGGAACAACGCAGTCATCGCAATGCCCGGACCCAACGCACGAGGTTTTCAAGGAGGAAAGAAGGTTCTTTGACACTGTCTGGAAGCAGATCATCGATGCCACTGCTACTGCCTCGGAACCTATTACTTTTGTTCCTGAATATGGGTAAGTGTTTCCATTGAACTTTACATCGTCCGTGATTACCATCATGTAAGGGATATACTGACATAGGGATGATACTATTCCAGACCATTCCCGTACCATCCTTTTGGCTCTCAGAAGACATTCTCTGAAGTCGCTGATAGCGAAGGAGCTCGACTCCACCCGTCTTTCGAAACATACGCCAAGGCTGCTATCGCGTCCCGCTCATAAAGCGATTTGCGGAACTGGAAGTACTTAGTAAATAGATCTCTTAGTTATGATTCAGGCACAAATTAGAATACACCAAATTCATGCTTAACTCTGAACAGAATGCAAGTCAACTATAGATGCGATGTAATCTGTGTTAAGCAAATATAATTGGGAGGCAGGCTCAACCACGCTATCAACACTGATACATGCACATTGTAAGAAAGATGACATAAACGAGCCTTCCCTGTATCACGGACTTCGGAGGGGTCTCCAAGAGCTTGAGACAATAAGCATGGAGTGAATAACCATGCCAGAAATAAGAAAAACCATTGCTTACAAAATACAATAGCAATGCCTTGCCAATAGCAATTGTCGCAGTGCGGTGAAAATAACCATTCTTGACTGAAGTCTTAGATATGCAAATTATATCTATCCCCACCATGAGAAGACTAATCCCTTTTGGGATAGAGATCCTCAACCCCGCATATTAAAAATATTACCCCGCACTACCTCCATCTTCAGAAATTCGCGGCGCATTTTAACACAATATTACCGTATTTGGAAGCTCGCGGCGGCTGTTGCTGTGAATGGCTGGGAACTAAAATCAGGAACGGATCCACAAGTAACTTGCCCTGCTATTTCTCCATCACGTCAATAGACTGTTGGATGTACAAGGCTTACCCCTCATACTCCGTAGCAGTAAGTCCGATAACTCAAATATAATCGGTCCCGTTGGCTCGACATGTTCTCGCATCCTACGTATTCTACGTGATTCAACCGCGAGTGTACTATAAACCCACAGATCTATATACGTTGAAGCTCTCTCACCACAATCATCATGCCCCCGCCGACTCATTTCAAGCTTAACACTGGCGCCCAGATCCCCACCGTGGGACTTGGTAAGATACAAGCGCTGCATGCTGGCTGCAGGTCATAGGGGATGTGCTGACCAGGGCATACAGGCACGTGGAGATCTGAGCCTGGTCAGGTGCGGCAGGCAGTCTCTTTCGCTCTCAAGAATGGATATACTCACATAGACGCAGCATTGTGAGGCTCCAACTTCTCTTTTGGTGCGCATAGCCTTGGCTAACAAATCACAGGATATACGGTGGGTTGTAACACAAAGAAACAAGCAAGTCTTTCGGGCCCTAAAGGAATAAATAGGAAACGAGCACGAAGTCGGCCAGGGCATCAAGGACAGTGGTGTCCCTCGCGAAAATATCTTTATCACCAGCAAGCTGTGGAACACCCATCAGCCCAACGTCGCGGAAGGTCTCCAGAAGACACTTGATGCCTTGGGCACGGACTATCTTGATCTCTACGTAAATTAGCCTGACCTCCTCCCGCTGTCAATACATCGGCTAACCACAGCATCAGCTCATTCACTGGCCAGTCCGACTTGTTCCTGTAAGTCAATCCGCTGTTTCTCTTCTAACTCAACATCCACAGGACTAAACTGTATGTATAGAATGAGTCGAGCGAGCTTCTCCCAGTGAACCCCGATGGCACACGGTCCGTCGACCGATCCTGGGACCAGAGTGAGACCTGGCGCCAGATGGAGGAGGTATACAAGTCCGGCAAAGTAAAGGCGATTGGCGTGGCCAACTGGTCCATTCCCTACCTGGAGGAGCTCAAAAAGAAGTGGACCGTCGTCCCTGCTGTGAATCAAGTCGAGCTGCATCCCTTCCTTCCTCAACACGCACTGAAAGAATGGTGCGACAAGCACGGAATCCTCCTCGAGGCTTATTCGCCACTTGGATCTGAGGGTAGGTGCCACTTGACACGCTCTGTGGGTTTTCCGTGGGATAATAGTATTAATTGGACTTTTCTCAGGCGCTCCGCTCATGTCGGATCCTGTAATCCAGGAGATCGCTAAAAAGAATCATGTTTCAGCCGCCACGATACTCATCAGCTACCACGTCAACAGGGGCGTGGTTGTATTGCCCAAGTCTGTTAAGGAAAATCGAATCTTGAGCAATAGTCAAGTCATCCCTCTCTCCCAGGAGGATATGGATATGCTGAATGGCCTGGCTGCCCAAGGAAAGGCGAAGCGGATCAACACACCTCTGTTTGGATGGGATCTTGGATTCGATGACTGGTACAGTCAGTGAACGGTCCATATATGGACCTTTTCTCGTATAATTTGCAAAATTCTAGTCTCTTTGTTTTCGTAAAAACGATACAGAAAATGATAAAATTTACTGATAGTTAAAACCATACTCTGGCTGAAATAGAATGTGATACGATCTGGCTTTCCCCTTCGCACAGCATCCGGTCGTAGAGTACATTCATCGAGCGAGTCAAGATGAAGCTGTTTTACGGTGTTTTTCTAACTTAATTGCAGCATTCCTATAATAGAGAATAAAATAAACTTTGCGTAGTAATCGTCTGTGTTATTCCATTGCCGATCGCAGTTCCTTGGACAGTAGGTCACTCTTATGATGAAAATACTATGCCGCGATTCCTCCAGAAGCCATCTCATCATGCCTCACCCAAGCCTTCATACTCTATTAGGATCACAATTATACAAAGTTTGAAGACAAAAACCTGGTCCATAGACGGCACAAATGTTCTAACGCTGAAATAAGGCTTCAATTGATCTATAGAATCTAAACTTTGTACGGAGGCGGAGAAATGCCCTCCTGAAGAGCCTTCAGTCGCAAAGCCAACAGCTTGGAGGCGTAGCGAGTCATTGGCAGAAAACCAACCATGATCCACAGGTTAGGCACACCTGTCTCCCGGTAAGCCGTCTTGTACTCGCCCTCCTCATCGATACCCCAAATAGGACCGCATTGACTGGCAATCTTCTCACCAAGAGTGGCTCGAATGGAATCGATCGTATTGGAGAAACCAGTAGCAAAGACAACCAGGTCAAACTCCTTCTCACGACCGCCGTTCAAGATAACCTTGTCCGAGGTGAATTTCTCAATAAAGCCCGGCTCCACCTTGATGTTGCCATTGATGATTTCCTCGCACGCACCAGCATCGAAGTAGAATCCACCGTTCCGGGTCTGACCTAGTGTGGAGTTGCCGGTATCGCGCTGGCCGCGCCATGTTCGCAGACCTCGAGCGTTGAGCGCTTCGAGTAGGGGTCTGTCAAGATCCTCGAGGACCTTGGCTGTGCGTCTGCTGAGTTCCTCGCCGGGTCCAACGGGCATAGAGAAGAAGAGACGATCTTGTTCTTCGAGATCAGGGAGGTTGCCGTGCTCGTCGGGCGCGTAACCTCCAAGCATGCGGGGGACTGAATGGGTTAAAGACATGACATAGGTCGGTGACCGCTGGAGAAGGGTCACGTCGATTCCCAGACGGGCGCATTCGAAAGCAGTATCAAAGCCTGAGGACGAGGTACCAACGACACAGACCTTCTTTCCGACAAACTCACGGGCGCTGTTGTGTGCGCTGGAGTGGCGGATCACGCCCCTGAATTCATCCATGCCAGGGACGGTTGGCGTGTAAGGGACACCGCATAGCGACGTGGCCATAATCACCTGCTTGGGGTGGAGTGTCCTGGTCTCCTTGCCCTCTTTGTTGATGATAATGATCCATTTACCCTCGGCGTCCTGCTCGGCCTTCACAACCGAAGACTTGGTCCAGACATTGAGTTCCAATGCGGAGGCATACCACTGCATGTATAGAGCTTGCTTTTGAGCCGGGGTATACGTGGGCCAATACTGAGGGTATTTGAAGTATGGCAATGCATCGGGCCAGTGGGGGAAATGCAGGGAAAGATATTCGTAACGCTTCTTCCAGATATCTCCGACTTCGTCACTGCGCTCGATGATCAGGTTTTCCATACCAAGAACCTTGCAACGCGCTGCCATGGCGAGACCACTGGCAGAAATGAATTAGCATTATTCAATGAGGTCACTGTGCATCGATCCTTACTTTTGGCCACCGCCAATAATCAGAACCTCCGGGTCAACATTATTGATGGCTTCGGATCTCTGGCTAGCCCAGCTAGTTATACCGGTCATGTGTCCATCTGGGGCGGGCTGCTCGGGAAACTGCTTAAGGCCCTCGGCAACAGTATGCATGGTGTAGATTCTCCAGCCATCTTGGGTGAGGACTGCATTGATAACAGCCGAAGCAACAACAAGCTCCGTCTCAAAGGACAGAACAAATTGTAAATAAGAGTAGTCGGTGTAAGGGCGGGAGACCGTAGGCACAGGATCGAGAAATTGGAAACTTCTAGCCTTCGTTTGAGGGAAAAGGTCGGTAGCAGCTTTCAAGATAGCATCTCTGAAGTTAAATGTGCGGAAATCCCAGGTGAACGAGAGCTTGTCACGCCACACGCCTGTACATCGGAGGTCAGTTAAAGTCGAAGAGGTTTCAGATCTTGTCTGCGAAGCGTCGTACCATAATCGAGGAACAGCCCCGCGAAGGCTTGCGCATCCCCTTCGGACATAGCCTTAGAGAGACGGGCTACAATTACCTCGGCCTCCTTCTTCGCATCGCTATCGGCGGGGATATCCACACCTAAGATGTCGGTGGTGGGCAGAGGGTGGTTGTACTTGAAGTCGTACATGAAGTCGTCGGCGACAGGCTTTTGCACCCGATCGTGATTGAGTGCCACACTCTTCGACTCGATGTTGGCCATCGAGACGATATCGGGGGTAACGGAGTCTTGTACGTAGGGTGCCATTTTCGGGAATTGTGACGGGGTGAGATGCTGGCAAGGTGCGTGTTAGGTTGTATTCACGCTCCAATCTCATGAAAAGATGAGTGCACTCGAGCTGGCTGATATACTGCGACCTCCCCAACGACCAACTTGATCGGTATCAACTATGCAGTTGTCAATATATCTCCTATTCGGGAAACCCTCGGCGAATTTCACCACCGCTGGACTCGCGGACTTGGGTGATTCCCATCCCCCGTCACATGACTGGGGCTACCCCATATGATCGGAGATCGACCGATTACCGGATATGGAAACCAGCGGCGAGGCCATGGAGACTGTGCAGCTCTTCTGCCGGCGATCACCAATCCCGCCGAAGCAACGATCTGTAAGCAGCGAACTTCACTTCCCCATGCACGATACACCATACTTCGGAGTCGGATACGGTTAGCCGGATTGAGATTATGGATCCATTTTAGATTAGCCATCAGGGTAGTATATAATCTCGCGTTGGGACGGTGTAAAGTTGCAATCTATCTCGCATTACCACACTCGCTGCAGCGAGACGACCACTGCCACATCGTCGAGTTACAAGAATATCACCTCATCATACACCATGACCATCTCGTCTGGAAACCGCCGCGTGAAGTTTGCTCTTTTTGGCCTCGGTCGCCTGGGCGTCATTCGTGCCCGTATCCTCGCCTTTCAGCAGCCTCGGATCGAACTCGTCGCCGTTTGCGATACGAAGCCCGGTACAGACAAATGGGCCGCAGAGAATCTGCCCCCATCGGTTAAGCACTTTTCAGAGCCTCAAGAATGTTTGAAGAACAGCGGCGCTGAGGCCGTCCTCATCTGCACCGCAACAGCTACACACGCGCCCTTGATCCTGCAGGCCCTTGACCTGGGCTTGCACGTCATGTGCGAGAAGCCCGTCTCTGTGGACATCGCTACTACCCAGGCAGTCGTCGAAAAGTCTGCTTCTAGGCCTGACCTCAAGTTCCTCGTTCCCTTCACTCGCCGATGTAAGTCATACTACACCCCGCACTTTGAACAGTTCAGAGATTGACTAGTGCCAGATGACAAGTCCTACCGCCAGGCTAAGGCTCTGGTGGATAATGGAGACCTAGGTGAAATCCACGCGGTTGAGACGACTGGTATAGATCAAGCGGACCCAAATGGTATGGCTCTAAATTCCCCTAGTCGGTGTCTTATACTGACCGTGCTGTTCAGCCTTTTTCGTGTCCTTTTCTGAGCAGTCTGGCGGCATCTTCCTTGATTTTGGCATCCACACCGTCAGTCTCAGCACTTACTCCCACACCCACTATCCACTCAACTAACCCGGTACTAGGTCGACGCCGGACGATACCTGTTAGATGTCAATTCCGGCCTCTCCAACCCCAAGAAGCAAATAAACAGAGTCATCGCCTTTGGTCAGGTAGCTGTCTATGGGGACTTGGCTAAGTATGGCGACGCCGACAATGCATGGGGCCTGGTGGAATTTGCCAATGGCAAGATTTTCAAGACTTATCTCGGTCGCACATTAACCAGCGGTTTTGAGGACACAACCCGATTGTGTGGCACCAAGGGACATTCGATCATCAGTGCGAACTCGAATGTTGAGATTCGGGACCATCTTGGTATTCGCACACAATCTGTGCCTGATGCGTTCACTCTCTTCGATGCGACGTTCCTGGCTGATCTTTCCGAGTTCGCCGATGCCGTGCTTGATAACAAGCCCATGACCTGTCAACCGGAGGATGCCTTCGAGGCGGGTAAGATCTGCGCGGCTCTGCAGTACTCCTTCCGCAAGGGTGTACCGGTGTATTTCGACGACGATGGTCTACCCATCATGGAGTCTAAATGAGTTATGAAACAATTAGAAATATCTTAAAATAGAACCGAAAAATGAACACGGGACAAGTAGACTTCATCTCCATTACCATGGCACTCATAGAATAACCGAACTAAGTAATGAAATAATCACTACGGAGTAGTCTATGGACTGTTCACCCTAAAGATTTGTGCAAAAAAAGTAATTAGTTATTTCATATATCCAGGGGCTTTTATTTTGATCGAGAAGGTTTAGTACAAGTTCTATCTATCTTATTTGGGAAGGGTACTATGAAACATGTTATTCAGGCATAACCAACGGATTGCTCATGCAGGTTTGACAGTTATGACGAGCACTCACTCACTCTAGCCCACCTTCTTATTGCACAATCTTCATGGGCGTTCTTCAGAAGCTTATGAAGGAACACTTGAATGTCCGCTAAAGCATATGAATAATAGAATATGGCGATAATCAATTGAGCCCAGAAACTTCATCTCGAGACTTTGTCCATCCACTAGCGTATCTGATGTCTTCTCAGAGTCAGGTTATGACAGCCTTCACTGTGTATGTTGAGGATCTACAGGTCTGTCTTCTCCAGCTCTCTATATTGCCCCCAGAGGCGATGTGTTTTATCGTCTGAAAGTGATAAGAGGTGCCCAAAATCACATACAGCCTCGCCACAAGATGTAAATCTGGCGAGTGCCAATCGGAGTTGGTCCAGATCAGTCGGGGTTCCCACATAATCCTACGAAAGCGCATTGCATTTCTCCAAATCTCGCCCACGGTAGACCTAGCAAGCTCACCACTGACTGCGTGCACGGGACCGCTCGTCCTCTTGACTGTGTGAAGGAGGAGTCGGTCGACAACCACATCCACTGGGACCTCGTCTATTGTTGTGTCATTCTCGGGGTTGGAAGACCATGTGGCGATACGTGCCCATACGGAGGTTGATAGCGCAGTTGTAGCCATAAAAGCTGTGCATAGTATGGACATCGGTAGGTTAAACCCTGGGTATGGATAGTTCTGTGGGACCGATGATCGATGGGAGTATAATAAGCAGTCTATCATGCACACCTTGATCACTGAACATGCAGTGCATAACTCTTTCCGAAAGATGCTTAGCATATGCGTACGGCCATGGAAAATCATGCCTTTGAAATTCCTGGCTTGAACCGCTCGAGTGCACTTGCGCCCACTCCCCTCGTGTAGTAGTCGCTATTTCTCTATCGACGTCTCCCTTATGCATTGCTGCGGGGAGCGGGTAAAACTCCTAATCGACCTTTACATCAATCTTGCCACCCTCTTGCCATATATGCGAGTTTGCATAGGCAGTGGAAAGATACACGAACCGCTCCAGATTATCGAAGCCGAGGAACATTCGTGCCACTCTTTCCGTGGCACCCACAATCACCTCCGAGATTCTGGGTAACGACTGTAGTATATTGATGGATGAAGCTACATAGATCGCAACATTGACGTTTACCTACAAAGAGATCCCACAATCTCGGCATCGATACTCAGGTCTGTCTTCATAATATCTGCATTTATGACCGTTATCAGCGTGGGGTCTGACATCTTGTTCGCATATTCTTCGGGTAGCCATTGACGCCGTTTCTGACATAAATCATTCGTATAAAAGGGTCAGCGGATAGTGCGTAGATGATCTGGTCAGCCCATGTATGTACATACGATCGTGTGTCTCGGTAGGTCAGAAATATATGTTTGACGGGGGCATTTGTACAATCCGATAGACCAATGTAGTTCCAAGGAACCTCGACCCTCCAGTGATCAAGATGACCTTTCCAGAATAGAACTCCCACATGATGAGATACACTCCCTCGACCGTTCTTTGGTGTTAGACGGGGTTGAAGAAGCAGTAGACATTGCTTTCATTTAACCAAGAAAGCAATAGACTCCTACAGGATCGTGCAATGAGCTCTATTTCCAGAGATTATAGCAACCCTATCTGACCGCAGCCCTTGAGCCATGAGATCTCTCCGATGCAACCCGATCAACTACCAGGATCTGGACGAGCTCGGCCATTCATTATATTTCGGTTAACCACGCTTTAGTCGTAGAGATAATAGATTATCTGTTCAGCTTGAATTGACCACCTGACCTATTCGGAAAGACAACAAATACCAAGGCATTTAGACCCGTCCTGTGAATATCTGGTTTCTTGGCGTCAACCCTGACGATAGGCCAACTCCTGCCATAAGGACATACATATATATAGGCAGGGACGAATACAGAATTTCACGAGCCTAGCAGTCGTTGACTCAAGATTTTTGACATACAGTGCGGAAGTCTGCATTTGCCAATTAAATTGAATGGTTCGAGATAACCACGTTGTTCCCCACCATCTAACTACGTTCGGTACCAGAGATTGAAGTCTTATCCTATTCTTACCTCGTTTATGGAGTGCTCATGGCACTAGCAAAGTACCATGCTGCCTTAAATCTAGTATTCGACGTACGATTGGTGTAGCTGCTCCAGTCCCTATAAGCCCAAGAGATTTGGTAGCCGGATTAATTATCCGCGTATGCTCAACTGGCATGAAACCGCTCCCGTGGCAAATCCACACTGATTATGATGTAGATTACCACCTCGTTGACCAATATACCCACTTCGGCAGTGGACGGAAACTGAATAGCTCGGGCTGTATGGTAGGGTTACATTGTAAGGAATGTAGGACGAGAACGGAACTCAGTGATCCGAAGCTTAAACGTTTCCTACTCCGTAGGCTCGATGCGGTCGAACTTTACGTCCTGATGTTCCCAAAACCATGAGAAAATGGCGCAAAGAGTTAGAACAGTGCACAACATCCTCATTCACAACGTACACATCGACCATCTCGTCACAATCATCACCGCTGCTTCAGTGAACAGTATCCAGAAGCGCCCCAATGCCTTTGCACACGGTGGTTAGCGCGGCTACAAAGTCGCTTTTTCAGCATGCAGCAAGGCGATCAGACATCCTAGACTGTGGCTTTCATTGGGCCTTGATCTACTGTATAATTCTGGGTTTCACTGTCTGGCGGACCTACACTGTCGTGATCTATCCTCGATTTTCCAGCCGCCTTCGACACCTGCCAAGCCCACCGGTATGTTGATCGACAGTTGCCAAACCAGTGCCCCACCAGGAGCAAATGAAACTAATAATATTAGGGTGGGATCCCCGTCGTTGCTGGCAGTTTGATTGTGTTCACGCGGCCTCTAGGGAAGACTTTGTCCGTTTCATGGATACTGTGCCGAATAAAGGGATTATTCGCATCGATGGCTTTATGAATGCCCCTCAGGTACTTTTAACCAGCCCCAGAGCCCTAGCCGACATGCTCGTTCATAACCCATACGACTTTCAGAAGCCGGAGACCTTTCTGAAGGTTTTACGACTTATCCTAGGGTATGGCCTACTTTGCACCGAAGGGGACAAGCATAGGTGTCAGCGCAGGCGCGTCTTGCCTACTCTCAACTTCCGCCACATTCAAGACCTCTATCCGGTCTTTTGGAGAGACTCTACCAATGCGACCAGGAGAATTGGTACCGATGGGCGACAGAAGTCTGAAGACCTGAAATCCCCAGAGTGTCTTTTTGGTGTCACTAATGTTGAGCACTGGTCAATGGAAGTGACGCTGGATGGAATCGGCAATGCTGCATTACGGGAAGACTTCAATGCACTCAGGCATGACAAGGGTGTTCTACAACACACCTATGACGCAATTCTCAAGCCGTCATGGGGAAATTATCTGTGGTTTGGAGCCAGCGTCATCCTGCCCTGTAGTTGGTTAAATGCCTACTTTGGAGTATCAACCAGCGGAATACCAGCATGGCAGATACACTGGGACATGTATGCCAACACTTGATCCAAGGGAAAAGGAGTGCTATTATGGAATCAACAGGAGAACTATCAGATATGATGTCCAAACTTATATCAACAAGTGATTTGTCGAACCAAGATCTGGTAGATCAACTTTTGACATTCCTTGAAGGCGGGTAATTATGTCCGCCCTACTCCTTTTACTACTCCAAAAGGAAGCATTTGAACCCCAGACTGCTGACATACAATAATGCGAGAGAAGCAGTTGCCGTGAGTAGGTTCCAGATGCTCCGCCTAACGGTAACCCACCAAAGATATCTATAGATTTTCATGAATTCGCTCGTGGAATTGCATGAAGGAAACGGAGCATCGGGTTCAGGATCCCCCAAGAACTCACAAAGTGACTTCCATCCCTCGCGAACCTCGTATATAAGTAGCCGGTCCTTGGGCACTACTGTGCGCACGTAATTATTGTGGTCAATGAACGCTTGTTGACATTTCTCATCGCCTTCCAGGCAACAGAAGCTTCGCCATGTCAGTGCTGAGTGTTCCAGCCAACGCCCACAGCCACGGGGATCCATGTAACGAAGGACCTGCCATGATGCAAAGCGCATCACAGCAGATATCGTGTTCTGCATTGATTTCAACCACTTATCGGGGTCCCGAGTGCTAAGAATAATTTTGGCATCCGAATATGCCGCAACCAGTTCGTCCACGAAGAAGCAACAGGGGGTATCGAGAATTACGTTCGCTAGATGATTAGCTTGTGTACACTGATTGTAAGGGTTCACATACGTCGAAGTCGCCAGTGACATTATCGAATTGCTCCCACCCCCACGTAGCTCCCTGATGTAGGTATTTCGCGCGTAGAGCTTCGATCCACTGGGGGAAATGTCCCTTGATCGCACGGTCTGAGAAATCGTAGGGGCAATATCCAAGCTTTTTAAAGGCCGCCGCAAGTGCTTTCAGACAGTTTAGTCATCTTGATTGTCTCTTACCTGTGAATCTACCCGGCATCTTACATGTTCTACCAGTACGCGCCATGCCTAAAACCAAGACCTTCATTGGCTGTTGTCGAGCCGGCGTTCGACTAGCACAGTTGGTTGAATCTATGGTTTCAAACATGATGTCGCCAAGTCTCTGTGGACATTAGATCTGTCCTGTGAATAGGGTAGTGGTACTTACATATACTATTCAGACACTCGCACGATGCAAGAACTAGCATTTCCAGGCTCAAGGTTTCCACGGAGCTTAAACGGCCCCGTCTTTCTACGATACAGTCCCCACAGGAAGACTCCCTGGCGCTATTTTAACTTTTTCTGGGCAGGTCGGATGTCACGGTGTGATGATCCTCACAGCATTCCACGGCCGGACCGGGTATGTACGTTTTCATCGCGCCTCGCTTAGTTCTTTTCATTGGCCATTTTACTATAAGAAATTTTCTAAATCGACAGTATACCAATACAGCGGCCCCACATATCACTAGTACATGGCACGAAGAGTGATAAATCACAGTGTAACACAACGTATTCCACAAAGTCAAATTCACTACACTTGAGCGGTAGTATTCCCGCTGTTTTATATATATGATCGCTGCATACAACCGTTCTCTAGCCGCTCGTAAAGCTACTTCCACCCCAAACACCTGGTTCATACTCAGATATGTTCAAGGACAATATGACCGAGCTCGCACAGCGAGATATTAAGATCTCACCAGTCATAGAGGGCTGCGACTCAGACGTTGTGGGCCATGATACGCAGAAATCTACGTTCCGACACGTACGTCTAGGACTACCCCTGGCTGCGTGTCTGTGCCTTTTGTCTTCTCTGAGCTATCTCTCGTACCGGGCATGGGTGGTGATGAAATCAACGCAAAGTTCGTTTATTACTTGGACTGTGATCACTTGTGAATTCCTTTTTGCAGGCAGGTCCCTCCTTTCACACTTCAATCCGACTATCATATACTGATGGGGAGTAGTGCCAAGATCACTCAAATATCTTTATATGCTCTCTGCGGCACCGAAATTCAATGGCTGGCGCCCGTCACTTACACTTTCTAGCCAGACAGTCCCAACAGTGGATGTCCTTATAACCTGCTGTGGGGAGGATCATACCATGGTCCAAGACACGATAGAAGCAGCATGTACACTAGACTATCCTGCAGATCGGTACAATGTCTATGTGTTAGATGATAAAAGTTCCGCCCAGGTGGAAACATTGGTGAAGACGCTACAGAGAAGATTCAAACGCCTGTATTACGCCAGTCGGGGCTTGAGTTTACGCACGCATGCGAAGGCCGGCAATTTGAACTTTGGCCTTTCCCAAACTCGACGTCATGGCGCATCCCAGTTCGTGGCAGTCCTTGATGTTGACATGATCCCGGAACCGCGCTGGTTACGTGCGCTCCTGCCACACCTACTCCAGGATGCCCGAGCTGCCATGGCAAATCCACCGCAGATATTCTATAATATTCCACGGAGAGACTACTTGGGAGTGCAACTCGCAATAAAATTTCTATTCAATGTCCTTTTGCCCCTCCAGGATGCAAACAGTGCCACTTTTTGTACTGGCACGGGCTTCGTGGCGCGCCGCGCCGCGATTGACGATATTGGAGGCTTTCCCACAGAGTCCATCCAGGAGGATGTTCATACTTCCATGTTACTCTCCTCATGCGGCTGGAAGGTCCTTTATGTTCCTGAAAGGCTGCAGTGGGGTATTACACCCCATACATTTAAGGGCATCATTCGGCAACGCCAGCGTATACTGAAGGGCGCATGGTCCCTGTTGGAGTGCCTACAAGACGGGAACCGCAGAGGTGTGAGCATTGAGCATCGTAGTGCACTGCTCTTGCAAATCATTACGATGGCTGCGACTGCGATCCTAACAACCTTAGCCATGTGTGCTTTGCCTTTGACGTTGCTCTCGCAAGAGCCACTAATTCCGGTCTCGCACCCGCACCAGATGACTGCTATGTTTTACCTCGGACTTTGTGACTTTGTGGCACAACTCCTCTATGGATCGTTGGAGGTATCGATGACACATCAACAAACATATTTCCTAACCTACCTCTCCGAGCTCTGGTTGATGCCGTACCAATGCATCACGCTCTTCACCATGTTCGTACGTCGGAAGGATGAGTGCTTCCTGCCAAGTGGGCTTTCAACACAGAGTGATTCCCCCTTATATCGAAACCAGCAGAATTCACTATGGCGAAGATTGTATTTTGTTTTTACTAAATGTCACGCTGCCGGTCACTTTGTCCTCCTCACCCTCACAGTAGTTGGTGTCGGTCTTCTGCCCTGCCACTCTCGCGGAGACATGACAGGTTCAATCGGGCGAGACACTCTGTTAACCCATGCCGCATGGCCACCCCTCCTGATGTTGTGGACAGCAATTGTAGCTAACACCTGGACTCCAATCGCACATGTGGTTGTTCCTCTGGAGACCTTCGAGCGAAGATCGCTCCTCGACAGGAACAACAAGTCCGGCGTGTTGCTACCCTCGGCTGAAGCGAGGCAAAATGAATCACGACCTGTTGTGGAATGGCACCTGCGTATCGTCGTCCTGTCCTGGGTAATAGCATGGTATCTTCTGTGAAGAGTACACACAGTTGTATCTCAAAGTATTCATATGGGTTTGGGGCAGGCAAGCTAGCGAGCTAATACACAACCTGATAGACAAGAACATAGTATCATGTAACTGACTTGCTGGTCTGGATATCTCGTTGCGGCGATATACGATTATTAAACATAAAGTACAAGTTATCAGGGCATCATTACCCTGTGGACTTATAACTTCATACATTCTCACGATGATCCTATGAATTTAGGGTAATTGTAGCAAATCGCAGGGGGAGTATGATTGGATAAAAAGTTTTGTAATAAACAGCTAAGATTGAGCCAGATCATGGCATCACAAAATGAATCACCACAGTCGAAAGATGGCCGATACAGGGTATTGCAGTACAGGTAATTCCTATTATAGCCCCCCACGAAAGGTATGCCCCCAATCCTCCTAGGACTACGTGCAGGGCCTAAACAAAAAAAAAGACTTGATGCTTTCAGATCATATCTCATCAATCCCCGAGCTCGCAACAACATAATGCGCCAGGTTCATTCGATTATATAACTTGGATAAAAACGCGGCCATAGCGGGTCAACGGGAATTGCCCATCATCAGTCCCTTGCAGAATGATCGAAATAGTTTGGTTAGTTTTCGCATCAGAAGGGATCGTCACGTCTGCTCGGTGGCTGTCGGACTCAGTCACAGTCACGCTGCCCGGGTATGTGCCTTCTTCGAAGAACTGCCACCAGGACGTGGTGACGGTGTTGTTGTCTGGATCGCTAACTGCACCGGCCAGCGTCACGGTCGCCCCAGGATGCGCTTCTATTGTGGTTCCGTTCAGGATTTCAACCGAGGGTGGGTGGTTGGCATCTTGATAGCTCGGTGTCAGTGTCCACTGCATGCGAGCCGCGAAGTCATTCTGGATGGCCGCGGCCCAGCGGTCCGTTGTGTAGTTGTCTACTTCGACGCCGGTCCCGTTCTTCTCGCTTGTAACCATCTCCCACAGATTCGGTGAAGTAGTGTTCTGCGTAGCTCGACCGCCCCAACCGCCGAGGTTAGGGTTGGCCGGGTCCTGAATGCCGGTGGTTATTAGGGGGTTGAAAACCACGTTGTCACCCTCGGACAGAAAGTCGTACGGGTCCAGTGGCTTACAAAAGCTTGACGATGCCGTAGTTCGATTGCCGAAAATGTCCTGCGCGTCGCCTGGCATAGACTGGCCGTCGAGCCAGGAACGGTAGAGCTTCCCGTAGGGCCCTGTCTGAATATTCGCCTTGGTCCAGTCACCGGTGAAGTATACGCCATCGTCAGGCAAGCCACGGGTGTTGCCCTGGCCCTTGTCACAGTTGTAGCCCCAGGTGCTGTATCCGGTCTGCAGATTCTCGACGCGGATCTGCGGCCACTTGACAGAGATGTAGTTCGCATATGCCTCGTCTTGAAAACCGCTAGCGAGGATAACTGCTTTGCTGGATACTGTGTCCTTGGTCTGCGTCCACCGCTGCGAGCCTGAGTATTGCTCCTCGATTGACTTCAAAGCACGGGCGATGGTGTTGGTACCACCCCATGCCTGCAAGTAGAGCGGCCGCGGGTCTTGATCCAGCAGCAACGAGCGGATGAGATTAGACCCATCCGTGTCATGATCCATTTCGCCCTCGAAGTCGATATTGCCGATCTTGACCTTGGACAACAACTCGTCCGGTGTCGGGTAGAATGGATCATGGCAAAGCAGATTCGGGAAAACTTCTGCATATGCTTGGAGGACTTTGTCTTGGATAGTGCGCGTACCGGTCCAGCGCCATGTCCACTGAGGAGTGGTATATTCGCGGTCAGGCAGGAAGAACTTGGTGCCATTACCGTCGCCGGACCAGTGAAAGCGGCTAGAGCTGTAGATGATGCCCTGGGTATCGAGTTCATTGGTGTATAGTAGGTATCGGATTAGTGAGGCTAGGTCGTCCTGCTCCATATCAGTCGTGACGACTGTGCGCAGCATCGACGACCTGCTGGTAGCATATGCCTGGGCGGCAGTGACTACCAGGCCAATCGCAAACAGCCGGCGGATGGAGAACTGCATCTTGCGTAGCTCTATTTATCTGAATCCCACGACCAATATTGAGTGGGCCCCAGTTCAACCGTACAGTCATTCATCCAGCAAGGTGAGCTCGGTTTTATATTTTGGGTATAAACTACTTCAAGGGTTCCAAGTTACCACTTTGGGAGTCCCACATTTAGTCCCGTGGTTGTGGGGGATGTTCGAGCCATATTGCGGGGAAATCTGGGGAAGGTCGACTATAGTGGAAGTTAGTGCCTCCTGAAGATTCCATCGGAGTGCTTAGAATTTCCTCATCTGGACGCAATGCCGAGTCCAACTGCCGCATTTCTAGAGTAGTTTGTTCAGTGCGTCAACTTCCCAGTTAAAGCACATGAGTTGATCGTTTATAATATAACGCACCGGTTACTTCATGACCTATGAGCAGGTTGCGACTAGCCCACACATGGCACTCGCAGGTCGTCATTTGTCTTTTGAAGAAGATATAATTTCAAATTATTAGTTTAGAAAAATATTCTCCTATATCGTCTTAGCTTTAAAGATATTTCTTTAATATATTATAGAATACATGTGACCGCCCTGCTGGTATACGTGAATTGACTGGCGGTACGCCTTCGGAGTGCTGTAAGCCAACAAATACATGATGTGCCACACTTGGGAGATCGGAAATGTGCAGGATTCTACAGAGAAGTATATTGGTGGAATCTACTCAGGAGTATATAGGGCATTGGGCCGCCACGTGGGTCACCAACATGCCGGGTGCGGGGGAATCGCTGCCTCAGGCAACGACCATTAAAATACGATTGACATCAAGAAGGTAGTAAGAGATATCGTCAGGGCCCCGATCTTCCACAAGATTAAAAAAGTCAAATAATTCTGAATCAACGATTAAAATGTACTGGTCAGATCTTATAGCTTCCCACTGCTATAAGGGTATTCAAGACAATTAACTTCATATAATTACAATTCAGCTTCACGGTCACCAGCAGGCCGGATAATTCAATTCATATACATAAAAACATCCATACTTAAGCATTGAATAGATATTGCTACAGTGAGGCTAATGTCTCTCTATCCAGAAGTGAAGGGCAAATAATGTTGAAAGATTCTCCGAGGTTCCGATTTCCTTCACTCCTTCCGTCACTCGCTCTTTTCTGTTTACTCCCTCTCCCACTCCTATATCTTCCCATTCGCCTCCACCTTTCCCCCCTCTTCCTTCCTCTCCATGTCCTACATACCTAGACCCGAATTCATTCAAAATCTCCCGAACGAAGACATGAAAACAAACCAAACAAGAAGCATCTTGCATCTCATATTTCAATATCTCCAAGCTCCTTCTACTTCATTTGCTCTCGCAGGCTATCTTCCTTGTACATTTTTGAACCCCTTCTCCTCTCCTTCAACTCTCCCATCCATAGTCCTTCAATTCCCTCTAACCCCCTCTATCCGTCTGCGATTCCATGGATAGGTGGACAGAATTTACGGGAAGAGCCTTCTATACGAACGAGACAATGCATACCTAATGAGTCTGAGTATAGCCGTAGGTCATCTAAGGAATGATCTATTTGACAGTCAACTTGCTTCCCATATCCACGGCTTGGTACCATTATCGCTTCTTTAGTAGAGCAGTCCGGATTCCTTTTAGGCAGCAGAAGCCTCGTCTTCTTGTCCGCGAAGGCTGGGCCTCAGGGATGGTGAAGCCCCGTGGGCAAGCGTGTTTCTACGACATTGACGCTTATTTGCTCAAAATGGCCTACAGCACAGTACTCCGATGGAGACGGCCATATGAGATGATTAAAAGAATCCAAATGATCCCGGCTTCGATCAAGTTGAAAAGGATTGGTGAATCGATTGTCGCGATTGCTATGTTGGCCAGATCTGCTTTTCAACGCACCTTGGTCAATTTGGCCCAAATCGCCTGTCATTCTCCGCCTCCAACCTCGAGCGTCCTACTAAGCTCGAGAAAAAAGGGCTCTCTACCCCGTTGAAGATGTCGTTATTGGGGAAGCCCCTCCCCTAGAGGAGGCGGCACAGTCAAACGCCATAGTGGATGCCCAGGGGGACGAGGGGGACGAGGGGGACATTGATGCCATGCAGTTCTAGGGCGCCATGGGAATGGGCGGGGCGGGGCGACCCTGCCCTTGTAAATTAAGGTTGAGGATGAAGACGTTTGCTACTGCGGCTTAATATCCGGTTGGACTATTTCATATCCATAGAAGACTCCTTCTATGATGACAAACGATTTATTGACTCGACGCCAGGTATTATAACATGCTTTTTTTCCTTCCTGATTCGAATGGTAATGCCTAATTGGCAGGCATCTACCAGTTACAACCGTCGTTAAGAGTGTGGCCAATGCACCGGGAGCTTCACGGGATATTGCCTCCCTGCCCTGTAAATCCAGGGCCAACGACGCAACGATCAAGGAAAATCTCGTCCCACATGAGATGTAGGGAATGTAGACGATCCTGCCCGAGTTCACCGAGGTCCAAGTCATTATTCATATGCATAAAGGCTCAGGACCAGCGATGGAATGGAAGGCTAGTGGGTTCAAAGTACCTAGATACATACAGGACGAACACTGCGGCACCATTCATATGGAACTATCTACGGTCCACGCCTCGGAAACCTCTTGAACACCAATTAGGACAACGCCAGCGTCCAAAATCCCGGGTCTCTCAAATTCGGGATCAATAAAGCGTCAATTAAAAGGTTCACCAACGCAATCGCGCAGCTTAAGGCCAACGAGAATGAAATTGCCAGATGGTTCCAGCTTTTGCTCAAATTACGTCCGATTTCGACCATGTTAAAACTAAAAAGAACATATGCAAGACAGACTTTAACGAGAACAGCGAAAAATACATCAGGGTCGCATACGAAGACGTATTCATTCGTTCCGGCAGTACCTCCAACAAACTTGAATATATCGCATATTCCGTTGACAAGATCATGGTCGAAAAAGAGATACGGTTTCACCCAGGATTTACCGACTTGCTGCCTCGCCTACCTGCACTGAGAGAGATGGTGAATTACAAATGGGACGAAATCCTGAAAGCTCGAGACAAATAGTGACAAATATCTGGCCGAAATACACAATTGGGTGGGAACGCGTCTCAGGTGGCAGATCGACTTCGTACGGTTCCACTATGGACCTCGCAGATTTGCCCACATCTTCCATTGATCCGGATGTCATCCGATCTGCGGTGCAGCATCTCCTTCAGCTAAGGCAGTGGAATTCCAAGCAGGCTACCGCGTTTCGGTCATTTTGTAATAAAAAGAACGGTTGCTCGATGTTCGCGGGATTTCCGGGATGTGGCAAGACCACAGTCTTGGCCGCCATCGCAATCTTCCTCTATCTTGTGGGTTTGATATACGGTAACTTGGGCCTAGCAACGCAGCCGTGACCGCTGTAGCCCGCGTGGTTGCTTGCATGAACAATCTAGCGGGGCCCTGATCTTGTCAGACGAAAATTTGTTGCCAATGGGAAAGGGATCGTGATTATCGCAGATGAGCATGGCCAAGCCACAGAACCTGACGCCATCATCCCCCTAGTCTCTCTCATGCCGTCGTTAGAATGATCAGAGGGGGAGATCAGCATCAGCTCCCACCATTAGTTAGAACAGCAACTGAATCTCCTCGGCGTAGTGAGTTCGGCGCTCAGATAGGGAAATCACTTTTCGATAAACTCCGTTACGCGAGATTTTCAGTGGTCATTGTGCCCCGGCAACGTCGCATGCGTCCCGGGCTTGCAAAGTTTCCTTCGGACTTTAACTACGAAGGGAAAATGATGAACGGTCCATCTGTCGAAGCAATCACGCTAAATCCTGTCACTTCTCAGAAACTTCTCGAATGGCTCAAACTCAAAGCGAACGGTTCCGAAATGGGATGCAGCTTTTTGGGCTTGATGTAAAGATGGGGAGACGGTGATCAACCCTACAACACATTTATCATCCAATGCCCGCAGCGTTGCGGTATTTATCTTATTACTAGGAATGCAATTAATGGGTTTTCTTGCTGTATACTACCGACTTATGCCGATGAGAAAGAGGCTTACGTCGATTCAATGCTCAATATTTGGAACAAACTCAACATTGCTTGCGAGAACATGGTTTCCGTATGTATGGTGGATGGAATGCAGGGCAACCCAGCCGAGGTCGTCATCGTCAACTGAGGTGTTACCTCTGGAGAACCGAGTGACTTGGGCTTTACTTTTGACAATCGTCGCGCTAACGTCGCATATGTCGCACTGTGGTTGCGAATGGCCAGATAATCAACAACAGTGGACTTGACGGTGACAAAAGCAAGAGGAGGGTGCCTCCGGAGATCTTGGTTCATTGGAAGCACAGATTGGACAACGATCTGATTCGTCAATGCGCCCGTGCTCTCCTTGCTCTACCTGGTGTTGTCGAGGACAGAGGTCAATGCCGTGGTCTTGAATAGCTCCGTAGTCGAGAGTTCTATTAATTGGTAACCATAACTTTATGGCAGCGGGGAAAGCACATGGAAAAAGCAATAACAATAATGATGATGATGATGATGATGATGATGATGATAATCATCATTATTTTAAAAATCTGGAAAAAGGCCTGTACCTCCATCTTAGGTCCCACATATACAGGCCTTTGTTTCGTTGACTTGAAGATATGGAACTAACAGCGCATGGGCAATATCCGAGTCACAGAAAGAAGGATCATTTGCTGAAAGAGATGGTCCAGCGTACTGGAGTAAAAACAGAAATATAACCTTGTTGGCCTAGTACTAGTTGCAGGATAAGACTCAAGATTAATCAACAAATGAGCGACAACTTATATTCTCTCAAGTGCCTATTTACTATTTCACAAACACAACTTTCCTGGCTAGCCAACAGCTAATCGTAACACTAGTGATCTCTCCGTGGTCAGCGCGCTGGAATACTACTGTCCAGTTCCCGGGAGCCGGCGCATCTAAGCCTCGTGGACATGAAAGAATCCATATATCCTCCCCAATATAACGCATGAGGTGCGGTGGTCCTTGACCGAGGTATCCTTCAAAATGTCCATATAACATGCCGCCTGCGCCACTGCAACGAAAGGTCGACTCGATTTCAGCACAGTAATATTCGCCGAGGTAATCGTCTTTATGTGGTTGATAGCCAGTAGCAATACGCTTGACATCGAGGACTCGATTGTCTACCAAGCGACGGAGCTTGGGTATACCACCATCGATTATACCAACCATATTATTCGATCTGGCTGTGTTCTCTCCAACACAGATCAATGTTTCGTCGGAGCCCGCATAGGAAACGATTACATGGCCTTGACCACCATGCCTAATCTCAACAACCAGCTGTGCATCCGGGTCGTAAAAGGTGCCAAACCAGTCCTGGAATGGATTGACAGGGTCAAGTCTAGGAACCTGACCCACAAATATGGCGAGAACACTTTTCATAATGTCCTGGGCTACCTCTTCTGCATCAGCCTGGTGGTTGAGCATAACCACAATTGCGACCTTTTCTGATGGAGCCTGGATTCTATGGAGACGAAATCCACGAAGAGCACCACCGTGTCCGATTGTGGCCACGCCTCCCACGGTACCATGCTCCAGGCCGTATCCATATCGTGCAATTGTGCCATCCTTGAATGACTGCTGTTGCGCGATCGCACGATACACACTTTGCTCGTCATCCCAGCAAGTCTGCAAATAATGCTCATATGCAATCATGTCCTTAAGGGAAGCGACAACCCCTGCATCCCCAGACCATTGCATGCGATTGATAGCTGGAATGAAGCCAGAGGACTCGGTCCCTTCATACCCAACACAAGGTGGTGGAAGATTAGCGTTGTCTGCACATAAGCACGCAGTTTTCATCTGAGCCGGCAGGAAGAGCCTTTCGGTAAGTAGGGCGCTCAGCGTTTGCCCACTCACATTTTCAATAAGTCGAGCGAGAATATGGAAGTTCAAGTTACAGTAGGAGTACTGTGTCCCCGGTTCAAAGTGCAGAGACTTTGTCCTCGCCAGTGCCTTCTTGGCGTCTTCTTCGAGTCGAAATACACCATCAGGATGCGCACCCCAGAACATGGACATAGCCCAATAGTCCCGTATCCCAGACTGGTTGTTACATAGATGCTCTAATTTAAGTCCGGTGTTTGTAGTGAGATCGGGATGGAGCATATGATGAAGAGCGTCCGAAAACTGCCGAGATACGTTGCCCCGCTTCACCATCTCAGGCGTGGGGTTGCGCTCCAGATCTTTCAGGATCATGCACACCATTTGTTTCGTGATCGAGCATATTGGCATCAACGTAGATGTTGTCATAGGAATCAGCTTTTGCATATCAGCATAGCCCCAAATGTGCTCGGCGACGAGTTCGCCATCGCTCAATACAGCAAGCGCTCCGCCCGGTCCTCGATAGCGAGATGGGATCTTCTCAAGGATATCTTGAATCCTTTTATACACTAATATTGAATCCTCCTTAGTACTCGTCAGGACCTCATATGGAGTGGCTGATTGCTTACTGGTTTAAAATGCAAGTGTGGTTCGTTCCTAGTGTTGGAACAACAAATTCGATGATCCGTAACGACGTCCAACTGCGGAGACAAAGGATGCTTGATAAATGTGTATCAGAATTTTGGCACTAACTCGTTATGGTGCCCGAACCTAACCATTCTTGATATCCTGGCTAATATTAGTAAAAACTAACTTCGATCTACTGACTTCCGTTGATGCCTCTATGGGTCCTGTGCCCTATACTTTTTGATGGTTACTCCACTCGGTAAGTATTCGATGATGGATTATATGCATTCAAGCATGAACAGCTAAACTATATATGTAGAGTTCTAATATTTTTTATGGTTATTCTCGCAGATAACAGATAGCACCTCCTATATATCTTAACTGCGAAAGGCTACAAAACTGCCCAGCTAAACTTGTGCCTGAGGGCAGAGGGCCAGCTGTTCTAAGTTGTGCCGCCGAAGATACATGCGCCTGTTACAACGACCTTAGAATGAAGCGAGCAATGCTCCTGTAACTAACATTCAGATGTGTAAATACAAGGACAACATATGCAGCTCCACCCAATACCGAATGAAAATAAGTAATAAGGATCAAATGCCCGAGTCACCCGTTGGTCATGGCATAGAGCCCCAGCCCGACCACACAAAGAAACGCTAAAAGATCAAACTCAGAAAGAAGGACTAATTCTCTCTAGGCCTCTGTAGGACCCTAATAAATGCCGCATGTGGACATTGGTATGGGTTCATGTGCTATATAATTATGAACTTCACAAAGAGCCCAATTAAATCCCCCTTTTTGATGTTATTTATTCTTTGCACGATCTTACCTCCTCGCATAGCTGCCACTGAATCATTTTCCATGCCATAAAACAAGATGCAGCAGGTCCTAGCCGTTCTTGTTCTGTATCTTTCAGCGTTGGCTGTTGGTCTAGGCCTTCCCATGCCTGGTTCAAAAACTCCTTCTCCACCCCCCGACGAAAATCGCTCGCCAAGCCCCCCACAAATCGATCCGGCAGCGGCAGCGGCAGCTATAGTATCAAATTTGCACAGGATTTGTGGGAACTTTGCAATTGTCGCCTCATCGGAGGACATCCCTCGGTCACCATCTACGTCACCATCTAGCGCTGGATCGCCAGACAGTCCAGGGTCGTCAGGTTCTCGGTCACCAGCCCAGCGTATGCGTCACGCAGATGATTCACCATCGGCATTCCTCGCGGCAGACTGCACCAATTATCTTGGCCAACGACACAAGGTCAACCTGAATCTGAACAGATGTTTCGGTTGGGATCCAGACAATGTCAGATTCACAGTACAGAAGAAGTATGTCTTGCATGGTTATAGCAATTTAGTGCTATAGCAGGCGTACCATCTGCGGCTTTGTGATCAATAGCTAATGGAAGTAGTGGATATGGAATTGAGAGAGGCGGTTGTATTAGGTGTTCATACCGACTAGGAAGACAGCTAACCGATCCTGGTTCAATCTCCTGTACCTGCAAGACATTCCCGCATCTGGCCCCAAACCATCACGTCCAGCTCTCCACAGGCAAGTGTCCCCTGGGTGATGCAATATCTTTCTTACTAACAGATCCGGCAGCTGGTATCATCCAATATAACTCCGGGCCTGGGCGTCTAAGCTGCCATAAAGCGTATGGGAATGACTTGGGACCTGCTTAGATGTGGATTGCCTCATGTTTCAAGCAGATGCGGTGGAATATAACGATCGACCAGGATTCGCATGTTTGTTAAGTATGGGATGGACACTTGCAAGGAACTTGAACTCAAAATTAAGGGAAAGCAGCCTTCTATAGCAAATTGTCGCTTGGTGATACTAAGTATCTTCAATTACTTCATGTATTCTCAGCTCGGTGGCCCCAGCACTTTGCGGCACGGGCCCGTATTTCGCTGGAAGCTATTCGACGTATACTCAATGATCTGCCTGTGCAATGAGTATGTAGAGCAAGGCAGATACACTTCTGCCTAGGAGATCCTTTCCAATATACTAAAGCACGTATCTGACAGGAGGTGGGAAATCGAAACATACACCGTGTCCTTCCTAGATGTACTTCGCCCGGTGGAGACCGTTGCTCATATGTGGACTCTCATGCCGAAATGGGATAAGGCTGAGCTCATCTACGAGAAGGTTCATGTCATCAGGTATCGAATCCTTGGTCCAACCAATTTACCCAGGCTAGGTTAAGCTGTCCACCATTTTGTGATAGTTCCTCCGAACATTTCATGGGTAAAGACTATCAGGAAACCATGCAATCTGCTGCTGTCCTGACAGAGGTCCTTATTTTTTAATATAGCCCCAAGCACGACTCCATTCCCTACACTGCACATGTGGTCCAAACTTCCTGGGGAGGAATGTGCGCAGACCATCATGGCTTTGGAGGGACTGGCAAAGTCGTGTGAAGTAACAGGTGATAGGACAAAGGCCCGACAACTGTTCGACAAGGCAAACATGTTGAAGTTCCTGCCATATCTTGCATGGGTAAATAAAATGGATGAGCCTGTTTGGTGGATATTGAGAGCGTAAGATGAGGACGGAGATATTGTTGTATCTTTCTTTGGAGAAGCGAGGAGAAGAGGTCTGCACGATTGCTTTGTTATGATAGTTATGAAAGTAAGTTCCTGTCCAAGGCAAGCTAGATGGTTATTCGAAGGTTAATACATAACAGTGCGTAGCATCACTCTTGTTAGTGTCTTGAAAGGTAGACTAGTCTACATCACATATATTTGCCTGGCCAACCTACAGTATAAATACTAAGAAGCAAACTCGATACACACCGACAGGAGACCAATTCTCTAGTTACCCGGCTTGGCCAGATGCAACGGCTTCGCATAATTGAATTCATCAAGAGCGTTATCTCCAGCAAAGGAGACATACTAGCACAAGTAATTTATGGTGGCAAGCGATGCAGTGGGAGCGGTTTCCGGCCCCGCTGGTCGTGTCATCGTATCTTCGTGGATCAAAGATCTATAGGTAGGTAGAGAAAGGTAATAATTGTTTAGAGAATGGTTATAAATCTGAAACTAAAGTTAACATATAACATAGGCTTTTTAGTTCAGGTTCACGTAAATTCTCGGTGACCCAGTCTGCCATTTTCCAAGAACAAAGGACTGCCTTACACTTGTCGCATTTACCCCGTGACTCGACATACCCCCATCGTGACATGCTGTAGGGCAAGCCCTGAACTGAAGTCGCGCTTTTATTTAGTTCGACATGTAGGTATTCATCCTTTGTATGCCGGAACCAGTATTTACCTCTCGTCATATGTGTAAGCCAAATAGAGAGCCTTTGCCGAGAGGGGTGCTCGGGCAGTGTCTGTGGTAGATTTTAGTTCCCATGTCGATATATACATGCGTCGTAGGTATGTCCTTGGTTCATTTAGCTCCCCTTGAGTAGGCTAAAAGACCATCACTAGCAGCGTCTATCTAAAACACAAAGCGTCCACTCCTGCGAGAGATTGTGCTCACCGCGGGATGTGATTAACTTGATGAGCCGAAAGACCGAACGGACGGGCGTGAGGAAACAGCCGGTATGTGGAGTATATAAGTTCATCCCATATCAAGTCTGTGTAGCCGTCCCTACAAGTGGGTGAATTGCAGACGCAAAAGAATGAGCTCGTCGGTAACGTAGTGGGCAAAGCCTCTTGCTCCGAAGACAACAAGATTAACTAATGATGCATTGATTAGTAACTTCGGTTATAATTGTGATTATATGCAGCAGTCATCATCTGTGCACACTCACATAGGCCCTCGAGTGGAATACAGGATTTCGCTCATGTCTGAATCAATCTCCAAGTGTCGAGTGGAGTGGCCAATTCCCACATTGCTGCCGCGAGGAGGTTTGTTGCTGCGCATAATGATGGTATGTAGGTCTAGAGATGCCCCCGCTTTATGTCTTTATAGCGGCCAAGGCGATCAATGCTTGTTGTATCTTGAATTGATTCTTTGTGGTTTCTATAGGGTATTTCAAGACTACTTCGCTTCGTAAAAGGCAGGTGATTCGAGTCTGTCAAATTCTAGGAATGCATGTTTAAAGCATGATGACGTGCAGCTCAAGTGAGAACTGGGCTATATAGCAGTAGTCGATGGCGTGTAGCTGCGATGAAAGTTGATACAGCTTCGTAATACGTCGGAAGGGCATTTGTTGGAGTCCTCGTAAGTAGAATCGGTTCCCACTCCAAATCGGTAGTAGACGATGTCGCCTATTGTTGTCTTGGTAATTGAGTGGTGGCAGTGAATCTGTGACAGGACTCTCTTAGTATACACAGCGTAGAGTACCGCTGGAATATGTCTGGTTATATTGGCCAACTAAAGGACTAAGAAAATCGATTAGTTGCAAAGTGTCCTCTCCAAAGCGGAGGGTTTAGTCCCCAGACTCAACAGAACTCAATAAGCGTGCTTAGAAGATTAGATCTGAGGCCAAATACCCGAATTTGTCTGGGCTTCTCTACCATATGTCAGTATGCTTGGAAGGACTCGGTCAATCCGACCGCTCAACGGGCTATCATATCCCAGGAATAGCAAACAGGATATCCAACGACACTGGTATTGGAAATGGCTAAGACGCTAGGTTTAGGAAACCACATAACATGGTATCTGGAAATAGCTGAACAACGATCTACCTTCTCTCCAGAGTCACATATATCACACGTCGAGGTGAAGGGTATAAGCCGGTAATTTCGAATGTTGGTGCCAAGTTCTAGTAATGTTAGTTGTCCTCAAATAAATCGGACTCGTAGTGTGCTCACAATCAACCACACGTTCCCTACAAGTGGTCATGAATCCAGTCAAGGATCTCCGATAATGATGGATCCTCTTCAGTCCAATATCCTGCCCGCGTGTCCGCGGCCCGCAGATCGTCCACAGCGTACTGGTCCGTCACTCGCGCCATTTCCTATTGCATCGTCAGTTAATCTAGTGCTTACGGATTTGAAAGTATATGGCACGATTTACCTGTCGGAATGTATTACTCACGGCGTTAAGCGAAGCTGTATGCTGTACTCCTGGCCGTGCTCCGCGTAGGATATCCTGCCGGGCGATGACCCATCTTCTGGCGACTGCCACCCGGAGGTAGATGCGGTGCGCTTGGAATCGCCGAGCACTTGCGTCGAGGATAGTCCTACAGATAGTCAGGATATGCCAAGCCAGTTCATATAGCGGGTCCCCGTACCTCTTCAGTTCGGCCTTTTCTGTCTCCGTGTTGGACTGCGTAGATGCCACAATGGGGTTGTAGTTGGCTGACATCAGTGCCTGGGCAGCAGCAAGACCATCTCTAATCTCTTTATATGCTTCTTCGTGATAATCTGCCGTTGGGATCTGGACATTATGCCGAGCGATATGCACAAGGAGCGTTCGGTAGTCGTTAATAATCTCGGCGACGCGCAGGGCACGTGCTGCGTTGACTTGTAAAGTGTCAATACTACCGACCACTAGAAATCCCAAAGCAGTGAAGAAGGACAACACTCACGTCTATCAACCATAATTATGTCTACTAGTCACTGGAATCGGTACAGGCTAACGATCGTGATCAGGAACGAGTGGGGTTTGTATCAGACATAAAGTAACAGAGGAATAAAGCAACGACTAGTTCAGGTTATTAACTGGGAACACGTTGCGTCTCTTTAGTAACCGAGTGTTTGTTCCGCCTATGGCACTCTCATCTTCGACGGCCTATTATTCTTTTAGGTTCGGCCTAGGGTATTTATGACGAGCGTTAGCGAGGGGCCCGGTGATAGTGAGATGGATCCAAGATCATCATCATTTTCGGGTATGGTTGACTGAACCTACCCACGCCGATCCAAAAATTCCAGGGGGCCACAATCCAGGCTACGGTTATATAGTAGCTAACATGCTGAACTGACGACAGGGCACAAGCTTCATAGACATCTGTCTTCAAGCACCTGGGTTATCGTGGTCCTGCACCCGATTAACGGAAGGGATAACGTTCAAGCGGGGCTCAACCGTCGAGCAATAGTGGGATCGATGCTGATAGGCCTAAATATATGTAAGATCGTGACAGATACACAATGTGGCCCACGTGAACTGACGACAGCCAGACGAAATCGACAGCGCAGAGGCTTTGGATGCATGGGGCACCAAAACCTAAACTGAAAGTCCAAAGACCACTCAGAGATCCAGAGGTGATATATGGTTGCACTCCCAGCATGCCAGCCGTGATCTCAGGCCAAAAAGACGAATTTTGGTTTTGTGAATTTGGAACCTAATTCCAGGCTCAGTGGGGCAGAAGAATTCTGTCGCGGCAGTCGAAAATGAACACGAAGGTAGGGCGAGCCCGAGGGGAAGGGGGATCATCTGCCCTCGCTTAACGCCGCATCCCAGGTATTCATAGCAGGGCCATCTAGTAAATTGTACTGAATTTGAACACCGCTGGCAACTTCCTGCCCACCGATCGTTGGTTACCTGAGTTGTAAACTTGTGGCAAGCAGAATGACCGCAATTACAAGAGAGGAAGATGAAATGAATGCCACAACTTCATCCAGTCACCGAACCGTTAAAGGGCACGCAAGGATATACACCTGGCTTGCTTTTTCTTTCATGATTGCTGCAGAAACGTCCAACTTGTACTTGGTATACATTGGCAGGATGCTGAGAAACCCGGGATTCGGTTACGTAAATATACCCCTTACTCGATCTTCTATAAACATAGACCTGTGGAATTAGCTCCACAGCACAAGCTTGTTGTTCCTCCAAGCCGGATAGTGTTTTTCCTATATCTGTGAGCCTACCACATGGCCTGGCACTCAAGATTATATCTGCATATACAGCTCGGATAATCCCAAATCCACAAATGATAAAGCAGTTAATACGCAAGTTTCCCCCACACACAGATCTAATGTTTAGATTCAAATTTCAGACATGACGAAGAAGCTATTGGGCAGCCATGGGAAACCCCATAGAATATGTTTGTGAGTTAAGACCCCTCCTGTATGACGGTTAGTGTATAAATTTGACAGTGCGTTCGAAGTGGGGTGGTCGATTTTTCTTTCCGTTGGAGCTTGGGCGACGCGCTGCTTTTGCGCGAGGAAGGGTAAAACCGCGCTTAGCCTGACCCGGAGCGTGACTTACAAAACCCGTCCTGGGATTATCGTGAAGTCGGACCCAGTTTTTCTAGTTCTGCCAACCGGCTCTCCAAGTTTGTGCATGCCTCTATTATATTTTTGATCAATTCTGACTGCAGCATATATTCACTGCGACCTTCTTCCGTGAATTCGCACTGTGTAGGTGTGCCCCGTAGGCAGCACGGTGTGCAGGGCATGAGATGATCACACTATAGCAGGATGCTCATTAGCCTTCTCCCTACTTCGTGTGTTGTGCGGAATATCGATGCCTTTCCGACAGAAGAAGTAGGGCACGTAGGTAGGTACAGAAACTCGCCTTCACTCTACGCCTAAAACACGGAAGGCAGGAGAGGATCGGTCGTTTCTTCCTCGTTTCTTTGGTCTCAGAAGAGGAAGGAGAATCCGACTTTGAATACATGCAAACTACAAGGCGAGAGAGAGTCTGTTAGGATGTGCTGGTACAATAGCATCAGAAACTAACAGACTAATATAATCATGAAGACGGTTAGCCAATAGCTATTTAGTCACCACTTAAGTCACATTCAAGACAAGGGTCTGTCGCTGTACGGTCTACGTGCAACCTTTGGCATCGCATTGACATGTAATCTCTACAGCTTTCTGCAGCCCCTTCGAGGTGGCGATTTCATGGGCCTCTATCTAGCATGGAAGTCGCCGGGCTCCCTGCCGCTCCTAAAAACCCCGCACACAGTGGTATCATCGAGTAAGCTCCCTCCATCTGAATCGCACTCCATGGCGTGCATATGACTTTCCCCCCGCCCCTTCCTGCTAGTTGTCTGCATCGGGCTCACCCTGTACCGTCGAGGTCAATTTGGGAGGTATCCTGATTGTTCTGTTCCGGTTTCAGCGGTTTTTCGCACATTGTACTCGGCGTGGGAAGCGCCCCCTTTTTGTGCCCTAAAATCATCATTCACTTTACCTCTATACATATAATGAGGTCTGAGCTGAGAACCACGATACTGTACAAGCTCATCAATCATTAAAAAAGAGGCATGGTGACCATAGGGGCATGCTGTAAACTCATATTAGGCGAATTCTTGGCGGCTTGACCGCTATGAAAGTGGCGTTCCTGGTGGGTACTGGCGTTACCCTGGATCTGGGATGCGGATACAGGAGATCTGCAGCACTATGCACGTCCGCGATACTCGGGAGAATGTTCAGTATTTAGGTTGCAAAATCAACGTTTTATATGTCATGTGTTTGGAGGTTGTTGGTAGGAAGGCTGTGGAAGATCGGCGCCGCGCTGTTAACCAGATGCAGGGTCTCCCGAAAAACCATAATCAGAAGGTTAGACAGGATAAGGACATTAGGTAAGGGATACCAGGACCCTTCATAAACGTACAAATGGGCAACAACAGCATTACGAATCTCGATGACATACCTGACTTCATAGCTACTGATAGACTATAGCACATAGAAGACGGGACATACGACATGAAAAATAATGCATCACGAGGGCCCGAGGATCTCCGACATCTTAACTGGTTGGACTAGCAAGCGACCATACATACGGTACCTGCAGTAAGTCGAACTATTATACGGAGTAGGAAGGAGCTGAAATCACTGTTAGATAAAGAACTCTGAGTGGGACAGGTCTTCAATGGGGCCTTTCATGCGGCAGTTGCCGATCAATCAGCCTCGATCGGACCCGTGTTTATTGAGATCTTCCTTCCCGAGGTCATTGCCACGGAGGTATCACTTTTTTTTTTTTTCTTTCGGCCGAGCAAGCGGTCACGTAGCAATACGAGGCCACTGCATATCCTTTTTAGCGTTTCCTAGGGCTGTGCCAATTTCTCTCACTCGGAAATAACTTTGAGAGCTCTATTGTCATGTATTTTAACGGAGTACATGTGCCGTTTCTGCCGCTGCCAAACTTAATCCAGAGAAAACTTTATATGTTGAGGTTCTGGACTTAGCAGGGCGCCACTACGTTAGACAACTAACATATTCTGTTCCCTAGATCCCATCTTTGCCTAGTATGTAGGCGCTGCTCTCATTTTTCGGTAGTATCCACTCCTATGCAGTCTGTTGGCCACCATGGAGCAGTAACTTAAAAAGATTTTACAGTAGGCCAAAATAGGCTGAAACAATCTGAAGACTGGCTGGAGGGGGGCCCTGGGTCAAGATCTTCTACCACTAGGATACAGCCCTCAATTGGCGGTTTTTTGTTGATGGATATACTTTTCCACCGAAAGAAACTGTAAGAGAGGACGGAGCATTGGGAAGCAAATTAGAGGGATAAAATCCTCAGCCAATGACTATGCCAAACGCATCCAGTTAACTGCTTGGTTCCAAGATTGAAATCCACTTCAATGCGTCGGCTAGTCGGTACTACAACAGCCGAAGTTGAGAAACCCCACACAGCCTGCCTCTTTACGCCATGGAGCCGTCTTTGATCCTCCTCCTTTATGCATATCAGTTAGACCGTTGGCATTCATTCTGCCCGGATCATCCTTACTGCTACGTGGATCACATCTTGAAATAATTTACAGGGACCATGTGACCCGAAGGAAAAGCGGAATGCCGCATAATGAATGCAGCAATTTTACCCCCAACACTCCGGTCAGAAGACGCACTTGGAGCACAATAGGAAAAACTTTGAGATCCACATAGATAAATCTCTAATTTACCAAGAAGCCAGAGAATACGATTATGCGCGCTATTCATGCCAAAAATAACAAATCTCGCAGTCACAGTGCTATGGCGACGTGTCAGCTTTTCGTGATCGCTCTCAACCCAGCGTTCGAGTAAAGTCCATTTCCAACGAATCATTAATGTTCATAATACGGGGCTTGAGGACTGCCCGTAATGATTTAGAATAGCATATAGCTGCGATATCTCTTCGGATAGCATGAATTGCAGTCGAATCATATCATTAATGTCACCCAGTGGGGATGGACGACCGGGGTCATTCTGATAAATGGATGCAAATAGCTTTGCAGTCAGCATAGTGACATGTTGGCTCAGTTCATTGATCTGTAGGAATCAGCACATTGTCCCTAAGTAAAGCATGAACGTTTTAGACGTACTCGGTCAAATAAGAAAGAGATATCAGCATTTGACTGAAGGGAGTTCGTCGGTTCCTAGGTAAGACTGTTAGCAGGACATCACACCTCGAATAATGGCCTACACTAAAATAGGCCGGGTGAGCAAACCATCATCATTTTTAGTTCGTTGTGCATATAGTTTTGTATTCTCGGGTTTAGGGGGTGTCTCGAGTCTTGATCCTCTTATCTATTCTTTTATTTCGTTGTGGGACGCCGACCCAAACCTAAAATCATGAAAAACCGAGACCTTGAGAATGGTATAATTTTGGTCCGATCTAATGAAGGCAGTGCTTCTTTCCTGGTAGGGCCAATAATATATGCAAGGTGTCGGAACTAAAGAATTGATGAAAGTCTTTCTCAATCACTCGCATTTTTTTATGTAATCTTGGGTCCTTATTTTCTCCTTAAACCATCGTCGGTTGTTGTCCGAGAGAAAAAGGATGATTAACCGTAGGTACTACTCGACCGTGCTCACTAGTTCAAAGAATAGATCTGGCATTGGGCTTTCATAATCATAAAATAATGCATGCTTGTGTTACTTGCGAGGGACGACGCGCAAATTGGGCGAATGTAAAAGCGACGTAGGCGTTATAGTAGCAGGTAGGGTGACACTCACCTAGGCTTAGGCGTCTAAGGCTTCGCGGGGGGTAAGGTAGCTTACAAGCCAGCGCTTATTTCCAACCGTGATTATTGGGTATTCTATAGAACTTTCTCCCACCGTTCCCTCTTCTAGGGTCTATCTCGTAGTAGGCGACCTACTAAAGCCAACCCCAGCGTCGACATTGCGGGCCGTCCCGATAAGGTACGTTGACCGTTCCTTGATGTTAATCACCAGGAAGCGGACCCCCGTGAGTTATAGGAAGAGCCGATCCACTCATATTAACGAGGTAGTACCACCATTGCACATTATTAAATGGCCAGGAAACCGCCCACAGATGCATAACTTTCTTTTGCAGGGTCCGTACAATGAGTCACCACTGCCAGAACAAAAGCCACTGCACAGTCTATAGAACCCAGTGTACTGGTGCAAGCAGCCAGCATGAATGTATCCACTAATGCGTTGATCCTGAAATCTCCAAACTTCAAGGGCCAGAGTATAGCAACCACCTCGGGTCCAAGAGCTGTCACCGCTACTACATTAGAGATAAGTAGCAAGACCGATAGCCCTTCAGTACCCAGACACCCTGAGTGTGAGTTAACAAACGTGGCTGTATGATGCTGGATTTTCAGGAGTTAGGAAGAGGAAGGGTAAGGCGACGGTCGGCGTATATTATCAATCGACCACCAGAGCCCACTGATAGTGGGCAGCTACCATTGATTTCAGCCCATTCCAATCGCTCAGATGGCGCAGTTCAACAAGCCTGTGTTGGCTCGACAGGTGGGATGGCACTGCATAACTGTGATGCGGTCGGTAAAGAGAAAGGGGCGGATCCAATAGATTCAGGGCATCGCGGCGATTACAGCTATTGGTTCTCCTATCTTTGATCCAGCTATGGATGTCAGTATCTGTAAAATGTGACCATGGTTGAGCATGGAATTACTCTGAATAAACAAAGAACAATATTAGAATTAGGGGGACATTGTCAAACCAGGCGAGTGTGAGAAAAAAAACACATATCTGGCCGATGCAGATGAAAAATTCATTGTATTGGTACACACAGACGGTTAACCCCAGAGCAGCAGAATCGCACCTACTGCATCCAAATCAGCCAAAGGGAAGAAGAGGGAGAAGGCACAAGAAGGAATCCGACTGTCCGAAGATACAGCAGATAATGTATCAACGCACGGGAAATTCTCGGAAATCCCGGTGCTGCTTCTGCCTGTTAGTAATACATCCCATATTCGCTCTTACCAACAAACCTGCTTCTGTGATCATGATTGATGTCTCCCTCGATATCTCACATGGCTCTAGTCAATCTGCAAGATTTCTTTTTTTTTTTCTGGCAGATGTCAACTGAGAAGGGGACGTACAAAACAAGTACCATATTGTGAGACTACCAATCATTGACAGATCAAACCCATGGTATCACTCGATACACTACTTGAATCGGGGAAATACGCAATGATACAAGGTGGCCTTTGCCACTTCAAGTAAGGGCAAATGCATTCAACAAGCGTAGGCCACGGTACAATAGTCGTTACTAGCAAGTGCCATCAGCGCATATTACTGATTGAGGTACTAGGAAACGTTGTTCCAATTCTACCAGAGCTCAAGTATATATGCTCACGGCGACTTGAACAGAATGTTTTGCGGTACGTAGAACGATATTACACCCGTAATTCTCTGTAGCTTAATTCAGACTGCACATGAGTGTTTTGTCACTACCGAAACATGCAGATATTTCACACATTCCGATAACAGCCTTATCATATCTCTGAGAGTTAGTGGGTTGTACGGAGCATCACATCATTCTATTTAATGGTATGTACAGTAGCCACATTCTTAGAAGGGGATGATGTGACCAGTGTACTCTCCCTTCAAGGATACGACAGTAACAGAGAGATCCATAGATGTTAGTGACGGTGTATATAGCTTTTCGGATCTCAATTCGCAACATATCACTAGATTTCCACTATCGCCAGTACTTCCTGGGTCCCAACAGAATATACGGAGCAGCCAACCATGATCGATGGAAATAGCTGCCTGACTTTCACATAGCGCAAGCTCTCGAGGCCAGTCATGGGTGGCTAAGCACGCCACGTACTAATAGTAGAATACAATGGCTCACACGGGTTAGACGCTGTTGAAAAATCTCCGATTGTGGGTCCCAGCCTGATAATTTAGACCTATCTTATAGACAAACCGGGTAGATAGCTTCCGTCCAAGCGACCCTTCTCTCTCGTATATTTCTCGCAACACGTTGGGAGGCTGTGTTGGCATTTCTCGTTTTTGACCTGGCCTTATATCTGTACATGCTCAAGACATCCTTATTGCCATGTGTCTATTCGCGCGTTGTACCCGCTCCATTCAAGCGAGCTAATTACGTGGCAATGCCTTTGCGATGATTTCCTTCGATGAGTATCCATATACTGTAAATTACTGGTATTGGGCTAACCATATAGAGGGTTGAGGTATTCAATTATTAAGTCATAACAAGCGCTGTTCACGGGGTATGTTCAATATACCCGTGGTTGACATAACTGCGGGCCCGCTTATAGCCAAACCCCAAATATGTAGTGAGAAGGATGTGAACCGATGCGCAAAAATACATTCAAAATCTTCTGGCCGGTCTGGTAAAGTGATTCCCTCATCTCCCCTCTAAAATCGACGTGACTGAAGGGGCTCATCGGGGGGCATTGTGTCAAGAGACCCATGATCCCTCGGTAAGGCAACCTGTTTTCTGAGGGCGGGACGTGTGTGTGGGAGTCAATATTCTTGGACGTAGGGCTTCGAATGATTACCCCGTCCGGATGAACACGGGTCAGAGAACGAACCCACTAATTGAACTGCCCTAATTCGTCGTAGAGAGAGATTGCTGACTGAAATAGGAGTGATCTCCGCGGGAAAACCATATTGACCGCGATCTTCCATCGTTGAGAAATGCCCCTTCGTTGTTGTGGCTGGCTGAAGTACAGACGGAAAGCAGCGTCTGCTGTTGTGGCTGGCTGACTTGCAAGCACAACACGCTCTCTTGGTCCAATCACATCTCGAGCGGTGAAATCATTTTGTGGAGCTTTCTACCGTGAAAGTGAAAGGGCAGGACTGTGGCGAAAAGCGTGGAAAAGCTGGATCAACCAAAGTTCTACAGCGTTGTCGCCCACTGATACCGAAGTGACACTGACTGATCTTGGTTTTTATGCGGAGCAACCGGTTCTTATGGTGGTGTCGTTCTGCCCGTGAGTTACCCGCGGTCCACCCAAATTTTGATCGGCAATTTGTGACCTAAAAAAAAAACAAAAAGGTAAAGGGACCGAAGAGATGCCATGACTCGTCGTAACAATCTTGTGGCCCAATGACTGATTCGGCAGTGGACACCTCGCTAAGAGAGCAAGCAGTTTCAAGAGCCGAGGCTGCCTGTCATGCTTTAGTGCTACGTTTACTAGCTAAATCAGAGCCTCAGGGAGTTCAATTTAGGTATCTAATACAATCTATTTCTAATGGGAAATCTTAGGTCTACAAGCCAAGATAATGCACTGAAAGAATCCATCTAGTGCGGGAGGACAAGGACCACAGCGCCTGGTTGTAAGTTTCATACGACCAGACGTCGTCCAGATGGCCAACGGGCTCGTTTTCAGGCTGTCAGGCTATGCATTTCAAGTTTGATGGTTCCAAACAAGAGGTGGAATGCACGGCTAGCAGCACTCCTTTTATGGCACTGAGTTGTTTAAACCTGCTAAAACACGTCTCATAGATCTTGCAGGGGGAAATTTGGGTACCAACGGCTATCCATTCAAGTCAAGTCTCTGGATCAGGATCACAACCACCGTGGCGTCTGTTCAGACGAGTGATAGAACCGACCTTTCTCTTGAAGCGAAGTAGTGATAGCGGTCTTTTGTAAATCCTGCTGAGCAGTGAGGAAGAGAGTCTCAGCCTACCTCGTGCCGACCGTCCTGTGCCCGCCCTCCCCGTGGCGCATGCACCATAGGCCTGATCCATGGTCCTTCTCCATCCAGACAGCTACTACACTACCCCGGCCTACCTTGCAATGATATACAGACGACATGGTCGGGATGTGGTATATATCGGGGGATACACGGAAGGTTACTCAGAAAATTCCGCCAAGGGTTCCGGGCATTGAATAGATGCGAGTAAGCCTAAACGAACAACTATTTCAATCAGTCGGGGATTCAACGACCAGCCGGGATGCACATCGGAAGAATCGAGAACGTACGCGTTATTGACCAACTATGTGCTCACACCCGTCCGCCTTGGCCTGGACCAGTTCTCTCGTTTGGCAGATCCTGCAGGGATCGATCAGATTCGGATACAACAATTCATGTTGAAGTATCCTACTCGTAAGGATTGACTTCTGATTATCTGGCGGGATTAGTGTTGGTGTGCTGGGCTCTGGAAAATAGCAGAGCTTTGAACGCGGACGCGCGTCGCTAGATAGAAAACATGTTTTGAATTACGCCCTACCATAGTGTAGGGCAAAGGTAAGAGGGACGAAAAAAGGAGAGACAGTGATACGGTCACGAAAGAAGTAAATGACCCCATGTGGTGATCATTCTGGACGACGACGAGTAACGGCCTGGATGTATCAAAGGGCCGTCATAAACTCAGGCACTTTTAGACGGAGGAATGATGGACCGTAGATATAAGATATGGAAACAACTGATCCATAGGGGTTTAATCCAGGAATATCCACCCCATGGGTAAGGTAGTTTTGCGGTTTTCACTCAGCATGGTTTTCTCTGTAAAATTCTGTCGGGTTTCTTGTTGTAGATTCCGTACACAGCGTCCCCGTTAGCAAATAGGGCTACCAGCGCATTTAGCGCTCTCAAAACCACACGAGCCCTATCGGCTCCGACATACCGATACTATCCGACTAGGGCAGAGCTTTAGAGAAGAAATCTTGGCTGTACTTGTACCTCTGCAGTGGCTAAAAAGGCAACAGTTCATATATAGACTGTTTTTCGTGAGGGCCGAGGATATATGATGAGTCCTTCATTCTTATGTCTTGTTGATAGACTCTGGACTGATATCAGGATTCACAGATCACAATAAATTCTCAGCGTCTCAGTTGTGTGAACCATTTTTTGTCGGGATTACGTTGGTTCCTAGGGGCCAGAGGGACTCGAACTGTTACGAATGTTCGGGTCTCATAGTAACAGCAACCCCCTTTACTGCCACCCTTTCGCTTCCGTCGTGATTAGAAAATTTTAACGGTCAGCTCCGCCACATTTTGGTGTCTATGCTAGTTTGGTACAGATTGGGTTTAGGCGTGATGATCTTCTCCAATACAGTATGAGTAGCAGCCTGATATGTGGGTACGTACTGAAATTAAACCATCCAGATCATGGAGTGTAAAGGGCATATTCAGTACAGAGTAATGAGTTGTGTCCAGACTTGGGTTTTGCATTGGAATGCATCCCAATTTCTCCCCCCTACACATATGACTCTATTCTATTCATACTAACAAGGATATTCTTCTCTATTTCTCTCCTGTAACTCAGACTTTGTCTGCTGGCCCTATGCTTTAGATGTACCATTGTAGACAAATGTCGTTGGCCAACTCAAAGGCCTTCAATCATAACGCAGGTTAATGTACAGGGGGGTATGGCAAGACTGTGGGCTGCGAATTTAAACTCGGACTACCCAGACCGACAATTGCTTCTGGCATGGTACCGTGTGGGATTACGTAGAAGATGCGGAATCGGCGAGGAGAGACACTGCAGTTGGAGCAAATTCCATGGATGGTGCGTTTATCATTCCTAGCCTATGACTTCAAGTCAACCCCTACCATGAACTGGCATCTGCATTCATGTCAGGAAAGAGCGAGGGAAGGGAGAGAGATGAAGACATCAATCACTAAGACAACATGCTCGGGAAGCACGCACATCCTCACCCTCGGCCAGTGATGAGTGCTGGAATTAGCTTCCTTCACGCGCGGTCAGGCTCGGGGAGTCTACTATTAGATATTGCATCATAGTTGATAGGAAATGGATATCGGTTGAGCACCTAGAGCCAATAATCCCAGTCAATTGTTAACCTGGGGGGTGCGATGATTGCTATGGATGTCCGCCCAAGCCAGTCCCCTCGCACAGCTCTTCCTCAACTTATTATCTTTGACACAAGACATTTATATTGTCCAAAAGTGCTTGCTTAGTCACCATATTCGTCTTGTCACTGCTTCTGGTCACTTTGACCCTTTCCTCGCGGCCATCTAGTCAAGTCCCTGATTGCCTGTCCTAAAGCTCTCCGTTTATCTCTGTGCAGTTGACTCCAATGCCTATAGTTCTTAAGACACTAATTCTGTTTTGTCTATATCGCCAGTCATCCGAATCCATCATTCAAAGAATCTCCGTATGATATACCGGCGTCTTGGCTACCGTTCGTTCTTGCAGATCGGATAAGTAGTATCTCTACGAGTCTAAATACTTCGATACTCGTCTGCGGTATATACTTGGGACGATGGTCCTAGCGAATAGCCACACCTTTGGCTACTCTAGCGAGGTTACAGAAAGGTATATATCCAAGCATGCTGTCACCATGAGGACCTTTTGCACTTAGTGATGGACTATTGCTCAGTTGGAGTATTGACCTGTCTGGTTTAGGCACTGCTACCTATATACCAAATAAGGATTTCAACATCGCGCAGCTGCAGATTGTTTCCCTGTTCGCTTCCATATCTATTGTCCACGCTACTCTTCTTTCATGCCCACGGCATCAGCTGTCCTTTCCGAGCAATTCACTCGCAGAAGCGAATATACATGTATGAAGCGGGACTATATGGGAATTTGGAAAAGTTTCTCTTCAATGGAATGCATTGAGCATCGATTGACGTACGCGAGTAGCGGGATGAACACTTGTATGTGATCGTGAACGATGCCACAAAGCAATTTCAGATGTATGTCTTGGTTTCTTCGTGCTTCATACACTTTGAGGAACCGAGGCAGCACAGAGGGCTATCTCAGGACAAAAGCCTGTCAGGAACGAATATGTGGCGAATGTAAGAGCGCACATTGCTTCTGGATGATATGGCTATTAAGATCTACTTTGTTGCTCTTGCTGCAACGTAAAGTTGATTAGGTTGTCAATTAATCCACCACTACCATCCTCTTGAGCTCCTTCCTCATCAGGCTCCGGCGACGCGATTTTTCCCGTATGAGAGCTAGACACAGTTACACCTCATACTACGCCAGTCGCATGCCCAATCGCCATCCGAGTGACGCACACACACACACACGTATTCAATTGGCGCCACAGCATGATACTCCGGGTTCCAATAAATGGTTGCTAGAATCACAATAGCTCCTTGGAGATTTGCTATGGTAAATAAAGGGCCTGGTCCTTCTATCATTATTTTAATACCATAAATTGCTGATCTGAGCTAACTTTGCGTTCCACCTCACTAAGCTCGAACCCCTATCCTCAGACCTTGACCTCCCACCCTTTATATCGGACCGAGACATCCGAGACGCAATGCTTCAAATCACCTATGACGTGGTGCCGACTGGCACGATCGATAAGCATCGCAACTTTTGTATTCGGCATGTTCAGATACCCATGATTTACAATCAGATGTTCGATCCGATATCTACCCACGAGACTGGGTGGCGTGAAGTTATGCTACTGTCTGAGTTCAGGATCCGACATTGGAGGTCAAACCAATTACAGACAGTGCTGTTCTCCTTGAGGTACATTAAACCGGTCCGTAAAGGTTACAAAGACGTGTATAGGAGAAGCACGAAACGAGAACGATCGATTACGTTGTCTCTCCTCCCAATGCCAGACCTTCCACAATATACGAGAGCACAATCCGTGGGCCAGGGTGGTCACATACGGGGACGGGTGATTAGCGCTCCTTTCGGCTTACCGGTCGATCCAGACGTTAGAGCGGCCTATATGGGGCTATCAGAGGAGACTGGAATAGTTAGGTGCGTACATCTGCAAGGGGGTTGCAGATCCACTGATGTGGCTGGCTGTCTGGCAGTGAGGCCCGCCTAGTGATCTCTAGTTATTTCGCCACTCCGGTGAGGCCGACGGAGACGACGACTGTCGCACCTTTGATCTCGCAGCCGATTTTCTGCAGCCGCTCAATTGAGTACCACGAACGTCCTGTTGAGCTGCAGAGCCTCGTAGATTTCCAGCAGCATTTCTTTGGCGGGATCGGCAAAAGGGTAATACCGGGAATCAACCCCGGCTACGGAGCACAGCGCTCTGCATTAAGTGTAGACGAGACAGTCTTACTCTGCGCGGGTGAAATTGCCATCACGGCCGGAGACGACTGTGCTCCTGTATACACTTTCTGTTGGACCATAATACCAATGCAGCTGCTCACTCTGTCAGGGAACACGGTACTTCAACTGCCGCTGCTGCTGGCCGGCTGCAAGACATGTCACAAATGATCGAGTATCCACCCTATGCAAAGCTTGTCATTGAATCGCTTCCAGGCCATGGGAGATCTTGCGTTTATGCTTAGTTATTGCCACTCTGGTAGAGGTCCCACCCACCTGTGTTAGTATTTCAATGAACGTTTTAGCTCACTGCCGAGTATTGAAATCAAGGTTTTGAAATCTACTGTTGACAACGTCGTGACGTTTAATCATGCGAATAGGAGATATGCACCCATCTGTTGATGACCTCTCAGTAGCTCGGGGATCACTGTTGGAAAATCGTCATTCTTACGGTCGGGAATTAATCATGCCGTTCAAGGAATTAGGAAATGACTATGCCGGACAATTTCCACGCACATCTGCCCTTCTCATTACGTTCCTTTGCATGAGACTCAAACTACGGTGGCTGGAAAGCTATAATCGCCGTTGTCTTCACTTATGTAGAAGTCCAATAGCCCGCGAGCAGCTAACCTGCCCACTTTAGCAAGAAGGACGGTGACAAACCTTCCATTACTGGTGGATTGCAGTCCACATTCTACTTGGCACGCTCCTCAATTTTTGAACTCGCTAGCAGCTGCATAGTAAGAGCCAGGGTGTTCGATAACAGGAGGATATACGTACTCAGAAAAAGCCGACCATACAATACTTCAACGGATAAGTCCATACTTTCAAGTGCCTAGCTCAGTAAGCCCCTCCCCGTTACGACTTCTTTACTCTCCTTCATTTATGCTGCGTAGACTGACGAAGACCATTTCTTTAGATTTCCGTGAGATACCGAGACCTTTACCTCTTTGAGATCGCGACCGAAACCAGTTACTGGATTAACCATCAACACTGTTCTTAGCAACTTGGCACACGGCATTCGCGACCAGTATGGCGCAAATAGTTGGCTGATTGGCCGATAACATCGATCTTTATGATTTCACGTACTACACATATACGGGTCAATGGTCCCAAAGAACCGCAATAGACACGATCGCATCGCAGTGGCCGATACGAATTCTCCGATCGGCATGAAGCAAGAACGCCATTGTGTCTACCACCATCGTGTTCCCTCCGGTCATAGTATGCGATAGTCTTGCCTACATATACCTCAAGATCGTTCAACCAGGTTCTTAAGTTGAGGCTAATCATATCGAAGTACATTCAGACATATTTTCACTTGGCCTAACTATTGATCGCCGATACCGCGGTTACAATCATTTCTTATGCTGCTGTGATACTTTTGTTGGATACCTTCTCCTTGGATCGCCTTGGATTCTATTCCACCGCTAACGCTCTCGCATATCGGTGAGACGTCCTTTGTGGTCCTGACCATGACGGGCTTTATAAAAAGACGTTCCTCTGATTTGTGCTTCCCTAGTGATCTACCGCGACCCTTAATACCCCTCTATGATGCTTCACCTACTCTATTGCTCTCTGTTGATTGGTATACTCCAAGCTTGAAGCTGATATATCACGACTACTTCCGACGAATGTGCAGGTCAAACTGGGTCATCATTGTTGCAGTCATTCGTGGAAAACACTGGCCAATGTCCTTGGTTCTATCTTCTGTATTGGCACATTCGTTTTGTACAATTGGTTTGCCTCTCGTCCAGTGTCCACAGCAAAACCCGTGCTAGAAGGCTTTTCGTGAGGAAGTTGCCTGGTTGCAATTGTTTAGTGCTGATTATTCGCAACAGTTTACGTTACATGGTTTACGTTGAGACCACACGCTGCATGGGCTTTAATAGAGAGATAGAGGGTACAATTTGTATATCGTCAATCTAGCAGCTAAGTAAAATGGTTTCGCCGCTGCGAATCTGAATTGCTGATAGTAATATTTAGTTATATACAGGTGCGTTCTCTTCAAAACCCCCGACCAAACAACATCGAGATCTCTATATATATCTTACTCCTATCATGAAGCATAACTCCGAAAAACGTCTACATTCTACATACACAGCCACTAGAGATGTCGACTCTCAATATGACAGGTATATTAATATCCCCAGCCACTTATAATCCATCCGCAGCCACAGTTGATTCCATATAAGTCCAGGGTAGTATCAACTAGACTCAAAACAACGACTTGCATGAAACGGTCGGGTATTCCCGATGGGGAAAATCCGCGCCCGAAAGGGATGCCGAGGAACTTCACTCACCACCAACATTTCGATTCGAACAAATCAATTCCAACTCCGGAAATACAATTGCTCTCTCAGAGTAATAAATACACCTGAAAAAAGTTCTCAATGCGACCTATACCAAGAGCGGTTTCAGTCCCGAGGCTCCGCCTTGGTGGAAGAGCAACGATCCCCGCACGGGCGCCGTTCGCTCGATACAATCATGTAGAGGCCACGCGGCAAGCTCGCAGCGATTCTAACGGTCGCAGTTCCGTGCAATGGGGTCTCACGGGTCTTGTGACTGGCATTGGAGGATGTCTGTTGGTTTCGCGATGGCAATCGTCGAATTCACCCCAGGTAGATTCGTCAAAAGTTGGCGGTGCAAAGGGTGTTGTTAAGTATGCGGATAAGGAGGCTATGATAAAGGTATCCATACTCTCCGAGATCGTATGTCCATTCCGGTGTTTATGCTGATATGTGCTATGACAGGGTATCAAGATAATTGAAGAGACTCTGGGAGAGGATTCGGTGTCTTGGGATGAGGAAGAAATTGCGATTCATGGATATTCTGAATTATCCACGTCGAATTGTGAAGCGAGGCCGATCGCTGTTGCTCGGCCGAAGACTACGGAGGATGTGGCATTCATTGCAAAGATTTGTACTGCCTTCAAGATTCCAATGAGTAAGTTGTCCTTCGAGACTGTTACATTGGCTAGATGTTGTACTCACCTAACCATATAGTTCCATTTGCTGGTGGCTCAAGCGTCGAAGGGAACTTTGTCGCGCCATATTCGGGATTAACCATTGACTTCTCGGATATGAAGAGGATTATATCATTTCATCCAGATGAGTAGGTGCCTTAGTGGGAACACCTACATAACGGAAGCTAATGGCTCGGTTAGTATGGACGTTGTAGTCCAACCGGGGGTGAATTGGGTTGATCTCAACAATCTCCTCAAAAATAGTGGCCTTTTCTTACCACTGGATCCCAGTCCCACGGTAGGTTATCCCCATCTGACGTTCATGGGGTGATTTAACTAATTTGCAGGCATTGATCGGCGGTATGGTGGCAACCAACTGCAGGTAAGTTCACGCGCATTCACATCAGCCGCAAGTGCTATGGGACTTTATCTAAAAGTCAATGTATAGCGGAACAAATGCCGTGAGATACGGTACAATGAAGGACTGGGTCGTCAATGTTACAGTTGTCTTGGCGGATGGAAGCGTGATCAAAACAAGACATCGGCCACGGTATGCATTTTCTTTTCTCTGAAAGTTGTTATACATAAGTAGCTGACAACAAGAAGGAAAACATCTGCTGGATATAACCTGACGTCCCTTTTTACGGGCAGTGAAGGAACACTCGGAATGATTACAGAAATTACGCTGAAGCTGGCAACCATACCCGAGAAGCAAAGTGTGGCCGTTGCCACATTTCCCTCCATCCGAGAGGCAGCGGCTACCGCATCCAAAATCATGCGTACTGGAATCCAAATTGCTGCTCTTGAGATGATGGATGAGACTCAGATGATGGTCATCAATAAGAATGGAGGAGCAGGGGGTAGACTGTGGGAGGAGAAACCCACGTTGCTATTCAAGTACGTTTCCCCAAGCTACAATGTCGGATACCGCTAAGCGCGAAACAGATTCTCGGGAACACAGCGAGCTATAGAAGAGGATGTTGAGCGAGTTCGAACAATCAGCTCGCAACATAGCGGAGAGAATTTTGAGTTCGCGAAGAGTGAGGAAGAAATGAATAGCCTTTGGGCGGCGAGAAAAGAGTCTTTGTGGGCGATGCTTGCGGCGCGACCTGAGGGTACCCAGATCTGGTCTACTGATGTTGCTGTGCCATTATCGAGAATGGCAGAAATTATTGGTACAGTATACTAGTATCTTCTTTCTTGATTTACTCGCTAACTTCTCCAGACCTTTCAAAGAAGGAATCTGGTCAGCTGGGGCTTTTCTCGAGTGTTCTAGGACATGTTGGAGATGGGAACTTCCACCAGGCTGTGATGTATAATCCGAACGACCCAGAACAGAAGCAGTCTGTTCGAGACTGTGTGCTGGCCATGGTACATAGGGCTGTGGAGATGGAGGGGACTGTTTCGGTTAGTAACTTGATTGTTAAGCATCCGCGGATCGGTTTCGGATACATCAGGTTAGCTAATGACTCTCAAGGGTGAGCACGGTATTGGCCTCGGGAAAAAGGAGTGCCTGCTAGAGGAGCTGGGACCTGAAACTGTCGGGGTGATGCGCACATTGAAGCGCAGTTTGGATCCTCAGTAAGTCTCCATCGGTTTGCAGCTTGCACAGTGCTAATGATGATTCAAGTTGCTTGCTCAATCCAGGGAAGATCTTTGATTAGTCAAAGCAGCGGATCTTTACACTCAGCTCGGTAATAGATATATCGAGAGAAACACAGTGATTAGGCGGGTTATTGTACATAGGTTCAAGGTCTGAAAGCTCTGTGTTCCAGTCCACCAACTCATGTCAAAGTAGATAATTGTCCATGAAATAGACTGCATATCAGTCCCGCTTTGCCATATAATCGTACCCCCGATCAACCATAACCTTGGCATTCCTAGTCAGCTCATCGAGGTCCTCCTGGGGAAGGCCAAGAGTCTCATTAGCCAAAGCATGTTTGCTCTCATAATCTCCGTCTCCATTCGGAAACAAGACACGGGAGTACATGGCCTGAACAAAGGCACCGTGGTCTCCATTCTTCATCCTCTCAAGCCCCTGCTCGTACCGCTCACGGCTGGACTCATACACAACCATCCAATCCTCATTCTTCTCACCAGTGACCCGTTTCCAACTCTCAAGCATCTCCTTCTGAGTGATCCGGAAGCTGGAGATATAAACGGGTTTATTCAACCAACGACTCAGCGTCACACTCCGATCATTCTCATCTTCAGGCAACACCTTCAAACTCAACAACTTCGCAACAGCCCTCCCACACTGCGCAGGAGTACTGACATTAATCTTAGTCTCCCCATCATCAAACAACACCATCTTCTTTTCCGCAAAATTAAACCCGAAAGTAGCCGGGCCAATGCTCACACTGTGCTCATACCAGAACCCACAGATCAGGGATATCCACGACGAGACACCCGTCTTCTCGATTTCGTCGAAAGCCCCGCGGAGTCGCTCCCAGCCTAGTCCGCTATTCACCAGATTGTCATTCGTGACGTCGCAACCCCAGACATTCGGCATCACGTATTTGACACCGGCTTTAGCGGCGGCTTGTATAATCTTAGACTGTGTGTCCGGTGCCGCGGTCACGGGTAATGTGATTATCAGAGCATCCTGGCCCTTCAGGGCCCTGACGAGGCTTTCCTCATCGTCGTAATCGACAGGCACGGTCTGGATACCCTGGGGTAAGGTGCTTTGGCTCCCGGCGCGAGTCAACGCTGTTACAGTATGCTTGCCTGTTTTGATGAGTTCTTGAGCGATGGGCTTGCCGACGGTGCCTCCAGCCTAGATACTTTTGGTTAGTTATTTGGTACTAGAATGGTGGAGAGGGATCTTGTATGCATGACGTACACCGGTGATGGCGACGCGCTGGATCTCATTGCTGAAATCTGGGCCTTGGCTTTTGGCGTATTTGGTGGCCATTGTGTTGCGGATCTGATAGCAGGAAGGAGGTTTGATTTCCAATTTTGATAATGTATATATTCAAGAATATCTCCTTGCAAGCTGCCCTTTCCTAGTTATTTATAGTCCATCATACCATCTAGGGAGGTCTGGCTTATGTTCGGATTCGGACTGGATATAAGGCCGGGAATCGGTCTCTGTGCAGCCCGAAAGCCGTAGCTGTGAATCTGATGGGGCGGAGATAAGAGAGCCAAATGCCGAAGTCAGATGGGAATAACTCCGATGTAAGAAATTTAGCCCCAAGAACATTGTTAAATGGATGTCGCGGCGTTTCACTGAGCGCCAAATGAAATAGCATTGACCGAAGCCTCTAGATGCGTTGTCGTGTACGGTGACAGTCTACTACTGTATCGAGGATTGGCTGAAAAGGTCTTTAAATACTAGTTCCAAGGGGCACAAAGCAGTACAGTCCTGTCGTGTAAATATCCCAAGTTATACTTATCAACCCAGCTAACGTACGCACTGTCTCAATCCCAGGACTTCTACCGCATCAGGCACTACGGCTGTTTCCAAGTCTGCATATCATTACTTTACCTCGATTACCCCAGCACCAGCTAAACCTAGATAGGGCGTGACCTGGGGCGTGACCTAGGGCTCGGGAAACTTTATTCCGCGATTTACTTCCGATGAGAGATCTGATAATGCTCCAAAACATTGTCTTTATACGCGTCTCAGTCCCAGGAAAAGCATGATGACGATCTCCATGAGGTTTAAGACCCTTGCCAAGGCCACGTCTGCATATTCGGCGGGGTAGACAAGGTTGTCAGCAAAAATACCCCTCCACTAACAGAATTTTCTCCAATTCAACTCAGCATTCACCTACAATTACATACACAAAAACGCGTTGACACTTTAATTGTTACGCTTCCGGCCATAGCTCATATAAGTCCCCTATATATGCCTCTATCAGCATGTCCGAAACGCCCCCAGCCAAAGAAGACTATGTCGATGTGCTTATCGTGGGGGCCGGACCCGCAGGCCTCATGCTGGCAAACTGGCTGAGTCGATTTGACATCAAGACCAGAATTGTTGACAAGCGCGGCACCAAGGTACGCGTCTGTCATATATTGACCAAAAGCAGTGTTAACGGAGCTACAGATCTTCAATGGCCAGGCAGATGGCCTACAATGCCGCACCCTAGAGATTTTCGACTCCTTTAATTTTGCCCACCGTGTTTGGCGAGAATCAAACCACATGCTCGAGATCAATTTCTGGAACCCCGACAAAGATGGTATTCTGCGAAGGTCGGATCGAATTGCGGATACAATCCCCGGTATCAGTCGCTTTCAGCAGGTGGTGCTGCATCAGGGTCGCATTGAGCGTTTCTTCCTCGATTCGATTAAAGAGCATAGCGATATCACGGTTGAGCGTGGCGTGTTGCCTACTACGTTTGAGTTCGATGAGGCTAAAGCTGCGGATTTTGAGGATTATCCGATCACAGTCACATTACGCACTTTGTCGGAGGAAGAGGCTACGCCTGCTCAGCGACAACAGCACCACAGGAGAGCCGATGGCACACAGTCGGCCATCAATGATGGGCTTTTTCGAAGTAACTTAGCTGCTGACGACACGGATGACCTTATCCATGTAGCAAAGGCCAATAGCAATTCCAGCTCAGTAGAGACAGTGAAAGCGAAATTCATGGTGGGTTGCGATGGTGCGCATTCCTGGGTGCGGCGTCAGCTTGGCTTCAAGCTGGAGGGTGACTCCACGGACTATATCTGGGGTGTACTCGACATTGTACCCATAACTGATTTTCCGGATATCCGTCATCGGTGTGCCATTCACTCGGCTAATGCGGGTAGCGTTATGGTCATTCCACGGGAGAACAAACTTGTTCGATTGTACATCCAATTACAGGCGACCGAGCATGCGCAGACTGGAGGTAAGGCTGACCGCTCGTGGATTACTCCGGAGGTTATTCTGCAATCCGCACAGCGGATTATGCATCCGTATAAGATAAACTACACGTACTGCGACTGGTGGACTGCGTATCAGATCGGGCAGCGTGTGGGTGATCAGTTTTCTCTACGAGAGCGTGTCTTTCTAGCTGGTGATGCTGTGCACACGCATTCGCCCAAGGCAGGGCAGGGTATGAATGTGAGCATGCAGGACAGTATGTATACCCGATATAGTACCCCTTTGAGGATCGCCACTCACCACTTGCACAGCATATAATCTGGGATGGAAGATCGCGCATGTAGTCAAGGGGTACAGTGACGGATCGATTCTAAAGACATATCAGTCAGAGAGAAGACGGGTTGCACAAGATCTGATTGATTTTGATCACCGGCTGTCAAGACTATTTTCAGGCCGTCCAGCAAAGGACGGTGCCAACGAAGGTGTCAGTATGGAAGAGTTCAAGAACGCAATGGAGAAGGGGAATGAATTTGCCAGTGGAATTGGTAGGTTTTATGGTTCCCAATCTACTTTTCTTAAGCTAATGCGAGCAGTGGTCAATTATGGTACCAGCGTCATCGTGGCAAAAGAGGGTGACTCTGCTGAGCAGGGAGACGGTACTGAAGTTGCTGTCAATCTTCAACGTAGAGTGGTCAGCAAGACTCATCTAGCCACAAAGATCGACATTGGCAAGCGGATGCCAAGTTTCAAGGTGCTTAATCAATCCGACGCCCGTCCATGGCATCTACAGGAACTCTTGAAAAGCAACGGGCGATGGCGGATTATCGTGTTCCCTGGCCAGCTTACCAAGGCCCAAAATATGCAGCGGATGCAAAAGCTTGGTGACCAGCTTGGCAGTCAGAACTCGTTCATTCGCCAATACACTCCGTCTGGTCAGCCGATTGACAGCCTTATTGAAGTTCTCACAGTCCATGCCGGACCACGGACTGGAGTGGAGCTTCTTGATCTGCCCGAGGTTTTCCATCCATTCGATGAGCAGATGGGCTGGGACTATTGGAAGGTCTACGTTGATGATCAGTCTTACCATGAGGGACATGGACAAGCGTATCTCAATTACGGTATTGACCCTAGCTACGGCGCCGCTGTTATTGTTCGACCGGATCAATATGTGAGCTGGGTTGGTGAAGTGGATGATTATGACGATATGGCGAGGTTTTTCTCCGCATTTATGAGGGTGCAAGTCGCCCCGAAACCCAAGTAGAGTGGCCCAGTGCATCTTCCGCAGCCTGGAAACTGTGAAATTATCTTCGCTGGCTAATCGCTCGCTAATAGGTGCGCCAACGTACTAAGTTACACTCATGCAGTAAGAACTATACGGACTATGTTTAGTAGGGCCTATTCTGAAGATGGAGTCGTCTAGTACATTAGACCAATATTGCAACTTGCGACTATTGCTAAAGCTCATCGACATAGAGACGTCTACTTGTACTGGTCCAATAGATTTCATGTTGATGTTCCAGATAGTAGACAATCTGAAGATAATTGGGCACGACTCCAGCCACGTGAGTCAGCACAGCCTCGTCGATTCCCGAAGAGAGACTTGGGCTCGAATTTCATGACCTTCAACTTTCTAGCCTTCCTTGTTCTCCCTATAGTTATCATTACAACGTCTATGCAGCATGGGCGATCCGTTCTCCGTCACGACTGGTGCTTTCGGCGTTATTTCGTTAAGAATAACAGTATGCGGTGGGATAATGAGATATTGTTCCGCCGTCGAGGGAGCCGATGAGGAAGTCAGCCGCATTGCTCAGAAGGCTGAACGGATGCAGAAAACGATGCTTTTGTTGAGAAAGCTTCTACAAGACAGCGTCTCTCTCATAGAGCGTGACTACGTCGATCACTGTCAACAGATGGTCGGTATTATTGAAGCCGGCATTGATAACCTCCAGGCGACGGTTGTCCGGTGTTGGGGCGACCCCCACGCCGCCAGTCCAACACGACTGACTATGAGACATACAGCCAAAAAAGCACTTTACCCGTTTCGACAGAAAACACTGGTGTCAGTAAGCAATGCATTGGATAGTCTTCAGCTAGAGCTGAGTACTGCTCTACACATGTAAGATTTCTGTTGCATGAAGCTGGATCGTGTTGCACAGTTCTTGCTAATCCAAGAGACACAGGGCTCAGACCCAGATTCTCAACGCTTCAACTGCTGCTATTTTAGCACGGAACTTGGGCACGCAGACGAACATGGAACAGAGCTTCGCTAATTTGGAACAAAAGCTGGACAATCAGAATTTGACCCGCCCCTTGCCCGACCATCGTTGCCATTGCGCGGCAGCAACCGCAGTCTCGAGACATCACTCAAGTTCCTGCAATTATCGTCGAAGTGTCTACGGCTCTCGCAATGCTGCAAAGCGCTTTTCGTTCATTTGCACATTCTTTGGGTTGAGTGTCTCTGCCTCAATATCGATCTTCAAAGAGCCGCGCCGATTCAGAGTAGCTCCGCATCTAACCTTTCGTGCGACTGTCCCGTTTGACTCTCCAGCCTTTGTGTTGGTGAACAAACTCGCGTATAGTGACCCTAACTCAACTTCAGAAAGTGCGGTTAACCTTGTCAATACCGTCATTACACAGCTTTATCAACTCTACGACGGAAAAGCTCAACCCAGAGATATAGATCCAGAGGGTAGGTCAATTCTCCACGTTAGTATTTCACCCCCTATGCGAAATATGCTTGTTGCAGAACTCACTAAGTATCTAGATACTATGTATATTTAAGCAGAACTTTGACAAGTTTCCGGATGCTATTGCACATTACGGCCAGCTTATAAGTTATGTTACATACGGTGACCATCTAGCCGAACCGGACCAACGGGGTAAGACGCCCATGGATTATCTCGTGACGGGGGATTTGACGCTTAATCCACCTGCGCTCACGAATGGCCCCATAAGTACAGATAAAGTCTGTCAGGGCGTCCCGCAAAAAATGTTGAAGTATGGTGTTATGGGAGAGGTTCCTGCCGGGTTCATCGGCACCGAGCTGAGAAAGAAACATCTTGTACACATGTTTGAGGAGTGTAAGCAGATGGCTATGCACCAAGTCAGTCGCCTTTATACTAATGAACTAGAAGGTCTTGATATCTCAGATTTTGCTTGGGCGATGCTGCGTGAATCGCAATTTGCTCTGGAATCCGCAGTGGAGTCAGCCCCAAACTGTATTTATACCGATATCGGTTTGGTGAGTCAGCTTCAGTTGGCAACCACTTAGCCAGAGGGCTTAGAGTTCCTATTGGGAAAAGGGGAATATACTATCGATGATATACATCTCGCGTTGGAGACCGCTATTTCAGACAACACGCTAGTCTCTGTCCAGATGTTATTCCGTGCCGACGTACCACTTCCACGTTGGATGTTCTACGGGCAATTCAGCATCGACATGCAAGATCTCCTTATAGCGGAGATTATCAAGCGGCGAGCCGAGCTTCGTGATCTAGCGGAGTCGGTCTTTACAACAAATGATCTGGCCCGCTTCCAACTCACAAAAGGGCAGCTTCCGGATAGGATTGCGGCCAGCATGTGTAACCTCTTAGTGGAAAGGGGTATTTCTGTACCCAAGAGGTTGACAGTCGATGAAGACCATTCCATATTAGGTGAAACGCCCCACTTGAGTATGATGAAAGCTCTCTACCGGGCTGGATTTCAAGACAAAAGTTCGCTGGCTCCCCCTGAGCCAGTTTATCCAGTGGCCGATCTTCAGCGCGCCATGTGGTTGATAGATATGGATTTAAACCTCAAAGTATCCGAAGATGGCTTCTCTACGGTTTTGGAGCTCTGCAGTTCAATCACTTACTCCCTTCTCAAGTATGGTCAGACAATCAGGGCCTTGGATTTCACTAACCTGTAAGCATGCTTGTCAGGTTGTGACTGACTCATTTCAAGTGCTGAACAAAGAGCAGCGACAGTTCTGGCTGGACTGTTTAGCGTCTAAAGAAACGGACAGCTGCTCATGTTCCTGCTCTCCAGGGAAAGGATGCGGTCCGATAACATGTGTACTGCACAGCCTCTGTGCTCGGGGAAATGATTTTATGCATCATTTGATTCCTGATTATAGATGCAATAGACACACCTGCTATGGTCTTGTCCTACTTGAACTTTTCCTCAAAGCCCAGGGTGATTGCTTTGAGTCTGCTCGAGCGGTGCTACGGTATCTTACCTTTCAAGAATTGGGACTTAGTCATACCTGCCGGAGGTCTCATTTCTCTGGGCGGTCCAAATCAAGTCTAAGCGATGAAGACATTGCTGAGATACGTGAAGAAGAGAAGCTATCGCTCGAGGACCTGGAAATCCTTGTCTCCGAGTTCGAGCATAGATACCTTGGGATGAATATTCCTTTACTTAACTTCCTACGGGGATACTGGAGCACTCGTATGAAGGAAGTCTTGTTCGAACGAAAAGATCCGAGCTTCGAAATTGTTAAGCAGGCAAAGCAAATTGGCATACAGCTTAGTTGGGAACCCATTGATGATTTCAAGCTTCTCTTTGAGCGACCTTGTATATTTGCACCTCGCCATGAGAAGAAGACGAGCTCGCACTAATCCTATTCACATACATTATGGCATGTCCTCAATCCGATATCTATGTCAATGTCAGAGACCTGTTTCTAGCTTATATTCCCTTATATTGTGTTCAAGAAGATTTCCTGTATTTTGCTATAACTTAGGTTATCACAGATTGAATGATTTACAGTAGACTCTGAGAGCAGGTTCATGGGACTATTGCTCCATCATAAATAAATGAGTGCGGGTTGCTTTTAGCAGGTACTCATGTTACTATTCCCTAATCATTCAATACAAAACGAATAAATCCATAAAATATTGAATTAAATGAAAAATTCACAGCATTGAGAAAGAATGACATGGACCTCCCCAACACACTTCCACCATTTTGCAATTTCCCTTCCACAAGCAAGCACCTGTGATCTCCCTTCCTAGATTTCGGGGACCCGGAGAGCAGCATGGCTCTAGCTACAGCTGTTGGGACGAGGTCCTTCTATAGGATGTTAGCACCATTGCTAATACAAGCGTTACGGTGGGTCACCGTACGGCAGTTACGAGGCCTGTCGTTTTGTTTCACCCATCCCTTAGGGGTCTTGTACCAGTTTCTGCAGACGTGTAAGTACCCATGAGTGTTTCTCATTCTTATTAAAACATACCTATATCTGCACTGGAAATTGACATTGTCGCCTCTGTTGGCTCGACCGGTTATATCACTCGAGTCGCAGGGGTATTTGTAGTAGTTGAATCCACGATCGACTCTGCAATTATCCCGGTCTTCAAGAACAGAGCCCTCAACGTCAAGGTCGTCAGGCTCCGCGGTTGGAGTAGCATTGGCTAGGGGCAGAGTAAGGGGAAGAAGAGCAGTGAGAAGATAAATTGGGGACTTCATGTTGAAGGTCAAGGGACTAGATGTCTTGTATATGCGGCGTAGTTCAAATGCGGTGAAATGGTGCGATTCGTGTTCTACGAGATAGAAGATATGGCATGCATGTCACTGCTTTTATATCCGTCTCTGCACTCAGTGATTGTACATGAACGAAAGGAAGAGTCTGTTGAGCTGGCCAGGCCGATCGAGACAAGTTCTGGCTGCTGTGCCACGACCCTCGTGTCTAGGAATGTACATCTCTACCCATTTCCCAATGACGCTGACATCCCTGGAACCATAAGTCGAGACCCATGCCGGTGTGTGAGACCTATCTCGGCTGACTGCTATTTACGAGTCCAACGCCAAGATGTGGCTTGTGGTCTCAGTAGGTTATCTGCTCACAGGCTCTTTTAAACTTCCCCATATTATTAACTTACACCAGATATAGTAGCACATCCCAGGGGTGAGATTATCTTGGGTATGGAACACCCTGATTCCTGGGTCCGGACAGTGCACCGTGTGTTGCCACCCGTGAACCTTAATGGTAACATAGTTAGCTGCACGGATCCCTATCCACCAAAAGCTCATGGAGACTAATAGAAGGAGGCTGTGCATAAGGAAACCTGTCAGTGCTATCTTTGGTGCTGTATGTTTCACGAGGCTCAGCTATGGAACCGTTCAAGGCCAGTAATTGATTTAATCACGACTACAATTCGTTTGTTATGTACAAAATACAATCTTTGTCAAAGGGTGTGGCTGCACATCTTGGCCATAATAGTAGATTACAATCTAGAGTATCATTCTTTCTCGATTACATCCCTGGTTCAACTGTTCGCATGTTCAGCTTTGCTTTATGACACAATGTTAACCTAACAAATATGCATATACATAATCCTATGCAAAATGCTGGGATAAACGCTTGACACCAATAGTGATTCGACAGCTGGTCAGCTGTGGCAAAGATCCCACTCCGGATAAGGAAACCACTCGTATGACCTGCAACAGCTATGCACTTACTTTGGTTCTCTGACGTCCACGGTTTGCTCGGTCTTGGCAGTGAAATAACCCGGAGTCAAGATTGGCTTGGCTATGCCAAGCCCTAGCTTTGGCGGAGGAAAGCCTAGAACACACGGGCGGGACTTTTGTCCGCCGCAGCCCAGGTGTCACCTGAAGAATTGTTCTCGTGAACGGTCGACTCGGATACTAGGAGCAAGAATTGGTCCCGCTTGATATCATCTTCCGCGTGATTGCCAGAGGACCTATAACGAGTCCACTTCAGTCCTAAAACAATGGATAGGGGTCTATACATGTGGAGACTTGCCCAAATGCGGATACTCCAGTTACAGTACACTGGCTCATTGATCTCATTGATGGCGAATTGTACCAGATGCTCGATGTTGGGTGCTATCAGAACTGCAGAAGCGCTTCGTGTATTTTATGCTGTCTCGGATTCCATTATCTAGAGCGTTAGAATTGTGTGGAACAAGAGAGCCTGGGCTCAGATAAAACGGTATGACCAGATAGTCAGAAAGTCATCCATCATTACCAGCTCTAATAGCTATCAACCAATGTGTCTAATTCGATGGCCATAGAAAATTTATGCTGCCAAGTCCCGGCGCTATAAAAAAAATTGAATATCAAGTATGGTTGACCGGGAGAAAGATAGTTGCTGCTGGAACCAATTCGGATTCTGACGGACGCTGCAGAAGTTATAGAACCCCCTCTCCAAAGTACAACACGTTGTCATATGATACCTAGTGTCTCAGAGCTAACTTCCACCTATACATGAAACATTACCGAAGAGATCATTTTATTTCCTCCTCTAATTAAACCATAAGGTCTTTACACGGGGAGCCCATCCACCTCTACCGCAGAGACTATCACCATCCACAAAAGTCCCCTCCCACTCTTTTCCCAACCTCGGTTTTTGTTCTGCTCTTTCCTCTTTTGGCGGAAATTCCCGGCCCGTACACACCGTCCAGGGCCCCAATCGGTGAACTACCATGGAAGCAATAGTTGGGTGTTCACGGATTGACATGTAGATCTGGTTCATTTGGACATTACCGGCAAATTTTCTGTACGAGTGGACTGCGATTGGGACCATGGCATTTAACCTGAGCAATGTAGCTTACAATAATATTCTGTGAGTGCATTTTTCCAGGCAGGCCTATGATTCTCCTTCAACGCCGGCATAAAGAGGGCTGATTAATATTGTACTTTCTCTGATGCACTATTTATTTATGATATTTTAGTGTGATGTTTAACTTATTGCCCCTTCTCATATCAACGTTTAGTCTAGTCAATACGCGATTAGTATAGTAAGCATAATTCAAGTAATAGTAATACGCCTATCCAGCTTTCTTACGAATGCATCACCAAGGTGGTTTGATATTCCATAACACCTAGCATTCACTAGGCTTTCAGCACTTGATAGAAGCCAAAATCATAGCGAAATTCTAAGCCAAATAATTACTTGATCTTAACCTACAGATCTACAGCAGGAACTCATATATGCACATTCAGTGAGCATACAAAAACAGCCTGGATTCGCGAGAAGAAAGCAAAATAATGCTAGACGCTGAACTAGTAGATTTATTTCTTTATGCCAAGTGCCCAGTGAGTTTAACTCCCATAAGCAAACCCAACCTTGTAACTGGCGAGTTGGTGTTAGAAATAGCCCTCAGAGGAGCTCTCTCAACCAGACTTTCAATCTCTCCCCCTGTTGCGTTTCCTTATTGTCTCCCATGTACAGATTATATACGGGTGCCACATGACCTTCCCGACGCCCAATAAATAGTTCAACTGAAGGAAAGCCAGACTGCCCCAGTCAGTTTGTCCTTACAGCAGACAAGGGTTGCTCTCACCTTGACCTTATCCACGAAATGTCGAATTGTCGGCAACATAATCTCGTTTTGCCCTGCCAGAACCAGTATCTGCTGCGTTTTTAGATTTTTAAACCAGCTCGAAGGAGCAGTACTGGCGTCGGTGTAGTAGTCATGCTTTGCCTTTCCTAGATACGCTTGGGACCAGGGTTTGGCAACATCCGGCGTAATCACGTCGCTGAGACAGTTCATTTTCGTGTCTGCGCTCACTTCAAGGGAAGTCCAGGGTGCAATAAGGACAGTCCCAGCTAGTGGTTCCTGGACGTCCAGTTTAGCTATTGCTTCATGAGGTGATGACAGGTGTGAGAGAACACCGACGGCCAGGTTGCCGCCCGCAGAGTCACCACCTAGCAGAATATTGGCCGGGGTACGATTAGCTTTGATTAGAATGTATCGCAGCGCTTCGACTGATTGAATAAGCTGCGTTGGATACTGAGCGTTTGGAGCAAGTGTATATGCGACCGCGAATATAGCAATGTCCTTACCCGCAGCGGACGAACTTTGAATGAGACTTTCCCAGAATTTGAAGTAACCAACGTTGGCGGGTAGACAGAAACCTCCTCCTTCGTTCAGTTAATAATTGGAGTTGACAACATCGATGATAACTGTGGCAGACTTACCGTGGTACCAGATTAATACATTACGTGCATTCTTGTCTCCAATCCAATGGCCTTTCGCACCGTGCTTCAGTGCTATTGATTGGGTTACAGCCCCTCGCGACTGCATATATTGCTTATACGCATCGTCTGTAGAAGGGGATATCCATCTTTTACGTATGAGCTTGGGGTCCTTGTGACCATTGCAGTTTGGCACGCAGATGCAAACATTGGGGAGAGACAGACTGGAATTGTAATGGAGAGAGGCGAGCGCTCGCCTTGCGCAGAATGGCGTATGCAACATGAAGATAGAACGTTGGCGTGCCGGACTGGTCTCGCTTCAACCCTGTAAAGAGAGCAACAAAACCCGCGATTAGGATCGAAGTTACCGCTGGAAGCAGATCTAATTTACTAGCTATCGAGAGTGACGGCTGGTCGGCGGGCCTCACCCTATTTTTCGTTAGCACCATGGTGAATACTGTAAGGAAAAATGGTTGGAGGGAGTTTCAGCAAAGCCGTGGGCCATCGCCGCTATTAAGACACTGTGGGGGAACCACTGGATGGGTATCTGGTATCTAGTCACAATATGATAATTAGTGGCCACCCTGACCCGCGGCTGCGGGGCGGTTCCGGATATAGACCAGATGCAGATGATACAGATCCTGGGGATACTAGGCCGACTGACTAATGCACGTGCGATACAGCTGATATCAATAGCATCGTTTATCCCAGGAATACTTTACCAATGTTGAAGGTTTATGTTGAGTTAGATGAAGAAAAGGGGGAGTGCATGGCAAATTAGGGCTATGAGCTTATTCCCCTGTGTGATCATACTGAGGCAAGCACATGCACCGAGCGATTTAATCACAGAATAGTAGGCCACGATTTACGGTGACACCTCGCTGCTCCGCGACACTTAGGGCAAGCAACATCATCTGTAGATCCGCGCGAGGCAACCTGCCCGACTGGGGGGTTCGGGTTCCGCGGGTCCGGCGGCTCCGAGAGAATTGGCAGCTTGCATCCAGCGATACTAGAGGTATCTGAGTGACGGCCTATATATGTTAGTTTTCAGATGATGGGACTCTTTCCCTCCTACTTTTATGGAATCAGGTTGCTGACAAGGAAGTTATGTCTATACAGATAGCCTCTCATCATAGTGCGGCAACGCATTATGACATCTCGATTGCCAGCTCATCAGCGCATGCAGGCCACCTTTTCCCCTTAAGGCACAATCGCTAGACAAATTTCTCGCGACAGCCGCTGTATGATAATATAGAAAATTGATAGAGCTGGAGGACTGCGAAGTAGATGATTGTTGTCTTATTCAACTGTCTGATAAACACAGAAAGCCATTATATGACTGTGCGTCAGGTGACTGACAAAAATGACTCAGGGTTATCAGCAGGAACTTTTGATTATATGCACGAATTAATGAGCTGGAAGAGTATCCCGTCTCTTAGTGGTGGCGGCGATCCGTACCATACTTTGCCCCAACTGGTTTTATCGTGCCGAGTTCCAAGGTCAGTGCAGGACAGCTCATCCAGGCGTGGCGCTTGACCTTCAAATCCGGGTATTCCGTCACTATCAATACACTATCATAGTGATAAACGGTAATTGCTTGTTAAAGATTCGTATATGGCAAACTAAAAAGTGTTCCTAAGAGATGCGTCAAGTGAGAGCATGTCAGCATATTCCAGACTCCTTCAATCCAACGTAGCAGCCTCAAGCTCCGAGGAGCAGTGCAGGGATGCCCGAAAATCATTAAATTAACCTTGAAGCTCTTCTATAGAAGAAATATATTCAACTTTTTTACCGAATAGTTCAATCTAATTGATGAAGAAAGGGGCTATCTAAGTTTATGCGTAACAATCTAGTTACATTACTGATGCGATATGGATGACCTTCAGCTTAGAGTGCAGTAGGCCTCAGACTTAGCTATAGACTGAGTCCGAGGCAGCAATATGTCTGTAAATCGTATTTGACTCGCTGCATGTTTCTGTTTTGCCCTGTACTCCGCTGCCAATCACTGAGCGAAAGTCACAATCTGGAAATTTTACGCAGAAAATCAGTTCATTAGTCATGACAGATTGATTAGGGCTGCAAACTATGGCATGATTCCATCGGAAAGACTTGGTGTCGATCATCGGGTGAACAAAAAGCCTCAGGCCTTGAGAGAGTATCCTGCACGACAACTTTATTCTGCGATTAATATACCTGTTTTTTATTTCCAAGTATATAGGAGAAATAACCCCATCTGAATACATAAGATCTTACTTTCACCCGTTGATTTTGTTCCTTGACCCGCTTTCAGGATCTCAATGTTACATCTCAATGCTAAAGGAAGTAAAACTCAAACCTTGTGAAACTGAATGGGTAATGAATGTCCCATAAATTAACCATTGAATAACAGCTGCCTGATTTTCTAGGCTCTTTCACTTGGTCACTATCGGCTGACAACCGACAGATATCACAAGCGACACTCGGGCATTATCGCCCATTCCACATTCACTTCCGATCCCGATCCTGCGTATGACATGCCATTCTTTCGGAACCGTCACGGCGTTTGTGGTGAAGCTCAGCTAGTCTTCGGACCGTAAATTCCCTATGGTACCTATTCACATGAGGATATGCACTTGAAAATATTGTCTCGCCGGTCTCACGCTTCAACGTGTCGATTCCCGTTATTGAACGGGAATCTACTCAGGTGAGTCGGATCCCTACATCCCGGAGCCAACCCGACTGCGTCACTGGTGGTGATTGACTAAGAAAGATGGATGGGTAGTGTGTGGACTTTACACATGTGCATGTGCTTTTCCCATGTGGATTCGACGTGTTTTGAGAAGCGAAAAGCACCCGATCAGGACAAAATCCCATCAGGAGCCGCGGATTAGGACAATAAAAACGTCCAGAATCGGCCAATTTGTCGACCAGACGGCAACCCGTCCGAAGGAACATATCCCTGACTATGCTTAATGGGGCATGCTAGGCTCATTCAGGAAGGATCGGACTGAAACTTGGATTTGATCCATAATCTTGATGAGCCTCTTCAGGCACCATTTGGAACATTACGATTCCTTATCGCAACCAAATTATGGAGCTAACGTGAATAGGGCACAGTTGGGCACGACCCTAGGCGGTGATTGGTCCGTTTAAAAGATCCTCGGATCAGCCACGCAGATTATTCGATCAGCCGAGGTACAAGAGAAAGAAATCTACATCTCACTGGGCCATTGCACAACCGCCGCCAAGCATCAGGCAATTTCATCATGTTATTATCTTCAATGGGAATCAATCTCGTTGATAATTCCAGCTCGATGATCATCTCACTATAAAAGAACCCCCTTGAAATATAATCAACCCTACTGCCGTCCGGAACACCGAACAGAGCCGTAATCATGACCGATTACCTTTTGTCCCAAACACTCTCGGCGCGCTATTACCAGCCCGATCGGTTTCCACACATATCGGAGGCAATCGGTGCAGAACCGGGATCGGACCATGGACAGGTTCTCGAACAGAGGAGCTCACCCGAGCTTTCACAGTCGGCGAACCGAGTGAGGAAACGCGGTAGACCGAGAATAACCCCTGGCAATACTTCTCCTAATGTATTATTGTTGCTGTCTGGCGAATTACTCGTTTGGGCAAGGGCTAATACTAAAGTAGGACCGTCGGGCTCAGATCCGGGCTGCGCAAAGGACCTACCGACTGAAGAAAGAAGCCATGTTTCAGGACCTGAAAGCACGAGTGTCGGAGCTTGAAGAAAGCATGGGCAGGATATCTCAATCGCTGTCCACTTTCTACCATATGGCGCTTCAGTCTGATCTCAATCTCACTCATCCTTATCTCTTCCAGCAACTCAACGCCACCGTCTCGCAGGTAAAGCGTGAAGGCAAATCATCAGCTGGGAGCTCATTATCTGCTACGGAGCTTCACCATATCGAACTGGCTGCGTTATCCTCTGCAAAGGCAGCCAACGATGCATTTACCTTTGGATACAGGATGAATATGAACCCCGGGGGAAGTGGGGCGTTCTACAAGCCACCAGCAAGTGACCGCATTAGAGTATCACCTTCCACCAGATATGCGAATCGCTCATATCTAGGTAATCTCCCGAGGGACATCGAAAGACCACTGAACGGCAGCGCCACTTTCACATACAGTTATAACGAATCGACATTCGCTCGTCGACTCCACCGATACTGCATAGAGTACGCGTACCAATTATTCACCGATCCGCGAACAGATCCTCAGGACATCTATCGTGTCTTCCGACTGGTGAGCTGCGTGCGTCAAGAGGATAAAATGGCCCGCTGTCTTTCGTCCCTCCTCAGTGCAGGCCCAAAAGAGCCCCTCGAAAGACCAAAGGTTCCTTTCTACTGCATTGGTGGGGCGGGTACCCATTATCCTCCGATGCAGCCCGATGGAAAGCCTCTGTATCCTGAGAATATGCGGCTTCCGGGTCGAGTCCTTGGTTCGATTCCGGGCAGCGCTCAGGAGATGGACAATAAATCGTCATCGGAGAAGAGACAGGAGCTTCTTAAGTTATACGGCCTAGATGGTACCTGGCTTGATTGTCGTGATGTCCAGGGTTATCTTGAAGAAAAGGGCTTCTGTCTTGATGGTGGGCCGTGTATCTTCGCCACTCCTACGCTTGAGAACCAGGAGAATTCTCCGAACGCTGCGCTAGATAAATCAAAGGACATTCCTATGGATCTAGATGATAATCATAAGCTCACATCGCCACCCTTGCGTAACGTCGATGGCACTGATGAGCGCAATTCTGAAAAAGCAGCCAATGCAGCAGGACAAGCGGCCTGGGTCCTCAACATTGAAGAGTTTGTTCAGGGTAAGTACTTTGTAAACTATTATCATGGATTATAACTTTAACATGCTAATTTATACCAGCGCTTTTGAAGAAGATGGTTATTCTAGGACGAGCCCCTGGCTTCCGACTAACTGATGTCGAAGCAGCCTTCAAGTCAGCAGCGAAAGTATCGTCGAGCTAAGCTTGGCTTGCCTTGAAATCAATCCAAGGGCGCCGAGCTTCCAGATAACGATTATCCATTTTTGGTGTCTTTTTCTCCCGCCCTACTGCTCATTAGCGATTTTCACATGTCTGCTGATAGGCTTTCTTATCAACGCCCGTGATAAAGGGGCGAAGATCTTCAATGCCTGAGGAAGAAATTTCTTTTAAATCATAATACTAATCCTATGTTAACGGCATCATGTATGTACGACTGAATGAGGAAACGGACAACGGAGTTTACATTTCATGGGATCCCAGAATGGAAGTGTTTATACTTGCTTTACAGTCTCAATAACTCCTAGGACTACCAAAATGTTTGGCAGCATGCTGGATCAACAGCAATCTCTCACTTATATCAATCGCAGGAGATGATAGGTAAAACCAATTCGTCTTGTCAGCATTTCACGCCTGAATAGGAAATAATTGTTCCTTAGGGGTATGTGAGTAATGTGACCGGCCAGCACGACTGCCATTGGCCGACGCGACCTGCAGACGATGATGCAATGCATTACCAATTCGGACTTCAACGTCTCCGACCACCGAGTTGTCATCAATGCCCATTCGTCGTATTTAAACACTGCGACTAGCGATCTCACTGAGGTCGTCATCATCGGAAACAATTAATCTGAGCTCACTCAGGCTGTTATACCCTCGCATCTATATCTTAACTCCAACCTCCAAAGTCTCAGTCACTATGGTGGGCATCAACGAAGTCCGTAAATCCAACGCCGCTCTCCACGCCCGCGAAGGAGACTTCGTCGCAGTTTTCGTGGGAGGAACCAGTGGGATCGGCGAAGCAACAGCCAAGGAGCTAGCCAAGTCCATCAAAAAGCCGACAATCCATCTCGTGGGACGAAATCAAGCCGCCGGATCCAAGATATTGGAGGAATTACAATCAGTCAATCCCAATGGGACCTTTCATTTTATCCAATCGGACGTCTCGCTTCTCCGGAATGTAGACGAAGCGTGCTCAGAAATTAAGCAGAAGGAAAAGGTGATCGATCTACTATTTCTCTCGACAGGACATCTTGCTGCCTCGAAACAAAGTAAGGGGAACCACTCATCTATCGTTTGAGTACCTGGCCACTAACTGTAAAGTAGACACAAGTGAAGGCCTCGAAAACAATCATGCCCTCCGTTACTACTCCCGCATGCGCTTCGTCCACAACCTCCTCCCGCTGCTCAACGCATCCAAAGCCCCAGCTCGCGTCGTGAGCGTCCTAGCCGGCGGCCAGGAAGGTAAAATCGAAGAAGATAATCTCGATTTGCAGAAGTCATGGTCCATCACGAAAGCTGGCATGTATGCGGCGACCTTGAATTCCCTCGCTGCAGAACATCTGGCCACGTTGTACCCATCCATCAGTTTCGTTCACGTATTCCCCGGCATTGTCCGCACACCTCTCATGAACAAGACCATGGGCTCGATCGCCGGTTCAATCGTTAGCTTCCTTTCGCGACCGATGTCGATTTCCTCGCAGGAGAGTGGTGAGCGGCACGTGTTCATCTCGACCTCCGCCGCTTATCCGCCCGCTGCACCTGAGGATCCAACGAACGCAGGAGTGCCACTTGTGGAAGGGGTGAAGACAAGTGTAGCTTCGACTGGGAAAATCGGTGGGGGATCGTATATTCTTAACTATGATGGGGCCAATGCAGCAAATGAGAAGCTCATGAGCGGATATCGGGCGGAGGATTTCCCAAAGAAGATCTGGGCTCATACCTTGGAGACGTTTAAGAAGGTGTTTGATCCGTCGCAGTAAATATTCTACTCATATCTTAGTACTTAATTAGTTAATGTCATTTCAGTCAGACCAACAGAGAGCAAGAACAACTAATCCATTTCGCTCTACAGTATCCAGCCTTCCTTCTCAATACCAACGTTCTCTTCTATGCAAGCAGCCTCCGGCTACATTCCACCAACAATCAGGCATTCCACCGACATCCAAATATGTATATGCCAAGAGGATCGACATATCCCCTCCCCCATGGAATCGAGGATCCTCGTTGCCCGGTAGACTTAAAGTGATGGTATGACGTCATTTAATCTTAGCATGTACTCCACTGCAGATATACGTTTTCTGGAACACTGCCACATTAGTACACATATAATCCAACAGTCCCCGTCTTTATTTACACAATAAAAGCATAAAATTCCTACCAAAACCCTTCGAACAATATCCCATCTCAAAAACCCCAGATCACAAAAACCCCTCTAAATCCACTTCCCAGAACACAGACCAAAAAGGAATGGGCTGGAACCTAGACTGCAGCGCCATAACCCCCGGACCAGGGGGTACAGTCATGCTCGATGAAAAAGGCGGTGCCGAGGCCGTCGCACGTCGGGCCAAAGAGCGTCGAGCCCGAGAAAGGGAGCTTGCCTGGCAGGAAGGCAGATTGACGGATGATGCCGTGTCGGAGACGACACTTGTTCCTCAGTCGACGCAATCAGGGTCAATCGGTAGTCGCAATATGAAGCCAGGGTCTAGTTGCCAAGGCAAGGCGCTGGACCGTGGGAAGATGGCGAAGGCCGTGTCTGAGGATGGTAGTGCTCCGGAGGTTAGCGGGGAGAAGAAGAGCGGGTTTCGCGCGAGGTGGAGGGAGTTTAGGGAGAGGAATTTGCCGTGATGGTTGGTTTTTGTTGAAATTTTATACCCGGTTTATTGTTATTTGGTGATTCTTTCTTTGTTCTTTGTGTTGGTTGGGTTTTGTTTTGGTTGTCTGGGTATTTATTGTTTGGTATATTATTTGGATATGTCCATACTATGGAATTATGCTCTTTATGGAGAAGGCCAGTATGACATAAAAGCTGAAACTAGCTAGAAACACAATCAAACTCTAATATTGATACTACTTTGTGGGATGCAAAGTCATATAATCCGGACAGTAACAGAAATAGATATCTGAAAGAGTACAGGGTACATCCAATTATCGTGCCTGAAAATATCAGACAGCTTGGAGCTTACCTTGTCCATTGTGACACTAACAAAGCCAGCAGATCAAAACATGGATCTTCCCACTAACTAACAAAGAAGTGCTCTAATAGATGACGGTAGAATCCGTTAACATGGGAAAAGGTCATTCGGCTTTTCTCAAAAATGGACTATTCCCAATGATTCCATCACAAGGTGTATGTACATACTATGTAGGCTAGAAGATAACTGCATCAAGAGTTGATTGTTATAAATGGAGAGATAGCGATCGCTTTGACTATTCACATCCTTTCTTCTCTATCATATCAGCTTGATTTCATTATTGATCTTTCCTACTAGTACATATCAGAAACATCACATTATCCTTCCAAGACCAATGCCAACTACAGACAGCAATGGCGGCATATACACAAAAACCACTGTTCAACAGATGCTTTCAAATTGCAATATCATCTGAGGCCGTCCTAGCAGAAAAATTGTGGGCAATAGAATATCTCAACGACAGGTTTTCAAACAACTCTAGCGCAGGTATTCCGGGTCCACAGGCGGATCCCAATATACTACAATGGGAGACCATATACCACCTGTGTATCAATGCCAGTAAGGAGGCAGTGATACGACTACTTCAGCTAGGGCTTACATTTTCCGTGCCCTGGGATCGAAGAATTCTCTTTCATGCTGCTGTCAGGCGATATGATAGCGACAAGGACATACTGGATCACCTGCTGTACAATCTGCCCTTGAACCAATTCTTTCTGGTTTTTCAACCAGATGAGACTGGAGAAACACCTCTACAATGCGCCCTAAACCAGCCCTACTTTGGTGAAAAGGAGGAGATGCTATTGAGGTGGGCACTTCATGCTAGAGGACTGGGGTGGGAGATACACTACAACAGAACACTCGCTGTTGCTGCACGGAATGGACACATTGATGCCGTCAAAATGCTCCTCGGCGCTTTGCATGATGCGAGGCACGATATGAACACAGATCCGCTAATCTCGGTTATTTGTTACATGGAAGAGGAGATTAACAATGGCGAAAGCCTCGCCATTGGATGTGACAGTCACACAGCTCGCCCAATATGGACATGAAATGGGCTGGGGCAACGGAGTGGGATACTTTGTTCAAGAGCTTGTTGGTCTCTTTAAATATAGGGTATATGGAACGACATAAAATGTACTTACTGTCTGACTCGGTGCGATGCCAATGCCGTAGACTCGGCTGATGCAGTTGACTGATGTGTTCTTCGATCTAGGACAGTGCCGTTTTTGCACATACGCCATATGCTTCAGATCCGACAGCTATTGAGCGAGTAACCAATTCTTACTTAAGCCCCTTTCCTTGAAATCCCATCTATATCCTACCGTCAAAGGACAGCGATAGAGGTTATATATGACGTACCATATCTTGTCTATGGTGATGCTTTATCCTTCTCGGAGGCCAATGAAAATGCTTCATTTCATCTTTGAGACGCAAGAAGTGCGAATCAATAACAGCATCTCTTAGAATATGGTAATTTAAAATAAGAAAGGGGGTTGATCTAGCCACAGAGTCCATTTTAGCGTTGCTTTGTTCATAAGTCGGAATAAGTCCACCACTTGCTGGATTTCAACTTCAGGACCAATTTCGGCATTATTTCCTCAGGTCCTCACATTTTTATCGTCATATCAAAGATTACGAGTAATTGAACGCCTTATGTCTTGTTACATTATCTACTATACTTCCCCAACTGTGAAGCAGTCATAAAGCTGTCTACGCCCGCTGACTGAAATCATACGAGTTTCCAAATCCCCTATTCAAATACCGCGACATGGCTTCCGACTCCGTAACCCAGTCGACAGGGATCTCGAGGCCCGTCTCTTCGTCCACCAGAGGCTTCAAATCCTCTGCAAACTCCAGCCTCATAGGGTTTCGATACCACGGCGCGAAATGAACTGCGATCATTAGCCACGAGCTCGCCCTTTAACCGGGATCTAAAACTTACTCATCGCCAACATAACCCTAACGTCATCGGTTTGGTTTCCTATTCCCGCATGCCACAGCCTCAAGTCCCTCAGAACCAACGCGCCTTTAGGAACAACAGGCTGAGACGGCGGCCGGATCATTCTCCGCTTCTCCAACGCATCCTGTTGAATTCGCCCACTTGCTCGCTCACCGTGCATTCCTTCCTGAACGTGCAATCCCGAATCGGTGTGTGTTCCTAGCCACACCTCTGTAGAGCCGTTTTCGGGAGTCATAGTAATCAGTGGGACGTTTACGACATAGGCGAACGGGTGCGTCGGGTGGGCGAAATCTGCGTCAGAGTGGACGGGCTGAGACATGGGTGGAATTTCAGCTGTAGGAGGCATGGCTGAGTTTCCAGAGCAAAATGTCCATTTTGGACGGGGCCCTAGCGCCGTTGTGGTTATCTGGGTAGCGATTGGATCTATGCTCTGGTTAGTCTGTATTCATTGTGTATTAGGTCAATGCCAGACACATACTGAAGAAGATTTCAGGATCGAAATACTTCCGCACAGGCGGGGGATCCTGCTGGATATTGCCAGGGTTGTAGTTATAGGGACTGTTTTCTTTCTTATTCCGCAGCGTCCATGCATCCTCGACCATTTTATGGTTTAGTCGGTCCAGGGCATCGTGGGGCACAACGTTCTCCACTACGACTAAACCGTCGTGGTGGAGACTTCGGATTGCGATCTCTAAATTTTGCGGAGAAAGTTGTCGACTCTGGATTTCTGATTGTGAGGGGGAGATGCTGGTTGGGAAACTTGACATGTTTCGATCTTGAGTGCAGAACCTCGCAGGCTTGCACAGTCTAGCGATGGGGGTGATGCGCTGCATGTTCGTATAGCCTAGAGGACATATGGTGTGTCGTCAATTGAGTATGGTGTATTAAATGTGTTGTATATCTGAGTGGATAGGTACAGGGGAATATGTTCTAGTTGCATCTTTCAGGATTGGGGGGTCTTTTATAGCCCTGTCTGCCATGCTGTCGACGATCAACGGTTCGGCTTTCGCACTTCGCATCTCGTTTTTGAGTGGGTCTGGGGTGCCGTGTACATTTACCAGTAGTGCGTGAGTTGTACTGTTTGTCATAGAGGTTGTCGGCCAGGTACTGCAGTGGCTATAGAATCTCTGTGGCAATAGCAAGATCCACTTGAACAAAGTAATCCGATTGGCTCTTGCTAAAGCTTAGTGGTGACGCATTTAGCGACGCCTTTCATTCCTGCGAGGATAATGCGAGCTCCAACCAGTTCGCTATTCCATCATGCCCCGACCTTTTCTAACAAACAGTAAGTCAAGCCCATTCTAAAAACTGTCCCAGTACGCTAATGCAGTACCACAATTTCTCTATTGCCAGGATGGTACCTTAGACCCCACCCTGTAATCAATATAGCTCCGGCACAGCTTTCAATTAACACCAGATAGTCAGGAATGCAGATCCAGAAAGATTAAATGTGAGCCTAACGAGTCGGCTCCAATAGAACTACAAATTAATCTTCGAAACAGGTGATGGACATCGACCCGTGTGTCTTCGCTGCCAACAAGCTTCTCGAGATTGCCAGTGGAGCAACCGTTCTCCAAGAGAGCAACACTCCAAGTCGCCCACTACCCCAGATCAAAGCTTAACCACCAGGCCCCGGTCTGCCGAGTACGTATCGACGAAAGATCCCGAAAAGGCACTCCAGGACCCCCATATTGCGGCAATATTTCGTTACTATATCGAGCACCTGGCCGGTTGGTATGACCTCAACGATGTCAAGAGACATTTCGGTGACATAGTCCCTTCATGTGCGCGGAGAAACTCGCTCCTTCTCAGCGCCATCCTAGCCTTTGCCGCAGCGAGTCAGAGTTCGAGCTACCTGAAGAAAAACCTTTGGGACCTGGCAGAGTCCTATCACCTCGAGAGTGTTCAGACACTGCTGCAGCTCACGGAAAATCCAGATGAATTCCGGACCGGCGAGACGCTGGCCGCTATTTGTCTTCTTCGGTCGTATGAGATCATATCGCGTGAGTATCTCCTAATCTTGCTGGTGGTGTGCTAACTTGGCGTAGGAAATGTCAGTTGCCAAAATCATCTTCAGGGATCATATTCCTTGTTAGCAAGTCGGCCTGCTGGGCTTGAAACGGGGTTACTCAGCGCCGGGTTCTGGAACTACCTCCGAGAAGATATTACCGTTGCGCTTATAGAGAAACGGAGTCTTATGATAGAGCTCTCTCAAGAGCACCTCCCTCCGACAGTCGAGGGCGAAGATGACCTTGCCAACAGGATAACATACCTGCTAGGGAAAGTTATCAACCGATGCCTCAATCAAGACTCTTCGCCCTTAGAGCAGCACGAATGGCACTCGCTCAACGACGAGCTCGATGCGTGGCGTGCATCTCTACCTGCCTCCTTCGAGCCTATTGGGACTCCGGGGCTGTATGGACAAAGCAACTTCCCCTGTTTGTGGACAGTCAGCGGATGGCATGGTATAAGATACCCATTCATGTATGGGATACGCGAGCTGACGACATCAGCCTCGAGTCTACAATATTACCACACGGCCCTGGCAATCCTGAGCATTGCTGAGCCGATGCAGACGGGAATTAATACGCTCCAGCAAATCCAACGAATCAATGACATTGAGAAAAGGCTCGATCATCACGCAGTTCAAGTCTCCGCTCTTGCAATTTTTAGCAACTCTGCGCCCGTGTGGGTCAATTCGTTTGGCCCCATTTCCTTCTGTTAGTCTTACGTACAGATCCGCTGGGTCTACTGCTGACAATAACAGGTGGTCCGTGGTTGAGAGACTCACAGAGAGTTCACGAATTAATCGAGGAGACACGCAAATGGGGAAGCAAGACCGGCTGGCCAGTTGCGAGTATAGTCGAGTCGCTGTCGCGGTCGGAGACTAGAGAGTGAGCGATTGGCATTAGTTAACGTGGGTCGTGAAGGTCTTATCCGAGAATGGAACCAATAAAAAGGGCTTGTGGTTTAGTGGTATAACGCTCCATTCGCATTGGAGAGGTCCCGGTTTCGATTACCGGCGAGTCCACGAATTTTTGCTGTCGACTCGTGTATGTAAACATTTTTTATTTATATATTATCGACCGAGTTTGCTTCACTTTTTGTTTTAACTTTCTAACACAAGATATGTCCTATTATTCTTTATCTATCGATCAGTTCAGAAGTGTCGTATTGTTGATGGGTTTGAACTTCGGGTTATTCCTGTACGGCTTTCACATCGCCCGAGTCAGAAATATATAACTGCAAGCCGCAATAAGGATGAACTCCAATCGTCAGCAATTACTAGCTAAATACAACATTCTCAGTCATACTTACACAAGCACTGGGCATAAGGGATCTCACCTATTTCTAATATATAAGTAAAGATCCTTAGTACAGAAATACTGACTAACCTGAAGCTCCAAGTGATTTAACCCGAAGTACAGGCTGGCAATTGTGCGCAATATTAGCCACTTTTAGTCTTTGCCCTATAAAACATTCAGATGAGCTGTATCTCAACAAGTGGTCCCATAACTCAGTTGGTTAGAGTGCTGAGCTAATAACTCAGAAGTCGAGAGTTCGAGCCTCCCTGGGACCAGCTTTCTTTTTTGTTTTCTACAAATTATCTCTCCATGATCATTGGGCGTTCTTTTTGCTAGGTGGGTCTCGTATCCCTTGCGGAGAGATTGTCACACATAGTCCTCGGGCTCAACAAACAAGCTGACAGCACTATGAACCATATGTGCCTAGACTACTCGTCCAAGCTTTGAATATGCGCATAACGCCGACACTAAGTCAAATTTTTCCTCCGTAAACCCAGGTTGACACTCACTAAGCTCTCAGAATAACACGTAAGGTGTGCGGGCAATACATTCAATGGTCATCCCAAATGGGGCGGCCGAATATTTCTCTATCTCTACACTATAATCGGACTTGGATCTTGGTACGGATCACTTCATATCTTGCCACAATAACTAAAGTAGTCATGCTTCTCACGGTACTGTATTGTCTGAGTGTCCCTACATTTCCTGTATGCGAGGGTGAGGAGTATACAAGCATATCTCACTTTCACTCCTGATGCAGAGAACGGTAGCTGATCTGGCTTTAAAACAACCCATCGGGGCCATTGATGCCGAATTAAAAATAATTAGATCGACTGATATTCTACAATACTGAACTGTGATATCGCGACTTCATCATATGTCTTCAACTGCTTATAGACATGTATAAACCAACTACTCTAATATTTTCAGGGAGACGCTGAAGCAAACATTCAATTTTCCGATTAGGTGTATTCCATTTGGCACCGGTCATAAGTAAAATTGGAATCTTAATCTTTCACCAAGGGCGAGTGGTTTAGTGGTATAACATCTGATTTGCATTCAGAAGGTCCCGGTTTCGATTACCGGCTTGTCCATTTTTTGCTATTTTTACATCCGCGTCCGATAGATAAAGATAGCCGATAGCGAAGAAAGCAAGACTATCTTCTTGCTTGTCTACCCTGCTTGATAAAAATAAAAAATAATAAAACGTAAAAAAAAGAAACAAAAACCAAGAAAAGTAAAAATAACACCACTAAGCCTTAGATATCGCCTAGATTCGATTCAGGTATACAACCGTACCTCTATTGCAATGCTTGTTCAAGTCTAGAACTAGATACCAGAAAGTCGATCAAAGCTGGACGAGATTACCCGTGGAGCATATCCATTTGGCCGTCGGCCATCATAGCTGTTGAGAGTTCTGTATTATACCATGGCATCAGTAACAAACGAACAAAGACAAAGCTTTGTGGAACTCATGTTGGCGGTTACCGAATGTACCAAGTCAATGGTGTTGCTTTCAGCCCTTTGTTTGATAGGGCAGCTCCATGGATTGGTCTGTCGTAGTATGAGAGCCTCTGTGCAAGGGCCTGGCTTTATAAAGGCCTCTTCACTAGAGCATCCTATTTAACGTCTATAGCATGCACAACCCAAAAGACGTGAAGCGAACAAGTTCAACAAACAAGCCACCTTCACGTTGACGCAAAAGTTCTGATACCTATTCTTGGACGAAAACAATCGCAGCTCAACATCAAAATGCCAAGCAAACGCATATCGAGACGCCCTTTCCTCTCAAGTGAAGAGGTCACTGTAGGCAGCCTGATCACCAACATCAATGAACCCGAAAACGGTACCCATGGGTGCCCCTGGCCTCTGGGGCAAATCGAAGACTTTGCAGTCAGATCTGTACCCGACATGAGCGCCGCTACTCAGCCCACAAAAGACACAGGGTTATCTGCGTCATTCACCCGTTTATTCAAAACACCCGGTCGCGGCTGTCCAGATAGCGACGGTATGCGTCCCAGAGGCGGAAAAATATATACACTCAAAAACCCGAGGGAGCTTTTCCGTAACCTCAGCACAGACAAGGGCGTCAAGAAATGGCTGCAACAACAGATTGATGAAAAATTGGACGTGTACTTGGTAGAGGGCCTTGCGACACTAGAAGGAAATTCCACTAGTAGCTGCATGGATAGTGAAGATAGTTATCCGGCTCAGGGAGAACTGATCTGCGCTATGCGTGTTTTGAAGCTTGTCTTTAAGCCTTTTAGGACGAAAACTCTCGAGTCTGGGCGGCTGGAGAAGAATAGCTCCTGGGAGGTGTTCTCGGACTGCAAGTTGTTACACTCTCAGGCCGCGGAATGGGTCGAAGTGTCAGACGGAGAGGAGAGCAGCTTGGGGGACCGGGATCGTCAGGCTATGGGAGATAATGGCCACGGTGGAATGTTTGCTTTCGATGAGCATCTCCGCGAGCAGCCCAGGAGTCGACGTGAGGAAGTGAGCTGGTTCTCGGATGATTCGCGATAGTTCTATCATCCTTAGTTTCGTGATGGTTATAGGTAATGATACACTGGGATATTTCTAGCCTGAAACAATTTTTTTTTCTTTTCTTTCTCCTGTCTGTTTTAGCACACAGGGAGGGCTCATCTTATACTGTTTCCAGTTGACTCATAGATCTGAATATGTGCCGAGTAGCTTGACCTGATCATTAAACAGGGCTTAGTAGAGGGTTCTATCCCTCGTGGGGATACGGTTGGTTCTCACAGCGTACTTGGAATAGAATTGTTTACAAGGTTTGTCAAAGACCCCATTACTGATTCTACATAAGAGATGATCTGGGACATAGCAAAAGGTGTTTTGTATACCTATGGGATAGCGACTAGGTACTGGAAGCACGAATATGCTTTTGTCAGACAGCAAGAGCTATGATATATGGCCGATGGAGAATCATGTTCCGAAAAGTAACTCAAGGGAACGTTGTGGAGGGACGGCTTTAATCCAGATGGAAGCGGTCGACCTTCAGGATCATATGCTCCTCCCAGCGGCTCTTCTGGCCCAAGTAGACCTGGGGCTGCATCTTGTCTTGAAGCGAAACGGATGACGAGGCTTCCGCTCCTTTGGGTGCAGGCAGGATCTCAACCTGTGTCTTTACGATACCGGTGGAAGTCAGGACTCGACCATTAGCTCCGATAGCTTCGGCAGACACTGTATGAACATTGCCGAATTCCAGGGAAAAGGCAGTCTCGAAACCAGTACGTTTGGTCTCGCCTAGGTACTGGCGAGAGCCATATTCATCTGTAACTTGGTAAAAGCGCCAGACCTTGGTTTCGGTATCTCCATTCCAAGAGACGTACACAGTAGTGCCCTGATCGTTCTCCAGAGAAACAATGGCAGGAGTCTCATTCGGAAGACCGGTCCAGTTATACCGGAAGCCACGGTAGTTCTCGACGCCCAAACCCAAGAAACCAGAGTCCATGTATGTATGGAAGATAGGGGTGCCATCGGGACGAAATTCGGTTAGAGCACCTTCAGAGCCCCAGTTAACGAGCACATTGCCGTTGGGAAGGAGTTGGGTGCTCCCCTGAGATTTTGATAAGAGGCCATCGGGAGGCTGGAATGCTTGGACAATCGATGCCTTCCAGGTAGCCGTATTGACCTCGATGATTTTGCCCTGGGAGAAGGGATGGGTGTGGACTTCACTACCACGGCCGTTCTCAGTCCCATGTGCGGAGTTGTCATAGAGCGAGATAACTTCTTTATCCCCGTCCCTGGAGACAAAGCGCGCATGATGCTGGAAACAGAATTTTACGTTGGGCCCAAGATTGAAGTCGGACTTGACACCACCCAGTCGCCAGATAATCTCACCGGTAGTACCGTTGATTTTGTGGACTGCGCAAGCATCGCGAGCGGAAATGAGATAGTTCCCCTCGGCATCTTTGTCGACGGAGTTGATGTGGAAGTAGTCCCACGCATCCGATGAGTTGTAGCCGGAGCCGGCTTGCCCCGGATTGATGGGTAAGATGGCCTCTGTAGTAGTTTAGTCACTAGTCGCTGTCCAAAAGTTTCGCGCAACACTTACCGTCAGGGAGCACATGGTCCAAGCTAGACCACTCGAAGAGGAGTTCCCCGGTTTCTATATCGAGCTCTATGCCACGTTTAGTTATACGCTCAACAGACATGGGACACTGGTGGTTACCTTGGAAGATAGCATTGACAATCCATTGTTGCTCAGCGCTTGCTCCCCATCGAGTAAGATCCTTCGGGACAGGCTGATAAATCTGGATGAGAGCGGTTTCCTCATTGATAATATGAAATTCATGTTTGTCGGTCAATTTGTGGTTCCCAGCGCGCAGTTCACGAATGGTCTCGTAATGCTGGTCCAGGATAGTAGTATGACCATGACCATGACCATAGCCCGCATTGTGGTCTCCCTCAAAGCTGAAGAGAATGTCCTTGCCCTTCCAGCGTGCTTTCTGGAAGTTCGTCGCCCAGATGGAGTAATAGCCGTAGCCCGACCAGACTAACTCTCCATCATCGCGGAAGATGTAGGGAGCTGCCTGACGAGGACCATGCATTCCCCCAGCGTCATCTGAAAAACCTGCAAATGGAGCAACAAAGAGATATCCCTTTTCGACATCTGGCGCTGCCGGAATGGTGATGTTCAATCTGGGAGGAGCCAGATCAGGACGCGATTTGAATTGCCAATCGGCAGCCGCAAGCGGCAGCAACGCAGTAAGCCAGAGCGAGCGCATGATGCGTGCTGAGAGCACAATGATCAGCCTCGCGTCGTTCCATTTTGTTCAAGGATGGGTACATTAACCTTTGGTAAATACGCTGCACTGAAGAAATATCTAAACTCAATATCCTGATACTGAATTCAGTCAAAGGGTTGTCCGTGTGATAGTTGTTGTTTGGAGAAAAGGAAGTTGATGTGGTTCGAGTGTACAGCATCTTTATATTCGTGATTGATGATGGCACTGTTGCCGGTTCTTGCGTGATTCCTGCCCCGCACCTGTTCCGAAGACTATGTAGAATTCTGACTTCCTGTAATATCACTGCGGTTACGGCAGCAGAAGTCCATTTGACGAGATCATGTCGATTTATACCCGATTGGGTGCCCGCTTTCTGCCAAGTCGCTGCCCGGCTGAACCCAATTCCTCGCCTAGATTGTTCTCACACAGGGCATTAATATGGCCTAGTAGACTTTCTTCAATTCTATCCAGCAATATGTGTGAAGCTGATTGGGTGATCGAAAAGTGTCTGTGCTTGGACAAAGGGCTAGACGTGGACAGAGCTGTTATTTGATGTTTTCGGCGCTTCAGGTGACGGTATTTAAGAAGTAGGTAACTTGTTGTCAATATTATACAATAGTTAGAGTTGAATAAGGGTTTTATTATATATTGGGCACAGAAGTAGGTAGTATGTACCGTGAAACCGAGGCTTCAGCAGTCTTACTGGTACATCGATAGACATATACTACGTAAGAAAGCCACGAGATGGATTCTGTTGTCTCTTGTTTTCTCTATATGCTGCTCTATAAAAGCTACCGTAGCAAGCCCCTTTCTGAACGATTCTCACTGTCACACTACTCTATCTAAGCGTTCGATTAAGATATACTGATAGCAAAATACTAATGAAGATGGGCAAGGGTATTGGTAAATCGGTAAGGAAAGCCTGAGAGACATTCCTCACTTGGTATCGGTACTATCTGTGTTCCTTACCAATCCCTAGACACTAAATCGCTCTGCTCTACCAATTAATACTTGGCTTCGAAGCTCAAAAAAGATATCGCGTTCCCCCGACCCGGGATCGATCCGGGGACCTCTCGGTTACAAAGATATTTTCTCTAAATAATATTACAGCCGAGCGCCATATCCAACTAGACCATCAGGGGTTAAGAGATGAGCAGCGGCCTGCATATTTTACATAATAAAGAACAACCACTCTAACCTGAAGCGGAAAACACCTATTTTTACCCTCTGGCTTCAAACATCGCCAGATGTGGACGTTAAGCAAGGCATTTGTATTGCCCTGCGGGAGCTCATTACTTCCGCAACTGCTGAAGCCCTATCGTTACGCAGGTGTCCTAAGGGGGACTCATGGAGAACAGAAATCTCTAGACGCGTGCCATCGCTACGTTGCAGTCCCTGGGGTGGAACTCCCGTCCAGATGTACACGTCGAACTCGCCGGACAAACGGAGTGTTGCCCAAGTTCCCATACAACTGGGGATATAATTGAAGGAGCCGTCTCCATCGGCGTAGTCTTAAACCAAGTTTTGAGTTTCATAGAACAGATTAGTTGGAAGCTGATATTCCTATCATGGAGCTGATATTAGATAGCAGTTTGCGTTGGATTGGTCCACCTATATCGCTTTCAAATCGACCCAGACAGTGATACAAGACGAATATTCTCAACCGACCATCCGTAAGTAGCTCTATAGGTAGTAAGCCTGAGTATATTCGACTCTCTAGAACAGGCAAATATGAGAATGGAGGTGATTAGCTGGACCAAATTAGGCATCGGCGGATCGAGTACCGCGCCATACATCTGCCCTTACCGTCAGGCCTTCGGTCTAGTTTATTTTGGAGGTCTTGCCATAATATCCTTGTATGGCGTTAGGGCTGAGAAAGCTTTTGGCCACTCGGGACATATGACATCATATCTCAAGGTACTGGAAAGGTACACGGAACATAGCTATTCCGTGGCTTTTCAAAAGAAACACTCTAGCCCTTGAAACGAAGAATGCCAAGTACAGATGCGTGAGCAAGCTTTATGCAAACAATATGAAGGAATCAAGTCTTACACAAAAATAGACGGCCAATGCCCAAAGCCTCGACCGTTCTGTGACGATCATGGCTTCAATAAGGATGGTATATGTACTGAATGGGTTGAGGTCATGATCAGCAATTGATCGACCAGGATTACGACAAGATGAAGCTCAGAAGAGTGGTTTGAGAGGCTAATAATAGCCCTTGATAGCTTCCATGGAGTTAATGAGCCACCTCTGTCATGGTTCTTGAGGGTCTGCGGGAATATGCGAACCGTGACGGATTATGTGTAACGTGTTCCCGACTTGTTGGATGAACAACGTTCTTCTATTTTCCAAAGGAAGGTCAAGCTCGAAGGTATACACGGTACTGGTGACTAGAGGAGGATATGGACAGCCTACCAAATGGATCAGTAGCCTAGAATAGAGTTGCCTGATTGGACATATCCTGCGTGTCGTAATTCCACCGAGTTAGAGGTACGGAACCAAGGTTCTCGAAGGACAATGACCTCAGCCATGGAACGACCAAAACCTGTTAGGGTTAATGAAGCTCCCTTGCATGAAACCGTGGGAAAGAAGGATGTCGTCATAGGGCGGCCCACCAGCCACAGAGGAGCTCGAGCGCCACAGCCGCCCCACATGAGCGACATGGGGATCAGCGGGTATGATCTAATTCAGTATCATTTTTAAACAATGCCCTATATTCACCTTATTCATGGTTACCCCAGAGAAGCCACAGCTATGCTACGTCATCTGGATGTAGAATCCGACTCCAGGAACGCGGATGGAAGGTATATAAGCTCCTGCTCAACCCACCCTGAATGAGTTTGACCAGAGATACCCAACAGACTAAATTCATCTTGACACTACAACATCACTACATCACTACAACACTACAACAAACATTCATCCTGCCATCTGATACCAAACAAATCACACACAATGTCTGGAATGTTGCACAAGGTTAAGGAGGCTGTCACCGGCCATCACGACTCTACCTCCGACGCCACCCATACCAACACTACCAACAACGCCAACTACGCCGAGAACCCTAAATCCTCCAACCACGGCCCTCACAGCTCGTCAATTGCGAACAAGCTCGACCCTCGTGTCGACAGCGACCGTGGTAAGTCACCTTTGGCTCATGAGCCTGGATCACTTGTCATGGAATACTGACCACTTTCTTATAGACAACCGCGCTGGTCATCACACCACCACAACTACCGGCCCTGGTGGCACGACTACTACCCACTCCAGCACCCATGGTCCTCAGCAAGCTCCCGTTGGCGCCGCTGGCGGCGTAGACGCTCCATTTGGCACAACTGGACATACTGGTTCCCACTCTACCAACGCTGGTCCCCACAGCTCCAACGTCGCCAACAAGATCGACCCCCGCGTTGACTCCGACCGAGACAACCGCGCTCGCCACGAAGCTCTGGGCGGTGCTCACGGTCCCCATTCGTCCAACTTGGCCAACAAGGTTGACCCTCGTGTTGACAGTGACCGAGGTAAGTGACTACTCTTCATGCGATTACCATGTATCAAAACTCAGACTAAGACATCAATAGACAACCGCGCCGCCGGTCTTGGAGCCACTGGCGCCATTGGTACTCCTGGCGCTTACTCCTCTGGAGCAAGCCACGGCTACGGCACTGGCACTGGCACCGGCACTGGTGTTGGCACTGGTGTCGGCACTGGAACCGGCCTTGGTCATGGCCATGGCACCACCACCTCGACCGCTGGTCCTCACAGCTCCAACCTCGCCAACAAGGCCGATCCGCGTGTCGACTCCGACCTAGATAACCGTGCCCGTCACCAGGGTCTTGCCAGCAGCAGCTACAACACCTCTGGCGGTAGCACCACCGCGGGTCCCCACAGGTCCAACGTCGCTAACAAGCTTGACCCTCGCGTCGACTCCGACTTGGATAACCGCCGCAACGTTGGCAACGTTGGCACCCAGCGCCATATCTAATATGGTAGAACTGGCTTCATGACGAAAGAGTTTTATGATTCGAGCGAACTAGTACCCCTCCTGTCTTTTTCGAGATGAAATTTTTCTGGCAATGATTTCATGCGATGTACTTTAATGTTGCTATTACCATAATATGATCAACATTGATATCTACCCTACTATACTTTAAGCTCGTAGGATATCTTAGTTGATCATGCGACAGACGTGTATTCTGAATGGGCCACAGTAAGGATACACAGGGTGAGGGCTAGGGTAGTAGTAGCACTACAGAGAATCGAGGGAATGTTCTGGCTCCGGAATTATCAGCAGCAAAGCGGCGCAGTAACAGTTGTACGAAAACGGATGGCCATGCCTAGGCCGTGTGATAGTGTGGACCCTGCTGCTGTCAGATACTCCACTACACTAGTTCTGATCTCGGCGCTTATATTGTCCAATCCAAACAAGAGTCCAGCCCATGGGGCACTATTGGCATGCATAAGGGAGCTGATACGGATGATTCCATTGATGGAGGTACTTTCACAGTCTACTCTTAGCTGCATTGGCCACATAGCATGTAGTGAGATAGAGGCTGCATAAGATGTAGTGTAACGTAGAGGTGATCACATATGTGATCATCTAATTCTACCCAATCTTTGAGTGGGTGCCACTAAGTGCTTCCAAATTGTCCGATACAAAGAATCTTGCTCTGAGACTAGAATACAGGCGTTGTCCTCGCCGTACTATTTCCTTACTGGTAACTATGGCTCATTCTGTTGACCACTGGAAGGAATCATAGGAAGAATATTTATTCTGCGTATTTATCTGTACCCTTACTAGAAACACCAGCATGCCTTTGAAGATAGCGTAGTACGCCATATCTTCCCTGACCCCGTAACTCAAAGAAAATAATGACTAATTCCCAACGACCTCGGACATCGTGTTCATGTGGACTGCAAGTCACTCACATAAGCAAATCGGAACCAGAACAACAGCTACACAGCCGGAACACGAATAGTTCCAAGTGTAACGTTACCTCTTCAAGACACTATCACTTGAAAGCGGATGTTAAACTTACTAGAACTTCCTATTCTTCAGCAGGTGGCTCGGGAACACCCTTCACAGGAATTCTGATAGCTCCATCATCCCGTTTCTCAGGCTCAGGGACGCCCTTTACCGGAATGCGGATCGCACCGTCATCGCGTTTCTCAGGCTCTGGAACACCCTTGACGGGGATCCTGATTGAGCCGTCGTCTGGTGAGCGGAGAGACAGAGGGATCGCCGATGCGAAGGCGGCGAAAATAGTGATGCCTTGGAGGATAGTAGAGGAGAGCTTCATGGTTTTGTTTAACGTAAAGGAATATGGCAATGGTAAATTGTTTAGGGAGGAATAGTTATCGGGTTGAGAGTTTTCAAGGAATAGTGAGGGCTATGTATATACTTAAGTTTTCGTCCTTCGAGATCTGAGCATCCAGCATCCTTGTTTAACGTAGTTCTCGGGTACAGGAGACATGAAACCCCGGACATCCGGTATTTGTCCAGTGACCCTGGAGGAACTACTGTGCGTTCTAGATGAATCGGGAATCATCTTGAGATACCCCTCTTCCCTATCTCAAAATGAGGGGTAGTATCTAGGGAGGGATAATCCCTGATAGGCAACCCCTTGGACAGCAATGTGATCCAGTATGCTGTGATAATGTAACATCACTAAACAGGTTATATATACACTTGTACTAAGTAGGAGCATGTTAGTGATTCAACAAAGAGAATATGCAAGTATCTCAAAAGGGATTTTGTATAGATACTAAAATAAAAACCCCGAAGAAGCATATGTAGGTGGCAAAAAAGGGGATACGTACTTGTACTAAATGGGATGCGGCGCAGATAGAGTACAGATTTTGGGATCATCTGGATTACTTCTAGAAAATATCTTTACCTCTGATTTGTTAGTAAGGTGGGACTGACAAGGGTCTCGGAATGATAAACGGTGGATGGATAAGACCTATGAGCTAGCCATCGAGAGTCACGGAAGAGGGCGCGTAGGACGCCAAAAGAGCTAAAAGAAAGTACACGAACTGAGGGGAAGTCCTTTTATCTGTTTAGCCTTACCTGTCGGTTAATATCGGTGTCGAGTACAGTTTTTTATTATTGCAGACTCAAGATAGTGGCCTGTAAGGCGGCGTATCTTCAAAAGAAAACGGAGTTCTTTGCTTTCTTTTCCTTCCTCTGTCGTATAGAATACTTCAGACATATACCCAAGCCCTCGTACTTCACTCCTATTCAGCGAAGATCGTGGTACTACAAAATGGGCTTCGAATACGAAAGGTAATAAGATCCCAAGAGCAAAAAATTCGAGAGCTTATGTTCTGAAACAGGGTCGACAGCAACGCTTCAGATCCAGAGCTATCCACATCCAAAGATGCACTCGAGGAGGAAACTTTGCTGCAAAGGAGCAATAAAGAACAATCTAGAGTCAGTCAAAATATTTTCGTCAGAGGAACCAAGCGACTCCTATCCTCTCCAAGAACTCGTATCGCTCGAGATATCTTCATCTGCCTGCTCGCTCTATGGGGCCTCATCAGCATCGCTCACAACATTGTCCTTGCAGCGCGCCGCAACATGCCACGGAAGCACTGTTATTGCGGCAACTCAACGGCCGAAGCAATATCACTTGGCTGCAAATTTGATTCCCTAGCAGCTGCCTGGCTGCCGCCCTACTGCCGTGACGACGAACTGACAGCTGAGTTCGAGAGATCGGGCCCCGGACCTAACGGGAGCTGGGATTATTTTGCCGACGACTATCACAAAATACCCATGACCCTGGAGGAAGTCGCAGCTCTGGGAGATAATCAGAGTGCGAAGGTGATGATGACACGGGAGTGGCATGTGGTACATTGTCTTTTCTACTGGAGAAAGCAGTTCCGTGTGCGGTTTAGGGAGGCACAGGGTGGCATTGTAGAGCCGAGCTTTGATAGCGAGACTCATATTAATCATTGTATTTCGGTTATCTTGGAGGATAGTTGGGGAACTGAGGCGAGGATTGCGCTGGATTCTTGAGCATAATCCATCTGGATCTAGACTAAGTGTGGTAGAAAGGTGTCGCTACGCTTGTCAGTGGAGATCTTACACTTATCTCAAAGCTACTACTCCCGTTGATATCCGACATAAAACTTACAATATTCGGGATCCTCAACCAAAGAAGAATACCCAGTTTTGCTTGACACAATTTTGCGAGAAGAAAAAGTTTCCTTTACCCCCAGTTTAGGACAGGTGGAGTATTTGAGGGTATCATAGTCATTTTGCCATCTACATCTATGCATTTGCACTTCACAGGCGACTCAGCAATTACGATTGTCGTGATGATTATGCGAAGTGGTGAGACTAAAAGATCAGTGGATCGTTGATTCATACGCAATCCGATTGAAAAGGAATTGAGTAAGACCTGATCGAGTCATATCGAGTATGACTTAGATGGCGACTTTAGCGATAATATGAATATCCTGATTTTAGAATGGTCACTGCCTTTCTTACAAGGACTGTAAGCCTTAGTACTGTGAAAGAGAAGAGCATCCAGGGCTAGAACTATGCTCTGGGATAGTCAAGTAGTATTGGCAGGGTTTAATATGGACTATCCCCAAAGTATTGCATTCATAAGCACTAACGCACATGTTGCCCTAGTGTCACACTTGGCGGCTAATTGGCTAGATGAGGGGGCGGAAATGCCTTGATAAGTAATATTTTAGAGCTAGCTAAGGTAAACCCTCTAGAGAGCGGGGCAGTGCAAGAGCAAGTCAAGTCACGTCTTATGATTGTGACCTGCTCCGGGACCACAGAATGGGCACAGGCATACCAACAGACTCCTGCCGCCATGATGTGTACAGCTTCTGGCCTCCACTGCAATTTCTTAGCAGGAGAACTTCTCCCTAACAGGAAAAAGTTCCCTCCAATCGATGGACAGTCGTCTTGCACCACGCATTTTTGGGATGACTGATTCCTCGCAGCTCATCGCTAGACTGCCGAGATCCATGGGCTCCTGATGATGTCCTGAGCACGGAGCATGTAAGGCTATAATGATCCCAAATATCCCGTAGCTGGTATACTACTTCTCTTAATATGACATGTGAAGCCGGAGATTTATATCGCAGCAATTGCTGCATTCCGCCGTCCATAGTCAGTAGCGCACAGGAGGGTTCTTAGGTTATATGTAGGCGCTTCTACTTGGCTGTAATACCTTGGGTGATATTAGCTCCACGGACCTACGGGGCAGAATTACCTCTCAATGGGAGATGTGCATACCAAATATTCCGCTTGCAGGATTAAAGTACCGACATCATCATGATGTGATTTGATATGAAAGACTTTAAGCCATAATGTAAGCATTAAGCTGGCCAGCGGGCTCAACAGCAGGAATCGTATACAAATGGTATCATGACCTACTCTGGAACAATAGCTACAGCTATTTCTACTCCAATCGTAAGTGTCCCTTTTGACATAAATATTTCTGGCCATGAAAACAGCTGTTGACTCTACAATTCGTCTCTACTATTCCATCAAGACTTTATATTTATTTGGACATTCCGACATTTGGGCTATCACTCTGCCTTCGGTACGAGGTAGACGATATTACTCCAGCTTATCCTTTACTGACTAAGTAGATGTCTGTGGCTATTATTTCACCGGCGTATCGAACTACGGCTTAATATTGAAGGGATTTCTTTGGAACCAACTGCATATGCTTACCTTTCAGGTATGGTTGATGAAAATGGCTTGGAGCTGATATTCATTGACACGATCGAAAGTCAAGAACCAGGTTCGTACACGTACAACAATCCCGCCTTACATATGATAGTGCAATAACTCATTGGAATGCTTAGCTCGAGGGGCTAGAAGAAGACAGAATCTCAAAACCACACCGTCCTATAGCACCTGGCCGTATATCGATCGAACAGGCACGTATGCTCTACTGCATCCTATTTCCCTTGGGTGTATGGAATTTACACATCAACCATTCCGTGTACCCTTGTCTACTCAATAGCCATTGTGATATATAACGAAGGACAACTGAGTCAAAGTCCCATCCTAAAGAATATTATTGGAGCAACAGGACAATAATGCTATTCCCAAGGAACTACAATAGTCCTGAGTATGGCTTTCTCGCGCTCATCTTTTCAATCCGAGCCATCTTGAGAATAGTTGAAGATCGTGGTGCCGAAATACATTCCTTGAAATGGTTGCTGTATTCGTAGTAGCTGCCATATTCGCCACAACTGCGTCTACCCACAGCACCACATTCATCGCCATTATTGATGCTAGATGCGGCCATATAGGGCCACGCTCAAGACTTCCGTGATTGCTCCGGCGATGCGCTTATGGACCAGAAGACGATCCCAATGCTTGTATCTCAGGGAATCGCCTATAAAAGTTAAGATGCGATATGCGTATATCGTTCTTTAGCTTTCTTTGTCAAGCCGGGATGGGGCGTTGGGCGGCAGCTTTGGGGAGCAGTGAGTGGAGTAGTAGTTTCAATAGATAATTTTCTAGAGCCAGGACAGTGGATCGGTATGCTTATGAATTAAGTTATCATAAAACAGAGCAATAGATGCCTGTTCTTGGCGATTCTGCCTGACCATCATCCCAAAGGTCTATGCACAGGTATTTACGGAATTGTCTTAAACTCCCACGAGATCAAAACAGCGAAAGCGATTGTTTTTATCGATAGCTATTACACCAGCTAGCATCTGTTAGTAACCAAGCACCCAATGATCTGTCAATTACTTACGTTGGGTGAATTTCCTTCTACGTGGACTCTCCGCACCAGGAACATATCGTCTTGGAGGAGTGTTGTCGCAAAGACAGGTGATCACGAATTCCCCAACGCCCTGGCCTCTTTCGTATTCACAGGTATGGCAATCACCCTTTTCCATTCCCCTACCACTAAGAAATGTCAGTTACAGTCGGACAGAAATAACCAACCGCAGCGAAGAACTATACGTACTTTTTCTGAGCGACGAAGGAACCTCCATTGGCTGGATTCCACCCCAGACAAGAGTCCAAAGGAATTGTCGTATAGCGGTTTCCGCACACTCCCGATAAGGCTGGTTTCCGCTGCTCTTGATTCCGTCGTCGGGCACTGCGTAGTGTATGTGTTCTTGGGCTTCCTGGGCTTCCTGGAGTACCTGGTGGTGGTGCTGGAAGCCATCGGTTGGGATCGTTGGCTACCACAAGTGGATTACATCTTTCGTGGATTTCCTGTGTATCGAGTTTCTTTGAATCAGCCATGGGTATGCCTTGGCTAGAGACCAAGGCTGACAGGTGCAAAAATACGATCAAGAACAAATGCATTCTCAGGGGATAAGGAGGAGAAATCACAAATAGAAGAACAGAAGAACGATATCATTGTGATCAACCTCCCGGGCCGCAGGCATGCTATTTATAAAATCTGATATAATACTCTCGAATTGATTGATATGAGAAACACCCACCTCTTTTCTAGGCTTTTCCACTTGGATATAATGATAAATGAAGATCCGCCTCTCTTTGTCAAACTCCCCTGGGGCGCTGGGCAACAATTTAGTGTCCAGCAAATATTCCGAAGCTATGGAACGCCAAGAATAGCCTAGAACCCAAAGAATAATCAGTGCACTCAAACTTAAGTTGAAATCACACGGAAAGATTTAGGGCAATGAAAATACCCATGTTGGGGGGTGGCAAGGTGTATGAACAGACTCCATAGAGCTATTAGAACGCACCCTCCGAAATTGTAGTACCGGTCTTCCGGGATTTGACACAAAGCACTTTACCAAAGTAAAGTATCAAGTTACACGATCGGATGCTCGATAAGTTTGTACGAGCTCTTTAGGTGTCACTACACACATACGGAGGACACATCAAGGGCCGCTACCGGCTTGCACAAAGAAGAACCTTTCCAAAACCCTATTTCTCTCAAAATATCGTTATAGTACATATCTTTAATCCAACTAAACAGTGTCTGGACCTTCTAAATAAAACTGTACTCAGCTGGCTGTATCCTCTCCACACCATAAAATGGGCTCATCTTCTGCTTCTTCTACAGTCTTCTATTGCCTCATCCAACGCTGGTAGTTTTTAATCGACTAATTATTTGTCTTTCCGAGCTGAGCCCGTTCCTCCTGCCGTCAACCTCGCGATAATAGGAATGGGCCAGGCAAGATGTTCTGTGGAATTGTTGCGCACTTCGTCAGATGTCAATAGGTCGATAATCGCGACAGCAATATAGCCGCCAATTGCCGTGAAGACATGCCACCTATACTCTTATTGTCAGCGGCGTGATATCCCAGGAATGTTAAATATTCATGTGCATACCATCCATGCAATTCGAACAGAAACGCCAAGGGCAAACCAACGGCTTGCCTTGTGTTGGTCAGAATCCGACAAGCCCAATCGTCAATCAACCACACCAGGTAACCAAAGATAAAGCTCGCTACAACGGGTCAACTGCTGTCCAAAGGTCCCGATGGCTAGGCGACTTACCACATCCAAAGAGCGCTACGCTTTGAATGTTCTTCCGGGTTACCGGATCGGGGATTTGCCGGGGGATGATCTTGAGCGTACGCGTTGCGATCAAATAGACTGCCGTGCCGAAGGTAACGGCGTGAAGGAGGAATTCATCCATGACCATATGGACGACCATCACGACGGTGAACAGAAGAGAGAGAATAATTCCCACCATCCGGGTGCGCTCCGGACTGGTCTGAAAAGAGAGGATGCGATACAGAAGGGGCGTTGTCAACAGATGCATGGACAATTCATCCGCTGGGTTTTCAGCCACGTGAGAAGGACGTTTGAAGCCATAGAGGACATGGAGCGAGACATACACATTTGAGTGTGATACTTTAGGGTCATGTGGTAGCCGGCCGAGCAGACTCCTACTCCGATCAACCCGAAATACGGAATCGAGCGGGAACTGGCGTTCGGCTTATGACGAAGCTTGGATAGGCCATAGATCCCGTAAACAACTGGGAAAGGGGGTCAATTACAGCCCTTACGATGAGGTCTTCACTAACGCACTGTATACGAAGCTGCTCAGGGTATTGATAAACTCCGCGATGTACCGGGTGATTACATAGTCCTATGAAGAACCGGCTGTTAGACCGGGTTTACTGGATTGCTTTACAGCACGTACTTCTTCGCAAAAGCTGGGATTGATCATAAGTTATTGACACTCTCGACAGATCGAATTGAAGTTCAGAACATACTTGAGGTAAGAGGTTTGGGGACCCCAGAACGGTGTCAGGGTTGAGTGCTCCATTGTTGAAATGTATGTTGACAAGTTGGAAGTTGCGGAACGAAGGGGTGAAATAAGTGGAACTTGGTGCGTTGCCGTCCGAAACAATCTGATTTATGGATTAAATGATTTATCCGGACCCACCAGAGATATCACCCGCTTTCGCCAAAGGGAATGATATGCGCATCTTGGTCCGTGGGGAAGAAAACATGGTAAGTAACAAGTTAGTACCTTGATCTCCCATCATGTACAATAATTTCGTCAATGTTAGGGCAGGCAGCGCATCACCTGATCGCGATTAGCACGAACACCAACTCGTGATCTAGATCGGTCAGTATGACCCTTAGGGACTTTGATACGGATCAACATTGTACTCTTGCCCTATGTCAGCAATCAGCCTTGGGAGATACTTCAGTAATAGCCTCAGGGAGCAGAGTCGGCGATTTCAAAGTTCAAGACAGGTCACTCAGCCGTTAGGAGATCGATATGTGTATCTCACGAAATGTTGACTGTGCGCAAGAAAAACGATTAAAGCAATAAAACAGAGAAATGTCAATAGGCAATGGGGAACTTGTAGATATTGTCTATCGTGACCTCATAACTAACAGTTGTGCTGATAATCGGTGGTCTCTAGCAACGAGTAACTAAAAGTTCTAATTAAACATGAAACTGATTAAGCGGAAGGATGAGGGCCCGTAAGGTAGAAGTAGGGAGAGGTGCTTAGACCTGTTCCTGCTTAGAATAGAGAGAGATAGGTATTCTTAGAAACTCCTAAGGGGACATTTGTCGCTAAAATGCCGATCTTGTCTACTGCTGGCGTTGTTCAGTGTTGTTCCTGCTACTGAGTGGGTCCCGCCCCCCTTCGTAAAGCTGTAGCGTCAGACGCCGGGTGAGACGATCCTACAGCCACCCCAACTTTGCCGAGGGGCTTTGGTGATCTTGGTAGAAAAGCTTAGTGCTTATTGCTTATTCGCGGGGCGCAGTTTCGCGTGTAAGGCTGTAAGCATCCAAGTTCATTTGTCGTGGAACAATTCCCACGTGGTGTCTTTCACTCAGATTGGAACGTTTATTTTCCTATCCTGCTTGTAATTTCTGAGGAAGATACCAAGCATGTCTAGGCGTATTCAGAGCAAGCTCTTGAAGATGCGAGTAATCATAACGGGTAGCGCTATAGTAGACAGTGTACAACTGCTGCTTCTCAATAAAACATAGTCCGTTATTCAACTTCTAAACGTGAGACAGTAAGATGCTAAGTGCCTTTCGCGAAAAACAATCTCAGCCCCCAATAACTGGCGCGCCTAGCTAACTTACAGGATATGTTGGGAAGCTCAATGGTTGTGAGGTGTGGCAGGGTAATGCTCGCGGCACCACGAACCTCCGTAGCTCGACCATTTTCGTAGAATATGGGTCCATACACCGGCTAGTCTGCTCTGACTGACAGCTCTAGCGCCAAAAGTCCCTAGTGTTGCTAAGTAGATTCTATAATCGCCAACAATAAGCTGACAGGGGACAGGGGCCAAACATCTCACTGAGATAGACTATCATGCAGGATGAGATTCTGCAATCCAGAATTGACATGGCCAGTGTACAGAATCTCACCTTGCAGGACATACAACGTCCATTGACTCTGCAAGAACTACAATCTTCATACATTCTGCAAGGCACGAAAAGTCTATATAAGGACCTCAATCGTCGGCTCTAATCACATCTTCATCAACACAACAACACAACACAACACAACAACACAACAAAGCAAACAAACAACACTACAAAACAACAACCTCCAAACAACAAACACCATTCAAACAATCTCTTCAAACCAACTCTTCTACTCCACTATCAAAATGCAGTTCCTCATCGTCGCCGCTTCTTTCCTCGCTGTTGCCACTGCCATCCCGGCTTCCAACGGCATCTCTGCCACCAACATCCAGAGCGCTGCTGACATCAACAACATCGCCTCTGCCTGGGCCAAGGCCAAGGAAGATGATGGATGCAGCTGGCTCGGTAAGTAACTCTCGAAGACTTCACTTATACAGCGAACTGACTCTTTCAAAGCCTGCATCAGCTCCGTCGTTGGACAGAGCGCCACTTGCGCCGCTGCCGCTGCCGAGCTTGCTCTCAGTAAGTCTCTACTCACCCTGTATTTTGGGGCTCTCTACTGACTGGATCACTCTAGACCCCATTGCCGATGCTGCCTGTGTCGCTGGACTTGGCACCATGACTGTAAGTTTTACAGCATTCTTCTATCCAATAATAGACTCCATACTAACAATTGAACAGGTTGCTTGCAAGCCTTGCGTCTAAGCCACTGCTGGTCAGTGCTTTGGCAATGCAACCAAAGGCTAAGGGAAAGGATTGTGAGGGGGATTTGATAGATTGATGGGAAAACTATTATATCAATTTGCTTTTTATTTCTTTTGTTGCTTAGACCATCTGTTTTTCCGATTTCCTTGTCTGTTTCCTTATTTATCTGCATGTATGTTTGCTTGTTTGCTCGCTTTTTTGCATATCAATTGAAGAATTTCAGGCCTGAAACACTCAGTTCACTACTACTGTAACCGTAGCTGGTTGAGCCAAAAAATGATAAATCCCGAATGAGCAGCAGAATTGACTGAAAGGTGGAACTTTGAGCTTTCCACATAACTATAGCGATAGCTTAGCATAGTATAAATCAGTTGATAAATTTAGTATGATGTATCTATATGGTTGAGATACAGCTGAGTTCCAAATTTGTGGACAAGACATCCGCTACTCAACTTGAGGGGTTGTATACTTCTCGCATAAACCTACAAGTAGGATCCAAATGTTTACTCAATGTTCTTTATACAATCTATGTTCAACCTTTCAATGATCACATTTCATGGAATAAATTGAATGTCAATCAATCGAACTGTAATGACTTGTCACTGGCTCGAGCAATTTGCCGAGAAAACGCCGAGCACTTCGACAAACAATGATGGCATCTACGTGCTTTTGCATTCGAAGTACCTTTACACTTCTAATACTACGTATAAAATTTCAAAAAAAATTTCAAAAAAAATAGTCCATTGTACTATACACTTTTTCCAATTTTGTGAGAAATTTAGAGAGGCTTTTGGCTCAGACTGCGAGCTAAAGTGAACCATTGTCGAAACGTTGCCGTTCAAATATATATACATTGCGGATAACATTCAGACAACAGCGGAATAGATATATATAGTTGTCACTTAGGCATTATATCTGTCTTTAAAATCCGGGGAAAAATCTCAAAAACATCTAACAATCTTTGGTATATTTTACTAATTTTTGATGAATTTTATATTCAATACTTAGTAAGTTACGGGGACCCTACTTCTCTACAACCTGGAAAGGACCGAAAAGTTGGCCCCCAAGGGGTTGAACCCTTATTAACATCACCGGCTGGCCCCAAGGCCGAGATCAATCTACTCGTAGCTTACATAGTCTTTTAAATCCTTGGCGCTAAGTACGCGCTTGCCAGATAATTTTAAGCAATGATAAGCCGTCTCGATGTGAGTCAAGGAAGAGGGAGACCGAGCGTGCTTGACTCCGGGCAGCTTGCCCGATGCTATGATTCCACTGTGTGCAACAGCTCATTTCGGGACAATAACAAGAAAGATAACAAAAAAAAAAAAAAAAAAAAAAAAAAAAAAAAAAAAAAAAAAAAAAAAAAAAATAATAAATAAAAATAAAGATAAATGGAAGATGGAAAATAGCAGAGGGGGGGGAAGGGGACAGTAAAACAATAACAAGAAGACGCGGAGGAATGTGTGCTAACACCTACTTACGAACACAAACCTGCCATTGAGACTCTATCCACGTCTGGCGCGTTGGTACTATAAATTAGCATGAATGGGTTTGAAAGAGTAAAATTTATTCCATGCTAGAACGGCAGGGATGTTGACAGATCAATACGACTCTGGTCCCTGTCCCTCCACTTTTGGGTTCTGGATTTTCATGAGAATTCACGTGAGATTTTTTAGTGTTCCCTTTGCCCCCTAGAGTGCTCTAGAATTAATTTGTAGACTAAAGGTTGGTAATTTGACTACTTCCGCAGGACCATGCTCTCAAGGGTTTTGTCAGGCCCGTTAGGTCGTGTTTGGTCAGGGTGATCGAAACCAGAACAGCACGGATGTTATAGAGCATCCCCGTTTGCTAATTTGTGGATCTTTAGTTATCTTTTTGTTTGATGCAGAAGTCCCGATACAGGCTGCTGTATATTTCTACTAAGGATCCGCTCCGTAAGGCTCTGCGATAATGGCTGGAAGTCCTTGTCCAGCTCCCCGGGCCATTTGGTACGATAAGTAGTAAAGTAAGCTAAAAAGTTTCTTTGCAGTCATCACAAAGTAATGTATAGGTAGTGCCTTTGGCTGCAGCTGAACAGGGATCGGGCAAAACAGATGGGATTAATGAATGTATTAACTTCGGGTCAGGCAAAGATAGGAGCCTACTGTACGAAAGGCGGGTCCCTTCACTTTATCCACGGAGTTGTACAGGTTCAGCCGCTAGTCGTATTAGCCCTGTCTACTGCAGGCAGCAATCGCTTGATTGGTGTAGTCTCGTTCTACATTTTTCTTAGGTAGCGACTCTTGCGTAGGCAATGCGATATTCTCTTGCGATGGTTTGGTTAGCTTATGGATATCAACAACCAGTAAAGGCCGCTATAAAGGCGTCACAACACAGGTGTGGGGAGAAGCGTATTATTTTGTGCTTCTAGGCCAGTCTATTCTAAGGTTCGAAAGAAGGCTACTCGATATGTTACCTATGCTGGCTTGTTTATTGTGTCCCACTTCGATATGCCGACACGGGATTAAAGGACAAGGAAGATATCAATGGCAAACCCAATATCTCTAGTAGCTCGTAGAACTTATTCTGGTACTGTGCTACGCCCCCAGCTGATGATCAGAAGACTCTCGTATGAGAAGGAAAGAGTACTAAATTGAATGCCTTAAGCACTTCAATATTAGTCCACAGTGGCCATATCCAATGACGTTATAATATTCTATACCTCCTGCTGATGCTAACGATATAAGATACCAGGTTAGGTATTTTGACATGGACCCGACTCGGTCGGAACTGCCGTGTCATGATTTTCGGCAAACACTGAATCCGAGGAACACCTCGGCCTCCACGGAAGGTATCGGGAAGGCAGGCTACCTAATTATATATTCTAGGCCGAATCTGTAGATAGCGGTATTTTACCTAACAATTGACGCACCCGCGATCGAAGACCTGTTCACCATCTCGTGTACACAAAACTCCGACTAACAATCTTTCGCAACGAAATTCAGCTCATTTCATTACTTATGTCAAGATGGCAATTATAGAGCTTGGATACTCAATCCCCCCCTTCACACCGCATGTAAATTATGTGTTTATCTTGGCATTTGCGGGTTCGGAATGCAGGCTTGTAGTCAACAAAAACTAACGTCTTCCATAGGCCGTGAGCATGTCTCTGCCCACTTGGGCTGATAACGTGGGTTATGAAGAAGGCGATAAGCGGGTCATGGATAAATTACCAAATGGTTATCCACGGTACTTCCCCTGGATTCCAGGCCACGATAATTCATCAGCTGATCGCATCACCAGATTCTTTATCCACAGCAACATAGCAGGATTCGCGAATGATATTGTCACCAAGTATGGAACCCCAGATCAAAGCGCCATGCTGTTTCCATCCCACAAGCCTGCCCACAGATGTCGTAATTTCATGAAGGCAACAGCGGAGCCCGGCTGCGCAGGAGACGTCAAGATAATTGATTTGTTTCTCGATAAGAGAAAAGAGATTTCAACGATAATTGCGAAGCTCTCGCCCTCAATATCAGCGGTCATCTTCCGCAAAGATCTCTTCCCAATAGCAAAGCAATACTGGCAACACTCTGGTGATGGTATCTCAAGCAGATATGCCGAATTTTGCCATTCACTTTTCTTGGATGGCAAGCTGGCAGACTCCACGTCACTGCAGCCAATCATGAATCGGAAAAAAGGCCCAAGGAGATACCAAAGCGTATCTATATGTCCAACATCCCAAAAAGAAAACAAGGCGGCCTCAGAAGAGAATGTGGAAACCGCACAGTTCCTGGAGGAGCATTTTGGCCGAAATTTGGATGTATCATTTGTCGATAACGCCAAGTTAGCACTCCGTCGACGCATAGCTGGCTCTTTGGTGGGAGAAGTGGATCTTTCAGTCGAACCATGCCCCAATATGACCTCCGACTCGCGTGGAGTGACGGGACTTTCCGACGACGACGTTTACCTCTATCCCTGCGGCATGAATGCCATTTTCAACACTCACCAAATGCTGCTAGAATGTAGAGGCCAACTGAAAAGCATATCGTTTGGTTTCCCCTACATTGACACTCTTAAAGTTCTGCAAAAGTTTGGTCCCGGATGTCTTTTCTACGGAAATGGCTCCTCCGAAGACCTGGATGACCTGGAAGCCCGTCTGAAGGCTGGCGAACGATATCTGGCCTTATTCTGTGAATTTCCCGGAAATCCTATGTTAAAATGTCCCGATCTAAGACGAATTAAGAAGTTGGCAGACGCCTATGACTTTGGCGTGGTTGTTGACGATACGATTGCAAACTCCATCAACGTTCATGTCCTTCCATATGCAGACATGGTTGTAAGCAGTCTGACCAAGATTTTCTCGGGAGACTGTAATGTTATGGGCGGCAGCGCTATTTTGAACCCCGAAGGAAGGTATTATCAGCAGTTGAAGAGTGCTTTCGTATCGGATTACGAGGACAACTACTGGGCCGAGGACGTTATGTTTATGGAGCGCAATAGCCGTGACTTCGCGACTCGTATTAAGAAAATCAATGACAACGCCGAAACCATTTGCAGCCTTCTTCAAGCACATCCTCTTGTCAAGGACGTATACTACCCCAAGTATAGTCCAACAAAGAAATTTTATGACGATTGTCGGACACCAACCGGCGGGTATGGTGGCTTGCTATCTTTTACTTTCTACAAAAAGGCTCATGCGGTTGCGTTCTTCGATTGTATTGAGACTGCCAAAGGACCTAGTCTCGGTACAAACTTCACCTTAACTTCACCCTATGTTCTCCTAGCACATTATTGCGAGTTGGACTGGGCCGCAGGCTTCGGTGTGCCAGCGGATCTCCTTCGCATTAGTGTTGGTGTCGAGGATGCGGAAGACCTGAAGTCGCGGTTTGCAATTGGACTAAAGGCTGCTGAAGCAGCTGCTTCTTGACTCGACTTTTGGCAAATTTTATGCCATAATTCTTCCATCAAATCTCCCATATCACTAAGTGGGCTATACAGACATATAGTACTACTCCGTATGTACATACTCTCGAAGCGTAGATGTATGGTATTGTAAGCATACCGATAGATCTCTGTATGGAGTGTGTATCTTGTGAAATAAAAAAGGTGTAAATTTTGGGCAGATCCTGTCTATATCTGGGAGAACAATTGTCAGGAGGTCACCAATTCCTGACAACCTTAATCTGCTCAAACAGGTTCTAACAATTAAGGTCTGCTACAAACTATACTTCTATCGAAAATCGACAGAGAATGGGGATCCAGTACTACTCGGATATACGGAGTCTTAAGCAAAAATACAGTCCGAACTGACAAGAACTGAACCTTGGCATATTTAGAGAGAAAGGGTTGTTTTCCTATATTGATATAATCAACACTTGACTCAAACGAGAATTATTGCTGATTTAGGAAATCCAAAATATCAGCTAGGGAAGAGAGCACCTCCGAGGCCCGACAAGTTCTCCCGCTTTAGCCGTCTCTTATTCAGCAGCCCCACCTGCCTTCGGCGTATTGGTCTGCCACACCTCAACGATAATTCCCATGTCAACGATAAATTTGAAGCTATTCAGATTCCTATATAACATTGCCTTGAGTATCTATTTAAAAGGGTAACATAGGACCTTCTTTATCTATTTAACTAGTCTCTGTACTAGGCAGATTCTCTATATCTCTCTATTGTGATGGTTTATTATATTCTAAAGTTTCTGTTTTCCTGATCTGCCTGAGGCCCTGTAGCCTTTCTATCTCTGTACAATCTGTATTATATAGCGTTTTATATTATATATAGTTAATAGCCCATTATATTAGACTTTCTCTGTAATTTCTGTCTATTTTAAGGCTTTTGATATCGGAGGTATTGTTATAAATTATTCTTAAGCTGAGCGGCTAATTCAGTGGTTTCTAGTGAGCTCTGGAATACATGGTTAAGGCGTGGTATAAAGCTTTGATTAAGCTCTGGACTATTAATAATAAAGCTGTGGACTTTACTAATACTTCGACGAAAACCTTGTATTGTAGATGGTAGCGATGAGCTTTAAGGTGGTGGTGAATCTTGCAAAGTTTCTAAACAAGAACCGTTCGCTAGTTTAGATAATAAAAGTTAAGATTATAGTCTGGGATCGGGATCTAACCCAGCGATCCCTAGATATGATCAACGAGTAACACATTCGAGACCATAAATTACTTCGGAGGACCTTACGAATGAGCGCATTCCTTGTGGACCCACTGCTTAGACCCTGGAGCTGGCCTTCCCAGGATTGATAAAGACTGACCCAGCTCCGACCGCAAATTTCATAGTCCACACTGGATCCCTGCTACTATGCGTCAGTTTAAGAGTACCTGCCTCCAGGGATAGCCCCCCAAGTTAATTTAACCAGGCGAGTTGGGTTACAATGGGTTTTAATGTGGGAAGATAGCGGAGGGAGTGCACTCAGGGGTTTCTTCCATGCCCTTGGATTTATTGTACGGCAGGAAGTCTCTTGAAAATTTGAATTATTTATCTTGAATTGCTTCAGGCTCCCGTACTTGTGTGTGTCTCATATCCTAAGTTGGAACGATTCTCACTTGAATTAAACACCCCTTCGTATATGCATATTTGCAGTTCTTCTTATGCCGAGTCACCAAAACTACTTCCATCGTCATGACGTCCTATGGCCTAAAACAACTGACGCCTCCCGGATTATATGAGATTGAGGAACGGCCATCATACCAGAATGCAGATGATATCCATTTGACCCGCTTGGGAAAGCGTCCAGTCTTGAAGCGAAACTTTGGGCTCATGTCGATGCTGGGATTTAGTTGCACCATTCTGGTCACATGGGAGTCTGTAACGACGTAGGGCTCTACCACATCATCCGCCTTTGGGTTCTACTGACCGAAGTATCATGTACTCAACAGGCTATTTATCCAAAACTTCCAAAAGTATATGAGACCCCATCTATCAAGGTGCAACCCAGACTGATCAAGAATTAGCGGTGGTCCTGCTGGTAGTGTCTATGGTTACATTTTCGTCTGGTTCGGTATTGCCGCGGCATTCGTAGTGATATCGGAGCTTGTATCGATGTAAGGAATTCGTTGGCGACATTAACAAAATTCCTTTCTAAAGAACATCCCTTTAGGGCACCAACATCAGGAGGACAGTATCATTGGTGCTCAATGCTCGCACCTCCGTCCGCAATGAAAATTTTCAGCTACATCACAGGTGAGTGGAACACTGATCGAACACAAAATATTTTCTTGTGAGTGAATGGTCTTAACCGAAGATATCTCTAAGGCTGGCTTACGGTAATTGGCTGGCAGGCCACTTACGCGACCGTCTGCTACATGGGTGGGAACTATATTGAGACCCTGGTGACCCTCACCAATCCCTCATACCAGCCTAAAATATGGCGACAGGTGCTGATCAGTTATGCGATTGCACTTTTCGGGTTTATCATCAACATTGCTGGAGGAAACGTATTGCCGCGGTTTGAAGGCGCAATTCTAATCCTCCATATTCTGGGCTTCTTTGCCATTCTGTAAGTGAAATTCATATCGGATAACTGTGTTAGGTGGTTTTTACTTATTTGGGAAGGATTCCTATTGTCTACATGGCCAATCACAACACAGCCGAGCAGGTCTTCACCCAATTCCTGAACGAGGGCCAATGGCCCTCTCAGGGCCTTTCTTTCTTTGTTGGCCTGATTGGACCTGTATTTGCTTTTGCAGGGGGTGATGCTGCAGTACATGTAAGTACATTCTCTAAACATTAACGGATCTGAGAACTAACACGTCTAGCTATCCGAAGAAATCACCAATGCCACAGTTGCCGTGCCCTTGTCGTTGATGCTCACGGTGCTAATTAATGGTACCCTCGGCTTCAGCATGCTAATCGCCTTGCTCTTTTGCGTCGAGGATATCAAAGGCGCTCTCGAGGCACGGGTCCCCTTCCTGACTATATTCCACCAGGCAACGGGGTCCGTAGCGGGCACCGCTGTTGCAGGTTCCATTATTGTTGTAATGGGCAGTTGCTCATCAGCCGGCATGCTGGCCTCGACATCACGCCAGTTCTGGTCCTTTGCGCGTGACCGGGGCATCCCTGGATGGCGGGTGTGGACAAAGGTCACCACTCATACCGCAATTCCAGCATACGCTGTCACCCTCACCACCATAATTACCTGTCTGCTGAGTCTTATTGGTATTGGCTCTGACCTGGCCTTCAATGACTTAATGTCCTTGTCCACCTCGGGTTTGTTTTCATCATACTTGATTGCAGCCGGACTTTTGCTCTGGCGACGCTGCACGGGTGGAATCAGTGGGTCTAAGAGTGAGCATACCTTGATCAATACAGCAGGAGCCCAGCTTGTCTGGGGTCCCTTCCATGTTCCGGGGGTTTGGGGTATTCTTATTAATGCTTTTGCCGTGGTCTTTATGACTATTGCAGTCTTCTTCAGTTTCTGGCCACCCATGAATAATGTATCCGCTGAGTCAATGAACTATAGTGTAGTGGGGATGGGGGGCGTTATTCTGTTGAGTTTGTTATATTATCTTGTCCGTGCTAGGAAGGTATACGAGGGACCTGTGGTGGAACTTCAAGTTGGTTATCATGCCTAGATAAATCGGTATGGACGGATCTAATTCCCTTAGTGGAAGAAAGGCGAAAATTTGAACCTTCTTACGCCTTTCTTTTCACTTTGTTTTTCTCGCTTTCCTCATTGCCTAACTGGCGTGCATTGGATACGAGTATAGGCTAATGATGGATATGTAAACTCGGGTATTGAAGCAGCCGACAAAGGATGGGTACACTTATAACCCAATCACAGTCTGGCTTTCCGAATCTCTTTGAAAATGAAAAAGCTTACAAATAGGCGAATGTCAGCTTGCAGTTACAATTCATTTCACAGCTAACTGCACGAGAACCCCTGTTGAGCCGAAAATCCGTCGACATACTGGAAACAAGGAATCGAATACATGATTTTCTTAGTGTGAGATGAAAATAATACACAATAAGTATAATGATACAACGTTTGAGAAGATGTATCATGCTTGGTCGCTTTTTTTATTTGCGTTTTTTTTTTTTTCCTTTGGCGGCGGAGAGTTGAACAACTAATAGGGTCTGATTGCTACATAGCAGGAAAAGCACAATGCAGTGATCAATGCCCAAAGAGCTATATGTGATACCGCAATCAGTATTGCAGGATATGTGGGAGTCTTCTTCGTCCCTGCATCTGCAGACCCCTGTGCGCACGGTGCATTGTGATCTTTTTGTCCAAAGAGTGAACTCGAAATTTGTGCCGAGTGCTGACGGGAGTCACGGAGTTAAGGCGATTTGATGACACATCCATCCTTGCCCTATATATGTCATGTCGGCCCTAGGGCGCGATTTCGGCCACTGGGCCAATGATAGACGCTAGTGCAAGTTAAGGGTCCGAGGGAAAGCGTTTGACTCATTTCCCTGATGGCAGTCTTGGCATATTGCCTGGACTTAATGCCGGTTGAGCAGATTTCCTAATAAATAGCCAACGTAGTTCCTACTGTGGTTCTTCAGCGCTGCATAACGGGTTTTGCGACAGATTCAGCTCACCTGGCTAATTGTACGGATGATGGGAATGGACCCAGAAAATCAATCCGAATGGACCAAGCCAGATTGTGAACGGCACATACCCTTTTGGCGCCAAGTGATAGACCAAGGAGCAATTACTCATGATGTTCTGCATCATAATTATCCTGGGTCGGGGACGGAAACAGATCCTTTCCTAGTGTCCTGGCTGCCAGATGACCCCAGAAACCCTATGCTCTTTACAACATTCAAGAAGGTCGGAATCACAGTCGTCGTCTCCACAGCAACATTGGCTGTTGCCCTCGCTTCCTCAGCATATTCTGGATCTACCAAACAGGTGATGGAGGGCTTGGATGTCGGCACGGAGGTTGCAACGCTGGGACTATCGCTTTTTGTTATCGGCTTTGCACTCGGACCATTGTTCTGGGCCCCGCTAAGCGAGTTCATTGGTCGCCAATATCCCTTCATTGTCTCATTTGGCGCGATGACAGTCTTTCTGGCTGGATGTGCTGGCTCACAGAATATACAGACCTTGTTGGTTCTGCGTTTTCTAGCAGGCACAGCGGGATCATCTCCTCTGACGAATGCCGGGGGTGTGATTAGCGATATGTTTCGAGCCGAGCAACGGGGACTTGCTTTATGTCTCTTTGCTGCTGCACCCTTCATGGGGCCTGTTATTGGACCGGTCATTGGTGGTTTTCTGGGAATGAACGCTGGATGGAAATGGGTGGAAGGCTTTCTAGCTGCGCTCTCGGGAGTCTTGTGGATTACGATGACATGCTTCGTCCCTGAAACGTACGCACCAGTTCTTCTCCGCCAAAGAGCAAAGCGTCTTTCACAGAAAACCGGCATGGTTTATCGATCAAAACTAGATGTCGAGAATGAAGGTGCCGTTTCTTTGAAACGCATGTTTGCCACCTCTTTACTGAGACCTTGGGTCCTGCTATTTCGAGAGCCTATTGTACTCATGTTATCTATATACATTGCTATCATTTATGGCGCGCTCTTCATGATGTTCGCCGCGTTCCCTATTGTGTACCAACGTGGCCGGGGCTGGAACCAAGGCGTGGGAGGGCTCGCTTTCATGGGCATTGCAGTGGGCATGATTGTCGGAACAATCTACACAATTCCTGACAACAGACGCTACACGCGAACGGTCAAAAGACATGGAGGGTTCGCGCCTCCAGAGTCTCGCCTGCCGCCAGTGATGCTCTCTGCAGTGTGTATTCCTGTTGGTCTCTTCTGGTTCGCATGGACCAACTCCCCGTCCGTTCATTGGATGGCCAGTATAGCAGCCGGCGTTCCTTTCGGCTGTGGGATCGTTCTTCTATACCTAGGCATCATGGGCTATCTTATCGATTCGTATACAATTTTCGCGGCATCTGTCTTGGCGGCTAATGCGGTTCTGCGATCTCTGTTTGGAGGAATTTTTCCGCTCTTCACGACGTACATGTATGAAGGACTGGGGATTCATTGGGCCTCCTCAATCCCCGCCTTTCTTACGGTCGCATGTATGCCTTTTCCATTTATTTTTTACCGGTACGGGGAAGCGATTCGCAAGCGATGTCCGTATTCTGCTCAGTCGGAAGTGTACATGCGAAAGTTACAGGAGGCGGCGCGACAACGCGAAAAATAGATTCGGCAATGGGGCTTCATATAGCGGGAGATTTAGACTAATAACCGAGAATATGGGGCTATCATAAATTAAAAGTCGGGGTTCCTGAACAACCCCACAGGAATGAAGAAACGCCATGCGGGGCTCCGACACAGGAGACCAAATTATGGATCATGAACCAATTTAGCGCAATCCAATTGTCTTCTGATCGGCACTTCAATAGCCACTCGGGGTAATTTACCGTGAAGCCCATCCTGGATTAGAACGGACATTGTCTGATGCGTGGTCTCCCCACCGGAGAGCCAAGAACTGCAGTGAAGCTATAAATGCCCCCCGGTCCTCGGTATATACTATGATGCGCAGGTACAATCGGCGAAAATGAAGTACGTGAAAGACCTGGCTTGGGCCAGCTTGGTTTTGCAGGCTGCTGGGTTGGATGCAGATGCCATTACTGCTCAATATTTTGGCAATGATGCACCGTGGTATCGCGACCGGATTCCGCTCTTCGAGTCCAGTGTGTCCGACATCCAAGATGTCTATTACTATCGGTGGAATATCTTCCGTGCCCACCAGCGTGATCTGGGTGCCGATGGGTACATCTCTACCGAGTTTCTGAATGATGTCAGCTGGCAGACTCAGCCGTCGGCTATGCTGATCGATGCCGCCAATTTCCATTTGCGTGAAGGTCGTTGGTGCCGTGATCGTCGGTTCAAGAGCGACTACGCAAGCTTTCTCTATGGTCCATACAAAAACCCATACCAGTTCTCTGAGAGTATGGCCGACGGAGTGTGGCAGGGATATCTGGTCGATGGAGTAGCAGACGACGCTACCGCCCACTTAGATACCATGCAGGAGGTCTTCAAGGGATGGAATACCACCACCATGGATACCGGAGGCTACGACACCTCTAAAGCTCTATACTGGATACAACCACTCACCGATGCGACTGAGTACACGATTGCCAGTATCGACGCATCTGGCGGCGCGGATGGTTTTACAGGAGGAAATGCCTTCCGGCCTAGCATCAACAGCTATCAATATGCAAACGCGTTGGCAATTGCCAACCTGGCCAAGTTACTGGGCCAGGAGGATGTGGCCAGCCAATATCAGCAGCAAGCCACCGATATCAAAGAAACTGTACAGGATAACTTGTGGAATAGCACCTTCGAGCACTTCATTGATAGGTATAAGGTGGACAATGAGAATGTGACATACTGGGACTTCATTCGTGGCCGCGAGCTGGTGGGCTATGTTCCCTGGACACACGATTTGCCAGATGACACGGAAGAGTTTGCTCAAGCATGGAAGCATCTCTTGGATAGCGAGAAGTTTGCGGGCGCTCATGGCCTACGCACCAACGAGCCGAGCTATGAATACTACATGAGGCAATACCGCTATGAAGGCGATAAACGCGAGTGCCAGTGGAACGGCCCCGCTTGGCCTTACCAGACTACCCAAGTCCTAGCGGCTCTTGCTAACTTGCTCGATCACTACAACACATCTGCCGCTGCCAACCTCGTCACGAAGACCGACTACACCAACTTGCTACAACAGTATGCCAAGCTACACTACAACCCCGACCGAGGTGGTATCCTAGATCTGGAAGAAGACTATGACGCCGATACAGGGAGCCCGATCGTCGGATTAACGCGCTCCCCGCACTACTTCCATTCCGGCTATGTTGACCTCGTCCTCTCCGGACTTGTTGGCATCCGTCCTCGCGCCGACGATGTGCTTGAGGTGAACCCGCTGGCAGACCCAGAAGTCGTATCATACTTCCGCGCCGAGCGCATTCTCTACCACGGTCACGAAATCGCCGTCCAGTGGGATGCCAATGGTGACCACTATGGCACATCCGGCTTAGTAGTCGAGGTCGACGGCAAAGTTGTCTCCACAGCACCAAGCTTGACCCGTATTACTACCAGCATCACTCGGGAAGCTCCACCCGCAATTAACCGCCCTATAGCTGTCTCTGTGCAACAAAACTCCACCTCATATCCTCAAGGCAGTGTCTCCGTCGCAGATGCAGACACCGACGCCGTCCACGCCGCCATCGACGGCCGAGTCTGGTTTTTCCCGGAGTCCGACGTCGCGAACGGATGGGATACGCCTGCTGGAAATGGCAGTGAACTATGGTACCAGATCAGCTTCGAGTCTTCAACCAAGACTGCGAGCGCGGAGATTGCCTTTTTCGCTAATAGTACGCAAGGCTTTGATGCTCCTGAGAAATATAGTATTCAGGTCAATGTATCCGGCGACTGGTCGGAGGTGTCAAACGCGAATTATAGTTCCCCGGTTGCGAACGGAATTACCCGGGCTACTTGGGATGGCGTCGACACGGATAAGATCCGACTTGTTTTCGCGCCACAAGAGGAGAAAAAGGTTCGGCTGGTGGAGTTCAAGGTTTTTGGGGAGGTTGTGAGTGAGAATTGAGTATTGTAGCTTAGCTTCGCCTTGTAGTTGTGTTTCTTCGATGCCATAATATATCCTGCGTTTTGGTAAGCTGTGTTTGTATCCGTCAGCATCCTGAGATACCAAGAACTTATATCATTTGTAGTTATTGTAATGTAAGAGATTTGTCTGTAGTAGCGGCCTAGCATATAGGATGTCTCAATCGGTTATACCATTAGCTGGCAGCTGGCTGCGGAGATCTAGAGAAGCTGTCATCATCCAGAGACAAGGTACTTGTGACCCTTTCCCGGCCATCGTATATTCGGCTGGCCGATGAGAACCTTATCAGAACCCGTGGAAACTTGAAAAGACTTCCATGCGGCAAGCCGATATTCCATTATTGGTATTCCAAGAATGAGAATGAATCGTTCCAGACCTTGGTAAGAAGGCGGGAGCACAGCCTACGGTCGATTGATGGTTCCAGGTATGCCCGTGTCAACTGCCGTGAACTTTATCCGGACCCATCACTGAACGAGTCATTTTGACATCACTGCAACGCGTATTCATTAATTTATTGCAACCTGAAGCATAATCACACAAAAAAAGGCATTCCCCGCTGTGGGCTAGGTACCAAGTGTGAGATTGTCGATCCTTGAATTAGGGCAGCTTCGGCATGCCGAAACCCGTCCTAAAACGGTCCCAAAGCGGTAATATGTGAGTAAATCACGTGAAGATAAGGTTCCGAAACCGATCTGATAGGGAGCATATTGCCGCTTTGGGTAACACCTTGCGGGAGTTAACCGGCCGTGATATCAACTCGCATCGCTCCACACTCTTAACTTCGTAACCCTAGCGCATCTAGATCGCCTTTTGGTTCACAATTAGACCTTCTTCGAAGGAACGGGATCTCCTCTCGGCTTTGCTTGTGTTGAGTTAAGCTTTGTGCCAAGTAGCATTTCCCTGGGACAGATCTAGAGTGGCTGAAGTACTTGGAACAAGTACCAGGGATCTTGTGCTACGATTATTCATGATGAGGGTCTAATTGTAAATAACTTTGACAGATTTGTTGTGTCTATGCATTCATTTGTAGATAGTGATGCGTATCTGGTGTTGAATGCGCATTTTCTTGCTGCGTGGACTTGTCATCTCTCTTGCAGTCAATCGGTCCATGGTCTCCACTTTGCCTCCGGGAGCTTATGCACCGACCACCCACCATAATGGCGCACAATTGCGTGTGCCATATTCTCCATGGATAACGGGCGGGATGGAGTATACCCGCTGGATAATCGGCCCAGAGCTATTTCGAAGGCAAGGAGCAAGGAAACAAGAGATATTCTAGAGGAGATATAAATTAGGCTGGACATCTTCCTCTGTACATACTATGAAATAACAAAAGCATTTGTTTTCTCTAAGCGTTTCTCGAATAGATATCATTGCATTACTTTAATTATTTGTTTCAGTTCGAATCACCCCGAAAGACTATTTCCTGCCACAACAATGGAACAACCACAAACTCCTGTCAACGCCGGACAGCGCCTTCTCACCAACGTCGTCGATGAAGTTGCCCAGTTCAACCCCCAGAAGAGAGTCGGTGTTATTCCTAATAATCTCGAGCCATCACAAGGTTTCCGGGACGTGTCGTTCGGCGATCTTGCCCGTGCAGTCAATGCGCTCTCATGGTGGATTGAGAAGCAGATCGGAAAGGCCGAGAACAATGAGACTGTGGCATATATGGGTAGAAATGACATTCTCTACCTCATCTTCATACTTGCATGCAACAAGACTGGCTATAAGGTAAGAATATCGAAAGTTGCTACATTCTGATATATTCTGATCTTCCTTTGAAATAGCCTTTGCTCCCTTCAGGCCGACTTTCCAACGAAGCTTATCAACATATCCTGGGTGTGACCGAGTGTCGCAAGTTCTTCTACAGCCATGACAAAGAGCGACAGGTATCAGACATGAAGGAATTTCTCAACGACACAGATTTCTACGAAGTACCGGCGACTGCCGACATCCTCAACTGCAGCAACGTACCAGAGCCATACCCTTTTATCAAGACTTTCGCCGAGGCCGAGGATGATGTTGCTTTCATTATTCACAGTTCCGGAACAACAGGTATGCGAACAAACAATATTCCTTTATTAAAAGCTAGCCACTGTTAACATGCGTGACCACAGGAATGCCAAAACCCGTTCCCTTGACGCACGGATTCGTCGCAACTCTAGACTCTGTTGGCTTTCTGCCTATTCCCGCCGGTCGTCGGGTAGCTGCGCCAAACGACCCCAGCTCTAACAATCTTGTTCTCGTCACCACTCCTTTCTTTCACCTCATGGGTCTATACGGCCTCACGTGTGCTATCTTCCACAATACCCCCTTCGTCAACCTCCCTGACAAGCCGGTCTCGGTTGACCTTGTCCTGGACACGATACGCGCAACAAATCCAACTATTACTATGCTTGCCCCAGCCGTCCTGGAAGATATAAGTCAAACTCAGGCTGGATTGGACTGTCTCGGAACACTAAACGCAGTCATTTATGCGGGTGCTCCTCTGGCAGCGGACATCGGCAACCGAATCGTCCCCTACACCAAAGTCGTGACTCTCCTAGGTTCGAGTGAAATGGGCATCATCAGCTCTCTGGTCCCAGAGGGAGACGGAAACTGGGGCTATTTTGAGTGGAACCCTGCATATGGAGTGGAGATGCAGCACAGAGGCGAGGGACTGTATGAGTTTGTCATTCCTCGTCGGGAAAACTCTCGAGCTATCCATGGTATCTTCCATACTTTCCCTGACAAGACGGAATATGCATCGAATGACTTGTTTGTGCAACACCCGTCAAACCCTACCTTGTGGAAGTACCATGGTCGCTTTGATGACGTGATTGTGCTCAGCAACGGTGAAAAGCTCAACCCGGTGACTCTGGAAAAGATGGTCGAGTGTCACCCGAAGATCGGTCGGGCAGTTGTGATCGGGCAGGGTCGGTTTCAGACTTCGTTGCTGGTTGAACCACACTGGAATGAACATGAGAAGGCTATTGACGAGGCTGCATTCATCGATGAGATCTGGTCAATTGTTGAACGGGCAAACGAGACCGTGCCGAACTATGGACGCATTACCAAAACCATGATCAAGCTCTCTTCCCCTGAAAAGCCCTTCAAAACGACACCCAAGGGTACCACGCAGCGTCGGGCCGTTAACAGAGATTATAAGGAGGAGATCGACGCAATCTACGCTTCTGCTGATCAACAGTTGAATCGCTCACTTCCTGAAATAATCACCCTGGACAACATCACGCAATACGTCAACGAAACCGTCTGCTCTCTGCTCGAGCGGGAGACAATTGACAACAATGAAGACTTGTATTCTGCAGGCCTTGATTCCTTACAGACTATTCAACTGGCCACGATACTCCGTAACGCCGTCTCTTGCCAAGTGCCCGCCGGCGATCGTCCAAGGATCACAGCCCAGCACATCTATGCCCATTCGACGGTTACCCAGTTAGCAGTGTTCCTCCTTAAGGTTATTGCTGGCGACTCTATCGCAAGCATTCCTCGTCACGGCATGATTCAGAACATGGTGGCCAAATACACTGAGGACATCCCAACCCGCCCTCACTCTCAGGCTCAGCTCCCTGCTACCTCGACAGTCATATTAACTGGATCGACCGGGTCACTGGGCGCATATCTCCTGCATACTCTCCTGACCAACAAAAGTGTCTCTAAAGTCTACTGCTTTAACCGCTCCGATGCCCAATCACGGCAGATCCAAAGCTTCAAGGAAAAGGGCCTAGATGCCTCCCCGCTCTCGGACCCTTCAAGAGTCGAATTCCTCAAGGTTTCCTTCGGAGAACCTCATTTCGGGATCGACGACACAAAATACACCTCCCTCCTAAACACAGTCGACCTAATCATCCACAACGCCTGGAAAGTCAACTTCAACCACCCCTTGGAATCCTTCGAAGACCCCCACATCAAGGGCGTCCGAGAGTTCATCTCCTTCAGCCTCGAAAGCAAATACAATGCACACCTCTCCTTCGTCTCATCAGTCGCTACAGTTGGCGCCTGGACCTCAGAGATGGGAGCTGTTGTCCCCGAACTCCCACTTGAGGATGACACCGCGGTGCTAAAGCAGGGATACGGTGAATCGAAACATGTCTCGGAACGTATGTGCGTGATTGCATCTAAGAAGGCTCAGGTGCCTACTACTATCTTCAGAGTTGGGCAAATTGCTGGCCCAACCACGAAAAGTGGACTTTGGAACCCCGATGAATGGCTCCCGACTATTGTCGCCACGTCGAAGGCTCTCGGGAAGGTTCCGAGTGATCTTGGTTCGATGCCTATTGATTGGGTTCCTGTTGTATGTTTCCATTTTACCTTTTATTATTCTGATGAATCGCTAACTTAGTCACAGGATAAACTGGCCCAAATAACAGTTGAAGCTCTCCAGACCCGCCGGAGATCCCTCACCGAGACGCCGAATGCTTTCTTCCACCTCATGAACCCTAATCACACGGCGTGGTCTTCACTCATCCCCGCCATTGAATCTAAATATAACACACAAACAGTCCCCTTTGGCGAATGGATCAGTGATCTGGAATCTATCAAGAACCCATCAGACCAGGATGTTCGGGAGAAGCCAGCTTTGAAGCTCCTCGATTTCTATCGCGGCCTGTTAAGCGCCGAGGCAATGCTATCAGCTGATATCAGTGTGGAAAGGACGAAGGTGGCGAGTGAGACTATGAAGGGGCTGGGGCCTATTTCGGTTGGACTGATGGAGAACTGGATTGAGCAGTGGGGATTTTGAGGATTTGATTTTCTTTGAGAAGAGCGATTTGCATGGGTTATAGACTGCGCTGTTGTTATTATCCTGTATTCATGTATGCATGGGTTAGCGGTGTTTAGAATATAACTTAATTGACCTACTATTTCACTTGGTCGTGCGCATTTTTTCTTTAGACGATTTGTAAGAGATACTCTTTTCACAATTGAGTTGTAGGCCTTGTTCCCACAAGCAAAGGAGTGGCCTTCACGATCACAAAAGAGCATGAGAAAACGTTATGGATAATGAACACATAGGCAATTAGGTTATTGCGACTTTTGATCACCCATACTAAATAAATCGCTACACATATCTACCACCCAAAGCCCACACTCAAGGTGCCAGTGTTGACAAGACCACCTAACTACACAAGAACCTAGCAGCATGCCTGGTATCCTCCCATATAGCGTCTATTGCTTAGAACTGAAGCAAACACAACCCTTAAAAAGCCCCCCTGACATTCATGAAAACGTCCCCTTCACTCCCAGATCCCCAATTCAAGACCCAATATGCTTATGACAATTCAAACGACCATCCTTCGACCAAAGCACAGAATCTGTAACCACATTAGAACCTATCTCAAACCCAGCCCAACAGAGAAACACATACCAAGATCAAACTTAACCTTAAGCGACTTATCCTTTGAATGCGGAATCTTATGCTTCGACTTCTTCTCCACATTATCACAATAACACTCAAGCTCCCCCTTATTTGCTGCGCCCATGACCTCAGAAACATAATCACAGCTCCAGCAATCACCCCTCATCAGTCCCTTCCCATCAGACTCCGGCGTGAGCTTCTGTGTCTGCGCATTCCAACCAACGCATTTGTCCAAGTCCAGTTTTGTCTCTCTCCAGTTGTCGTCCAGGATTCCCTTCGGGGGGTCTGACTTGGGTCGACGGCAGTCGGCTGTTAGTAGGACTTGGCGGTAGGGGGTTGTTATGGTGGTGGGTCCTTTTCCTTGTTTCTTTGTATCCTGGGCTGGGGTCTTTGCTGTTGCTGAGGAGGAGGTTATGTGGACTTTGAGGTAGCGGCATTCGGAATGTAATGCACTTCCTTTTTTGGTAGCGTCGTTGGTTCCGGAGGAGGAAGAGCCGGGGTTTATGTCTGTCATGGGTATGCCTTCGTCTGGTGGTGGTTGTTGGGGCTTTGAGACGATTCCACCTCCCGCTACTAAGGCGGAGAGATATAAAGTGATGATCAGTAAGAATTGATGCATTTTGCCTTGATTAAGCAATGAAAGTGCCGAATGGGAAGATAATTGAGACAGAAAGGTTGAGTATTAAATGATTGTGCTCGGGCCCAGGAAAGTTATGTGAATCTAGACAGCGCTTCTTGCAGCTTGGAGGAGGCTTGGCTTATTTTAATTGTGAAACTTTCTCCTATGCATTCAAATTGGATATTATAATTTGTTTCATTGCGACGCCAAGCTGGGGCGCAGGGCAACAGCTTCTCACAGGGTTTAAGTTGGGGCAAACGGGAAGGGCAGTTGAGTTTTAGTTCAGGGGCAGCAAGGTACAATGAATAGCTTTAGGGACGGAGATCTAAGAATCATGATGTGATTGATAACGGATAGATGCATGTATGTTGTACACAAATAAAAGCTCAAAAGAATTCGAATCTAACATGAGAGTGCTCTGGTTGAGTGAGCTCTTTAACACCATCCGTATATAACCTGGTATGCAGCATCGACAGATTTTCCCTTACAGCTCCACTAGAGTCCCTTTTGTAACACGAGGAATAGGAAACAAAAAGTGTAGTATCCACTATGGATCGTCGCTCTGCCATCTAGATGCCGACGAGCATGGACGATATCAGGGTTTGTATCCTACACAAACGACAAGGTACGACTATGTAACCACCATCGTTCCACAAGGTCCTATCTGATCATCACTGTGGCTTTTGATGTGACTCAAGTATCCTTGCATTGTGAAAACCTTGTCTAAAGCTGTTCTTAAGCTCTGTAAGTCCCACTGGCCTCCCCAGCTTTGCGTGAGGAAAGGTGCCATCTGGTGCCATCTGCTAAGCGGGGGGTTTTTTTTCTTCGAAATATCCGGCTCGTATGGCCTTTGCATTTATATGTCTATTGTCGATGAAATTGTGGAAATTGTGGAAATTGTTGTCCTCCTTTAAAGCTGTTGGGCAATAGAAATCATGAAGGTTGAGCGCCGCTTATAGACCAACGCTGTTCTGTTCTCTTTTCCCTTCTTTGTTCTTTAACCCCTCTGAAGATTCCTAGCAGTATGTTGCTACACACTTAATCTAGGTTTTATACGTATAGGCCACATACCATCCGTACTTTGCATGTCGACTTTAGCAGGAGATGTAGATAGGTATGTACTGGTGAAGCGCAAGTCCGAGAGTTGACACGTATGGATACATACATCCAGCCATCTAGTCGTATCGAGTATTTAATATGGGAATTTCATGGATATACCTTCATTGTTACAGCTTATGGTAGTCCAAACATTGCCAAAAGCAACTAAATTATGATCCTATACTATCTTGAACATACCCGGGACCAAAGAACAGGGAACAAGAGTGCCAGCGACGATGTTCGGATCCGATGCCGAGTGGATGAGGGCACGAACCTCCCTGAACCAGATCACAGATTCGACAAGCACAGGACCTCCTTATCGCAAGACCCAAACCGCAAGCCCATAAATGTAGCGCAACAACAAGACCAACAAAGTATTGTCAACACCTACGCATTCTTAGCCCTTAACTAGTAGCCATCTGATCCATCGAAACCTGATTTCCAGTATGTTCAAAACAAGTCAAAAACCCATCATGAGTAGCCTCCACCACATTATCTACACCCATCCATCAGCACCAATCCCACTACCATATGAAATAGAAGACCACTCACCCAATATGACAGAAATCCGATCATCCTGCTTATTCTTAACCCCACAAACACACTTCAAATGCGGCTTGGCATAAAAACAGCTGCTACAGCCCCCCTTCGTGATCCCGTTTCCACGAGACTGCGGGATAAGTTCTTCCGTGGTGGGATTCCACCCAAGACATTGGTTCAGATCCAGTTTTGACGTTCTCGATCGCCCAATACGACGGTCGCATGTTGCCCAGATGGATTGTGGGGTGCTGGGAGGTCGCACGCCCATGGGTAGTCGTTCTCCGTTTGCGTTGACAGGGCGCTGCACACCTTCACCTGCAATTGCGGGTTTATCGCCGTTGATGTATATGCCGTGGCATTTGGTGTTGATGTTGCCTCTTTCTGGCTTTGAGTCTGCGATTGGGGCTTTGGAGGGGTCTTTGCCGGCGGATACCAGGGCCGATAGGTATAGGGTGAGGAGGATGAGTAGGGTTCGATACATTTTGCTTATTGGATGTAAAGATCGGAGTATGGGGGTAGTGTGGTGAGGATGATATTGAAGGAGCTGCGAATGCGATGCAAGTGGGCTTGTGCTGGGCTTCGACAGACTATTTATGTTCTGTAATGTGTTTGGTTGTGATGAATTATGCTTTTGTATAGGGGTTCTAGCTCGGTTGTGCTCTTCCGTCTGAGTTATTTAACGTAGTTATTATATGGGGGGTTCTTTGTAGAGATAGGCCCTAGCATGAAGGCTAAACCAACGCTCAGACTAACTATTTGCCTGAACAGAGGACTATGCACACAGCTTACTAGCTCTGCTGAGCTATTGTGAAGAATAATGGAATTACTACGACTGATTCAGTTGCACCTATTCCTGCTGTTTTTAAGTGTGGTGGGAAAAAGGTACCACCCCAGAGTGAGGATGTGGTGGTCTGTTGGGTACGCTCAAATAAGAGATTGCACATACCAACCGTCAGAATAGGTCTGCGGCCGAGAAAGAAATTGCGAACATCAAGCTGGGACCCTGAGCAACGGCTTGCTGTGATGGCTAAATTAGGGCACACGGGAAGAGGTTGACAGTGAGCAAAAAAGGCCAGGTTTCTGTCCGGGTACGAAATGAGTTTTGAAGTTTAATGCAGGGCTCTTGCGGTAGGTGGAGAATCGGAATTGTACAGAACAGGTAGCCCGTCTATATGGGGCAAAAAGGGCTCTCTATCGAATCAACTGATGTAGTACAGCTGAGAGCTGTAATCCCTCGTTACTAGTAACCGCGGATAGAGACAGACTGTCGCCGGGCACAGGAGACAAGAAAATTGAAGTTACACAGGGCTCAAATCATTCTTTGAACGTTGTATACCGAGTTTTATGTTACTGATGTGTCAGGGGTCAAGACGCAAGGCTCAGAACTACTGCATCATACCCTGATTAATGAACTGGAGCCGAAAATGTTACAGGTTTCCAGTATTCCCCTAGCCGTCAAGAACAGGTTATGGTTTACTTCTATATCGCCGTCAATTCTGCCTGGATAGGGTAAGTCCCCCCGTTGTCACCGTCGACGAGGCCAGCCCCGTTCTATTCCCATATACGCCTCTCCTGTCCTGTTCCATGGTTGTCCTCGATTCCTCTTCCAAATCCTCATACACCGCCACCTGCGTATGCTGCCAAATTTCCAAGCTTTTGTCTTCCCGTGTGATGTGCTCCGTGCTTTCCGACGACATGGTGTGCTTCCTTGACCGGCCGACCGAGAATTGTGCCAACTCGTTCGGTGGACCGCTCTCCGGAGAATGTGTTGGTTTCCGACGAAGTACTATGTAGGTTCCGAAAATCGTGAAGCCGTATAGTTTTAGAATCCGGCGTAGGAGGGTATAGCAGTTGGGGGCGTTGGTCACAATCACAGCGGTGCTGGCCTCCCTCACATACCAGAAAATCCACAAGATACTATTTGGATGAGTGAAGCAGTAGTATCGGCTCAGTGTCGCTGCGACCACGACAAAGATTCCCAGACTGAAAACACATAGAAGGGCTAGCTTTCTGTTTCGATGTCAGATTCTCTTCACGGATGGAAATATACTATTCTTTCGGGACATACTTCTTCCAAAGCAGTTGTAAACTGAGAAACACCGGTATCGGAATGCAAAGCATGGCCAGGTCTGAGGATAGATTGAAGGCATATGACATAATTAGATGATGCTGGGCGCCCTCACATTGAGCTCGATGGATGTCAGCATGCGATTTCTTCCTGAGATATTTCTCATTGCTCACGGTCATTGTCTGCTTTGACGGCGAAGTAATTGGAAAATGGCCGACACCAGATACCGTAGTAGAATATTTCTACTATCACGAAGCTTATTGCAATGTAAGCCATCAGGATCTTGACTGGTAGAGCCATCTTTGTTCCTGACCTGTATTTACTATCAGCAGGATCCCCGACGATTAAAGGGCCTCTCGGAGAATGAAGACCCAAAAGACATCCACGTACGTTAATCGGTAGTACACCAGGATCATACAGGCTTTGCACCCCCATTGCACCAATACCATCGATTGTTCCAGAACAAAGGTGATTTTGCTTCCGTAGACGCGATCCTGGATGTCTTCCTCGGTAAGTCCGTGCATTCTTGTAGGCGGCAAGATGTTGGTTTTTGGATGTTTTGCTTGAATGTTAACCCAAACGATGAAGTTGGTGTAGAAGCCCTATCTGCGCTTTCAGTGTTTATTAAGATAAGTATCTACCAACCACAGTGAACATACATAAGTCAACAGCATGATATAATCTTCCACCATGAGACCTTTCAATCCACCCAGGAGCATGCCCCTGGAGATACTGAAGATGGATGTCAGACCGAGCAACCGAGCGAAGGGTACCGCTTACTATCGCCAGATAACCACGACACTGGTGACCGCAAACCAGGTCCATGATTCCACCAGGCGGTCGTCGTGCATGCTGAACTAGTCGGTCACATCGGCCCAGCTCACCTGCTGACAAAGGGTGAAGGAAGGCTATGTCGTCTTATATATGGGCACATGCTGCCGGCATGTCTTACATTCACCCCCATTCTCGGAGAAAAGAATTTTTTTGCTATAGTATCTCGGGTTGGATATGGACAGGGTTCCGTACAAGGGAATTAGACCTGGTCTCGACTTGCTTAGCTTACTTCCAAACGGCCTTGAGTGGTTTTAGTGTTCCTTTAGCTTATTGAGGCCCACCTGGATGAGATATTGATCTGCAGGAAACTGGGCCTGCGGGCCGAGACTGCCCGCTGTCATCGCCGTGCCAAAAGTCCTGTACCCACATGCTTCTTATGTAACATTATTTAGGTGCAATATCATTATCTAACGTTATCATAGGAACCCTGACCTGTCTATGCGACAGCACACTTTGAGATGGGAATTAAATATAAGTTATAGAAATGTTGGTGCCTTCGGGCGGCTTCAAGGAGGCACTCTTATTCCAATCGACAGGGCCACTCATCCTACTTAAAATTACTGGCTCAGCATGACAGCTGTCTCAGGGCAATAATATGCAAGTATCATGCAAGGGATTCCCAGGAATGACGCTAGCAGGGTTGAGGTCTCAGTCGGAGGATTTTTCAGATCCCCGCCAACGGAACCACAAACCGACCGATAAGAGATAGAATCCTTCTTGCCTGTTAATGTCCCCATGCCCCGCTCTATTCGTGCTACTGCACCCTTGCTATCGCTCATTTCCCTTACTCTCCTCATTCCCCTCTTCTCACCGTCTCTCATCGTGGCTGGAGCACAGAAATGGAGGTTGAGCGCGAACAGAAAAGCCTCTGGCATGTGGGCATCGAGTCGCACGACGGCTCCCTCGAGTCACCCACTGAGCGCACGAACACTGCGGTTGACCCAGGTGACGAGGGAGAGAAGCGTATGAGACATATTCAAGAGAGCAATGGGCTATTGCGATCGCTGCGCAATTTTGAGACCTGGATCGACCGCAAATTGGGCGTGGAGGCCATGGGGGTCGAGCGAGTGCCAGAGGATAAGCGACGGCCACCACAGAAATTGAATGTATGTAATACTGTCCAGAGGTGAGCTTGGAGGTCATTCTATTGTTCTTGTCAAAATATGAAGCCCGACTGACGTGCCCGACCCCGCTCAGATGATGTTCTTTTGGTTCTCCGTCCTGATAAGCCCAACGCTGATCCCTATCGGCTCACTGGGTCCTATCTTCGGCCTCTCGGTGCACACCTCAGTCATCCTGACTATCTTCGCGGCGCTCCTTGGGACCATTGCACCCGCTTTTACCGCGACACTGAGCCCTCCCAGCGGCCTCCGCCAGGTGGCAGTTGCCCGATATGCATTCGGCATCTGGGGTGCGAAGTTCTGCGGCCTGTTGAATATTATCGTCAATGGCGGATACGCGGTGATTGCTGCAGTGGTCGGAGGCCAGCTCCTTGTGGCCGTGTCCGGCGATTCCATCCCACTGGCGGCGGGGATTGTTATTATCGTCGCGATCGGCTTCCTCGTGTCATTTTGCGGCTTCACTCTCATCCATCACTACGAACGATACGCCTGGATCGTTGCATTGGTACTCATCTGCGTGACATGGGGACAGTCCGCGAGGTACTTCTCTCCCACCCCAGGGCTGAGCAAAGTCAGCGGAATCGACTACAGCGGCGCCTGTTTGAGCTATTTCGCTGTCGTCTTCGGCGTCGCCTGCTCGTGGTGTCCTATCGCAGGCGATTACTACATCCACTACCCTGCCGACACAAGCAAATGGCTCGTCTTCTCCCTCACCTACTTCGGACAAGTCCTCCCAACCGTCTTCGTCGGCACGTTGGGCAACCACTTCGGCGGCATCATCACTTCCAACGACGAGATGTCAGCAATCTACAACACAAAAGGGACAGGCGCCTTAATCTTAGCTACACTGCGGCCAGCTGGTTGGGCCAAATTTGCCTGTACCATATTTGCCCTAACCTTCCGTAAGTAACCAACAATTACCCCCCTACCATCGACACAGAATCCCCCACCCAAAAAACCAATAAAATAAGATAAGAGTAAAATGCGAAAGACAAACAAACTAACAAGACAACAGTAGCAAACGTAATAGCAAACATCTACTCCAGCGCCCTCTGCATCCAACTCTGGGGCAAAAATTTCCTCGCTATCCCCCGCTTCATCTGGTGCGCCCTAACATCCGCCGTCGTGCTTGCCCTCGCCTGGGGCGGCCGCAACAAGCTCGAAGCCATCATCGACAATTTCCTCGCCATACTGGGCTACTGGACCCTTGCCTTCGCCCTCATCCTCGCCATCGAGCACTTCTGGTTCCGGCCCCGTCTCGGCGGTTACGATCTCAGTGCTTGGCAGGATCCAAAGCGCATGCCTATTGGGCTTGCGGGTACGGCGGCTTTGTTGATTGGAATCGGGTTCTCTTTTTTGGGGATGTGTCAGACTTGGGTAGGTCTTTGTTTTCTTTCTTTCCCTTTTGTCCTTGATCTGGGTGCTTGGGGGCATGGCTAACTGGTCATTTGTGTAGTATGTGTCGCCTGTGGCGAAGAGAATTGGAAAGAGTGGTGGGGATGTCGGGGATTATCTGGTTTTTGCTTCAGTGGGGGTCTTTTATCCCGTTTTGAGGACATTGGAGATAAGGCTTGTGGGGAGGTGAGTGGGCTTTGATAATGCTGGATGTAGATAAATCTGAAAGCTCATCTATTATGGCCTGGGCTCGTGAGAGCTGGAGGCCTGGAGCCTAGAAAATGTACTACGTCTCAAGGCGAGCCTCATCCATGTCATATATGGGGAATATGGGCTCCCTCGGTCTTATTCGCAATTGAATATATTATCGCTTTGTGTGTTTTGCCTTATTATCTAACCAGCAGTGCTGTACTGGTCTTACTACAAGAACCACTAAAGTGAAACTCTTGACAGTTAGCCAAGACACCAATCTTCAAATGATGTTCGCTTATTGAACTAATAACAAGACATAAGGTTTCTACGCCCGATTCGTTGGTTTGTCTACTTGTCCGATTTATGGGCCCGGAGATTACTGCGCCACGGTCCACTGCACACTAGTTCCTCGTTATATAGAACTCACTACGCTGGAAATCTCCCGCCCACATATAGAATTCGTTATTCTTGGAAAGTCTTGGGATGACTCTTTTCTCTTTACTGAATAAAACTATACTTAATTAGGTATTTCTAGGTATGCCGAGAAGGAATCACCAATTCCAACTCGCCCATCACCAAAAGACCCCCAACTACACCTAGTGCAACCTCAATAGCAAGAGCCTTGACAATGATTTTAACGTAACGAATACGGGCAAGCCAATCAAAGCTAGTCCAGGCATCTAGAAGGCCGAGCTGGCCGCTGCCACCTACCATTGCGGATTTGACCTTGCCGCCAAAACGACGATCAAAGGGCACGATTGGGTCATCCTCCTCAGGTAGCATAGAAGCAGCCACACGAGTGAATATTCCCCTGGCCGGAATGGAGACCAATAGGAAAAAGATAGCTGGGAGGATACCCGTGGCCAGGAAATTGAGAAGTTCTCTTTTCCTCGGATTAGCAACGATGCCGCCCACGGTCCCGGCTGAGAGCCTTGCAGCGGCTATAGGCAGAGAGAGAGTCGCAGACATGAGAACATTGTACAGAGCAGCCGCAGGGGCAATTCTAGGCCAATGCCGGAGGCCGAGCATTCGTCGGTAACGGCTTCTAGGAGATTGGTCGGCGATCACCAGATGAACCCAAGCCATCTGCCAGGTGGCCAAGAGCATGCTAGCGATGAATTTCCCAAGAAATAAACCGAGGAGAGAGTGGATCGGAATAGGAACCACAGCTGGAAGTAGATAGCCCGCGCCCATATCGAAGCCGGTGTAGGCCAGATACATACGAAATCCACGGAAGCACGACCAAAACCCACCACGGGCGCGTAGGTGCTTAATGGCCGAGCGTAACCCGCTAGTGATCGGCTTAGTGGTTGGTGGAGCTGCGAACTCGGGACCATTAGGGTTGCAGGAATCGTTGGGATCTTCGCCGTCGAGTCGAACATAAGTAGTCGGGTTCGAGTCTTCGACTGCGGCCAGAGTCGCAATAACATGGGTGCAGGTGTAGTCCACCTATCCCAGATTATCCATGAGTTTAAATAGTTGTTATTCTGGAGACTGAAACCGACTCACCCAGAAAATTGCGAAACCAAATGCAAGGGCCGTAAGAACGACGATTGAGAACCCTAGCCATCCATGGATTGGATTTTGAGGCTGTTGGCGATATTGAAGCCGAGCGAAAATCAACTCGTGGCCCCGGCATATGAGAACACTGCCAACAGATGACATGATGCCTGACTGAGTAAAATGGAAAATTTTTCAAGGAGGAGAGGCAGGGGCAAAATTCGAAGTCGGACGGGTTTAGCGGTTTAATCAGTACATACTAGTAGCCATTGCCAGGCTTTTCATGCACTAATGGCCCTAATTTCAATTTACCTATGAGGGCCGAGAATTGAAGGCCAAAAAAAGCCCCACAGAGACGCACGTGACTTGATATACATGTTGGAAGGCGAGTGCGTCCATTGAAAAGGTGTTCTATATGGGAGCTGGTAGGGATATATAGATCGTTGAGAATTGCTCTCTTCTTGCATCCCACTCGTCGCAAGAATGAAGTTTGTGTTACAAGTGTGCGCGCACGGAGAGCAAGTACTAGGCCTTGCTTGAACATTGATAACAGCGAGTCAGCGACCTAGCTATCGGCGCCGTGGACGTGTGCTGTAGTTGTGATGGCTTCATGTTGATGGGATTGATGATATATATTGTCTTGATGAACGTGATATGACTTTTCTGACATGACCTGCTCCGATACGAATATTATTTCTGCACAGATGCGTATAAGCCATTGAATGACCATGAGAAGGTTTGTTAGGAAGGGCTGTAGGATTATTCCGCATCCAATAGTCGATTAATTTGCTGTAGATATGATGCTTAGATCTTCATTGCGTAGTCCAACTGCTTTGAGCATGAAGTTGGCCAGATTAATCATTATAATAACGATAGTAATGTTCAAAGCAACACCTAGCGGGTATCTCAGCTTTAACTAGAGCTGCAGCTCAGAAATTATATACACTCAAAATGAGAAGACATCTTGTGCCTCCTAACGCCGGCTGATAATGCCTATTCTCTAAAGATTAGTGCGCAGGCGAATAGCAGGAATTTGAATCACACTTAATCCCCGACATATAGACACTGCTCCTGTCACCGAGTCGTCGGTAATTCATACGACTGCCCATTCCCCGATACCTCGTAGATCTGCTGTTCGTGGCCCAGCTCTGCCTGTGGCGTTTTCAACGGCATTGGGCTACCTGAACCCACCCTCTGAAATTCTGGCTGCGACAGCGCTTGCCTCGCACTTCTTCTGCCCCAGAGAAACCCAACTCCTAACATTCCGCATGCCAGACATGCTAATGGTACTGCGACCCCGACTCCAATCGCGACCTTGGTGGATGAATCTGAGGAACCCTTGTTGCTATCTTTTGGTGTAGCTGTTACTGTTGTGGTAACAGTCGCATTGTTACCAATTGCGACTAGGGGTGAATCGAGGGTGAACCCTCCGCCGTTCGTGCAGCAGTCATTGGTATCGCCGCAGCACCATGATCCATCTCCGCAAGATGTGACTCTCATCGTCCAGTTTGAGTTTCCTCCGGCCTGTCAAGTACCAATTAGTGAATAAGTCAGTAATTGTTTCGAAGATACTGGTTTTTAAGGTGGGGGGTGGGGGGGGTGGCTGCTTTATTATATTATTTTTCTCCACATACCGCATCACCACAAACAGTCTTCTTCAAGCAATTCGGAGAATCCCAATTCTTATCGGTACAAAAGTCCCTCCAATACCCCGTTTGACTCGAATAGCAGAGGCCCGTGCTGTGACATGTGTCTGGCATTGTATCGTTGAGTTTACAGCACATCGAGTTCTCGCCCTCTATCGCAATGCACGGTATATACCTGGGATCGGTGACTGCGTATCCATCCGGCGTGTAACAGGTCGTCGCTGCGACCAGATTGAGGCGAATCAGCAGGAGGGTCACCACCCACAGTGTCCAGTTCATGGCTGTGGCATGTCAACGGGAGGAAAGAAAATTATAATCGGGGTAACCTGGGCGGCTAAGAAGTTATAACTGATCGGCTGTGCTCGGCTGTTTCACAGCCTTGTGCACTTGTATTAGGGGGGTGGGCCTTGTAGCGTTTGTCCAATCAGGTTATTACGTTCATGGGGGCCAAATCAATATAGATAGATGGTTTACTAATGTCAACCCCTCATTTACCAATTCTTCATAATACACTCTGTTATATATACCTGTCGAATCTTCAGTGAGTATACTTTCACTGATATTACTTGTTGATATTGGAGTCCTCGACCCTCTTGGGGAATAGTTTAGGTTAGTAGCATAGGGTTCAGACCTGCTAAGCTTTGGGTTCCTCCACTTGGACCCGGAGCCAAGCCGCGGGGGATCATGTACTATATTATCGAAGCAGATCACCACATTCGAACGTCGGGATCGAGAATCCGAGGATCAGCATTTCCCATTATAGCACACTCGGAACTATAGTCACCATCCAGGTTATCTTGCTTAGCTCTAGGCTCACTCAGTAATATCATCAACAACATTAGATTTCTTGATCGATCTGCTTGGTCTACTTGACCTATTACGTGGTCATTCAGATTACTTGGCACAATAACCATCTCGCACAGCTCAAGGAACAACCTTCTCGTCTTTAGCCGCCTCATCCAGAAGTTCCTCCACACCGCGAGCCCTCAGACCTTCCAACAAGCCCGTCCCCCACGTCAAAGCCCTATCCTCCGGAACCCTGTTGCAATTGGTAAATCCCATGAGTCTAAAGTACTCCAAGTCGACATCCTCCCCGACCAACTTCCCCGACGTAATCCTTTCTATCACCTCAGCAAAGGGCAACTTCTTCAATGCCCACTCCGGGTCCCGTCTCTTGATCAACTTATACAATTCAAGATATGTCAGGGTCTGGCCCCCGAAGTGAGTAAATTCGTTCCACTCAATCTCGTCATGCTCCAATATCGATAATGCCGCTCGAGCAACGTCCCGAACAGACGTTAGCGTAACCTTCTGCTGTCCATCTGCATAGAGCTCAAACACTTTATTGTGGTGATCCATCACCCATCCCACGCCGACATCTCGGAGATACCGCTGCGAGGCGGGCAGAACATAGTCCATGAACCACCCGTTGCAAATCATGGTCCATTTAACCTCGTGTTGTGCGCGGAGGGCTTTCCAGATTGTGTCTCGTGAGTGCGCGATCATGATCGGTTGGTCTCCGAAGTCTTCGATGTTGGTGGTCCATGACGAGGGCAGGAAGCGCTTGCATTTTGGAGACCGGGTGCATGCTTCTAGGATCGCGAGATGGGCGGAAATATATTTGTCCTCGGGACCGCAGAAGGTGGATACCACGGCGTCGCAGTCTTGCAGGTGCAGTGTGAGGTTCTCGACGCTGTAATCGGTGATCTGTTGCTCAATAGGTAGGCGATCTAGGTGGCTTTTGTGTTTGCTCGTGAGGAGGAGGACTTCATGTGTGGATCTGCTGAATTCTTCGATAAAGTAGTTACCTACATCTCCGACGCCCGCGAGTGCGATTTTCATGTTGGAGGCCTTGTGGGGGGGGTGCAATCAAAGACTTTAGTGTGTCTCTTGGGTTGAGTTCGTAAGCACTCATGCTGATAGTGTTGGCGCCATTTTTAAGACTCCCTTTGGCGGGGTCATCATGAAGATCAGCCTTTTCTTATCCATTCAGAGACTGGTTGCACGGCGTGCCCCAATTTGACTTTGAACCCCGCTGTCATATATGGTGGATTATCACCTCCACCTCGCTTAAGATATTGCGCATTTCATTGGAGTCAAGCCTGGGCTCCAGAGGTAATGTCTCACCACGAATGGGCGTTAGGCGCATTAGACCGGAAGCATAATCATAATCTAGGACAAAACTCTCATCTGGGATCGTACTCTTGTCCTGATAGGTGCCATTTTTTAATTCCGGGCTTTGAAAAGCTCCCCGTAGGCACCTTGAGCGCTGCGACCGAGGGCTCTGACCACACGACGTATATCGTCGTCAGTGGTTCGCGGATTGATAGTACACATCCGGAGACCAACCACACCGTCCAGCTGAGTGGTGAGTATGCACGCGATGTTCTCAGCGGCCAATTCTTTCGAGACGTGAGTATTAATCTTGTCGAGAAGTCTTTCATCCACGCCGTGTGGGGCAAACCGAAAGTTCACAATGGCTAAAGATGTGGGGGCCAAGATAACCCAATCTGCTAGCGTTTTTATCTCGGCTTCAGCAAGAACCGATAACTCAAAGCCTCGGCCAATCATCTTGTCAATCGTGTCCATGCCAAGCACCTGCAAACTGAACCAAAGTCTCATATGCCGCGCGGGCCTCGTCAGTTCAATACCATAATTCCAGGGATTCTGGGGTTCCCTGTCATCCTCAAAGTCGCGGCAGAAATGAGCTGTGGATGCAAAACTCTTTAGTGGATGGGATTTCTCGCGGAAGAGGATAGTACCACAGCCGTATGTCTGGAAGAGCCATTTGTGGGGATCCCAGGCGATGCTATCCGCACGACCAAGTCCGTCCACTAGAGGCCGATGGGTGCTTGAAAACGCGGCAGATCCGCCGTAGGCGGCGTCGACATGCATCCATAAACCATGTTCGTCTGCTATGTCTGCAATTTTGCCCAGGGGATCAATGGCGCCGGTGCTCGTTGTCCCACACGTTGCAACAACAAGGAATGGTTCGAAGTCGTCTGCAAGATCTGCAGATATCACACGACGAAGATGGTCGCTATCCATGCGGTATTTCGAATCACAGCGGATAGTTCGGATCTGGGAATCCAGCATGCCGACGACGCGAAGCGCCTTCGTAATACAGAAGTGTGACTCTTCCGATATATACACGGTCGCTCTGTGCCGCAGCTCAGTTTCCAAGCGCTGGTCTCTGGCAACGGCAACTGCAGTCAAAGTCGCCATCGATGCCCCGGACACAAACTGGCCACCCGCAGACGAAGGTAAGCCGAAACGTTCAGCAATCCAGGCGATCATGGACTTTTCCACGGCGCAGACGCCGGACCCTGACTCTGAGCTTCCCGCATAGGTATTGTATGCGGAAGAGAGTGAGTCTCCCAGCCAAGACACGGGGGAGACTGGTGATGGAATGAATGCAAAGAATCGAGGATGCTTTGTGCTGATGCGATATGAGAAGATCTTGTCGGCTTCTCGCAATACATCTTCTAATGGCCTGCCCGTGCTCGACGGGGTCCGTCTCTGAACCTCCGATAGCCAGTCTTCACTGGGATAGTTTGCAACTCTTACAGCTTCAGGAGACGGGCTGTGGCATCCGACGCGTTCCAATGAATTTCGGAAAGCATCTGCTACCTGGTTAATCTCAGCACTGTCATGAATGTTCATCCTCTCGACTGAATCTCGTTGAGGCATCGTGTATACTGTTGTCAAGGAATTGGGTATGGAAATTTCTTAGAAAATGAGAGGGAGGAGCGTCTGTAAACGTAAATAGCTGTAAAATGGACAGGTACATCACGCGACTCACATCTAGGTTTTAAGTTCGACAGAAAATCAATGCGGTCGATGAGCCTGCTCAAGAAACGTTCGTTTCCAAGTAACTTGGTGTTATAGCAAGATTACCGCCGAGATTGATTTGGTTCAAAGTTAAAGCGCCGTGTCGTGATTTTATAGAATCAAGTGACGCTGCAGGCCTCAGGCAACTGTATTTACTGCATATAATTCGCTCCATACCACACTTCCGGAAATTGTGAAGGGTGCTGAAATATTAAAGATTATCGGATCATATTGCTGTCTTTCAGCAGCGTCTCTCTTCAATACCGCGTATATATATACATGCACGCAACTAGTCATCATTACTGTCATAGAAGCTGCTCACCTCCCATCCGTTGACCGAGCTATAATCGGCAAGCGGCGAGGTACCATGAAGCACCTCATAGTGTTTCCTGGGGACACAAGTCGTAGAGTTGCCTTCCTTGCATCCATTCAGCAACCCAGCAATCCGTCGTCCTGCATCGCGACCTTCAAACCATGCCCCGTGCAAGAAACCAAAGTAGGACGGACTGGTAGCTTCACCCGAGAACCAGAGTCGGTCGGTGTTGGCTCGCAAGTTTTCATGCATTTCCAACGTCGTGCCCATGGGCCAATTGGAGTAGCTACCATAGGACCACGGCTCGGTGTTCCAGCGAGGATACAGGAAGGCGGTAGGTTCAGGAACATCCACATTAGGGAACATTTTACGCAGGACTTCCACAATTTCCTGCTTAGTCTCCTCGTCAGATTGGCGTTCGGCCCGTTGGGCAAGCTCGTCGGTAACGGTCACGAAGATGATGTTGGATCCCGGGTGGAAACCGTCCATGGATAGGGACTGGAAAAGTGGGTAGTAGCCACGAGTGGTGGGGTCCGCATATAGGAAGTACTGGGTGTCCGTAGGCCAGAAGGTCTCATTGAACTGCATAAAGATCTTCGTATATGTACCCATAGTGAACATCTGGATTGCTGTCTTCTTCCACTCTGGCAGCTCCGGGGTGAAAGTGACGACATCGTTCTGCAGGACGCCCAAGGAGAATGTGCAGATGGCATATGCGGCTTGGACGCAGTTCCCATCGCTACTGTAGACAGTGACGCCTTCGGGTCCGTATGTGATATTCGTAACTTTTGTATTGAGAAGCAAGCGGGGATCGTCTTCTGTCAAGAACTTGGAGGCCATGCCCTTGATGATAGTGTTAAATCCCCGCTGATCGGTGACGAAGTTATCGTGGTCGCTGAACTGATTTGAGGTCAAATTATCACTTGCCATACCAAATACCAATGAGCTTTCTAGCGGTGTAAAAGATGCCTCGAAATCTACTTTGATTTAGTATTTGTACCCATGCTACCAGGAATAAGAAACTCACCCCACGTCCACCAGTCAACTGCCTGAGCCTCCATGTCATGCGACTTCGGCTTCCATCCAGCCAACGCGAAGCCGGCCTTTGCCGTCTGGTCCTGGAGATTTTCAACAAGAATCTTGCCAGCCGCCTGGTTTGCAATCTCGTAGGCTTCGTCACACTCATCCAGGAGATGGGAATAATCCTTGTAGCCATCCTGATTGTATGTCGAAACATTGCTGTAGTTCGAGTATGTCGTCTGCAAGCCAAATTCCTTGGCTAAAGTCCAAATTGGATTCTCAGGACCTCCTGGATTTCCGAGTCCTTGAACCTAATCAACAACTATGTCAGTCGAGCGCGGCTAAGGCAAGGGATATGCTATCCGCACCCAATTGGCACCCATCTCGACCACGTAGGGGTTTCCATCTTTGTCCTGGCCAAAGTTCTCGTGCCAAGCACGCCCACCAATTCGATCGCGATATTCCAGGATAAGGAAATCATCCACGGACGCTTTCGACAGAGTTTGCTACGAACGTCAGCGGTATTCTTTGCCTCCTAGTCAAGAATCCAGAATGCTTACGGCAGCCGAGATACCTGATATCCCTGCCCCTCTGAGAATTGTCAGTATATCCTCGGAGATAATCGCCGATAACCGAATGGATAGACACATACAAAATCGCAACCGTAGTCTTCTGACATGTCCCTTCCTGGTCCCTAGGCTGAGACACATAGCCCACCACCGGGTGGACAGCCCAGGCTCCAAAGGCAATTAATGAAAGACGGCCCAAAAACATCATGAGCAATCAGAAATGAGCAGGCTCTTCGTCCACAGCAATTTTCGGGGCCCTACAGGAGAGACGGGGGCCTCTATAAATATTTGTTTGCAGTTACCCACTTTCCCATTCCGGCCCCCGGACAAGTCCAGCCGCACTTTCGGGGAATTTGTTTATGGACTAGTGGTGCGAATAATTGCTATAGACCGATGGAGTTTCTGCAGGCAAAGCTGCACATTATTGGTGGTCGTCCTGCGCGATTGGGCAGGTCCATGCGGGTCATTCTGCGGCTGGGCTGATCGACGTACCCATATCACACTGTTTCAGCTCACGATGCTGATAAGCATTCGTCGTTATCCTTGCCTCGGTTTTCCCCTCTCCCTCCCCGCATCGTGGATGCAACTTTTCGGTAGCTTCCGATTGCCAGCAAGGCAGTGCAGACTAGAGAATGGGTTATTTTCAACTAAATTCCAGCATTTCACAAGTTTTCTTCTTTTTTCCCCTGAAAATTTGGATCTTAATGCATATTTTTTAGTAAATCGGAGAAGCTCGCTTTATTAGGTAATATCTGGCTAATTAACTGGATCACCTAGGGTACTGGCAAGCATATCTTAGTAAAATTAATCGAACAGTAGTATCTATTACTAAACTATATATACATCTTTACCTTCAGTCTACTGCGACCATATAAAATCAGTATTTCAAACTTACCCATCGGGTTCCATTAAAAATGTAGCATCTGAGAAACGTCGGTAGAGATAATCTTATCAGTCGTGTGGTGATAACACCGAGAATGGAATCATTCTAGAAAAGAAATCTCGGGTTAGATCCTGACTGACAGACTCACCCTTAACCCGAAATAGCATGTCCAAGAGAAATGAATGATGCATGGAAGCTCCTGTTCGCCGAAATTTTCCCGGTTGTTAATTAACAGCGTAGTCTGTTCTACCCTATCACTCGCCAACTTCCAATGCTCGCATGGTTATTGTTAAACAGATTTAGCTGGTACTGTTAATAAAAATGGCACAGGATGGCTATTATATGCATGCTACAGAAGATTGAATTGTTTACGAATAAATTTATCGCAACAATCACGTCTAGGCCAATGGGTAGAATAAACCTAAAATGTTGCGTAGCTTTCATAGCTTAGCCTTATTGCTGTTGAGGGCTGAGATCATTTTCTTCGCGAATTCCTCCGCATCAGTAATAAATCCATTATGCCCTCCAGGCGCAAACACCATAGATATCCCAAGCGCGTCAGATAGAGTGATGACTGGGCTACTTGCGAGCTCTGGTGATATATCCAATCCTTTCATAAGAACCAACTTGTCTCGATATAGCCGAAGATCTTCCAGGTCGAAACGATAGTTGAGTACTATTGGTAACTCAAACTTAAAGAAATGTATAGCCTCGTCCACCGGTTGAGACATAAGTCGTGCATAATGCGGATCCCGACGCAATCTCTGTTTGTCACGCCTGCCTTGTACATAAGCAAGCAACTCGCGCCGAATAATTCCATTCCCACTCCCTCCGTACTTTAAGATTCCACTAACCAGGCTATCTTTGATGTACGATCTGAATTAAGTAGGAAGATGGTCGAGAATAAGTGGCTCGTGTAGTATCAGGTGCTGTACAAGGTCGGGACGAGACCGGAGGAGATCAATAGCCATCACCGCACTGCCGGAAGCCGCGAAGACTGTCGCAGGCTTCCCTGGCGATAAATGTTGGATTAACTGGGCTACATCGTCGGCTTGAGTTCTCACATGGGTCGTCATGTACGCCTCGCCAGGAGTGACCAAGAGACTGTTTCCGAATCCTCGGCGGTCATATAGAGCGACTTGAAAATGTGATGAGAGCGCAGCGGCTAATGGCTCATACACCATTCCAGTGCCAGTTGCTCCAGGCATTGGAATAAGCAGTGGTCCAGTCCCAATGATTTTATAGTAGAGAGAGGCGCCATCGACTGCAATGCAGGTTGCGCTAGGGCTCTTGTTTATTTGCATCTTTGCTCTGTAGAGCCTTGTGTAGGGTCTGACAGGATAAACACAAGCATCTCAAAATATCAACACGAGCTGGCCACGTACTTGTAGTTCGGCCAATAAATACTCCTACAATTGTCCCTACCAAGGTTAAACAAAGCTTCATAAGCCGTAGAACCGGGTCAGTAACGAAAATGTATGATCTAGAGCTTCTAGCAACTATTTCAAAGGGTATTGCCTATTCCAGTACTTACCTTCGGTTTGTGAAGCTTCGCATAACGAATAATGAGTTCTGCCTTTGTCATCTTGTCTGTTTTGCCAAACATGTACACAATTTGCTTGCTTCCGCAGTCTCCACTCGCTCGATTTTTGCCACCATCCAGTGTCATCGGTCGGAAGACTTGCCATTGGAAGGCTCCTTACCTTTAACCTGGAATTAACAGACTCTGGGTCTCAAGATTCAACCTTCGTCATTAATAGCAAAAGGATGACAGCGGCCATTGGTATCCTACGAGACGATATATTGCTTGCATTTCAACATGAACGCCAGGCAAAATATATCCACAAGAGTACGCTGACCGTTGCGGAAGTTCTCGGGGATTTTTGTCCATATATATATCCTTTTTATTACAATCGGGGTCACTAAGCAGCAGGCCACCTTGGAAGACATTTACCAGAGACATTCAAATTGTGGTAGGTATGGCCATGGAAGTCACATGGTCCTGGTGCCACATCCGGACTAGACCGACTAGTGATTTCACCGGCAGTGAACTTCTTGACTTTTTCTTCTAATTAACAGGATCCGATTTAACCCCGAAACCTGTTGGGTGTTACGATACTTACTCGCTGAGGATAACGTCAAGCGTTACGCTTCGTGCGATGACTCCCGCTGCTCCGAACTATCGTGATATCAGGCAACCACATAAGATTTTGTTGGTGTATCAGCTGAATCTGGTTGTCATTTGAAAGCGGCTATGCTGACATGGAAACAGACCACAAATTCATCTAGCCTGACTTAGTACGCGGGATGAACCCCTCTCAAGATCCCGCTTATGCATGCTCTAATGCAATCAGCGTACAGACTTCGGTCAGAGATAAATAGCGGAGAGCCCGGAAGTAGCACAAACCCCCTGAAGAGGAATCTTCCCACCTCGAGCCCATGTTGGCCAACGTTGGAGATGGGCGTTCATAGGAGGGGTCAAAGAAATGACGAGAAATTATGAATCACAATCGTCGCCGTGTTTGTTACTAGTCTCGCACTAACATCGAATGACCCTGGTCTGTGATAAGGCAGGTGATAGGGCCGCCGCACAGCTTAAGCGCTGTGCTGGATTTTGGCGCTTATATGCAGTATCTCCGGCACAGGTGGACTATGTGCTCCCCGCTTTTTGTAAAAACTCACTAGTTTCCAACGGAAGCTTAGGCAGGACCCCCTTCATAGCACTAGTTCCAACCGTAAGTGATCCCTTTGCATGATGGTGGCGGGTCATCCTATCTTAGTACTTGGTTTAACGACGCCAGTGCGGAAGGCGCCAGATATATGCATCAGTATCCCGTGGTAAGCGACGCACATGCAGGAATGAATCGCTTGAGAAGAATGCCCCTATCACAGAGACTATCTAGCCTGTGTCCCTTGAAAAACGTCTCCAATAAGTTGGTCAGATGTGTTAGACCTGGAGCCAAAGTGGGGAGTCGGTGACTCCCCCAGAACTAAATCCAAACCTCTCCTGAGCTATCTGAACATATAAATATTTGGCAATGGTCCACCTAAAATGCTACGATAGAACAGAGTCAATCTTATTCTTGGTTTCTTTATGACCACGAGATCACAGCGTCCGAACGCTCTTCACTCTCTAACGTCAGTTCCCAACATCCGGACCTGGTTTCTTTCTAGTTTCTGAGACCTTGCTTGAATATTACAGCTTGCCAATATGCAGTCTCGAAGGTCCGCCATACAAAAAAGCAGTGGGTCACGCCGACGAAAATCGTCATTGTGCTGTGAGCCATGTCGAGAACGCAAGTCTCGTTGTGACGGAAGGAAACCCATCTGCGGCCCTTGCACTCAACGGTCGCATGCGGCTGACCGGTGCGTTTACAGACGCAACATTGTCAGACTATTGGACACCGAGGAGTATGTTTGCATTGGAGGGTTAACGTGGCCTTTGCTCACAGACATACAGATACCTTCAAGTCCTCTATCGTCATATTCGCGAATTGGAAGAGGTGTGCCACGAAGCTGGGATTCCAGTGCCTACGTTTAACCCAAATGTTTCATCCATAGAATCCGATGGAGAGACAGCTCAGATTGGCCTGGGAATCCAATTCGATACTCAGACAGCTTTCCCAGATCATGGAAATTCCCGCGCTTTTCCACCTCCAATAAAGCCGGAAACCTTCCCTTCCCTTCTGACAAACCCACAGGAGGGTGATTTAAACTTGCTGAAAGCTAGTAATCTCATTAGTGGTAACGAAGGATTTCCAAAGCAACTGAATAAGTTTTTCGGAAGCCCACCTACTGCGTGCCCAATACGTCTTTTGACACAAGGTCCTCTGCTGAGAGATATCCCCTACGGTCCTACTCATGCTCATTTAGATGGCTCCCTTTTGCCACCACGGGATCTTGCCGACCATCTGTTGGGTTGCTTCTGGGATCGGGTTTATTGCCTTTATCCTTTCTTTGACCGATCTAGTGTCCAGGATGCCTACGAGGGTCTCTGGATATCCGACACAAAAGACAATAAGCCCAGTGAACTCAACATCGGCCTTGGCGACAGGTCTGACTCCGGTCGTCAGTCGCCAGTCTTTATTTGTGCACTGAACATTATGTTTGCACTTGGGTGTCACTTTGCCGATATCTCGGTTCCAGATCGGAATGCCATAGCCCATACCTTCTTCCTTAGGGCCAAACAGAATATCGGCCTGGATCTGCTCGAGATCCGCACTTTTGGAGCTGTCCAGACCCTTTTATTGGCGTCACTGTATCTTCAGAGCATACCCGATTCACATAAGACTTGTGACTTGGTAGGAGTGGCGTGTAGAATTGCTCAAGGGCTTAGGTTTCACGAAACTCAACCAGACAGCTTCAAGGACCCGCTGGAATTGGAGGTTCAGCGTCGCACATGGCATGGCTGTGTTATGATGAATACGTAAGTTCATCAATGACTTACTATACTGGTTCTGGTGAAAGCTAATGGGTACAGAATTGTGAACATGGCTTGTGGGAGGCCTAGTTCAATGTCTTCCTTGCCTGCCATTCCACTGCCAGGGGCAGGAGGTCTTACCCCTACGAATACCAAGGACCCGTATGTGGCAGCCTTCTACCCCGCTAGTCTAGAGCTGTGTAGCATTCTAGACACTGCCTTGTCTGCTGCCCATAAAGCACGGTGCGACCGATCGAGCACCCTGGCTAGCTCAACAACTGCAGAACAGGACGGATTAGATGTTGTGATTAAACTGGAAGAAAAGTTGTCCAAATATGAATCGAAACTTCCCGCGGTTCTCAGTTGGAATCGTCCATTTAATCCCGCGACAGATGTGACTCAGTTGTTGACTTTGAGGCGCCAGAGAAATGTTTTACATGCAAGGTGAGACCCTCAACTCCATTTTCCTCACTGAGCACCCTAATGACGGCTCTAGATTCCTTTACCTGCGTCTCCACCTCTACCGTACCGCTTTTACCCAACTGTGCTCTGAGATGCTGGCTCAAGAGGATTCCGAAACCGACCAGCATGACCCTGCCGTTAGGGCGCTCTATTCATCGATGTTATCTAAGTGTGCAGCGGCCTGCGTAAAAGCAGCGATCGACTTGGTCTCGCTAGTCTATGACAACTACCAAACCTCCGCTACCGACACCTGGTGGTACAATGGTTTCTGTAAGTTCCCCCCGATTCGATAAGTTTCGGACGAGGCTGACCAACAGACACATCGATTGCGGGTATGGTTCTCGTAATGTCCTACACCTGCCTACCCGCCCTGTCCGACATCGAGAAAACTGCCGTCAACGAAGCATGGCGCAAGTGCGAACAAATCTTGCAGTTTATGATCCCGTATAATTTCTCTTCGAGAAATACGTTGCTGTTTTTACGAGCCGCTCGTGATCGGATTCTATCGTATCTCGAAGACACAAATGAGACGGGCGCCACTGACATGGGTCCTGATTCGAGCCATGTAGATGGCATGGAGAATCCTTTCGCCGATGATGCAGACGGCTTGTTCAACGGGGCGAACTGGCTGGGCAGTGCCGTGGCTATGGTCGGACTGGGATTCTTGTGCCCGGCCGATTTTAAATGGTTTCAGGACTGGTTGGCGGAGGAGTTGCCTTGATTATACGCAGTGCGACTGCGTGATTTTCTCTTGGTATCTGTTTAATTCTCACGCGCTTGTTTGATTGGTTCAGAATGGATTGTTTTTCATCGTTCAGCCTCGTGGTGACTTGTCCATCGTACTAGAAGACAGCCACTTAGCGCCGGCGGCTATGCATGCATTAGGCTGCGCTCTTCGGCCCATATAACAACCCCATTAGTCACAGTCCTGACCCCATTCTTTTCCCCTCCGTGTTGGGGTAAGCTCTGGGCATATTATCAGAGTAGCTTCCACGATGGAACTCAGCTCCGTAGACACGCCGCAGCCGCCCGAAGTCACCATCTTTGAAGATGATGGTATGATATGGGCCTTAACCTTGCATTTACCTTCTAGAGAAAGTGCTGATAAGTGCTAGGTACCGATCAATGGAGACAAGAGGAAGAGGTCAGCTTGGAGCAATACTTGAGTGTCTGTGTACCTCTCCGCTGCAATATGAATATACACCCACTAACGAATCTTAGTCCCCCCAACGCTGCTCCACCCAGGTCGTGTATGCTTCTCAGTCGTCCACTTTTTAATATTGCTCATAACGATGCAACGGCTAATAATCATGCTATAATAAGCTTTCTCAAACAAGAAACACTGAAGCAATGTGCTACGCTTCTTAACCTCCCATCTGACTTCCAGCGTACCCTCAAGGATGACCTGAACGGGTCTTCTCACACTGAGTATGGCTTCAACGGCAATGAAATTTCCCAACATAGTTCGTCTCATACCTCTCCTGTTTCATTGTCCGGTGCCATTATACTAATAAATGATAGAATCATGGACCGTCTTCAAACTCAAAAAGGTCAACACTGCCGACAAGTATTACTGGATGCAACCCTCAGTCTTCGTCGAATGGAACATACCGCCCCAACAGACGCCAACTGATTCTCGAAATTCAGGCCGAGGTACACAGCCAGCAACGAACAGCAATAATGCACCCGGTGTACAGAGAGTCTTCTTCGTCAATCTCCCTCTCGACGAGCAACGATCAATACAGAAGAACTTCCCCTCCCGATACTTGAGATACTACAATCCGTATATATGGCACGCAGTGTTCGCTCGCGAAGTAGCGATGTTATATGACAAATGCTTTTGGTCTCTACGACACCTCGTTAGAGATATAGAGAAGGTCTGCAGTCACTCATCTGTCCTCCTCCCTCCTTTCAATCGTACGACGGAATCAAAAAATAAAATAAAATAAAACACAATAAAAAAAAAAATAAAAAAATACTAACAAAAAACAACACTAGAAACGAAACACAAGTACCCTTGCAGAATTACAAGCCACCGACTTCCCGAACCTCCACGACATCGCTCGGCATATTTTCCACTCTACCGAGATCCTCGAGGTAGCCGAGCATACCATCAACAGCGTCGTGACGGAGCAATCACGCTGGCGAGAGGAGTTCATGGACATTGCTTCGAAGGCCCGCGGCGCACATCTTCAAACCGGACAGAAATTGGCCTTTGCAGCGAAGGAAATGCATTCGCTTAAGATTAGGTCGAAATCGTTGACTGATAGATTGGATAACGAGATTAATCTTGTTTGTTTCCCTTTTGTCTCCTCCATCCTTTGTTTCCCTTCACAGGAGAAAAAGGGGGGGGAAAAGAACTAACAAAATATAAAGGCATTCAACCTAGTCAACCAAGGCTTCGGCCGGAACGCCCAATCCGACAGCGCGATGATGAAAACCATCGGTGTTGTCAGTCTAGTCTATCTTCCTGGGACATTTGTTTCGGTAATTGTCATTCTTTTTACATTTTCCTTCCCCGTCACTCCACGCTCTATCCTATTCCCTACACCTGAGTCTAATGTGTATCTAGGGCATTTTCGGAACAAACTTCTTCGATTATCAAAGCGGCGCAGCGGAATCGTGGGAGATGGCCAAGAATTTCTGGTTGTATTGGGCCGTGACGCTTCCGCTGACGCTAGCGACCGTTGTGGTTTGGGCGTTGTGGCATTATCGGTTGACGTTGAAGAAGGGATATTGGAAGGGGAAGAGTAAGGTTAAAGGGAAAGACGAGGATCCTATGGATAAGGTTTGAATCCCATCGCCCTCTTCCTTTACGTTGTTTTGGTTCTTCCTTGTGAAGCTTGGCTTGTTTGTTTTTTTATAATGTCTGTATGAATGACGGTTGGGATTTCTTGGGTTCAGGGTAAATATATATCTTGTTTGATGTTGGTGGTTTATCATTTAGGTAGTGTACCGTTTCACGATCTTACTTCGAGAGTATATTAGGAATTTCAGGTTCATCCTCAAGATACAAATTATGATGGAATGTATATTGTAACGAGATGATGGTATATATCATTATGCGGTCTTTATCTATTGCGACGAGTATCATCCCGGGCCCAAACACCGTATACTTGAAAGAGCCGATCGTGATTCATACGTCCCCGCTTGCCGTATCGCTTGTCTCTTCTTTAATTCGAACCGGGCGCAGTAACCATTGACTATCTATTTCGATGAACAACGGAGCTACCTCTACTGGTAAATTAATCCTCAATTCTCGCGCCGTGTCCTGGAGCGACCGTAGGAGGCGCTTGGCTTTCTCGAACCATCGCGAGAATGCCTTCGCCGCAATGCTGAGGATAATGAACGCTTCGCAGTTGTCGGCCTTCTGGAGGTTTTCTAAGAGAATGAATAGGGCCGCTTGGACCCATTGGATGTGGAAAATGGGCATGTGTTCGAGGCCCCACGTGGTTCGGTACATCTGCATCCAGTGGCCGATGCTACGGGCGGAGGATAGACAGATGGCGAGGGCTTGCGATGGGTTGATTGTGTCGTGATTCGTGAATGGCATAAGTTTTTCGCGGGACAGCCTGTGAGGGTTGTAAATGGCGATAAGAATGGCGTGATAATACATTCTACACGGGTTAGGTCTTCCTCTGCTTGGTTCCGGGCGCTAGATAACTCACTGTAGGCATAAGATGTGGGGGATTTCGGGGTCCCTCCCGGTCTTTAAACATTGCGGTAGTCGGTCCGCCCATTCGGTGAGACGTTTATGGAATTCGGAGGTCTTTTGCTCCATGTCTGGACGGGAACGAGGTGCTTCTTTGCGGAAATAGAAGTCTGCAACGTCATATGCAATTAAATTCAAGGAACAGAGCTCGTTGAATAGACATGTCATGTGCGACGGCACTTTGTCGGCCGGCGTTGGATACGGATGCCACTCGTCCTGTTTCGATTCATGATTCACCGGCAGGAAGGACGATTGTTGCGGCGGCTTTATTGTCGGTGTCTTCTCGTATAACAAGGCGTGGGTCCTGGCTTAGATCAGTCGTCGCTCTTCTCTGTTGCAGTAGTCCGGGTTCATACGTGGCGCTGTTGAATAACCCCCAGCTGGTGTTATTAACTACTCGGGCCATGCGAACTTCGTCTTCGTTGACTGTCGATGCGAGTACCGTGTGCTTTTGCGACAGTTCGTTCGCTGAGTAGGCCAATTGGCTTCGATAGATCCAGGCCTGCCGGTCTTGGCCTAACATACAGGCACTGCTTACTCTTAGCCTCTCGCTCTGCGGGAGTGTGTAACGAAAAC